>CM053792.1:104093493-104830993 GCA_028749045.1 Cupressus sempervirens | reverse complement strand
AGTTTTGTGTTGATGAAGACTTGACTTGGTTTTGAGGACCATTGTTATTTTTGGGTTTCATATTAAGGAACTAAATTCGGTTATAATTTTTTTGTGATATGGGACACAATTGTGATTTGTGAGTTTTAGGAGAGGTTGTCTAGGTGCATGTCTATAGGAGTGGCCTACAGTAGGGGTCTGAGACCCAAAGTGGTTAGTGTTAGGGTAACCTATTGTAAGTTATGTAATAAGTGATAATCTAGTCATTATTTTGGGAAACACAATAAAAAGATAAGTTAGAGATATTGCCTCACCCATGCTTTGAGTGCTTGTATATACTAAGGATGGGAATGGGATGATACCTAGTGAGAGGTATAACTAGATTTTCTCATCTTCATGAGAGGGTATTTTGGTTTCACATGTATCGTGCATTGATGGTCTGCGGTCCAAAGTGACTAGTCCAAGGTAACTCAACACTTGAGGGTTTGAGGTCTTATGAGAGACTAGTCTAGGGTAACTCAAGTAGTTTGACCACATGATTACACTCCTTAAAATGTATCTTGATTCTCCTGCATAGATTTTTTTATTTTCATATGGTGGTATACTTATTGTTGGATGTATTTAATGTTGTTATTTACCTTCAATGATGGTGATTGATGATTCATAGTTAATGTAATTTTGACATGTGAATTTTGACTTGAGGTGGATATCTTTCATTGACTTTATCTCATGATTTGGTATTCAATTTATTCTTGGCCTATGTATGTTGTTTTGTTATATGGTGTTGGTTTTGGATTGATTGTTCATTTTATTTGGATTATTTCTTCTTCTTGAGTAGTATGTGTTACCCTTGAGGTAGATTTGGCCATTAGGATCCCTTGCCTAGGAATGTTTTATGATTGATTAAAGTTGTATTTGGATTATTCATTTTCTTCTTTGCATGATGGGAGTGGAAGCTTGACTAGGTAACCACACAGTCGGGAGGTATTGTCTTCTTACCATTTGGGTTGCCTTCAGATTTACAAATTTTGGATATTAATTGTAGCGGTTGGACCTTAATCATTCTTATTCCTATCTTGGAGAATTCTTTGAAATTTGTGTATATATTTTATAATGTATCTTGTAATTTGATGTACTTGATCTACTCTTGCACACCCTATGACATGCGTAGTGGATGTTATGCATTAGATGTATTTCATTGTATCAATTTCTTTTATGTGTTTTCTTATGAGATGATGTATCTAGTATTTATTTATGATCATGAATATTGTATTTGAGACTTAACTATATAATATAAACTTCTTAACATAACCCAATGTGATGGAACCATTGAGAATGGAAATTGTATCTATAATTGCTTATGTGTACTTGATGTGAATGTGTATATTGCTTCCATGTTGTTATCTTCTATTGTTTAATCTTTTTTTTTGAAATAGTTCAGTAAACATTGTAACATGTTATGTTTATTTCTTAGGGGTTCCCCGAGTGGGCCATTACATCTAGTATCAAAGTTTGAGTTTCATAACTAGGAACTTTGGGCATATTGTGCATCATCATTTGAGCAATTAGTAAACTTACAAACATGTTTTAAACAACACACTTATATTGACATCAAACTTAAAACCAAATGATTGAACAAAAAACTCTAAAATGAGAAAATTTCTGAACATAAAATTAGAAAACTTATAACACTTTCTAGATTCTTTATTTATGTCTATGGGTTATGCCCTTATGCTTTCTAATGGATTCTCAGATGTCATTCATGTGTTTGGGTGTTATAAGAAAGATGGTTTCTAGTTCTAGATCCATTTTTAGGGATCATATCTCAGGTGTAGTAGGGGTCGCAGAAGAGGTAGTTGTCGTAGCCCTTCCTTGGTTCATACAAAGGGCCCTACTCAGGAAGAGGCTAGAGGGGGCTATAGTGTTGAGCATCATGTTGAGTAAGAAGGACCTATCAATAGACACTTGGTTAAAGAGATACTAGAGTGCTTACCTTTTCAAGATAGAGTTCATCATTCAGAGCATGGGGAGAAAGATATGTCTAGGAATCTTAGAAGAGGGAACCTAGAGAGCAGAAGGGATTCCATCTATTCTAGGCAGATGAAGGACCTACTATGGGTCAAACTAAAAAAATTTAACGAAGAAGGTACCAGATATGATGCTGAGAACTAGATGATCAGACCAGATAGGTGCTTTTTCATGAAATACTTTGACTCCAAATTCAAAGAAAGTTATGCCATCACCTAGTTAAAGTTCTTTGCAACTATTTGGTGGAAGATAGAGGAGAAGAAACTTGGTGTAAACATGCAAACTATCATGTGGGAGGTATTCCTCGAACACTTCCACAAGAGATTCCTATTATACCAATGGTAGTAGTAGAGGACAGATGAGTTTTATGACTTGAGATAGGGTACCATGACGATGGTGGAGTATAAGAGCTTATGCCTTATGTAGGAATTAGTGATAGCTCATTATTGATGGTCCAACATTTCATTAAAGGACTTAATGATAGAATTATTGGGGGTGTTAAGGTTTTACCTAAACCCCTTAAGGATACAATTTTGTGAGCTACTTTAGTTGAGGTGAGTGTGACTTTGAGTCAAGGTGGTCTACTAGGTGTTTAGGCTAGAGGATCATCATATTCAGGACTGTAGACACCTAAATCTGATTACATCATTAAGTAATCTTATTTATTCATCTTCTAAAACATTATTGATTAAATATTTATTATTTAATTAATTAATTGTCATCCCCTATTTAATTAATTTATTTAAAATAATTATAGTCCAATCGATAAAATCAAATGACAACCCAAATTCAAATTATCAATTAAATCCATATTCTTCTATTAAATTAAATAATTTCACCATACCTATTTTATTTAATCCCACATCCTCTTTTACTAAATAAATCATTTAATAAATCAATTTCCAACCTCTAACCATTCCTAGACCCTGTCATTATCCAAATCCAACACATTCACCCATGCTAACCTCACTTAGCCATCTAATTAACCTATCTAATTAATGCTAACCTATTTACATCCTAATCTCCTCCTAAGCTAAGCCTAATTCCCCTCCTAAACATGTGCACAACTTTAAACAAGGGTTAAGACTTCCTAACCCAAACCAAAGTCAAACTCCCATCCCATCCTTCTTACATCTCTATCCAAAGCATTAATAGCTCTTTAAGGCCTCTTAAATCCCTCTTCCACAGTTCTTCTCCCTCATAACTCCCCTTGACCCTTCATTTTGATCCTCTTCCCCCATCCAAGTGTCATAAGGCTATGGATTTGAAGAAGCACAATCCATGTGCTTCCCTTTCCTTGCATCCTAGCCCTCCCTCATGCTTTTTTCATCCTTACATCCTAGTCATCCATCTCACCACCCCTTAGCCTATAAATTGGCCCCTTCCCCTCTCACAATTCATATCCACTTCCCATGCAAATTTATAATGCTATTTTGAGAGCTCACAAACTATCAAATACCATCTATAATGGAAAAATTCATCCATGCTCCTATTGTCAAACCATTCACTCACCCTAATACTTGACCATAATCCATTACTTCAAGCTTAAGATCATTTTGAGCACACATCCACCATCATTTGGACACATCAAAGTATCAAGGTCACACTTGGGGAGCTCACCATACTTAGTTTTATTTCTTTGTCCATGTCTTTCTTCATCCTACCATAAATTTTATTGTATTTCCTTAGTTTGTGAATGTTAGATTCATTTTAATATTCTTTACATACTAGGATATTACTACATACAGTTTGGTACACCCAATTGGTCCTCACATTTGGGTCATGTTTTCAATCATTTTGCACTTACATTTAATAATTAGAAAAATTGACATATTGTGCTTATTATTGTTATGTATTAGGTTTTTAACCTTGTTTGCAGGTTTATCAATGTCAATATAGGAAATGTGTTTCCAACCACCTCATCTATTTTCACACAGCTAAATTGTAAAACAAAAAAATTTTGTAAACTCACAACCATGAGTTTGAAGGAACAACTTTGTGGATCGATTTAATCATCTAACCTATCTTACATGTGTCTATTTGATTCCCCTTCTTCATTCTTGTTCTCCTTCTTTCCACAGGATCACTCTGCCAAAAGTCCAGTCCTAGAAAACCCTATTCAACGCCTACCCTCAAACCCATAGCTAAACCTATCAGCGAGAATGCTTAACAGAGCCACTAGATCTCTCTCTAGTGAGATCACTCTATAATTATTTCTTCTACAACCTAAATCTTGTTCTTTTTTCACCAGGTTTTGGGCCATGATCTCATATAGTTTGATTGCATTCCTACATTGTAGGATAACAGGTTGACTCATGCAAGTTGGCTGGTGTGTTTAATTTTTTATGTTGAAATCTTATAGATGGAAAAGTGTGCAGGTGTTTATTTATTTTATTTTTATTTTTTCTCAATAGGCTATATGAGGATTTAGTTTGGTTTTAAAATAAAAAAATTCAATCTTGAATTCCGTAAAGAAATTTACAAACTTTCAATGGAATGAATGGTTAAATAGCAAAAAAAATCTTCAATGCAAATGTCAAAGAAAGAACAAATGCAATGGACATTGGATTTGGGTATTAAAGAACATTTTGGATCAAACACTTCAAATTAGTTCTTTAAAAGAATTCATACAATCTTGAATGTCTTAAAGGAAAAATTGTCCTTATTCCCATCTTTTTTTAAATTTTTCACACGTGTGATTTCTTATGTTGACTCAATTTATTATGTTGACCATCGTTGTCAAGTTGGAATAAACCTTTCATGCTAATCACGAGTGTTTTCAAGTCATCAATAGGAAAGACAAACTAAAAGCTTCAAAAATAGAATGAATCAAGTGTCTTATGTATATTTAGATTATGCCTTTTAGCACATCTTTGAGTTCTCTCTTTCTTGCAAAATAGAACCATTTAAATACATGACATATGTACCAAAATTTGTTAGCAAGGTCATCTACAACAACCTAGGAGTGTTTCTAGCGAGTTCATCATCCTCTGGGAAGCATGTCCCCTTTGGATAGAAACTCAAACCAATAAAATTCTCTAGCCAGGATATAAATGAGAAGGGTAAACCTTTTTTCTCCATTAGGAAATTTTGCATAGTGTGTTTCTGGGGTAGCCTGAGGTGGGAAAAAATTTCCATTATTTCAGCATGTTTGAAATAGATTCTTAAGTGAATCACATACATAACAACCGATTAGCTAACTCCATAGATCTAATTACGAATAGGTAAAAGCACATATCTGTGTCACTGTTTAGGATACCAAAACCTGTTTTGGTCAAATCTCATTTCTCTATCAAAACTCTCTTTTTTTCAAAAACTAAATACCCTTTTATATATCTCAGATTCAATATCGTCATTTTATAAATTTCTAATTGTTTAGATTAGTTCTAATATGTTATAATTTCAAAATATTATAAGTCAATATTTCAACATTTCAGAAGATGTTCCCTCAAAAAAGGAAAAAAATAGTAAATCATATCGAAAAATTAAAAATTTATAGTTATCTCTAGAGGAGAGTCCTCTTCATGAATATGTAATTTTTTTTGAAGAAGTTGTAGATTTCATAGGGAAATTTTGATGGGAGGAAAAAACTGTTGGATTCTGATAAGGTCGAGCTTGAGTACTTATAACAAAGAAAATATACATCAAAAATAATTATTTCTTTTTTTGTTCCCTAGCTATACATGCCATCTATAAGATATTTTCAAATCAGAGAAAAACAAGATGATTTGCATATACTTGTTTGACAGGAACTGCCCCTATTTTTTTCGAGTTAAAAAAGGGGCTTCAAAATTTTAAAAATAAATAAATTCTTACTCAAAAAAATTATAAAAAATATAGGCATAAAATTTATCCAATTCTACACATTTCATCAGTTTACATCATCTTCAAATTCTAAACATAAATACCATTTTTTTGTCATTAATGTTGAACTATTGCATTGTGATATCTCGTTTCTTTATAAAAGGTGACATAGGTTTGTGCTTTTATCCAAACCAACTTAGTAGCTACCCTTTTATCATTGGTATGTAATTTGAAGTGCAAGAGGAATAGCGTCCCTCAAGATTATTCCCATCATGCTCCCTTGGTAAAAGCATAAGGCTATTGGGTTTCATCTCCAAGAGTCGTTATCCCTACAAAGGGGGACTTCTATTTTCCATGCTTTGAAGATTCTTTGATGTGTATGATTTGTCGATTGAATCTTGTATCAACTCACCTCTTTGATTAGAGGGACATATTGCACTAGAATTAGGAGACATCAAGTTGTGGATCATGGAATAACATATTAAAACCAAATTGACCTTAGGGATAAAAGTGTGCTTGAATTATCTTATTTGTCCAAAAGACCTCATGAAAACACTTGTAAAAATGTACACATTGGTTGCTATCAAATTATTTTGCTAAAGAGATCACTTGTCTGTCTATCTCTAAGTTGCTTTGTCCTTTGAGAGATTATTTGCTCAGAATACACTCTATTCATTTTTAAAATAGTCTTATCCTTGTTTCAAAATGTTTGTTTAGAAGTCCATTCACAACAACCCTAAGTCTCATTGGTTTTACTTCATCTCTTTACTTTTTTAAACAAAAATCCATTAAACTACCCTTCGATAAAATCTATTTCTTATCTACTTAGACCCATTTATTATCTAGAAGATCCATGTTGTCCAACCTAAAGTAAAAGGTATACTTAGTGTGGTCACTACCATAACACACAGTTGAGATAAACCTAGTGGAAGCCTTATGTTAGACCAACCAAAACCCAAGTTTAAAAAATTCAAACTTCCACAGACAACAATTTATAGAGAGATAAAGAAGAACACAAGAAGCACACACCTAATCCAAGAATTTTTAAACTAGATCAAGTTGAGAAAGAAGATATTGAAGTTTCTCTACAAACCAAGTGGGACCATAAAGTTCAAAACTTGAACTTAAGATGTGGACTCAATCAAAGCCTTATCAACTATTAGTACATTTGGACCCAATTTTTGACCAAGGTTTGTCGCTATTTTTCTTGTCAAAATTTTGACGAAATTGCATGTTGGTCAAAACTTTGACAAATGTATTCGTCAAAATTTTGACCAACTTGCAATTTATTCTTCAAATTTTTGACCAACCTACAATTTGGTCAAAATTTTCACAAGAAAAATAGAGATGAACCTTGGTCAAGATTTGACCAAAATTGGTCAAAATTTGGGTCCAAATTTACTAGTGAATTCTACACTAGCTATACCCACTTTGATTAGGTTCCTCTTCTTCCACACACACTTTTCACTTATCATATCATAGATTTAGGTATTCATATAGGTTCTCATCCTACTTAGAAATTTTATAGATTCATCATCTTTCAGTCATGTGCTTTAGAAATTCAACTTCATTCAAATTAAAAATCATAGATCAGATTCCTCCATCATCTCCATCATACTCGAGCATTTGGTGTCACTTTTGTTGAGAATTTTCTACCTTGCATCCATCACACTATCTTGGTTATCCCTTAACTAAGCATTGTTTAGGGTAATCTATCTTTGTGATTTGTGTTCCTCATCACCTTGAGAAAAAGGTTGGGCTCCACACGTGATCATCATTTATCATCCACAAGGTCACAAGTGAACCTTAAAGTTGATGTCACCATCACATCTTTAGTTTACATATAGAGTAAACATCCCCTCTTTCACTTTGACATCACATCACTCATCCTTTAGGCTCCCTAGGTATCATATCATTAGAATTAATATCCTTCCCACACATCTATCATACATCTTTTGCATCCTAGAAAATCCCTACATCATAGTTGTTATATCCTTAAGAATATTTAGCAAAACTATGCACCCACATATACTTGCACTCATTATCCTACCATCTTGAATTTCATCCTTAGGAACATCATCCTTTCATTCCACCCATAACACATTTTAGTTAGAACACAAGGAAGAAGAAAGACATGGATCCTTGTCTTAGTGATAGTTTAGCTAGCACACCACCACCATACCAAATAGTATCTATAATCACACGTGATTCACCACCCCAAAATCTAGAAGATCCAAGCCCCTCACTAGACATAGATGCCTTTATGAATCAATTAGGACATGCAACCATTGTCAATGTTATCATAGATAGGAATAGAGAAACCATCATGGAAAACTTTATGAGAGACAATATTGGTGTCTTTGGCCTTGGGAGACCACCACCTTTGGACATATCTGATCCTACCCATCCCTTGTTTGGCAGTCTACCACCACTCATTGGTCCATTAGATCTTAATGATTCATTTTTCATACCAAAAAGAGGATATCAAATGATGCAACCAAAACCCATGGATCCAAATATCCCATCAACCTAACTCGATGCTCCTATCCCAAAAAATAATCAACTCACCATCGCATAATCACTAGTCCACACAACACCTCAACAACCTATCATCACACAACCCACATCTGCAACCACTGCCAACATTGGTTTTGCTGCCACCTCACAATCTACATCCATTCCCTTCAATATTGTAGGACCTTCCATCTCTTAGATTGTTGCTTCCACTTCGTTCATACCTACTAGTGGTGCACCCAGCACATTTCAACCAAGCATCCAGTCAACATCACAATCCACTGTGGGGATGCCACAAATAAGACCTACCAACCCACCTTTCATCACCCCTAATCCATTTACATCTATGCCAAACACCACCACTTCATTTCCACTTTGCCCTTGGAGTTTTGAACAATCACATGGGCTGATCACAAGCTTCCCAATTAGTACTTCATTCATTCCAACTTTCCAAGCATATCAACCACTACCACCACCAATCAATCCATTACCACCCATCACCAACTACTTTTCTACATCACCCTTAGGAAGTAACCAAACAATCCCATATCAATAACAACCAGAAATAGGGCCAATTCCCTACACCTACTATTTGATACCCATCAGTGCCTAGTTGCCTTCTCAAGTAGGAGTGTAACCAACATATGTTGGAAAAAATGTGCAAGCTCAAAAAATATCCCCAATATTTCCACAACCACCTCTCTATTAGTAACCACCACAACAATAATATGTCAAAGCACCTATACAAAATCAACCATCTAGAAAACAATCTCATACCTGTCCACCCCAGCAACAACGAAATTACCAACAGTTTACTCAGCAGATGCAATAGTACATCCAATTGCCACCCTAGTAACCAATAAATCACATCCAAATTGTAACTCAATCCACATTTCACCCGCCAAAATACACCCATCAAAACTATCCATACTCACCCACCCAATCTAATACATACCTTGCACCGAGGGCACCGAGATTGGGGGCACCAGCATTAACACCTGTCAATCCTAACTGGGAAGAGATGAAAAGTACCCTAAAATCACTCAAAGACAAAATAGAATCCAATACTTTCAAATTTGAAACCATTTTTCCATATCCATTTGATAGAGCAATGACAATGACACCCTTTCCCAAACATTTTGAGGTCCCTAAATTTGATAAATTCAGGAGAAAAGGAGATCCAATCACATATGTCAAATAATTTTACATGCACTGCCAAGAAGTGGCTTACAGTGATGTGTTTCTCATGCACCTTTTTCCTAAAATATTAGGGACCCCACTCTTGAAAGGTTCTATCAGATACCCTATAGCATAATTAAATTTTTTAATGAACTATCAGAAGCCTTTGTGGCTCAATATGCCCACCTAGTTTAGACTGATTTATTTGTAATAGATTTAGTCCATGCCAAACAAAAAGGGGGAGAAAGCCTTGTTGATTACTTACAAAGATTGAAAACCCTCACAACTTAGATTTCTTATACTATCCTAGAATATCACCTTGTCAAAATGTTTATCGACAATGTTCATCCCAATCTCACCCATCCCATGATAATGAATTGCCTCCAAACATACAAAGACATCAAAGAAAGATGCATGGGTCTTGAGAAAGGACTCATCAAAGATGGAATTATCACGATTTACAAAGAAAACACTCTAGAATGGGGGCAATACCATGACAACTCACGGTATTAGAACAAAAACAAAAATGTAGTCACTGATGGAACCACAAACATTCGACAAGTTCATGTAGTCAAAGTAGCACTTGATATGCCAAATACTCCTTATCAATAAATACCACCACACCAATAGTCGTCCTATCAATAGAGTATGTACCAAAAACCCTACCAAGGGCCTCCATCATAGCACAATCAATAAAATACAAAAGCACCCAATCCTCAAAATCAAACCAATGTCATTACTATCACTGTTAGGCCATAACTGTGTGTCTAGAGGCAATCCCAAGAATACACCCCTTTAGGGGAGCCACCTGATGTCATTTTTGGAAAATTGGCCAAAAAAAAATCTTATCCAACATCCATAGACTCAACCATTATATCATAATATATCAAAGGTGTCTTGGTATAAAGAAAGTGAATTTTGCAAATTTCACTTTTTTTTAAAGGAATCCCACCCTCAAATGTATGCAGCTCAAAGACTACATACAAGATCTCATCGAGAAAAAGGAAATCACAGTGGAGGCATAAGCCTCTTAGAATGCAGCATTATTGATCTACCAAAATGCATTTCCCCCACACAACAAAAATAAAAGAAAGGCCCTTGTAAACAATACCACCCCCAACAACACCAACCAACCAAATAATGTTTAGACCAAACAAAGTGATAATTGTGATAAATCACATAACTATACATTAGCATATTTAGACTATGGTAATTTGATCAATTGCATTTCTCAGATAGAGCCTTCTATAAATGTGATAAATATCAAAGGCTTAGATAACTAATGTGCAATTACCACAAGAAGGACTCAACTCAACATCATCGAACCATCTACGCCTACCCCATCAGGACTACAATATAATATCCTTGAACACTTTGGGAATATGCCATCCCAAATCTATATTCTAGATCTATTGTCCACTAGTCCACTTTACAAGAAGATCCTTGATAGTACTCTTCATGAATCTTATATCTCTACTTATATCAATGCCATATAATTTTGAAACTTGGTAGGCTATCTCTCTGCATCATGTGCATTGTCCTTCAAAACCTCTAACATCCCAATTGTTGAGCCAGATCATATCCTTCCACTTCACATAGTCATCATAGTTTTGGACTTTGTTTTCAAAAGTGTCATGATAGATAATGGATCATCTTTAAATCTATGTACATATAAGTTTATCAAGTAGGCAGGATACACTAAGGCAAATATCATAAATGAGGTCATCGCTATGAGAGCCTATGACAACTTGGAGTAGACCACTGAAGGAACCATCTTGTTGCCAATCAAAGTTGGCCTTGCTACTCAAGAAATAATATATTGTGTAGTTGATCTTAATCTACCCTTCAACATCATCCTTAGTTGACCATGGATTCATGCTATGAATGTTGTAGTCTCTACTTATCACCAATGCGTCAAATTTTTGCATCATGGCACTGAGATAACTATCCACATTGATCTCGAACCCTTTTCTTATTGCAATGTGGTAGAAGCATCCTATGATAACCATTGCCCTATAATATAGGTTGGAAACACCATGGTTAGATCATCTGGTACTTGCCACGATCCAACCTATTGACCCACATACTCAAGGTCACCTTATCTATTAGGGGTCAAAGCTAGACACAACTCCCTAGATCAAACAACTTAGCCCCATCACATTTGTTTCCAACAAGATCCTCAATGGAGAGAAAAAAAACCCCTGATATTAACACATGGTTATACAAAGACCCACCTCCAAAGGGTAAAGAGATCCTTGACTACTTCAAACAAAAATATCCACACTCACATCACCTTGCTACCAAACTATGGGATTATCAAGGAGGTGGCCTTGAACATGAAGAGTTAGGCATCAGATAACCTATAGAGGCATACAAGGAAGAGAAGAAGAATGATATGGGCTATGGAGTCCTTGTAACTAGGGGCACTACTAAAGAAATTCATGCCTTTTTAAACATGCAAAACAACCTTGTAGAAGTTGAAGACATTACTAAGGAAGTCAAAAAGAGGTCTTGCAATGATATTTTCCTTGACAAACTCATCTTAGTAGCCTTTGTGCTCTATAAACTATCCATCAAGCTCGTGGACCTTCCCCTCACTCATCATGAACTCATTGATTGGGACCAACCAAGTGTTATCCATGTTAACAAGTTCTCATAGCTAGAAAATAAATGGCATCCATTCACACATTTTCTCAAGAAGGATCAGAGTTTTAGATGGGATTCATTTACCAACAGAGCTTCGAATAGATCAACCAATACTTGGCCAACCCGTCCATCCTAGTTCTACCAGTTGTTGGAAGACTATGGATATTGTACATAACAACTACCTCAATAGAATTAGGTACACTTTTAGCAAACTTGATGAAAAAGGGAAAGAAATGACTATCTACTACATTAGTCACACTCTAGTTGGTTATGAGCTTAACTACACACCTATGGAAAAATCTTGTCTAGTCATAGTTTTCACCACTCATAAGCTCTGCCATTACATGTTGATTCATACTATGCAACTAATCTCCAAGATTGATCCTTTGGAGTACATGTTATCATGCACAATACTCATAGGCCACCTAAGAAAATGGGGCATGCTTCTTAGTGAAGTTGACATCAAATATGTTGATAGAAAGGCAATCAAAGGACAAGCTATAGAAGATCATTTGGTTGATGCACCCTTACTGTATAATCATCCTCTAGTTATGGAGTTTCTAGATGAACACCTTTGCATGATAGAAGAAGAACCATTATGGAAGCTATAATTTGATGGATCTTATACCTCCCATGGTTCCAAAGTAGGAATATTGTTGGTCACCCCTCAAGGAAACTATATTCCTAAGTCTTTTAAACTTCAGTTCCAATGCACAAACAACATATCAAAGTATGAAGATCTTATTGCAAGGCTCAAGATTGTAGTTGAATGGAACATCACAGAGCTACAAGTATTTGGAGATTCACAAATAACTATCAAGAAAGTCCTGGATGAGTACCAAACAAAGGATGATAAACTCCAACCTTACAAAGAATTGGTTGATCGGTTAAAGCAACATTTCACTTAGGTACCAAGGGTTCAAAACAAGGTTGTAGATGTCATAGCTACTATTTGTTCACTCTTGGAAATTCCTCAAGAGGCTACACAGTATGAGTTCTTAGTCAAGAAGCTACACAAGCCCGCATACAAGAATGATGAATCAACATGGGTATGTGTCTTGGTCGGTCCCCAATATCCCCAATACCACAAAATTTATGCTTATCTAAAAAATTGTATCATATCTCCTCATCTTAGATGAACCCAATACCAAAACCTAACTCGCAAAGCATCCCATTACATTATCGTAGCTAACACCCTATATCATCGAGGTTATCACAATACTCTCTCTTAGTGTTTAGACCAAATTGAGGCTAAAATGGCTCTCAAAGAGGTACACATCAGACTTTGTGGTGCTCACACGAGCGGTATAGTCCTAGCTAGAAAAATACTCAGAGCTAGATACTATTAGCCTACCATTGAACATGATGCTTGTTAGTTATCAAAAGGTACCTACCTTGTCAACAGCATGCAAATTTAATTTAAGCCCCAAATCAAGATCTTCAAACTATTGCTGTGCCATGGTCATTTTGATGTTGGGGGTTTGATCTTGTTGGTGTTATTGCACCCCTATCTTCAAAAGGTAGCAAACAGATCATCACCGCAATAGATTACTTCACCAAATGGGTGAAGGAAATCCCACTTGTCACTACCATAGGAGTTCAAGTATAAAAATTCATCCTCTATCACATTATATACCACTTTAGTATCCCTACTACTATTTTTACAAACCATGGAGGTAACTTTGAATACCTCGATATGGAAGAATTGTGCACCTCCCGCTATATTCATTCCCACTTTTCCAGCCCATACTTCCCACAAGGTAACAGTCAAAGAAAACATGAAATTCTAAGAAGATTGAGAAAAGAAGGGCAAGTTTGAGCTCACATGGCTTGGTCCATATGTTGTCACAACCTCTTTCAGCTCAGGAGCATATCAACTACCAACACTAGAAAGTGAAATACTAAATGATCCCACTAATTTCATTCACCTCAAGAAGTTCTATGCCTAATCCCCTCAATGTATCTTGTTCATTCTGAAAAAAAAAAAAAAAAAAAAAAAAAATCAAAATATTCCAAATAGAAAAAGAAACTGGTAAAGAAAAATAAGTGTCCAATGGTGAAAACTTGGCAATTCAAGTGCCTTGGATAGGTACCTTGGTGAAAACCTAGGAAATAGGTGCCATGTGTACTTGGCCTTCCCATTATCTATTAATGATCTACATCCTCCCACCATCTCTCCCCACATCTCATCGTCCATCTGACCATTTTACCAAGGTGTTCCAAAGATCCCATCACCGTGCTATCACTATCAGTATCCACATCCCTTAGCTTGAATGTCAAATTAGAGCAGTGTAGTAAATCTTGGCACTTCCCACGAATATAATATCCATGTATCCTATCACATATATCCTATCTCCTGTATCCTACCCATGTATCATACACCTTGTATTTATAAAAATAGTGTACCATATTATGTTTCCCTCTATCTCCTCATCCTAAGCTTCTTCACATTGCATAGTATTAGATCACTTCTGCTATATCCTCATCCTGAGATTTTTTTCCATTGTAAATAAAATTGCTAACCTATCGTACTAAAAGTCCCATCACTCTGAGCTTTTTTACATGATCCTTGTAATATTCTTAGATAATTTGTTGCACATCCCCAATTTAGTCCTTCCTAGTCTAGTCTCCTTGTACCTACCCCATTTTTCCTTTCAGCTCAATTTGTATCTTACCATAGAGCACATTTCTCCTAAACAAGTCATTTTCTGAACCCTCCAGCAAGATCCTTTGTCATCAACAAGTTTTCCTAGAGAAAGTTATAGTTGCCAAATTCATCATAGTCCCAAAAACTACGAAAAGGTCCTTGCAGGATGCATCCTTACTTGTGTCTAATCTTGGTCCATTAGTATCCATTCCTACTGATCTCTTTGGAAAAAGGTTACTTTTTACAAATTTATTCTTTCTTTCAATATTGGATTTCTCTTTTTTAGTTCTTAAATATCTTTTACAAGCAATTTGGTTTTTTTATCCTCAAGGTCACCACGATCTTTTATATCATTGTGTGCTACGAATGGGGCAATTAGAGTGTGAGGTCCTTATAAGGTCTTTTTCTACTTGTGATTCAATCATATGTGACCTTTGCATGTTCCAAACATATGATCATCACTGAACATATGGTGCATTTGGGAAATGTGATTTTCCTATGGATTACCTAGTATCGTTTCCACTCTGATTTCTCTAGGATTCATGTGTGATGTTGGGACACTCCTTGCATGTCTATTTTGAGTCATTCCTATGTAATATTGGTACACAAGCCTTGATTTTATTGGTAACCTTGGCATATCCCCAATATTCCTATATCAAACTAAGTGCTCAAACTACATGGTGGTCCTTTACGAAGAAACCCACCCTCAAGTTTAAAGCAAACTCTTATCCCCCCACTACCTTTATTTTCATGAAAGAAACTCTCTCCCATCTCACCTTACCACGTCAATCTTACCAATCCAAAAAGCTCCTATCTTATCATACACATGTATCCTACCTATCTTACAGTTCCTATCCCTAAAGAATCCACATGTGCAATGAGTACATCCTACATCACACACATCAATAACATCATGCATATCATCTATCTCATGTAAAGCACCACATCCTGCATAACACACACACACACACACACACACACACACACACACATATATCATATCCTCCAAAAAATAAAGAATGCATCACCCAACCCTGAAAGAATACTAAATTGTCCATAATAGTCCAATACAACATCCATAAAGTACATATAACATATATCAATACCAATACATATGGGTTTGTGCCTATAAAAATACATATCTATACAATAGAAATATCATGTAAATAAAAAAACTACAGCATATCACTGCTCATATGCATCCTCATCCATTGCCTCCTCTCCACAAGACTCATAAGAGTCCCTCTTTGAACCCTATCCAGTTGATATTGCTCGTCCATGTAGTCTCATTGACCAAAAACAAAGCACAAAGATATTGTGTATGGTAGCTGCTACCTCTCCTCTGCCCACGGCCTGAGACCTATCTATGGTCTTCAAGTCACTGCCTTGATCTCATCTATTTGGACTGGCTAGTAGTTCACCTCCTTAGTGTGGCAGTATGTTAATGGATCTCCCCATATATATACCACTGGCTCCTCATGATGCATGTCCCTCTATATGATCAGTCTAAATATCACAATATACTCCCAAGCCCACACCTACAGCAGGGTTGGGAAGTCCATGCTCCTCCCCTGGTGGCACCTTATGCCTTAGTATACAATCTGGTGCAAGTCTTTATATCACTTTGCAAGCATCAATGAGTCTCATGCCTCTATAACTCCCTCATCTATGATCTAAATGATCATAGGGATCAATGCTAGTGTAACTCTTGTCCTACGAGTATCTAGGGAAATGTACCCTGATACTAATTTTCAAACATAGAAGTATATATGTTAGTCTAGTACCACCCAATCCAAGTGCTCATCTAATGCAAATTGACCCCTCTGGATCTGGAACTAGACCCTAGGCCCCACTAGTTGCTACACTACCCTCTCTCCTATGACATTTAGTTTTCATCACCGGCATGCCCCACACTGGTAGCCTTAATATCATGTAGACATCCTCTAGGGTGATGGTCATCTTGTATGTCGATAGATGAAACATCCTTGTCTCATTGTGTCAGTGCTCACATAATGTTGTCATCATAGCCTTTTATTTCTATATATGTGGTAGCCTAGCTAGATAACCTAGCTTGATCGCATTGATCCTTGCTCAATCAGCTAGTGTGAACTGCTCTCTAGCATGTAGTACCATGGTACATCGCTCTTGCAACACCAATATATCTAGTGACAACTACATCCAAAAAACCAAAACCATGTCAATTTTTCTTTCCACTAACCCCTTATTCCCATGTTTCATAAACTCCCTCTACCCATCAAGCTAACCCTTTAACTACATTCCTACAAGTGAGTTTGCATTCTCGCAACCCATCTGTGTCCCTATATTCCTACAGCTGTCGATTATAGTAGGAACTTATCTTGCATTTACCCCCCAGTCAAACTTATCCTCATTCCCATGTTGACTTTCCCGTAACCATCCCTTAATCCACGAGACTACATTCCCACTACTAGGAATGCTTTCACACTGCCAAAACCA
Source organism: Cupressus sempervirens (assembly GCA_028749045.1). Lineage (NCBI taxonomy): Eukaryota > Viridiplantae > Streptophyta > Pinopsida > Cupressales > Cupressaceae > Cupressus > Cupressus sempervirens. The sequence goes on along the minus strand of CM053792.1, from coordinate 104,813,721 downwards.
CTATCCCACCAAATTTTTAAATCAGATTCACTTTCCCATGAAAACTACTTAAATACCATTTTTTTCCCTACCCTTGGCCATTTTATGGGATCATGATCTTGCTAATCCCTAAAGCAATCCCACTGGACCCATGCTTGTGGGAATGCAATTTTGTAGTTTCAGAGATGCTATAACATAAAAATACCAAATTGACAATGCAAAGTTTTAGCACCTACTAAATGGTCTGATATTCGTCATGCTCTCACAAGTCATACCACATCCACCCAATGCTCTAGTCATCCCTACATAGTCATGATGTCGTCTAATCTAGAGCTCACAAATGACAATACCTCGCTATGAATATGAGAGCAATTACTCATTTCTAGCCCTCCTAGACCCTTTTATAGGCCCCATGTGGTGCCCTACTTCCCTCTTTGATCCCTCTAGTGACCCTTTTCACTCTGACCCTATTACTTTTGCAATTTTATTACAATTTTAACCCCACACCCTCCTACTCACCCTAGCTTGTTCTGCCTTTTCAAGAAGTGATTGAGCCTATTCTTCTCTCCCTATTGCCTTCTTGAGGGGGCATTACACAGTCTAGTCTCTCATCTTTCTATTCGAGACTGGGGCAACTTTGTTGCTTTAAAAAAAACTTCTTCATATCATTTATGTTCGAACTTCTTTGAAATAATGTTGTTCCAACATTATGTCAAAGAGGGAAAAAATTTAAACACCTAAATCTAATTACATCATTAACTAATCTTATTTAGTCATCTTCTAAGATATTATTGATTCAATATCTAATATTTAATTAATTAATCATCATCCCCTAGCTAATTAATTTATTTAAACTAACTATAGTCCAATTGATCAAATTAAATGACAACCCAAAGTCAAATTATCAATTAAATCCATATTCTTCTATTAAATTAAATGATTGCACCATACCTATTTAATTTAATCCACATTCCCTTTTATTAAATAAATCATTTAATAAAACAACCCCCAACCTCTAACCATTCCTAAACCCTATCATTATCCAAATCCAACCCATTCACCCATGCTAACCTCACTTAGCCAACTGATTAACCTATCTCATTAATGCTAACCCACTTATATCCTAATCACCTCCTACGTTAAGCCTAATTCCCCTCCTAAACATGTACACAACTTTAAACAAGGTTTAAGACTTCCTAACCTAAACCAAAGTCACACTCACAGCCCATCCTTCTTACATCCCTATCCAAAGCATTAATGACTCTTTAAGGCCTCTTACATCCCTCTTCCACACTCCTTCTCCCTCATAACTCCCTTTCACCTTTCATTTTGACCCTCTTCCCCTTCCAATCCCCTTGTGACACTTGTCTCAAGGCTATGGATTTGAAGAAGTACAATCCATTTGCTTCCCCTTCCTTGTATCCTAGACCTCCCTCATCCTTTTTCCATCCTTGCATCTAGTCATCCATCTCACCACCCCTTAGCCTATAAATTGGCCTCTTCCCCTCTCACAATTCATATCCACTTCCCATACAAACTTATAATGCTATTTTGAGAGCTCACAAACTATCAAAATACTATCTAGAATGGAAAAATCCATCCATACTCCCATTGTTAAACCCTTCTCTCACCCTCATACTCGACCATAATCCATCACTTGAAGCTTGAGATCATTCTAAGCACACATCCGCCATCATTTGGAACATCAAAGTATCAAGGTTTCACTTGGGGAGCTCATCATAATTGGTTTTCTTTCTTCTTATGTGTCTTCCTTCATCCTCTCATAAAGTTTGTTGTATTTGTTTAGTTTGTGAATGTTAGATTCATTTTAATGTTCTTTACATACTAGGATATTACTGTATACAAGGACCACCTAAGCACAACTAGTCTAAAGGAGTTTGAAGCTCTAAGGAATCCTCTTACCTTCTCTAAAGGTAATTAGAAGCAGCAAGGAAGAAAGTTCTTCCATAGTAGTAGTGGTGGTTCACAGTCAAGGAACTACCACAACTAGCAACGTAGTATATGCAATAGATCAGATTGAGCTTTCTTGGGCCACAATCAAGATGCTAGCATTGTTAGTTTTGATTAGTCTCATGCACTAGGAGCTCGGGGAGGATTTAGTGGAGATTGCTACTCTTGTGGACAATGTGGTCATAAGGCGACCAACTGTCCTAAGCATGCACCTCAGTTCTTGAGTCAGAGGCTTGCAACTTCATAACCTATAGTTGGGGATGTAGGTAAATTTAAGATGGTGTTTGCAAACGTGGTCTCACCCTCCTATAGTGGGGAAGGGTCCAAGACAACCACATATTGAGTTTGAGTTTTGATTTTGAGTCATGTATCTTTGTAGTAGGCTTCTAGGAGTAAGCCTAATTTTAGAGGGGTGGATGTAATGCCCACCCTTAGTTTTCTTTTATGTTTTGATTTCCAAACTCTTTTAGGCCTATTTCATCCATTTATTAGTTTATGAGATATTTGATTTTAGATTTATGATATAGTGGCATAACTTGGATAACAGATATATCAATGATAAACCACATAGGTTATTATATTTCATAGGTTGTTTAGTGATTATGAGCACTTATATATTAGTGATGTAGAAGTTGTGAAAGCCAACTTCACATATCGCCAAGACCGCCCACATGCAAATAACCTACTTAAGAGAAACCAAAAAAGGAAAGGTAGGGCTCGGAGAATCTCAACAGAGTGAGAAAATATATTCCAACAATGAAAATGAAATTGTTGTACAAAAATACACTAGGAGAGCATATTTCTAAAGGCCTCTAGGATGCTTCTAGAATGAGCTAGAAAGAGCTAAGAGATAAGCATGACAACTAAGAATGCATCCACGAAAAGTGGATTATTCTCCATGTAGATGAGAGGATAAGTATGACAAGGTAGCTGCAAACTCCTATGTTGTCAACAAGTCAACACATAAGATTATGCTTACTCCTAGATGACAACTAATAAATAATGCATTTAATTAAGTAAACTTAGGTAAAGTGTAAATAATAATAATTTACACTAACACCCTCTCTTAAATGAAACTTAGGGGAATGCACTTAAGCTCACACCGACTATGATGAAATGCATAATGGGTCATGGCAACTAGGCCATGTTAGGTACCCATATACAAATGCAAAGAAATGCAACCTTTGAAAATTGGGAAAGAGGGAAAACCTCATGGGAAAAACTCTCCTCCAAAAAGAGGTAAGTATAAACATGCTAAAAAAATATGAAGGAAGGCCTCAACGAGACCCCCCAAGGACAACTTCTATAATCCAAAGCATAGACCTGAAATGGATCAAGAGACTCTCTCAAAACCATAAGTACAACCAACCCCACCATGAGAATAATGGAGCCCCTGTAGAAAAGATTGACCCAATGAAACTCTAATGTGGAAGAAATAAGGGAATAGAACAAGAAGACCTCTAAATGAGAGGTGAAATTGGAAGGCCTAATTGATGCTCAAAGGAGAAAATATGAGGATCTGAAAAGAGAATCCCCAAGGCAGGTGTGCTGACAATGTCATGAAAGATGAGATGAATGTCCTCTATGAAATCCTCAACAAGTGCACCTAGAGGCTCATTGAATGTAGTTGGAGGTTCAGGCAGAGTTGAAGAAGAATCTTGCTGAAGAGAAAAGACCTCAACTGGATGTGGTGTGGGAGTCAAATTAGTGATCTCAAGAATAATACAAACATTCAAGTATCATGACTGCACCACATGATGTTCTCGTGAAAGAGAAGAGTTGTGCTCCGACAATGGAGATGGAGGACCAAAGTGTGAGAAAGTGTGGAGACAGGTGGTATTTGTAGACACTTAAAAACTTTTAGAAAATAATGTATTTTTATTTTCTAAAAAATTCCTGATGACATCATCATTTATTAATTATTTATTTATTTATTTTTATGCCATTAAATCCCTTTATCTTAATTAAAAATATTTAATTAAGGAATCCCTCTCAAAAATGTTTAAATCTTATTTAAACATTATTTCTTTATTTATTAATTATTTAATTAATAAATTGACCAAAAAACCCAAAATAAATATTAAAAAAATGTTTTGCCCAAAACTTGGCCAATTTCCTTAAGACCACTAGCCTCTTCCAAAATCTTCTAATCCTTCTTTAATTTTGATTAAAGGCTAATCTCATCATTTCCTACCCTTAATCCCAACTCAAAATATTTAATTAAGATTAAATATTAATCCTCATGTTTATTAAAAAAGTTTTAATAAATATCTCCTCAACCCAAACCCTTGAAATAAATAAAACTTTATTTATTTCGTAAAAATCTAATTTATCCTCATCCTAAGAAGGTCTAGACTCTTCTAGAAAGTCTTCATCCTCATCCTAGGAAGTTCTAGACTATTCTAGAAAGTCTTTATCCTCATCCAAAGTCTAGACTCTTCTAGAAGATGTCTTTAAACCTAATCCTAATCCCCTCCTAACCTTGTCACATTCTCTAAACATGGGTTAAGACTTACTAACCCAAGCCAAAGTTAACAAATATCTCCTCCTTCACCCACCCTCATTAAATGCCATCCACTTGCCTATCCCTAAGCTAATCCTAAACCATCCTAATCCATCCTCTAATCATTTGCACAATCCTAAGCAAGCTTAAAACCTTCCTAATCAAGCCCAAGTCAAAATTCCTCTCATCTCCTTCAAAATATCTCAACCATAAAACTTTATGAAGCCCACTAGGCCATAAATGATTCTTCCAAGCCCTTTTATTCCTCTTACAATCCATTATGAGGGTCTTTATGAAGATTTTATCCCTTGAGTCTCTTTTGTTGACTCATCCTTCCCCTTTCCTCCATCCTCTCACCCTGTGACATGTGTCACTTTCTGATTGGCTGTAAGGAAGCATAATCCATGTGCTCTCCTCTCATTCAATCTGAGTCCTCCATGAGCTTTTTTCCATCCTTGCATCTTAGCCCTCAATCCCTCAAGCCTCTTGCCTATAAATTGGATCCTTCCTCTTTGCAAAACAACACAATCCATAAAGTAAAGTCATAATGTCATTTTAAGAAGCCATTTTACATCAAAATCATACACTCACACCCAAATTCCAACTCCATTTGAAGCCCTTTTTGAAGCATAAGCTTGATCATACATCCTATCTATTTAGACAAAGCCACTCAACAAGAGAGCTTCTTATTAAGAGAGCCCATTAATGGCTCATATTCTTAATTGAGAGCTCATCTTAGTCTATCTTGAAGTTTATGGATTTTTTTTAGTTTGTAGAAGCTTTATTTAAATTTGGTTTCTATTAGCATACTAACATTGCTCATATACATTTTGGCACGCCCGGTGGGACTCCGCATGGGTCATCTTCATTAGCTTTTTTAGTCAAATTTTGTATGTCATTTGCTAATTTTGGCTAATTTTGCTTGTTTTTGTGATTGGTAGGATTGTATAAATTGGTTTTGTAGGTCCACATGAGCATGAAGAAGACAAAGGAACTCATAGTCTATCTCATAGTGTTTGCAGATTTTTCAAGCTTATAGGTGGACAAAGCACTTGGAATTCTTCTTCCTCTTCTTGTCTATATTCTTCTTATTCCATCTGCTTCTTCTTCTTCTTCTTGTGGGAGATCTTGGCCATTTTTTTTTTAAGGAAGCAAAATATACACACTTCTTTTTAGTGCTTAAAATGAACCCCTAAATCATACTTAAATCCATTAAAAACTAAAAATTTGCAAAAAAAAAAAAAAAAAAGCCTTTTAACAAGTGAAACTAAACCAATCCAATCATTTGCATCCTTGCAACATCAAGGTTTTAGATGCATTCATGCAAAGTTAGAAACACTTCATTTTTGAAAATTTAAAAAGAACTTCAAGTTTCCATTTCAAAAGATTCAAAATCAACACTAAGTGTACACTAAAATCTAAATCAAACTCAAAGCATCAATCAAAGATAAAATGAACCTCATTTGCAAATATTTTAAAGTTCTTTTAAAAATCTCATGAAAACTAAGAGTCCTAAATGGTTGCCAAAATTGTCCTAAAAGCTTTGTTATTTGTTCCAAACAAATGTCTTGTTGCAAAATCTTGAATGTTTCTTAGGTTTTTCATGCATCAAAACAATCTAGGAATATCATTTTTGGGCTTAAAACATGCAAACTAGAACACAAAATTTTGAATGAAAAGCAAAGTCCAAAGAGTCATTTTCACTTTTGAGTCCAAAAACAATCTTGAATAATCTAAGGTTAAAACAAAGCACTTCAAAGTTCTTAAAACAACACACAAAATCTCAATCTTGAATGCTCAAAAAAAAAAAAAAAAAAACTTGAACGTTTAATCACTTGTCTTTGAATGCATGTTGCTAAAATCACTCTTGAGTGCTATGGATTAAAATCAAGTTTGTTTTTTTATGAATGCATGATTAAAACAACAAATCCAATCTTGAATGCAAAAGGTCAATTAACCATTGCAATATCAAACACTTCATTTGGAGCTTTTAAAATTGAACAAAACAAATCTCTTTTCCACATGCAATTTAGGCAAAGTTTGATTTTTGGACATTTAAGAAACCTCGTTAAGTTAAATACAAATTTGCAAAAATCAATTTGAGTAATTCTTTGGACTCACCTCTTTTCTAATCACCCATCAATTCAACCATTGGTTGCAATCTCAGCGCCATTTATAGGGATGGGTCTACTTGAAAAAGGTGTTAAATGTTCCACAATCTAACTCACTCACTTGGTCTTTGAACGTTTGCTTTAACTTTATCAAAATTCTTAAATAACTAAAACTCTAGATTAAATCAATCACACTTCAATTTTGGGCACTAAAATTGAACAACTATTGACGTGGAGGGCCTTCGGGCACGCGCTTGACAATCGAGCTTCACACCTTTGTTTTGGGCTTAAAATAAAATCACACCAACTCTTGAATGCTTTAAAAGAAATTAATCGATACTTGATGTGGAGGGCCTCCGGGCACGCGAGTTTACTTTTTTCTTGACCCTAACTCTTCTTCTTGTATTCATTCTTTGATCGATTTTTTTTTGTTGGCACATTTCAAAGTTGGAATTGAACATTGTCTCTTAAACATGAGTGCTTGCAAAGTCTAGATCAACACACATAAGAGTCAGTTGGAAAAGGAACAAGCGTGTTTTGTAGCCCAAGGTCATCCAAGTCTTCTCTCCCCTTGTCGTCTTTCGAGGCCATCTTGGGTGCATAAGATTAGGATCCAAAATCTTGTTTCTCTTTTTAGGAGGCCTGCTTGGAGATTTCATCACCCCTTGGGACGACATCAACTCCAGCATTTCGGAAGAGTATAAAGATCGGGAGGTGAATCGAAAGACACCTCTCTTGGGATCAAGATTTTGTCACTTGGGCTAAGCCTCAAGAAACTTTATACCCTTGAGAAGTGAAAGAGGAGAAGTGGGTTACCGCTCCTCTCGACTGTGTGACATTTTTTTGGTTTCATCTATGAATTTGAGCCTCACGTACCTTGGGTATATCGAGGACTCCCTAGCTAAACCAACTGTCAGCCTTGTAGACAACCATCTAGGGTGTTAATGTGTTTGAAGTGACTAATCGAAACATTTGTAAAGCATACACACTCCTCGGTGCAAGTATCACATTCTGAGAATCAAAAACTTCTATCTGGTTGTTCTTATCTATTTCTTGATTTTTATTTGTTGAATGAATGTTTGCAAAACTTGGTCAATCCTAGCTTAGGTCACACTTAGCATAGTCACTGCCTATTCCAGAAGTTGAACAAGTTGAAGCAAAATAACCGAGGTCTCTCAAAGCCAAGCAGATTCAAGAATTCATGTCAGAACAACCCAAACCCAAACAAAAGTTCCACAAAGTTAAACTCAAACCATCTCAGGCATACCAAGAACTTTCAGCCAAGAGAAAGGAACTAACACCAAGTCCTCAAATTGCCAAACTCCACAAAGCAAAGGACAAAGCTACTGATGAAGCCCTTCAAGATGCCTAGTTAGATCGCACCATCCAATTTAACCAACATCCAAGAGTTAACAATGCTTATGCCTTACCAACTAGGCATGATTTCTATGATTAGACCCCCTTGTTTCTCCACATCTTCTTGCATAAGCTTCACTTTTGCATTAGAGTCATCTTTGTAGTAAAGTCAGCCATCTTTATTCTTCCCCTTAAGCATTTTAGCTCATCCATCTCATTTAGAATCAAACCATCTAGCCAGCAATCAAAATCTTCACATCCAAGCTTTCAAAATTGTTGTCACCTTGCCAAAAGTTTGCCATTCCTAACATCTTCCAAATCCACCAATCTCACCCAGGTTATCCCTTTGACAGAGCTTTGTATAGGGTAATTTAGCTTTGTCACTTGTTATCCCTCATCACATTGAGCTAAAGGTTGGGATCCATAAGTGGTCAATCTCGTGTTCTTCCTAAAGGATCATCAGTCTATCCTTAAGTTGACACAATCACCACCAAGCTTGCACATAGGAAAGAAAACCTTTCATAATTTGGAAACATATCTTTGAAGTTAGAATCCTCAACCCAATCTTTCTTAGGTTTTGTCATACAGCTTTGCCTCAACCTAGGAAATCATTTGCATACAAAAGCCTTCCTCTTTTGCCTCCATCAGCATTGTTGCATCTCATCCCTAAGAAACATTTTGCATTTTCATGCCACCCGTCACTCGCTTAGGCAAGAAGAAGAAGGAAACAATGGAGCCCTATCATTTGGATCCAACAGCATCGCTCCCCTTGAGCACTCAACCATCCTTCAGCCCAGAGAATGCTATACCATCACCTACTGACATTGAAGCTTTCATGAACCAACTAGGAAATGCAGTATTGGTGAACGACATTATAGACAAAAATAAGAAAACAATCATGGCTAACTTTTGAAGGGACAACATTGGAGCCTTCGACTTTGGAAGACCTCCCCCTTTATCAGATCCATCTCACCCCTTTTTTGAGCAACTCCCAACACCCATAGGCTCTTATGATTCAAATTATCCTCAATATGTGCCAAAAGAAGAACCTCAACCCACCCCATATGATCCAATAGATCCAAACATACCAGCCTCCACTCAAGTTGAAATCTCCCTTCCACAAGCCAATCCAGCCACCACCACTCCAGCATTGGTCCATACCACTCCATCCCAAACTCCCTTTTCCCAAAACACCTCACCATTCACTCCCTTCACTATTGTTGTTGCTGCTCTCCAACCCAGCCTTCCAAATCCACCCATTTCCAAAATCAGTGCTAGCATCTTTGGCCAACCTCAACAATATACAATAGGAATGCCACCCATGGGGCCAAGTAATCAACCCTTCATCACCCCCAGCTTGTTTACCTTAGCTCAGAACACAATTCCCTCATTTCCACTAGGTCCTTGGAGCTCAGTGTCATCAGCCACAAATCCACAAGCTACTACCCTCACTCCACAAAGCTATCAAACGCCACCAGCTACTACCAATGTTCTGCCTAACTCTCAAGTGACCCAAGCTCCTTCCACCACTCTACCAAGCTTTCAAATCCAGCCACCAAGCTATCAAACTCCATCAGTTCCATTTTCAAGCTTTCAATTCCCACCACCTCCACCACCAACTAATCCATTACCTCCTATTACCAACTATTTTTCTATGCCACTTCTAGGAGGAAATCCACCACCATCAACTACCAATTACTTGGCCTCTTTTACCATGTAGACACCTTCCCAAATGGAGGCACACCCACATATATTGGTCAAACTCCTCAAATCCAAAGTCAAGTTCCAAAAGATCCCCGATCCTTTCCCCAAGCTTCACACCCATCTTATACCTTACCTCCACAAAGCAATCCATTTATCCCACAGCTAGCTTATGTTCCTCAATCCCAACCTCAAATCCAATATCAACAGCAAGCCTCGCAACATATGCAACAATATGTGCCACCTCCACCTCAGCAACCCATCATCCACCATTCAGTTTCCCAAGCCATGTACAATCCCTACCAACCCATACCTCAAATCCATCCATATTCCATTGCCCCATCTAGCACATACCTACCTCAGGGGACTCCTACATTGGGGGCACCCCAGATGTCACCCATTAATTTAGAATGGGAAGCCATGAAAATAGCTTTGAAGAACATCCAAGAGGGAAATGATCCAAAAACCTTCAAGTTTGAGAATGTGTGTCCTTACCCATTTGACAGAGCCATTACCATGACACCATTTCCCAAGCATTTTGAGACGCCCAAATTTTACAAATTCAGAGGAAAAGGAGACCCTGTCACACATATCAAAGAATTTTACATGCACTGCTAAGAAGTGCCATATGATGATGTCTTCCTCTTGTGTCTCTTTCCCAAAAGCTTGGCCGGACCAGCTCTGGAATGGTTTTATAGAATCCCCTATGGCACAATTAAAAATTTTGCTAAATTGTCTAAGGCATTTGTAGCCCAATATGCACATCTTGTTGAAATAGAGCTATTGGTAGTCGATCTTGTCCACACTAAGCAAAAAAGTGAAGAAATCCTTCTTGAATATCTGCAAAGATGGAAAACCCTTACCACCCGCATATCTTGTACCTTGCCAGAGCGCCATTTGGTGAAAAATTTTATTGATGATGCCCATCCCAGCTTGGCTCACCACATGACCATGAACTGTTTGCAGACCTACAAAGATATCAAAGAGAAAGGAATGATCCTTGAGCAAGGACTCATTAAAGATGGTGTGGTCAAGATTTAGAAGGAAGCCAACCAAAATCAATCACATTCCAATGACAAGTCTAGATATTGGAACAAAAACAAGCATGTTGCAACAGATGATGTCACTGACACCAGACATGTGAATATTGTTGGTCCTTCTCACAACCAGTCCAACCCACCATATCAACCAAACAATCAACAAGCTAACAACTACCAACAATAGAATAACCAAAGCTATGAAAACCACAATCCAAGACCCAACTTCCAAGGGTCTAGCAATCAAGCTAATGCCATCAATGTAGCTGCAGGACAAAAGCCCAGATTCCAACCTGCACCTAGAAATTATACACCCCTTGGTGAACCTTTGGATGTCATTTTTGAGAAATTAGTCAAGGAAAACCTCATCAAATTTCCTCCTACCCAGCAAATCAACATAAGCCAATCCAAAGCTGCATGGTACAAAGACAATGAGTACTGCAAATTTCATAGGGTAAAAGGTCACACCACCCTCAAATGCATGAAACTAAAAGACTATGTGTAGGACCTCATTGATCGGAAGGAAATCACTGTTGGTGCCCAAACCTCTCCCAACGTAGGCTTACAGATCTATCAAAATGCTTTTCCTCCTCACAACAATCAAAATCTTGGAAAAGCACCTATCCAAACCAACAACAACAACACCAACAACCATCAGCTAAACCAACAGCATGGGAAGAACAATGACCACTTCATCCTATATAGACTATGGTAGCCTTATAGGTTGTATATCCGAGAAAGAGCCTTCTGTCAATGTTATCAATATCCAAGGACCAAACAATGAGTTTGCAGTCACCACTCAAAGAGCACGATTGAACATCGCAGGCCCACCCATTTCACCAGCACCATCAGCTCCATCAAAAAGACAGTACAATATCTTGGAACACCTTGGGAACATGCCAGCCCCAATCTCCATTTTAGACCTTCTTCACACTAGTCCTGTGTACAAGAACATCCTTAATAGTGCCCTTACAGAATCCCATGTCCCTTCAGATATCAATGCTACTAATTTTCGTAATCTCATTGGACACCTATCCTCCTCATGTGCCCTATCTTTCAAACCCACTGACATACCCGTGGTCGAGCCAGATCACACCCTTTCGCTTTGCATAGCCATCATGGTATCCAATTTTGCCGTGAAAAGAGTAATGATAGATAATGGATCAGCCTTGAATATTTGCACCCTAAAATTCATAAAACAAGCTGGGTATACTGAGGCAGATATCATCAGTGAGGTTATCACCATCAAAGCTTATGACAACTTGGAAAGAACCACAGAAGGAACTATTTTGCTGCCAATCAAGGTTGGGCCAGTCATCCAAGAGACACTCTGCCATGTTATTGATCTAAACCTACCATTTAACATCCTCCTTGGTCACCCATGGATTCATGCCATGAAAGCCATTCCATCCACTTACCATCAGTGCATCAAATTTTTGCATCAAGGCACTGAGGTAACAATCCATGCCGATCCAGAAACCTTTGCTTACTGCAATGTGATTGAAGCTTCATATACAAACCATTGCCTTGGAATTGATATCGGTACATCCATCACCAGCTCATCCCACACTTGTAATGACCTAAAAACCATCCTTGCCTCTACCCTGTCTACCATGAAGATCAATAACAAAGGCTGTGGTGAGTATAGTCTGTCGGATGCATTTGCTGTCAGGACACTCCCACTTGATCCACATGCCCATGGATGACCGACATATCACAAAGCTAAGGAGATTCCACCTCCTCGATAAAATCAGTTTGGCCCAACAACCTTTGTATCCTCAAAAATCCCTCTTCATGAGGAGCTCACTCCAGATATCAACAATTGGTTACATAAGGATGCACCTCAAAGAAATCAAGCATGCCTTGATCACTTCAGCTAGAAGTATCCCCAACAACATAAGCTCATCACTAACAAATGGAACTATCAAAGTGGTGGTCTAAGACCAGAAGAAAGAGGCATGCAGTGCCCCATTGACGCACACAAGTGGGAATCAAAGTCAGGTCTTGGCTTTGGCATACCCACAACTGAGGGCACCAATACAGATGGTCACGCTTTTTCGAACATTCACCACGACCTTGTCGAAATTGAAGACATTCCTGAGGAAGTTGAAAAGAGAGCCTACGATGATATCCCAGACCAAATCTCCCTTCGAGACTCTATTCTCCAAGAACTATCGATCCACCTCATTGACCTACTACTCGCCTATCCACAACTCATAGATTGGGACCAACCAAGCATCATACACATTGATGAGTTCACATTAGAGGAAGCACTTCTAAGATTCATGGGAGTCGAAACTCCTCATAAGCAAACAAAGCCAAATTTTGCCTATATCTACAAGCTAGATCCCAAGGGGTATTTTGGAGAAAATCCTCACCCTAGTTTCGATACACCCAAAACTAGAACTAAGGTGAATTTGAAACTAGCTATGGCAGCAAAGAGAACCCCTCAGCAAGAAAATCTAGAGTCACAAGCAGAACATGAAGATTTAGCATTGCCTCCTCAAGATAATAGACTAGAGGTGTCTTCTATTCTAATTGAGGATACTCGAGAAGTCAACATTGGTTCTTCAGAGATCCCAAGACTTGTTCACATTGTTGCATCCCTATCACAAGACCAAGCTAATCTCCTCTTTGAGGTCTTAAGAGAGAACATTGGCTGATTTGCATGGTCATATCAGGGCATGCCAGGACTTGATCCAAAGCTTGTAGTTCATCATCTTGTAGTCGATCCAAAGATCAAGCCCGTCAGACAAAAGCTTAGAAAAATGCACCCCAAGGTGGCATTACTGGTCAAAGCTGAATTAGAAAGAATGTTAGCTGCTAAGGTTATTCGACCTATCGACTATTCAGAGTGGACCTCCAACATGGTCCCCGTCACTAAACCCTCCGGTGACATCAGAATCTGCACTGATTTTAGAGATCTTAACAAAGCTTGTCCAAAAGATATTTTCCCTTGCCCAACATAGATATGATTGTAGATCTTACAGCTGGACATGAAATTTTGTCCCTCATGGATGGATTTTCTGGGTATAATCAAATCAAGATTGCAGAAGAGGATCAGCATAAGACAGCATTCACTACCCCTTGGGGAACCTTTTCCTACAACATGATGCCTTTTGGCCTAAAGAATGCTGGGGCTACCTATCAAAGAGCTATGACAGCCATTTTTCATGATCTCATCCATAGAATTTTGGAGGATTATGTGGATGATATCTTGGTCAAGTCTCATACCTTCATGGATCATCTTGTTGACCTGGAGAAAGTCTTTGATAGGTTAGCCAAATATCATCTCATGCTGAATCCCAAGAAATGTGTCTTTGGGGTCACATCTGGCAAGCTTCTAGGCTTTATAGTTTCTAAATGAGGTATAGAGATCGACCCCAAGAAGTTCAAACCTATCTTAGACATGCCTCCTCCCCAGAAACTACAACAGCTTCATTCTCTTTAGGGAAAGCTTCAATCTGTTCGACGCTTCATCTCCCAGCTTGCAGATAAGTGTACACCATTTTCACATTTACTAAAGAAGGATGAGAACTTCAAGTGGGATCCTTTATGTTAGCACAGCTTTGACCATCTCAAGTAGTATCTCATCAATCCCCCTATCTTGGTTCCACAAGTTCCTGGTCGTCCCCTTATTATTTACATATCAGCAACACCTACTGCTCTAGGGGCACTTCTAGCACAGCTCGATGACTACAGCAGAGAAAGAGCCATCTACTACATTAGTAGAACCCTACTTGGTTATGAACTCAATTACACTCCTATGGAAAAAGCTTGTTTGGTAGTTGTTTTCTCAACTCAAAAGCTTCACCACTATATGCTAAGTCATACCATCCAACTAGACTCCAAGATTGACCCTCTCAAGTATATGCTCTCCAGAACCGCACTTACACGCCGTTTGGCCAAATGGGTTATGCTCCTTAGCAAATTTGATATCCAATATGTGGACAGAAAGGCAATCAAAGGGCAAGCTATAGCAAATCACCTAGTTGATGCACCTCTAATAGATGCTTATCTGTTGATCACAGAATTTCCAGATGAGCATATCTGTCTAATTGAAGAACAGCCCCCATGGAAACTTTATTTTGATGGCTCATACACATCTTATGGATCAGGGGCAGTAATATTGTTGGTTACACCTCAAGGAGATTACATTCCAAAAGCCTTCAAGCTACAATTCCCTAGCACCAACAATATAGCTGAATATGAGGCCCTTATAGCAGGATTAAAGATAGTTGCAGAATGGAACATTGTTGAGTTACAAATTTTTGGCGATTCTCAGCTCATCATCAAGCAAGCCCTAAATGAATATCAAACCAAAGATGAAAAGCTATTACCCTACAAAGAGCTAGTTGATCAACCAACCCAGCATTTTACAAGGCTTCAATTTACACAAGTGCCTCGAATACAGAACAAAGCAACAGATGTTATGGCTACTATCGGCTCACTCTTGGAAATTCTCCAAGCAACTACACAGTATGAGTTTTTAGTCGAGCAGCTCCTCACACCTGCCTATGCGAATGAGGATTCAAACCGTGTTTGTATCTTGGTTGGTCTCCAATCCCCTTGGTACCATGAGATTCATGCTTACCTTAACGATGGTATCATATCCCCTCAACTCACACATACCCAACGCCAGAACCTCATCCGAAAATCCTTCCGCTATATTATCATAGCCAATACCCTATATCATCAAGGTTATCACGATACTCTCTCTCGATGTTTAGACCAAAACGAGGCCACGATGATGTTAAAAGAAGTACACTCTAGACTTTATGGTGCCCACACAAGTGGTATTGTCCTAGCGCGAAAAATCCTTAGAGCAAGCTACTATTGGCCTACCATTGAAGAAAACTCCTCTAACTTTGTCAGAAAGTGTCTCCCATGTCAGCAGCATACAAATCTTGTGCACGCTCTAGCACAAGATCTACAGCCTATTGCACCACCTTGGCCTTTCACTTGTTGGGGCCTTGATCTAGTTGGAACTATCACACCCCTCTCATCTGATGGATATAAATGGATAATAATAGCTACAGACTATTTCACTAAATGGGTGGAAGCAATCCCCCTAGTCTCAGCTACAGGAGTTCAGGTCTCCATGTTCATCTTGTACCACATTGTTTGCCACTTCGGCATCCCATCCACCATCTTCACTGACCATGAAGGTAACTTTAAAAATCTCAACATGGAAGAATTATGCACTTCCCTCCACATCCATCACTACTTTTCTAGCCCATATTTCCCACAAGGTAACGGCCAGGCAGAGGCAACTAACAAAACCCTCCTCAAAATCTTAAAGAAAGTTGTCAATGATTTCGGCCGTGATTGGCACCTACAAATAAATCTACCCCTATGGGCCTATTGAACCTCCTTTCATACATCCACAAGCACAACTCCATCCTCCCTAGTCTATGGTATTGAAGTGGTACTACCTATAGAGGTTGAACTTCCCTCCTTGCACATATCTTTGCAAGGGCAAATATTAGATGAAGAATACAGAGTAGCTCGGCTCACCCAGCTAGATCTCTTAGATAAGAAGCGACAACAAGCTAATGATCATCTCACAGTCTATCAAACTCATCTCAAAAGGAATTTCAACAAGAAGGTGCTTCCATGACACTTTCAGCCAGGTGACATGGTCCTCAAAGAAAACATGAAAGTCCAAGCAAATCGAGAAAAGAAAGGCAAGTTTGAACCTACATGGCTTGGTCCTTATGTTGTCACTGCATCCTTTGGCTCCAGAGCCTATCAGCTATCTACACCCAAAGGAGAACTCTTCAATGATCTTACTAATATCATTCATCTCAAGAAGTTCTATGCTTGAAAATCCTTGGTATACCCAGCTTTTGAAAAAATTAAAAAAATAAAATAGTAAAGAGAAATAAGCGTCCAATGGTGAAAACTTGGCAATTCAAGCACCTTGGGTAGGTACCTTGGTGAAAACCTAGTAATTCAGGCACCTTGTGTACTATGACTAATCCAGTATCTATCACTATCCTATCCCTCATCCATTCACCCACCATCCCATAAAACACCTTCTTGTTCCCTTGGTGTTCCAACCAAATATCCAAAATCTAATGGAGCTTGTAAATACCTCATGTACAGCTTGTAAATCTTGTATCATCCCTTGTATCATAGCTTGTATATCCAAATCTTGTCCCAAGCTTGTACCATATTCTAGCTTGTATTATATGCCAAATCTTGTATCCTAGCTTGTATCCTATCACATGCACACAAAGAATCCCATTTTCACTTAAGCTTTTTGCAAACCATCTAACTATCTGCCTATCAACTATTGCAGACATCCCACCCTTCACAAACATTTCCATCTCACAAAACCCAAACATGAACAACCTTGTACATTTGTAACATATCTTGGTCCGTCAGCTTGTACATCCTCTTTAGCTTAGTACCATTGTATCTATCTAGTTTTTGTGTCAGATCATCCTTGCTCAACATCTTGCACACATCGCACAACCCTTGGTTAGCTATCCCAATGCATGCTTTAGCTAGATCTCCTGTCACCAAAGTGTTATCCTTCTTAGTTCAGCTTGCTAGATGCATCACTCATCTAGATCCACCAGCTTAGGTGCTCTCTGATAGATCCTTGTAGGATATAGCTTTCCTCATGTCTGATCTTGGTCCATTAGTACCTCGTCCTACCCATCTCATTGGAAAATGTTTCTCTTTTGGATTTTCACTTTCTTTTGATTTGGAATCTTCACTTTTGGGTCTTGAAGTATCTTTTTCAAACAATCATTTTGTTCCCTCCTCAAAGTTTCCACGATCTTCCATATCATGGTATACTACGAATGGGGCAAGTTGGGCGTAAGGTCTTGATCAAGTCTTTTGTTTGTTTTTCTTTTCTGCTTGTGGGTTACCCAGTGTCGGTTCCACTCTGATTCTTTTGAGATTCATGTGTGATGCTGGGGCAATCCTTGCGTGTTTGTTTTGAGTCAGTCCATCATTCCTCTGGACAGTTGGTGAAAAGGCCTTGATGTTCTTGGTAACCTTGGCAATTAACCAACAGTCCTATAGCAAATCTAGTGCTCAACTACATGGTGGTACTTCTCTTTGAAGTATCCCCCCCGCTCAAAAAACTTCAATGGTTTTCCTTCATCTCCATTATCCCCCATCCATATCCAGCATCTGTCTCTCCTACCCCAGCTTATGCATCAATATCTCTTTGAATCACTCCTCACCTTTAGCTTTAGGGATCCACAAACCTAGTCTTAGGGATCCACCAATCCAAATCAATCCACCAAGCCTCATCTTTTGAGATCCACAATCCTAGTCCTAGGGATCTCTGAAACCCATCTTCTGCCAATCTGACTCTTTGAAATCTTGTTGCATCAGCTTTTTAGTCCCCTCATCCATCTCCCCATCCTAGATTTCTTTTATAGCGCTCTGCTCCTTCATCCTCTACAATCCCTGAGATATTAAGCTTGCTTCCTCTTGTGCCTCTGATTCTCCCTTTATCATTCTCCTGTAGTGAGAGTTTGAGCTAACTAAACCTCTTCCCTTAAGCAAATCTGAGTCTTCTTGCTCATCTCGGATTCTTGTACTTTTTAAGAAGTTGTCAAGCCTCACTTTATCTCCCCGCCACCTTCTTGAGGAGGCATCTTGCAGTCCATTCTCTCCTCTTTTGCTCTAGCCTTGGGCATCTTATTTTCTTATCTTTGATGCCATGCCACTTGCAGCATCACATCAAAGAGGGGCAAAATGTAGACACCTAAAAACTTTTAGAAAATAAAGTATTTTTATTTTTTGAAAAATTTCTAATGACATCATCATTTATTAATTATTTATTTATTTAATTTATTTATTTATTTTTATGCCATTAAATCCCTTTATCTTAATTTAAAATATTTAATTAAGGAATCCCTCCCAAAAATGTTTAAATCTTATTTAAACATTACTTCTTTATTTATTAATTATTTAATTAATAAATTGACCAAAAAACCCAAAATAAATTTAAAAATTATTTTTTGCCCAAAACTTGGCCAATTTCTTTAAGACCACTAACCTCTTCCAAAATCTTCTAATCCTTCTTTAATTTTGATTAAAGGCTAATCCCATCATTTCCTACCCCTAATCCCAACTCAAAATATTTAATTAAGATTAAATATTAATCCTCCTGTTTATTAAAAAAGTTTTAATAAATATCTCCTCAACCCAAACCCTTGAAATAAATAAAACTTTATTTATTTCCTAAAAATCTAATTTATCCTTATCCTAAGAAGGTCTAGACTCTTCTAGAAAGTCTTCATCCTCATCCTAGGAAGTTCTAGAGTATTCTAGAAAGTCTTTATCCTCATCCAAAGTCTAGACTCTTCTAGAAGATGTCTTTAAACCTAATCCTAATCCCCTCCTAACCTTGTCACATTCTCTAAACATGGGTTAAGACTTACTAACCCAAGCCAAAGTTAACAAATATCTCCTCCTTCACCCACCCTCATTAAATTCCATCCACTTGCCTATCCCTAAGCTAATCCTAAACCATCCTAATCCATCCTCTAATCATTTGCACAATCCTAAGCAAGCTTAAAACCTTCCTAATCAAGCCCAAGTCAAAATTCCTCTCATCTCCTTCAAAATATCCCAACCATAAAACTTTATGAAGCCCACTAGGCTATAAATGACTCTTCCAAGCCCTTTCATTGCTCTTACAAGCCATTATGAGGGTCTTTATGAAGATTTTATCCCTTGAGCCTCCTTTGTTGACTCATCCTTCCCCTTTCCTCCATCCTCTCACCCTGTGACATGTGTCACTTCCTGATTGGCTGTAAGGAAGCATAATCCATGTGCTCTCCTCTCATTCAATCTGAGCCCTCCATGAGCTTTTTCCCATCCTTGCATCTTAGTGCTCAATCCCTCAAGCCTCTTGCCTATAAATTGGATCCTTCCCCTTTGCAAAACAACACAATCCATGAAGTAAAGTCATAATGCCATTTTAAGAAGCCATTTTACATCAAAACCATACACTCACACCCAAATTCCAACTCCATTTGAAGCCTTTTTTGAAGCATAAGCTTGAGCATACATCCTATCTATTTAGACAAAGCCACTCAACAAGAGAGCTTCTTATTGAGAGAGCCCATTAATGGCTCATATTATTAATTGAGAGCTCATCTTAGTCTATCTTGAAGTTTATGAATTTTGTTTAGTTTGTAGAAGCTTTATTTAAATTTAGTTTCTATTAGCATACTAACATTGCTCATATATAGTATGATCAATTGTAACTATAGCGATAAGGTGTCCTATTGCACAATCCCAAATGAAGATTGAATCTACAGTGAACTCAATTATTTTCCCTCATCCACTACGTGTAATTTGAGAAATTGAGAGAAGGTTTGCAGACAAAGATGGAACATAGAATACATCATTGAATACACCATCTTGAATGCCAACTGAACCTTTCCCGTAGATTGGTAGGGCAGTGTTATTCTCCATGAGAATATGAGGAATGGGAGAAGCCTCAATAGTGGAGAAGACACCTTGAGAAGATGTCATATGGTGAGAAGCACCCGAATCCAATATCCAAGGGACCGGGAAGGGGACCAGTAGAGTGCTAAGAAGATGAATCTAATATCTGCTTTAGCTTCTAATCCTATGTATCCTTGGCAAGCAATGCTCGTAACTGTGAACCTATAATTGAATCCATCTGAGTGATCTTGGACCACTCATGAGTTAACCTATCACAAAATATCTCAAAAGAAGGCATATGATGTCTAGTACCCAAGGCATCCATAGTGGAGTAGAAAGTGGAAGAGAATATCTAATACTATCCTTGCAACTTTGATAGTATCAAAAAAATACACTCATTATTTATTTTTATTTTTCCACATCCCTGCAAAACTATACGTAGAGATTTGAACTTCATCAAGAAGTCTTCAATGGTGAGGAAGTTGGCAGGTGTCAAAGAAGTCAACTCTATATCAAGTTGTAGTGCCCAAAACTCATTCACTGTTCCAAACAAGTCATAGAACTTGGTCCAAATAGTTGGAGGAGTGGTCAAACGATCAAGGTGAAACAATAGACTATCAGATATGTTTAGTGCAATAAATTCGATGACTTGATCCATTTTATTTATGTGTTGAAGAACCTCAAAAGGGTGCTACAAGATAGGTTGATTCTCATCCATACATGACCATAATCCTCATGACATAAGAAGCCTAGTCATTTGTGCTTTCCAAGTGTGATAGTTGTGTGGTGTTAGCTAGTCCACAGAGGGGTCTAACATTGAGCGAAGAAAACAGAAGTAGAAGAGATGATTCTGAACTAAATTATAGAAAATAAAATGCTCCCCCCACAACTTATAAATATATCCCTCAAATACCAAAAAAACAACTATGGAAAGTGACAAAATTTGATAAAAGAACCTGAATTCTAGATGTAGAGAGAGGAAATGGAAGCCTCTAATTCAATGCCAAAAAATGGGAGCTCAAATGGACTTAGAATAAATAAAACCACATCATCATCTCTATCTTGGAACAAGCTTTCTGGTGCTTCTTTTAGATCGAAAAAAGACTTTCGTATGCTCAAGTTATGGCCAAAAAACTAACTACTACTCCAAAATCAAGCTCTCTGGAAAATTACAATAATTGCAAAAAAATGAATGGTCATACGGCTATCAAATGTCTGTCACCAGAAAAAAAAAAAATCTAACTACCAAAAAGCTGATGTGAATGGCCAGAAAGTGATGTTAGATGCCGAGATGATGATGTCAGTCTGAGCAATGGTGGCTAGGTGGGTTCTACTCTATGGCAGTGGTGGTTGAACAGGGCAGTGCCACTAGTTTCACAGAGAAAAAATAAGTGTCATGGGCAGGGAACGAGGGTAGAGGCTGCTAGGTAGTGAAGGTTACAATTGGAGAGGCCACGGAGGGCTGTGAGCAGCACTATCGTGGCGCCTATGAAGAATCCAAAAAAATTTGGGGGCAAAATCCATACAAATAAATTTACACTTTTTTGAAAAAAAAAATTGTTGAAAACATATATATATATATATACACAAAATTTTCACGAAAAATGTGTAAATACAAAACTTTTTTTTTTCAAAAAAATTGCCCCGAAAAAATGCATTTCCTCTTGATTGAAGAGAAAAACCTCGAACAAGCTAGGGTTTGTGTCTCCAAATCATGGCTTCAAAAATCTTCAAATCGGGAAGCAGCAGGGACACTCTGATACCATGTAGAAGTTGTGAAAGCCAACTTCATAGATCATGAAGACCACCTGCATGCAAATAACCTACTGAAGAGAAACCAAAGAAGGAAAGGTAGGGCATGGAGAATCTCAACGGAGTGAGAGAAAATATATTCCAACAATGAAAATGAAATTGTTGTACAAAAATACACTAGGAGAGCCTGTTCATAAAGGCCTCTAGAATGCTTCTAGAATGAGTTGGAAAGAGCTAGGAGATAAGCATGACAACTAAGCATGTGTCTATGAAAACTGGATTATCCTCCATGTAGATGAAGGATAAGTATGAAAAGGTAGGTGCAAGGTAGGTGCAAACTCCTGTGTTGTCAACAAGTCATGTAAGAGTACTCTTACTCCTAGATGACAACTAATAAATAATGCATTTAACTAAGTAAACTTAAGCGTAAATAATAATATTTTACACTAAAAAATGATTCTTTGATGATTCCTAGATAGTAAATGTGATTTCTTTCATAACGATGTTAAATGAGATGTCTTTAATGATGATTATTATTTATTCATAGTAATGCATTGCTATTACTAAGCATTTGCTAAGTTGACTTGTGATTCATTATGGTACTTACTCCATACTTGCATGTGTATGGTGTGTGTGTCTGTGTGTGTGTGTGTGTTTGTTTTACTTTTTTGTCTAACATGTATGATGTGGTTAAGGGACAGAGTCATAGTCACCTACTTGTTGGGATCTACATGATGTACCACTCCATGTCATTGTTTGTTTAGTTTAAATATATTTATTTACATGTACATTCTCGTCTCTTATGCAGGATGTAGGTATTAGGCATTGGCTTCCCTAAATTATTAGGATGAACATGCCCTATTACAATACTCAAATGGTGAGAATGGGAAGATAATGATCATGTCCAATCCTAGCCATAGCCTAAATACTTGTCCTGTAAGGAGAACTCATAATAGATTGTTTACCCTCTTTAAACTTGTGAGTCTTTATGTTCTTGTGTAGTTTGATCTTCACTTTGGTTGATTTCTTTATGCAGTTCATGTGGTCTAATTTTCACTTAGGTTGATTTCTTTATGCAGTTCATGTGGTTTGATTTTGTGATTGTCCTGATAGAATACTTATTTATGATTCTTGGATCGATCGTTGATATTGAATCATCAAATGTTATTTAATATTAAACTACAAAAATGTTAAAATAGGATAATTTTTTATTTTTAGAATTATTGGAATTATATGGATATTCAGATAATTTAAAAGATTTAATTTAAAGTAATAATTTAGAAAACTACATTAAAAGGATTTTTTAAAAATTAAATACTAAATATTAAACTTTAATTTTTGTGTTGCATTATTATCTAATTAATAAAGATCTAAAATTTAGTGTCATTTAAATAATGCACTAAAGTAATATGTATTAATTAAATTATAAATAAATGTATTTTTATGAATTTGATTTAAATAATAAAGTGGAGAAATAAAAATATTAATGAATATTTTTAATTTAAAAATAAATAATTATGAATGAAAGGAATAATTAAATAAACTAATTATAATTTTAGAGCATGTGGAAATAGAAACCTAAAAGGGAATTAGAATTCTATATTAGAGGGTTTTCATGTCATTATTGCACAAACAGGTTTTTGGGGAGCAATTCTAAGATTTGGAGAAGGAAATTTGGTGGTTTGAAGGGTTTCCTTTTAACTAGAATTTCACCTGACCGTCAAATTGTTAGCATCAGTGTGAAGTAGTGTTTGAAACCTGTGATTGTATATTTCATTAAAAAAGATCTCTTTGTTTCGTGTTTGATTGGGTGCTTAAATCTTGTTTGTCCTATTTATTTGCTCGGATCTATGAGGACAAAATTAAATTATTTTTTATATTTACAAAAAAAAATTGCAGAAAAAACTAATTAGATTGGTTAGGGTTTGATTAAAAAAATACATAGATTTAATTTACAATTTGGATGCATCATTTGTTTAATATATATACATATACAAATATATTCATTGTACAACTTTGTAAAACAAAAATAATAAAGAAAATTGTGCTTGTTGGAAAATTGTTTGTCTTGTACCTGTAGAGAGAGAATATATATAATTAAAGAAATAAAAACAAAACAAAAGTAATAAAGAATTTATTTCTAAAAAATATAAATAATAGATAAGAAAACTGAAAGCGTATATTTATAGTGAATGGAAGGATGCATGCCTCCCATCTCCCACCTCCGTGCATTCATATCGTACAGTTTAGGGGTCAAATCTTTTTTTTTTAAATGGGGCAACTTCTTATTAAAAGTGCACCCATGGTCTTATAAAAAGAATGGGGAAGGGCCACGTAACTCCCCTCCCATTATTATTTTGGTAGGATGTTTAAGAAAAAGTAGGCCTTAAAAGGTATGTCCATTTTCTTAAATTATTATGTTTTCAAAATGTGTCTACTATTAATTAATATAAATTATTTTTAATATTTTTTAATTAATATTTAATAAAACTACTTTGTATTTATTTTTTATAAATTGATAGTTAATAAGTAATTATTTTTAATAATTTGATTTATATTAAAGAAGTACTTTGATTTAATTGATTTATTTAAAAACTAGTGAAGTCTAATTAAAATAGTCAATATAAATATGAGGGGACTTTCTTGTGAGTAATTATTGTATATTAAATATCAATAAAAAAATGGTAGTTATAAATTATTAAGTGATTAAATTGGTCAATATTTGCATGATGCATGTCTAAATTTTATAAATTCTTTTGTTATGGATGTAAAATATTGTCTAATGAATAAATGACTTTG
The DNA here is from genome assembly GCA_028749045.1 of Cupressus sempervirens. Classification (NCBI taxonomy): domain Eukaryota; kingdom Viridiplantae; phylum Streptophyta; class Pinopsida; order Cupressales; family Cupressaceae; genus Cupressus; species Cupressus sempervirens. Next base: position 104,789,083 of record CM053792.1, on the reverse strand, counting down.
AATTTATAACTGCATGTATATTGCTGATTTATTTTCAAAAAAAATTCTTATGGTCAAAACGAACATTAGAGAAGAAATCATAAGACTGAAAACCTTGTATTTTATGTATCTACTTGAGGGTTTGTGGTATTTGTTTCATTTTAGTTTTACGTGTTTATTTAGCTTACCAAGTTAGGATGTGTTCCAGAGGCTCTTTCAGAGTTATTTTATGTTATTTATTTGATAAGATGTCAAGATGCATTGGACGATTTGAATTGAGATTTATGTTTTATAAGTCTTATGTTGATGAACACTTGACTTTATTTTGAGGACCAATTATTATTATTTTGTGGTATGGGACACAATTGTGATTTGTGAGTTTTAGGAGAGATAGGTGCAATTCTATGGGAGTGGCTTGTAGTAGGGGTCTGAAACCCAAAGTGGTCAGTGACAGGGTAACCTATTGTAAGTTATGTAATAAGTGATAATCTAGTAATTAATATTTCAAGAAACACGCTAAAAAGATAAGTTAGAAATATTGTCTTGCCCATGCCTTGAGTGCTTGCATAGACTAAGGATGGGAATGGGATGATACCTAGATAGAGGTATAACTAGATTTTCTCATCTTCATGAGAGGGTATTATGGTTCCGCATGTGTCATGTTGATAGTGTGGGGTCCAAAGTGACTAGTCCAGGGTATATCAATGCTTGAGGGTTTGGGGTCTTGTGACAAACCAGTCTAGGGTAACTCAAGTAGTTTGACCATGTGATGACACTCCTTAGAATGTAGCCTGATTCTCCTCCGTAGATTTTGTATTTTCCTCTGGTGGTGTACTTATTGTCAGATGTATTTAAAGTTTTTATTTACCTTCATTGATGGTAATTGGTGATTTGTATTTGATATACTTTTTACATGTGGCTTTTGACTTGAGGCAGATATCTTTCATTGACTTTATCTCATGATTTGGTATTCAATTTATTCTTGGCCTATGTATTTACAAATTTTGGATGTTAATTGCAATGGTTGGACCTTTATCATTCTTATTCCTATCTTGGAGACTTCTTTGTAGTTGTTGTATTTATGTTATCGTGTATCTTGTAATATGATGTTTTGGTGTTTAAAACTATTGAACAACAAAATGCTCAATACCAAAACAATAATACTCACATAATCTTAGGGTTAGCTACTTCCTATCAATAATTATGTATGTAAACCATTTGGAACCAACTTCAACAAAATCAGACTGGCTTTCTACTCATTAGGCTCTGCAGATGCAAGCTAGGTGTACCTAAGGGATGACTCATAACAAATGTTGTTGTATGAGAATTATATTAGTTTCATTCTGATTCTCATCTTCATTCCCTAACACATACATAGCTTATCTATTTCTTGATATTTCAGATGATATACATCCCTCTTAAATGGATTTGGTAACAATTCCCCTAAAGTTTACAAATATTTTTGGAAATAGTAGCTACCTACGACTCAGAAATTAGATAATAAACGAGCGTTGACCACCATTGAAAATCTTCAAGAATAGTAAATAAAGTTTATTTTGATTTTAGACTTGATGCTTATTCATGAACTACCCATCTATAGACTAAATTAATTTGACCAGTGCCTATTCCATGGGGATTCAAAGTCTACTCCAATCTATAGATCTGATTTGTTGCATTACAACAAATATTATCAACAATTCTTATCGGAATTCATTCTTACAGACATCCTTTTTATTACCATAGCAATGCCATCAAATTCATCAAAGCCTTTACTTAATTCATTGAATTAATAGTAGTAATGAATTGAAATACAACCTAAGTGAATTGCATTCAACTGGATAAGCTTTACTCACACAATATCAAAATAACTAGGTAAAAACAAAGGAGACAAAATTCAACAAGAACAGCTATGGGGACAGCTCAATTTTGTATTAATTTTTCTTAAAAATTGTATACAATTGTCGTAAAATTCAGAATCACTCTAAAAAGACACAAGGATCATATGATATCAATGTATTCTCAAAGAAATTTACAGAGAAGATACATCATGAAATTTGCTACAATAACTAGACCGAAACATACTTTGTGTAAAACTAAAATTGTATTAGAAATCAGACCTTTCTCTAGCCCTGGAATCTCACCTATATGATGTGAGATGCAACAACCTTTAGGCGTAGAGAACTGATAGGTGTCCTTTTGCAAAAGATACTTAAATTTTTTTGTCACAAAAAGACAAAAATGTATGTAGCAAAAAAACTTATATATCATTACATTCTTTTGGTAGGCCCCTCTTCTGTTACATCCTTTTGGAAAACTACAAACTCTATGATTTGATTCTCTTAGTATTTTGAATCTTTGGAGTAAGTGGCTATCAGGCTTGAAAGTGATGTGTCCTCTTCGATTACTTGCAAGCTTACTTTAACTTGGGGGTTCTCCTTGTCTTCATCATTAACTGTTAAGGTAACAGTTACATCTGCATCTTCTTTTGCCTCGTCACCTTCTGCCATCTATTCCGTAGACATGAATTGTCCTTTCCATTCATTGAAAGTAGTGTCATTAGGCCAATCACAATTTAGGATCTCCCTTTGTACAGTTATTAAATAATTTCCAACTACTTCTATTTCAACAGTCTTTTCTAATGGCGCTATACAATAACTACACTTTAACCAACTTCTCATTGGTCATTGCCCATAATAAATGCCCAGTTTCATTTCTAACATTATTCATTCTTTGACAAAATATTTCATCCAATTCCTTTTTCCACTCTTCCTTTTCCTTTATTTTGTCAACAGTTTTTAGAGCACTAGGAAATAGATTAGACTTTTCAGCTATGTATTTGGAGAGACAAATTGTCATTCTTTTCTAAAATGAATCATGTTTGTCATCAAAACCCTCCAACTTATTTAACAAATCAAAAATCTTCTCTATCTGATGACATGGCAGCTGGATGATAGATATGTACACGATAGTAATATCATTATTTCTTTCAGTCCACTTCTATACAAGGGGTTTTAATCTATCTTCATTTCCTTTTAGTTCATCTCTTATTGTTGCAATCCTTTCCAACTAATCAAAAAATGTTGGCTATTCAATTCTATCTATCAAATACATTATACCTTGCCTTATTTTTTCTTCATATTGATTGTTCAACTCTACATGCATTGCATATAATTTATTCTTTGCTTCTTCAAATTCCTCTGCAATGTAGAATTTAGGCCTCTCTGGAGTGTTTGGTACCTCAATAATAGGAGTTGATTTAAATGGTTCAATGGGTGGTTGGGGGTATACAATTATGGGCTTGCTAGATTCTCCCACCTTTCTTTTCCCAAGTTGCTTTTCCATTTGAGATACTTGGTTTTCTAGTAATTGTATCTGCTTACCCCTTTCCTCATATGCCTTTAAAACCTCTTCAAATTTAGCATTAAGTTCCAAGAACTTATCCTCTTCTTGTCCAAGCACCACATTCCCAAATTTTACTATTTCTAAAGCCATTCCAAAAATTTGTTTGCTACTAACCTCACTAGACCTATATACTGTAAGTGCACCAATATGCCCTGCACTAGAGATTTCCTACATTCTGGTTTTGTCTCTCTTCTCAATTAACCAGATTACTAGGGCTTGGTGGTTAGCACTGAATTTAACTCCCTTGTGGGCCTATAGTATTTCTTCCTCTATTCTATAGTGTACATCTTTTTCTTTTCTAATTGAATGAAAATCATAGCATTAGCTATGTCCCATTTTGGCAAAATTAAGACCCCTGACTCTTTGACTAATTGCCTTCTAGCCTTAGATGTGAACTGGGAAAAATCACTCAAAATTTTGGATTTTACCTCTTCCTCAATGACAAAGTCTACTTTACCAAGTTTCTCTGACTTTATTTTCTCACATGTTTTCTCAAAATTTCCTATATTTTTCCTCCACAAAAATTATGCAAAAGCCCTAGATTTAAGAAAATTTTCATCATTCATAAACTTCTTAGAAGCTTGAGCAATAATTGGTTCTATCTCCTTACCTTGATAATCAGTAATTGTAAAGTCCAAGGAGGGTAGAGGAGGCTCTTGAGGTACTCCACTTTCTAGGTCTATAGTGGTAACAATGACATCCCCTTCTCCACCAATCTATCTCAATTTCTCCCTTAAGAATGCTTCATCATCTATTCGGATTGGGGTTTGGCTTGGGGAGTACTCTTCTACACAAGAAGAGGATCCTTGTTCCAACTTCTACCTCTTTAGGGCACTAGCTACAAATGGGCTCTCTGGCCTTGGTCTTCCATGAGGGGCAACCTATTGTATGTGTTGCACCACTACATATCTTGCCCTCTTTTGCAAGGTATACTGACCAAGAGCAACTATGTTTATGTTGTTTATTCTTCTTTGTACTTCTGCAACACTGTCTAGATAGGTTTTGGCATATGTAGCCTTTTTCTCATTCATTGTTTGCATTATTACAACAAAATTGTTCATCAACACATGCATTTTGGCTCCCCATTATTTTTTATCTTTCAAGGGATCATAGGCAGAGTCAAAAGCATTGATGAATTCCAAAGTTTTGCTAAACACTATCCACTTTTCTTTCCTAACCTCCTCTGTTGTAAAGAGCAAATATTCTAGATAATATCCTCAGGAAAATACACCTACTGTACCATACGGGCAGCCTTTGTCCTTTCTCTTAAAAGATCATAAAATCTCTCTGAATCAATATATCTTGCATGGGACTCTGAATCAATATATCTTGTACCTACTCAAAAATAAACTGAGATGTTTCCATCCCTTTCTTACAAAAACAAAGTCATGTGCCACAGTAACAACTGGGAAGAAGGTACCTTTCTTAGGAAAATCTCTTTCATCAATAGTCCCAATTTTCCATAACAATTCTTCTATCCCTATCTTCAAAGGTACATGGAAAGGTAGCACACGAGGCTTCCCCAGAAAGCCATATACTCTGATCACTGTAGAAAAATTGTATGGGATTATATCCCCCCAATTATGACTAACCAAAAGCCCCTTTACATGGTCCTTGGGTCTGACCAATTCTAACAATGATTGTGGAATCCCAGGGCTATCCCCTCTCAAAAGTACTCTAAGCCTAGATGCAAAATACCTATTAAATCTCACAAAACTAGTATCTCTAGCCTCCGAAGTCATATCAAAACTCCACAATTGGACTGGATTTTTTTCTTCATCCCTTGTCAATTCTAATTCCATACCTTTAAAGAAAAAGGTAACTCCCTTAAACAAACATATGTGCATGAGCAATGAGTACCAACAAAAGGATTTGTTTACCTTTCCTTGTGATATCCCCACCAAACCATTATGAATTTCTTGGGCAAGAAAAGTAACAAAATCAAGAATACTGCTCATTTTGAATTGTAATATCTGAGCCATGATAAGAACAATAGAGCCTTTAATGTGTTCCTCCTCATCCATCCCAAAACTTTTGCATAGGATTGAGATGTTTTCTCATTAATGGCTCTAGTGTATGGGTTGTAACCAAGGGTAATATACCAATCCTAGAAAAATGTTGTTGCAGAGGCACTGTCCTTAGGTATATTCTTTGTGCATCATACCTTTCTTGAAGGTCATCCATATCAATGATCTCATGCATAGCATGATTAGGGTTAAGATTGAAAACTTCCCTAATCAGTTTAGGAGAAACCTTAAAAATAGTGTCTCTAGCATAATTCTTCACAAATTCAGTAATATGATCATACTTCTTAGCTAAATCAGCAAGTAGACCATTGTCAAAGAAAACCCTAGGTGCTACTAGTTTCCCAATTTCAAATTTTCAAACATTGCTCTCAAGGTTTCTCTCAGTAAACAATTTTTTAAACAATTCCAGACCTCCCATAGAAACCTTGGCATCTCTTACCCAATTTTCTCTATCATAAAAACCCTATGCTACAACTAACCTAGGGTTCTTTGGAATAAGTTCTCTCCCCTTGGTTATTTTGTTTACAGATAGTGTGAATTGTTCAAGAAAATTATCATGTACAACCCTCTTAAGGTAATCAGTTTGTCCAAAAAAATTCTTTCGTGGAGGCATGTTGAAAACCCTAAGCTCTACACAAAAACAAACCTTTGATTTTCAGAAGTTGCAAAGTACTTACCCACTAAGTTGTGCCTCTTTTATGTGGAATTTTCGCTACAATTCACTGAATCACCTGGTAGAATTTATGTGCCTTAGCTCTGAAATTTATTTGTGCTCTAATAACCTTTTACTCTTTGGTGGTTCAATAACGGTAGCTTTGTGAATTTTATTCATGCATTGAGATCACACAAACGACCTCTATGCACATTAACTTCCATTAGCTGATATTTTCATGTTGCTTTCAAATTTGAATCTTATTCATTGATTTTAGTAGTTCCCTTTTAATCCAACTCGCCTGAAAACTGCCACGGAAGACATGTCATTATTATCCTCTGAAAAAGGTGGGCCTATGATGTCACATTGTGCCATGCCTCACATTGGTACTTCCCTGCTTTGCATAATTCTCGTGCATTTCCTTAATGCGGGCAAGCAATGGCCTTTGATCTTTCCTCAAATCAACAATACATCAAAACATAAATTTAAAGTAATACCTTCATTAAAAGACCAACCAATGACATCGTAGGAATTTTAGAACGTCCATTAAAGGTACTGACAATTTTGAAAAAAGGTTCTGACCAACTTTGACAAACCATAAACTTTGCAGCACACTGAAGTTCCATCATCAACATAGGCTACATAGTGCAAAGGTGATTTCCTGCTTTGGTTAAAAGCCTTGCATTTCAATATTGCAATGATACGCCATCTGTCGATCTGACCAAGATCAACGATTGATAAAAAAAGTGTTGCAGTTAATGTTTTTTCATTAAAATATTTGAAATAACTATGATAAAAAATAAGGTTATAAAAGGTTTATTGAAAATTAATGAAGTCATCCTTGTGCAAGTAAAACCTTAGGGTAAATGTGTCCTACTTAAAAATAGCTTGAAATAGTATTTTCAAAAGTTTTCGAAAGCTAGGGCAAAACAAGATAAGGCATTAGGGCTTTTTAATGAATTTTACCTAGGATCTTGACCTAATTTCAAAATTTTCAAGGCACATACTCATGGTTTTTCACTACTGAATGCACAAAATAGGAATGGTGAAAAACTAGGCCAACATGATGTACAAGTATCTATTCTTGCATACCCTGCGACATGTGCACTGGATATTATTCATTAGATGTATTTCATTGTATTAGAGTCTTTTATGTGTTTTATTATGAGATGATGCATCTAGTATTTCTTTATGATCATGAATATTCTATTTGAGACTTAACTAAATAATATAAAATTCTTAACGTAACTCAATGTGAAGGACCCCTTTAGAAACAAAAACTATATATGTAATTGCTTATGTGTACTTGATGTGAATGTGTATATTGCTTCCACATTGTTATCGTCTATTGTTTAAACTTTTAAAAAATTAGTTCAATAAACATTATAACATGTTAGGTTTATTTCTCTAGGGTTCCCAAGCAGGGCGTTACATTTTTCATATCCAACCCTTACATTGGTATTATGTGATTACATTCGTGAAGATTGTTGCACCCACACAAGCACATGTGTGTGTGTGTGTGTATGACATGATCTTGCAAGACCCAAACTCTTGGATATAAGCCAATTGACAAATTTTTAATTTGGGGGTTGAGTTTGAAAACTTTCATTTCCCATGGGAACTCATCATATTCTGACCATGGGTACGTAGGGTAGGTGGTGGAGTGGCTTCTCTCATGTACCCTAGCTTGAAAGTGGCTAACAAAGTAACGTGAAGAGGTTTTAACAAGTGATAACCAAAATTAATAAATGAGAAATAAAACATAATGATAAGATAAGAGAACACTTGTACGTTATGTGGCCTTATATTGGAGTTTAGCCATACCATATGATGGGACAACATGTGGCCTTCTATTTGAGTTGAGCCATGCTAGGCATGTGGCCTCTTGAGGTAGTTGAGCCATGCCAGGTATAAGGCTCTCAGGGGAAGTTGAGTCATACCACATATAGCTTAGGATTTCTAATGCCAAGTGACTTACATGCCACTTGAGTTCCTACATAGTTATCCTTAGTGGGTTTGATCAGTCACCTAATGCATTGCATTGTCTTCGTGGTCATATAGATTCTGATATCATGTTCTTGATTGGCATGTCTATTGTCCATATGTGATTGTCTTATATGATTTTGGTTGGGTCATTATCTCCATGAGCATGACGAGTGTGGGCCTACGAGTACCATAGGGTTAGGAGGTATAGCTACCTACACCACTGCTAGGGATTGGTGTACAAAGTGTTGTATACAATTGTTCAATTGTATGTTATCTTTGATGTTACAAAAATTTCATATTAGTTATCAGACAGAGTCTACCGAACTCAGAAGGTTAGCAAAGAAGGTTTATAGTGTCTACCAAGCATTCTTAGGCTTTATCTTGTGCATACAGTTGTTGTCGAGCTTTCAAGGTTAAGTAAGACAATTCAATGTCTACCGAGCTTACTTAGTCATCAAACGGAAATATGGTAGAAAATAGTTCTTACTGAGCTCTTATGAATAGCGAAGGAAAATAGTTCTTACCAAGTTCACTCGATAGCCAAAGGATTTTGTAGATATTATAATGATAATCAAGTTGAGTCGATTGACTCAAGAAATTTTTTTTGGACTAGTGTTTACCGAGCAGGGTTGACGAATGAAGGATTTCATTATTTTGTGAAATGAATTTTATTTGTTTAATGTAATATTTGTATCCGACTGATGTATGGTTTATTGGTAAATGTAACTTGTGAATGAGCCAACTTAATAATCTAAATGGTATATATTAGAGGTCAAGTTGAGAATTCTAAGTGTGTGATGGATTTAATGTGAAATTAATGCGAAGACGGACTAATTGTTGTGAGAGAAAATTTTGAAGGATGATCAAAGATCATTGAGGAGAAACAAAGTTATATTTGATCAAGGAGGATCTATTGGTGGATAATAGAGATCTGTAATTAGAAAACTCAGTTGCATCATATTCAAGTCAATTCATTGTTACTTTCTAACCATTATAGCAGTGATTTCAAAATCTCTTAACAGAGTTGGTTTAGTAGCCATTTTGTAAAACCTCTAACAAGGTGACAATTCAGTTAAATTGTTCTAAAGACCTCTAGCAAGGCCACTCTTAATAGGGTGATTAAATCTTCTAACAGGGTCACACCTAATAGTGTGTTTTGTAACCTTTAATGGGGTTTGCTCCTAATAGAGCTCACTTTAGAAGAGTGAAAATTGCTAGCTAGTTGCTTGGTAGTTTTTCTCATATTGGGTTTCCATGTTAAATCTAGTGTCTTTTGTGTTCATGTTTTTACTTTTGCATGCATGTTAATAATTATGAATTCTTGAAGACCAAAAACAAATTAATCTACTGAGTTACAACATTTTGTGAAGTGTTTACCAAGTATCAGCAGTAACTAGTTATTTAAGACATCTAAAGGATCTGGATTTGTTTTTGCAGTAACTGATTCACCCCCCCTCTCAATTACTCCATCTATAATTCCAACAATTGGTATCAGAGCTTTTGGTGCTTGCAAGGAAAGATTTCTAGGATCTAAGCTAAAGATCAGGATGTCTTACAACAGGGAAATTCCAACACTTAATAGGGACAACTTCTCAACATGGCAAGGGTTGATGAAACTTCATCTACCTTCTATTGGTGATACAAGGCTGAAGTACCTTGATGAAAAATATGTAGAACCTACTAGTACATTATCTGTCAATGATATTGCTGAAAAGAAGACTCACAAGAACATGATGATAGATATTGCATCTGCCCTAAGTTATGAAGAATTTGATGACAACAAAGATTGCAAAACTACCTTTGAAATGTGGAACAAGCTAAAAGAGATCTATGGAGGTGATGATAATGTGAGAAGAGCCAAAGCAGAAAGTTTGAGAGGTCAATTTGATCAAATGAGGATGAGAGAAGATGAAAACATTGAAAAATATGTTAAAAGAGTTAAAGCATGTGTTAGTGCCATCAAAGCATCTAGAGGAGATATCAAGGAGCAAACAGTTATAAGTAAAGTTCTTAAAACACTACTTCTCATTTATTCAATCAAAGTTTTTGCAATTCAAGAAAGAAGATGTGAAGCAAATCATAAGATAAATTTAGAGGCCATAGTTGGAATATTGACTACATTTGAGCTAGATAACTATGATAATTATGTTCCAGCTACCAAGAATGTTGAATCAGCATTTGAATCCAAGCTTTCACTCAAGGGGAAAGACAAAAAGATAAAAGATTCTCAGTCAAATAGTGATGAAGAATCAGAACAGAGTTTAGACAGTGATCTTGAGGTGGTTGAAGCTCTGCTAGTAAGGAAATATTCAAGAGGCAAAAGGAAATACAAAGCTAAGGTTCCTCTAATCTATTTTTCTTGTGAAGAAATTGGACATATTGCTACTAGGTGCCCAAATAAGCAAAACAAGAATGAGAAGAAAGGTCACAAATGCAATGGCAAGAAAGACTTCAAATCATTCAAGGACAAAGGTAAGAAAACATGCTTCATGGCTAAAGATTCTAATGATTATGATGATGAAGAAGAAGATGAAATTGTTTACCTTGCTATAAAGGATGAGTCTGATAATGATGAAGAAATGGCACTTATTTCTCATATAAGCAAAAATGATACATGGATTATAGATAGTGGTTTTTCTCATCATATGACTGGTGATAAAATTAAGTTTGAACATTTTGAAGATTATGATAGTGGCAGTGTAAGGTTTGGTAATAATGAACCTTGTTGCATAAAAGGAAAAGGAAGAATCTCACTAACCAAAGAACTTGTATGTGATAATGCATATTGGGTAGCAGGACTAAAACACAATCTATTAAGTGTGGCACAGCTACTCAATAATGGATTCAAAGTGGAATTCGTGCATGGAAAAGCAAGACTGTTGGATGGCAAAGGAAAGCTGATTGGATCAGGCACTCAAACAAAAGGTAACTTGTTTTATCTTGAACTTGGTAAATGTTCATATTTTATTGCTCAAGTTGAAGAAATTTTGTTATGGTATAGGAGGTTGTGTCATGTGAACTTTGATAATTTGGTGAAAATAAGTAAATTGAGGAAAGTAAGAGGCATTCCTAATATAAAGAAACCTGAGGTTGGTCTATGTAAGAATTGTCAAATTGGCAAGATGGGAAAGAGTAGCTTTAAAAGCAAAAACTATCAGTCTGAAGAAGTTTTAGAAATTGTGCATAATGACTTGTGTGGACCTATTGGAATTGAAACTTATATTGGTGAAAAAAATTTCATTCTTTTTGTTGATGATTACTCAAGAATAATGATTGTCATGTACCTAAGAGAGAAATCATAAGCATTTGAAAAGTTCAAATGGTATTTGGCTAGAGTAGAAAAGGAAACAGGCAAAAGACTGAAACGTTTAAGATCAAATAGAGGTGGTGAATTCATTTCACATGATTTCAATAACTTTTGTATTGAAAGGGGAATCAAAAGACAGGTTTCAGCACCTGGAAATCCTAAACAAAATGGAATAACTGAAAGAAGGAACAGATCTATCATGGACTGTGCAAGAACCTTAATGATTGAAAAGAGCATTGCTATCAAATACTGGAAGGAAGCTATCAGCACTGTAGTTCATACCTTGAACCAAGTACAACTGAAGGACTCATTCAAAACCCCCTATGAGTTATGGTATGGTTACAAAATATTAGATTTAGGATCTCTACAAATGTAATAATATTGTTATAATTCTATGTGTTTCAATTGCAGATTTTCAAGATATATAAATATATCTTCAAGAGGCATGTCTTGTGAAGAGACATGTCTCTATGGTTATATATGTTAATTAATCATTAATTAAAACATTATTAGTTATAACATATCTATATTATATAAAAATATATAATATATAATATATAGCATACAATATATTATATGTAATATATATAGCATACTATATATATGTAATATATATATATGTAATATATATATATATATATATATATATATATATATATATATATATATATATGTAATATATATATATGTAATATATATATGTATATATGTAATATATATATATATATATGTGTAATATATATATATATATATATATATATATATATATATATATATATATATATATATATATATATATATATATATTAGAGTATGTATGACTAATGATTAACGATAACCATAGAAAGGATTAACTCTAAGACAGTTCAATCTGACAGAAGCTACAATTTAACACTCCCTCTTAGCTCAGGAGGATTGTAATAGAATACATTATCAAAATAATCTTAGAATATCATATTAAAGACCTTAATATATATATCACACTAGATACATTATCCTTTGATAATATGAGTCTCTATAAGAAGTCTATATCATAGGTGAGATCTTTTTATAGTAGGCATCGCTCCATGAAATGAGTGAGAACAAACATGCCAACAATAACTAATTCCAACAATGATATTTATATCAATTGTTTTCTACCATAGCTATGACTTAGATACAATCGAAGCTATCTCAACACTCCCTCTTTATTTGGGAAGATTGATATATAACATACTATGTTCTTGAGTATAAGGAGATATGATCTCACTATGATATTCCTAAAATGGCATATCAATATGAATTCATCAACACACATATGTAAAAAATTAACATATTGAATTTACTTCAACACACTAAGAGGCTATAATCCTCAATACTCCCTCTTAAGCAAAGGGAAATTGAAATAAGTTTAACTTACACAATAAGGTGTAATCATCATTATGTTTTAAACTAAGAGAGAGAAAGAAAACATAATGGATTTTCATGGTGTCCAGCTATCGCCCAAAAGACCCATGAAGGTTATCAATGTGTCCGGCAAGATCCGGCCCAAAGAACAAGGATAACCCAAACTTTCAAAACAATGGGTTTTCATGGTCTCCGGCTATTGCCCAAAAGACCCATGAAGGTTATCAATGTGTCTAGAAAAATCCGGCCTGAAAGATAACACCAAATTCAACCATTGTTTGAAAACAGATCAACTAAAATAAAGTCGTCACTTTATAATAGGATCAAAACACACGAAAGGTCGTCACCTTTCACAAGAAAAGTCGTCACTTTTCACAATACAAGCTTGCAAGAAAAATTAATTTTATATTCATAAATATATTTTTTGATAAATGCATTTACAACAAAGTCGTATCAATTTTACCTCTGAAGTACAAAATTTCAACTTTGCAAGAGGCTTGGTAAAAATATCAGCACTTTGCTCATTTGCACTAATATAACTCATCCTTGTGATAAATGCACTAGTATCACAAGGTCACATGACATGGAGCATTTTCTACAAGAGTAGATTTATCACTGTATGCATATAATCATCAACCATATGATGTTAGTCAATAGGTGCATAAGAAACAATAATCATTAATCATGTCAAGTTTACCTCTGAAGTGATATGATCTACTCCCTCTGAATAAAAATTTGATAAAATCATGTTCTTATTTTCTCCCTCTTAATCTGAAGCAATGTCGGATTTCTTCTTCATAATCTTAATCATAAAAGACGTTCACTTCTAGAGCTTGCACAATAATTCTAGTAGCAAACATACCAACTTTCATTTTTTTGCAAGAATATCTTTCTATGACAATCCATAAATGTCAAATCATTAATTTTCCTCTCTAAATATGGTTTCAAGTGGGAATTTGAATATTGTTTATTAAGTTTACCCCCCACAATGTGAAATTACAACTTTTATATCACCGAGCAATTTTACGTACTCGGTACCTAGAGTATGATTATGCAAGTTATTTAAGGATATTTTCATTTTCTAGTGATGTTCACAAGGTATGGCCCATTAAAATCCTAAACTCGCATCCATGTATTTCTAGACTCCCTCTGATTATAAATCTTCCAAACTCCAACATTTCCTTTAGAAGAAGTGTAAAACTCTCTCTTAATAAAGAAGGATATTTATAATCTCAATCATTAAGGATATTTGTTTCAAGATCCTCACTTTATCCAACTTGATCATCAAGGTCTTTGGAACTTTCACATTACATCAAATTTGAATACTTCTTTCTAATTTACAACTTGATCTTTTCATCCATAGATGCTCCAAACCTTAAGCTTAGTAGTATAAGTGAACACAAATCTGTCCACAAGGGGTAGACCCATTAAATCACATAGTTGCAAAAATTACAGTCCTCTTGATTGTTACAATCTATCAATCATTGAAGATTCTATCACAACACAATTTACTCCCTTTGAATCAATATGATCGAGATTACCGAAGATTTACTAAATCATATCATCTATCTACTCCCTCTCTTTCAAGGTTGCCTGAAATATCAGCCTCCCTTTTTTCCTGGAATAACATTCTCGAAGGAAAAAAAAAGATCAAGGGACATAGCTTATATGTATAGAGATATAGGTAAGAAAGATATTTCTTAGTATATAATAATCAAAAATAATTTTCTCTTGTAATTAAGGGATAATATCTTAGAGACAATACTTGATTCACTTTCATATATTTTCTTTATTTCCATATATACATATTTCCTTATCAAAATAAATATGAAATCAAAAGACATACATATCCATTACTAGAGATCACATATTTAGGTTTATATTATCTCACCATACTATACAAATTAAAATGAATGATCGTAATGATAATGATCAAAATTAATGTTATTATTCTAGTAACAATTATATGTCCCTTTAAGTAATTACATATATATAATTCTTCATCATATATATTCATAAAGGAATACGATAATGCTATGTTTCTAAATTAAATTAAATTAGATATGATGATATATACCAAACAAGTATAACGATACCTAATTTTACCTTTCTCCATCCATAATGACGTAAATGGAACTAATTATATTTCCTCATACATGGGTATTTCAGAAGAAGACCCTTCACCATATTTTGTAGCATGTGTGATGACCAATTCTTTCAGAACTTAATGAAGCTCATTTACTATGTTCTATCACACTGCTCCCCTTCACAATTTCTCCTTGCTTTACAAGAGCCTCAAATGAAATTTCAAGCTCCCTCTTAATGTGATATCTATCTTGCTTTTCCTATAAGAACAACAAAAACAAAAGATCAACAAAAACAAAAGTATATGAATCCAAAGAGTAGATATGGTGTAAACAATGAAAACTTAGCCAATTCACAAAGTCCCACAAACTGCGCTTCTTGGAAAAGTAACTGCAATATCTTTAGCGGGGTAGCCTAGCAGAGCACTCCATTCCATACATCTCAAATCAAGGCTCAAAAAACTCTGGCTTCCTCTGATTGTAAGCCAAATTTTGTTCAAGTGAGTAGCAACCATGAAATCTGTTCCATGAAATGACGCCATTGTATCTTCTACCAGATCTTGAGGAGTAATAGAAATTAGAGACCAATACGGTGTGTTATTATTCTTATTATTAATCAACTCCCATATTCCCACACGAGTGTGTTCGATGAAAGGGAATCTACCCCATATAGACCCTCCAATGCCTTTCTCTATCTTCCCCACCAAAAGAAACTTCCCATTACATGAAACTAAGGATGGCAAAGAGGTGTGCAGATTGACTATGTTGTACTTCTGACCTTAATGAAGAATTTTTCTACATATGCTTCATAATATTTACTACTACAAAATTAGAACCATGGATGCTAGACTCATGGGTGAAATTGGTTTTCAAGTTTGAACCATATCCTGATTT
The DNA here is from genome assembly GCA_028749045.1 of Cupressus sempervirens. NCBI lineage: Eukaryota > Viridiplantae > Streptophyta > Pinopsida > Cupressales > Cupressaceae > Cupressus > Cupressus sempervirens. The sequence goes on along the minus strand of CM053792.1, from coordinate 104,773,366 downwards.
TAGTTTCCTACAATAACTATTTTCAAAATTAAATCAATTACTAGGATAGCTGCCAGAGAATTTAATGCAGAATGATGCCTCACTATCCAAATTCTTATTCCTCAAAAAAATTTCTAATTCTTTATCTACACCAGAACATCCACCCACATTTTCTTTAAAACCTTTACCATTTTCACAATTACTAAGCAAAAATTTTTGAGCAGCCACAGAAGCCTCGTTGTAAGTAGAAAGATCGTACTACTGTTTACAATTATCCGCAACTTTGGACCCCTAATCAACTTTGTGAGTTCACAAAGACCGTCCTGGAATCTTGGATCCATCTTTCCAACACGCTATGGAATTTTATTTTCCCAAAGAGCCTTTCTGCTACAGTGGATACAATTCCTTCAAGGCAACACATCAATTCATATTTTTTTAATAAGATAGATTCCTTATTTAATTAGAACATCTTCTTTCCCTCCTTGTCCTTAATTATTTCTTTTAATTATACACAAAATTATGACCACCTCTTCTATTCATGACTTTTCCCAAGGATATAAATTTATCTTCATATATCTCCCTTCATATCATATCGTGTGATTCCTTTCTCCAATTTTGTCTGGTCACCTCTTCATCGGAATGCACATGCTCCACATTTCGTGTCTTGTTGCATGGAATTTACACCCATTTCTTTCACTTCCATGTGCTTTCATCCTTTAGTTGTTCTTCTATCCTCCTCATCTTCCAATGATGCATGAATAAATTTACGATAACAAAAGGATACTCATAAATGACATGTGATGACTTGGCATCAACATTCCTTGGAACACGACCCTCCATAGTTTGATTATTATATCATAATATGATGTATTTTTTTGTGTATCAACTTGCCTTCTAATTGATGTCATCTTGAAAAATTGATGGAAACTTGATCATTATCTTTCTTAGATGTTGGTTATTGTCTCTCTTTGTTGGTCATCGAATGGCCAACCATCTGATGATTATCGAGGGTATGTTTCTTTACCAATAACCTTTTATCGATGGATCATCTTTTGTATTAATATAAATTGACTTGGCTATGTGTGTGGCATGACTGCATCTTCCCTTGGACATGATATTATTTTGGTCTTCATTTCTACTCTATTTATAATACTTCCACCTATTTACTCTGTATCGGTGGTCTGTATATTTTGAGCATAATGTGGGCGTAAATAACTATTAAATTTTCAATATCAACCTCTCTAATCTGAATCATCAAAATATTGCGTGTATTGTTCTCCAGCACTATCGTTGTTATGCATTTTAATTTCCTCCCATGTGTGATAAATTGTTTTAATGGCAAATGATAATAATATTCCTCAAACCAATCTATGCATGTGTTTTTCTCAAACAATAATCTGGTATTTCTATTTTTTCTTACATTTGCATTTTGGCTCTGATACCATGTTAGATTTAGGATCTCTGCAAATATAATAACATTGTTGTAATTCTATGTGTTTCAATTACAGATTTCCAAGATATATAATTATATCTTCAAGAGGCATGTCTTGTGAAGAGACATGTCTCTATGGTTATATATGTTAATTAATCATTAATTAAAACATTATTAATTATAACATATCTATATTATATAGAAATATATTATATATAATATATAGCATAAAATATATTATATGTAATATATAAAGCATACAATATATATATATATATATATATAGTAGAGTATGTATGATTAATAACAATAACCATAGAAAGGATTAACTCTAGGAAAATTCAATCCGACAAAAGCTACAACTTAACACAAACCAAATGTAAGTTACCTAAAAGTATTTGGAAGCAAATGTTACATTTTGAAAAAATTTAGAAAAGGTAAATTTGATGTAAAGGGTGATGAAGGAATATTTTTGGGATATCCTTGCAAAAGTAAAGCATATAGATGTTTGAATTTGTCTACTCACAAAGTCATAGAAAGTGCACATGTGAAAGTTGATGAGTTTGCAGAAAGAAATGAAGAAAGCAAAAGGGAACCAAAAGATTATAGGAGATTTGTTTACATTGAATCTGATACAATGCCAGATACACCTATCAATCAAGAATCTTTAACTCCTAAGTCTTCAATAACTGAATTACATGAAGTTCAAACTGAGTCAATACCAAACAAGCTCCAAAGACCCAAATTGCAAACAGAAGCTTCTGAATCAACGGCTACCGATCTCGAGCAATCAGAACTTGAAGCTGAAGTGCAAAAGGATGAAAATACAAAACATTCAAAAGTCAAGGGACCTGTATTAGCTAAGTATGTTAGGAGGCATCATGCACAAGATCAGATCATTGGAGATAAATCTGAAGGAACAATGACAAGAAGTAAGTTAAAAGGCACTTGTTTACTTACTAATTTTGAACCTAGAAATGTCAAAGATGTGCTAGAAAATGAAAGTCGAATTGAAGCTATGAATGAAGAGATAGAGAAAATAGAGAAAAACAAGACATGGACTCTTGTGCCTAGGCGTAAAAACAAAAATGTGATTAGAACTAAGTGGGTATTCAGAAACAAGTTAGATAAGGATGGTAAGGTGTCAAGGAACAAAGCTAGACTGGTATGCAAAGGATACTCTCAAGAAGAAGGTGTAGACTATGGAGAGACTTTTCTTCTGTTGCAAGATTGGAAGGTGTTGAAACCTTACTTGCATATTCTGCATACAAAGGATTCAAAATTTATCAAATGGATGTCAAGTTAGCATTTCTCAATGGTATACTAGATGAAGAGGTTTATATTGAACAGCCTAAAGGTTTTGTCGATCCAGACAAGAAGGACATGGTCTACAAATTGCATAAAGCTTTGTATGGTCTGAAGCAAGCCCTGAGAGCATGGTATGAAAGACTGCCTAACTATCTTATTCATATTGGTTTTCAAAGAACTAATGATAATAGTAGCTTGTATATCAAGGAAGGACCAAATAATAAGATTTTTTTGGCAGAAATATTTGTAGATGATACTTTGTTCACAGGAAATGATGATCTTTGCAAAAAAATTCAAAAAAAATAAACAAGGAATTTGAAATGTCAATATTTGGTGAGATCACATTCTTCGTTGATCTTCAAATTCAACAGAATAAGAATGGCATCTACATCACTCAATCTAAATACATCAAGGAGATACTACAAAAATTTGGTATGGAAGACTACAAACCAGTTGGGACTCCTATGCGTCCTGGATTGAAACTTACCAAGGATGATGAATCAAAGGAAGTGTATCAGACATTGTATAGATCTATGATTGAAAAGTTGCAATATGCAGTGCATACAAGACCAGACATTGCTCTTGCAGTTGGTATTGTAGAAAAAATTTCAGCAAAACCAAAAGAAAATAACATGATGGCAATCAAAAGGATCATGAGATACTTGAAAGGAACTGAAGATTATGAATTATGGTATAAACTTGAAGGAAATCTGGATTTAAAAGTGTTTATTAATGTAGATTGGGTAGGGAATGTTGATAATAGAAAAAGTACAAGTGGAGGAGGAGCTTTTTTTCTGGAAAAAGGTTGGTTTCTTGGACAAGTAAAAAGTAGAACTGTACATCTCTATCCATAACAAAGGCTAAATATGTTGTTGTAGTAGTAAACTATTCAAACATTAATTAGTTCCAACAATTATTGGAAGGTATGAAGGAAGAAATCAAAGAATTTGTTGTTATGCTCTGTGAGAATATAAGTGCAATTAACATATCCAAAAATCCAGTGATGCATTCAAAAACCAAGCGTATTGATATAAAGTATCACTTTGTCAGAGAATTGATGCAAGAGAAGGAGATTAGACTAGAATATGTCCATACAAAGGAATAAATTGCTGACATATTCACAAAGCCTTTACCTAAGAATGCATTCTTGTATCTAAGAGGTAAGTTAGGGTTCATTCCCCTATCTGAAGCTCACTAAAATACCATTTTAGTGATACATCAACAAGAACAGAATTGAAGATCTATCAGTTGATGCAGCAAAGAAATGAAGACATTGCATATGAATCAGTACTTAAGGTACATTGAATTTCATTTAATTTTGAATTTGTGTTGTCTTTGGCATGTGTTATCAAAGAGGGAGAGTTTACTATCATATCTTTTTGAAATTTGCAAGAAGAAGAGAGTTTATGTAAGAGGGAGAGATTACTATGAAAGAGGAAGATTATAGTATTTGAGAAGTTTTGTGGATTGAAATGAAAGAAGGTAAAGCATTCTATTAGTGAAGACTTATTTTCAAATTTCATTCTACTATGATGTGTTGTGTTGCCATCAATGCCAAAGAGGGAGATTGTTGGATACAATTGTTCAATTGTATGTTATCTTTGATGTTACACAAATGTCATATCAGTTATCAGACAGAGTCTACCAAGCTCAAAAGGTTAGCAAAGAAGGTCTATAGTATCTACCGAGCATTTTTAGGCTTTACCTTGTGCAGACAGTTGTTACCGAACTTTCAAAGTTAAGTAAGACAATTCAGTGTCTATCGAGCTTACTTGGTCATCAAAGGGAAATATGGTAGAAAAAAGTTCTTATCGAGCTCTCATGACTAGCGAAAAAAAACAGTTCTTATCGAGTTCACTCAATAGCCAAAAGATTTTATAGATATTACAATGATAACCGAGTTGAGTCGGTTAACTCAGGAAATTGTTTCTGGACCAGTGTTTACCGAGCAGGGTTGGCCAATGAAAGATTTCATTATTTTGTGAAATAAAGTTTATATATTTAATGTAATATTTGTATCTGATTGATGTATGGTTTATTGGTAAATGTAACTTGTGAATGAGCTGACTTGATAATCTAAATGGTATATATAAGAGGTCAAGTTGCGAATTCTAAGTGTGTGATGGATTTGATGTGAAATCAATGCAAAGAAGGACTAATTGTTGTGAGAGCGAATTTTGAAGGATGACTAGAGATTATTGAGGAGCAGCAAAGTTATATTTGATCAAGGAGGATCTATTGGTGGAGAGTAGAGATATTTAATAAGAAAATTCAATTGCATCATATTCAGGTCAATTAATTGTTACTTTCTAACCATTGTAGCAGTGATTTCAAAATCTCTTAGCAAAATTGGCTTAGTAGCCATTTTGTAAATCCTCTAACAAGGTGACAGTTCAATTGAATTGTTCTAAAGACCTCTAGCAAGGTCACTCTTAACAGGGTGATTAAATCCATTAATAAGGTCACACCTGACACTGTATTTTGTAACTTTTAATCGGGTTAGCTCCTAACAGGGTTCACTTCAGAAGAGTGAAAATTGGTAGCTAGTTACTTGGTGGTTTTTTCCATATTAGGTTTACATGTTAAATCTGGTGTCTTTTGTGTTCATGTTATTTACTTTTGCATAGATGATAATAATTATGAATGCTTGAAGACCAATAACAAATTAATCTACTGAGTTACAACATTTTGTGAAGTGTTTACCGAGTATCAACAGTAACTAGTTATTTAAGACATTTAAAGGATCTAGATTTGTTTTTGTAGTAATTGATTCACCCCTCCTCTCAGTTCCTCCATCTATAATTCCAACACAAAGATGGTCTACTTTTAGTTTGAGTTCGGTGTTGGATATTCACTTGGTACTTTGATGTATTTGGAGTTTGTTCACTTGTGATTTATACTTTACTTTGGATGCATTTGATATCATGTTTAAATGATGTTTAGTCTGTTACTTGATGCACTCATTTATCATGATGTCGTATCATATTTCTTAGTTGAGACTTCTTACCACTGCTTTGGATTAGTGATGTTACTAGTAGATTAGCATGTTAGATGTTTCTTATTTCATATTATGTTAATTGATGGGTTTTGGTGAGAATGTTCTCATGAGACAACTCCAACAATCTTGTTAGAAAATTGAGATTCATGTATAGGGGTATGTTTAGGACCCTTGAGGTCACATTATGTCATTATGGTAGGGAGGAAATGAGCATGGGTTTTTTTATTCGGTTGTATATTTTGTTGATAAATTTCATTCACTATGATGTTGCTCATGTTCATGTATTTTTTATTATGCTATGGTTTAGATGGATAGATTCTATTATTATCTACATTCTAGTATTTTAGGGTTATTTGATGTTTTATGCTCTTCAGTGATCATACCTTGATTTATGTAGATTTGGTACTCCTTGGTGTGGAGGCTTCATGATTTCACATGTTTCATCTCACATTATTTTGTTTTTGTTGGTTTTAGGATGCTTGGGAAGGGCATTCTCTTGCAATACTTAGCAAAGTCTTGTGTGAATATGTATTTACTCTCACGGCAACATAAAGTCTCATGCGAGCTTCATTGGGTGTCTTGCCTAGTTCATGGATGATACTCACCTTATAGAAAATCCTCACTCGTGCGAGCATTCAGGTTATTTTTTCAAGTGGAAAAATTGAGTATTTTAAACAATCTTTAAAATTTTAGGGCTTTAAGATTTTAGACTTACCCAAATTTCAAGGTTTCAATAATTTGGACTTAGACAAATTTTAGGGTTCAGCATTTTTCTTTTAGCATGGTGTCTAGTAGATGAGTGGTTGTACCTTGATCCCTTGTCTTATGTAGGACCACTTGAGGGTCTCTTCTTACTATTCCTTATTATGTTATGATTAGTTGGAAATGGAGTTGTATTTTTAACCATGCTATGAACTTTTACTTTGGACTTTAAAAAGAACATGTTTGGGATTGTTAATTCAGTATTTCCCTCTTGAAATCCATGGATGTTATTCAGATCTCCTTTGAGTATTCTCATGGTTCATATGATCTTTGATTCCTAGTTATGTTTTAGTTCTTGGGGATCTTTGCAAGTGTTTGTAAGACTTCCACTAGTATAGGTGGACATGTGTTTTTAGCTATGTTCCCTATTTTATTATCTTGAATAGATGTTCCATCCTTGCACTTGTTTTCTTTATGGTGTTGTTAAGTCATGCATATTTTATCCTTGTGTTCCAAGGATCTTTGGGTGGGGCATTACACGAAATATGGGAAGAGTTGGAGTTCATCCATAAAGAAGACAAGCATGTCATGAGATCCAAAGCAAAGGGCGTAAGAGGAAAGTTTGATGACATGAGAATGAAAGGAGAAGAAATTGAGGCCTACTACAAATGAGTGAAGAACATCATGCTAGCCATCAGAGCATGTGGAGGAGTAATATTAGAAGATGAGTGTGTGAGAAAGACATTGAGAACCTTGTTGCCTAAATATGCCATAAGGGTGTCATCCATCCAAGAACTAAGAACCATAGATAAGATGGAGGTGTCACTTGATGCCTTGATAGGCAAGATCACTGCATTTGAACTCAACAACTAATCAACCATATAAGGTTTAGATTTCTTTCAAAGCCTCAATTGCTCCAAGAGTAATACAAAGCGAGGGGAGAATCAAGCTTGTCTAGACACAGAAAGGAGCAAGAGAGTCTATATGTGAAAGAGGTCAAACAAGAAGAATTGGAGGCCTCATTCACAAAGATAATGGTCAAAGGAAAATAAAAGTACAAAGGTAAGCTTCCTATCAAATGCCTCAACTGTAAAAAAGGTAGGACACTATGCAGCTAGATCTCCAAAACTAGTCAAAAAGGAGACCGGTGACTGGAGAGAAAATAACAACTAGAAAGATTCTAGCAAGAAGTGGCTCAAGACAAAAGAAAAGAAGTGGTGTTACATCACTGAAGAAGGTGTAACTAGTGAACTATCAACCAGTGATGAGGAAGAGGATGAGGATGAAGTATCCTTTGTCTCAATCATAGAATAAAAGGTGGAGAGAGCCCAAATAACAAGTACCAATATCCACAAGAACTAGATAATAGGAAGTGGTAGTTCACACCACATGTTAGGAGATAGGAGCAAATTTCACGAGGTGTAATCCTACAAAGGAGGAATGGTGAAGTTAGGCAATAACTCACCATGCATGGTGATAGGAAAAGGTATTGTAGCCCTAAACTAAAATGCAACCTCTTGAGTCCCGCCCAACTAATAGACAAAGGCTACAAGTTCAATTTCAACAAAGGGTCTTGAAAAATATTTTACAAGTCAAGCAATCTACTAGCCACAAGAGAGAAAAGAAGAGGTAATCTCTTTTACCTCAACATTTCTTGCAATGCATGCACAGTAGCCAGTAGTGATAATAGCTGGTTATGGCACAGGAGGTTATATCATGTCAACTTTGAAAGCATAATCAAAGTAGGAAGAAAGAATTGTATAAGGGGCTTACCCCCAATCACTAAACCCAATAATGTGATGTGTAAGGATTGTCAACTGGAAAAGTTGACAAGTTCAATTTTCTTTAGCAAGTCATTTACTTTAGAAAACATGTATAAGATCTAGTGTGTACTATCTTGTGTGGTCCTATGAGGACAAAAAGTGTATTTGGAGACATATTTTATGTTGTTCATTGATGATTTTTTGAGAATGATGTGGATTGTCTATCTAAAAGAAAAGTTAGAAGTTTTTCACATGTTCAAAGAATACAAGGAAAATTTAGAAAGAGATACTAGTAGAGCAAATACTTGAGATCCAACCGGGGACGTGAGTTTACCTCACAAGAACTCAAAAGTTATTTTGAGGAGCATGGAATCAAAAGATAAATGTTAGCTCTAAGAACACCATCACAGAATGGTGTTGCTGAAAGAAGAAATAGAACAATCATAGATTATGCTAGGGCATTAATGATTCAAAAAAATGTTGCTCAGATCTACTAGAGACAAGTTGTAAGTACAATAGTGTACACCTTAAACTAGGTATAAGTAAAGAAAAGGATGAAGAAAACTCGGTATGAGTTATGGTTCAGGAACACACCATCTATCAACTACTTCAAGGTGTTTGGAAGTAGGTATTATATCAAGAGAGATAGATACTAAGGTAAGTTTAAGCCTAAGAGTAATGAAGGTATCTTTTTGGGATATTCTACCAAGAGCAAAGCTTATCGGTGTCTAAATCTTCAGAAAAAAAAAATTGTGGAATTTTCCAATGTAAAGGTGGATGAATTCTCACAAAAAATTTGAGGAAGACAACAAAATGGAACTATAAGACTACAAATAATTTGAGTATATCCCACTAGATGACATAATGGAAAGAGTGCTCAAAGAGGCACAACCTATATAGAAAGTTGTACCAACTCAAACAGAGGAAGCCAGATCTGAGGAACAAAGAAAAGATGCACCAAAAGGTGAACTGATACTAGAAAAATATGTAAGAAGACACCATTTAGAAAATCAAATCATTGGAGACAAGGATGTTGGAGAGAGCATTAGGAGAAAGGCGAGAGAGATCGTATGTCTACTCTCACATATGGAAACCAAGGCCACGAAAGAAGCCCTTAAGGATGAAGATTGGAGGAAGGCCATGGAAGAAGAGATTGATCAATAGTCAAAAATGACACATGGACCTTAGTAGCCCAACCAGATGACAAGAACGTCATCAAAACAAAGTGGGTGTTTCAAAATAAAATGAACAAAGATCGACATGTGGTCAGAAATAAGGCCATACTTGTGTACAAGGGATATCCACAAGTAGAAGGAATAGACTATGGAGAAACTATTGCACCAATAGACAAACTAGAATGAATCAAGATATGACTAGCATTTGTGGCACATAAGAATTTCAAGTTATATCAGATGGATGTGAAGTCAACATTCTTGAATGGAGTTCTAGAAGAGGACGTCTACATTGAGCAACCTGAGGGGTACAAGAATGAACAAAGTAAGAACCAGATGTGTAGGCTAAGGAAAGCCCTATATGGACATAAACAAGAACCAAGGGAATGGTATGAGTGACTACACTCATACTTGATAAAGATTGGGTTTGCAAGAACACATGATAACTGCACTCTATACATGAAACAAGAAACAGAAACAAGTATGCTAATTGCAAAAATCTTCATGAATGAATAATCTTTGGGGGAGATGACAAGCTGAGTATAGAGTTTTTTGGTTCCATGAAGGAGTTTGAAATGTCTATGATTGGGGAAATAAAGTTCTTCATCGAACTTCAATTATCCCAACTAAAAGGAGGTATCTTCATTGGGTACACCAAGAATGTCAAAGAAATACTCAAAACATTTGGCATGGAAGACACATGACCAATGTGCACTCCAATGGAAATCGGTTACAAATTATTAAAAGAGGATGAAATCCCTCAAGTGTACAAGATATTTTATCAATCAATGATTGGTAAACTATAGTATGTGGTACACAACAAACCAAACATAGCACAAGCAGTAGGATTAGTGGTCGAGTTATCAACCAACCCAAAGGAATCGCACATGGTAGCAGTAAACAAAGTTTTTGGGTATCTAAACGGTACTAAAGAATATGGACTGTGGTATCCTTGCAAAGGAAGTTTTGAACTTAGTGTCTTTACAAATGCTAACTAGGTAGGAAATATCAATGATAGAAAGAGAACAACTAGAGGTGCATCCTTCCTTGTAGGAAGATTGGTAGCCTAGACCAGCAAGAAATAGAATTGCATATCACAATCAACTGCATAAGCAAAATATGTTCTTCAGCTATGAATTCCACTCAAGTTGTTTGGATCAAACAACTACTTGAAGGAATTCAAGTGAAAATGGAGGAACCAGTAGTGATCAATTATGATAACACAAGCGTTATCAATATATCAAAAAATATGGTCATGCACTCGAAGATCAAGCACATATCCATCAAGTGCCTTTTTATGAAGGAACTAGCAGACAATTGTTAGAAATGTTTAGAATAACTGAGAGGGGAGGCAAATCAGTTACTCAAGGTCCATAAGTACCATTTGAACAATTGAACATAAAACAGTCATTATTTTGCTTATCCTATTGTTGCTCGGTCTCTATTGTACTAATAAAAAAAATTATTGTCCCAAACACAACATTCTTTATTGAATATAAAGTGTAAAACATATAAAGCATTCAACACAAGTTTTACACTAGGATTTTACATGGAAACCCAATTTGGGAAAAACACTAGCAACATGTCACCACTTTTTCACTCTTTCAAATTGAGCTCTGTTAGGAGCCAACCCTATTAAAGATTTACAATAAACACTATTAAAGGTGACCTAGTTAGAGGATTTAAGCACCCTGTTAGGAGTGGCCTTGTCAGAGGACTTTGATCATTTCATTTAGATGTCACCTTTTTTAAGGATTTACATAGACTGTTAAGTCTTTTAAATGATTGTTAGGTCAACTTTTGTTAAAAGGATTTCAATACATATTATTTACAATGATTACAAAGAAAATAGTATGGTTTTGATTTGTATGATTACAACTCACTTTGCAAGTTCAGATCACCATTTGGTTCATGTATTGATTCACTAATAAGCTCTTCACTGTCATTTATGTTCTTGATTTGCATGGAAACCCTTCAAGAAATCAATTTTCTTCTTTCAACAAAACTTAAGCAATCTACTCAAATTCTCTGCAAAAGAAATCTCCTTTAGCTTCGTATTCACTCTCACACACTTATATTTCTATGATCAACCTTCTTCTTGTTGGTTAACAATTTGTCTTCCTTAATATATATTGGTTTATAGTTCAACTCTTTATATGCCCAAAGGCTTATGGAAAACACAATAGTTAACAACAGAATGGTCAGTGTAGTAATCTATCAATGACCCCTAAATTGAAAGGTACAACTCCCTTATGAGTGCAAGATATGCAATGAATTTGTCTTTTAGGTTTGAGGGTATGCTCTTAACTAGAGAGCAGAAGAGGCAAAAACCAAGTTGCATAAAACCTTAAACAACTTAGGAAAAGAATGGGGACTATCTCACAATATGCAATTTTTTGAGCCTAATAATGTAGAGAAACGGAAACATGCAGAACTAACTACTACAGCAAGAAGAAAGAGAAGATAGCGAGAATAGCAATTCTTGAATTATAGAGTTTTCCAATGCCTTGACAATACCCAAATTGTCTATTCCTCAATTACTCCCACACCAATCTCCAATTTCCTAATGTAGAGAACTAAACTAACCAAACAGATTACAATGAACAAAAGAGATGCATTCACTGAAGAAAGTAAAGTATAAAATCTATTGAAATGAAGGAAATAAAGCTAAGTTCATTCATATCCATTCAACTTTAAGCATTAACACATACATTCCACAAGCCCACTTAAACTAAATGAACAACAAAACTTAAGAACTCAAAGTCTCACACAATAGTCCCAGCTACCGAGGTTTACCCAAAGTAAAATTTGTCAATCTTATGTACATCATCAAAGTTTACATTTATAAGCCTTCTCAAAATGGCTGGTTACAACGAATGATTGCTCTGCAAAGCATCTCTAAATAGAAAGTCTAAGAATAGGACAAGCTTAAATCATTTTCCATTACATAGATTTAGCAAAATGCCAAGAATGGCGAAAAAATAAGGAAGAGGGGAAGAATGATAGATGTCTAGAGAAGCACCAAAATCATCATGTTTTCTTAGAAGTAATTGATTTAGCCCTATATGCTTTCATAGCTTCAGTTATTTTATCTAGCTCCTTGACACCGAGAATGAGGATGTTGCTGGCTCTAATCATCCAATAATCGTGCATCTTAGTAAGTTCATCAATTTTGGCCACCCTCAATTGGAACTTCTCCATTTTCTCTTTTATGACTACATTAGTTGTTGACAACTCCTGGATCTTGGTCACCTCGAAGTTAACCAAGCCAACAGCTTTGTCAATGAATGCCAAGAACTTGGACTTCATTCTCTCAATGTCTACTACCTTGTCATTAGTAGACACAAAGGACTTTGTGTCCAAGATCTTCAAATATTTGAACAATTTGTCAATGATCTTTTGTACAAGGTCATGCATGTCCTTGAGTTCATGTGCAGATCTTACAAGATTTTCAATGAAAAACTCCAAGGATGGCTTCTAATGGAACAGAGACTTTTGGTCAGTCTTTAGGATCCCATGAGCAATGGCCACATTAGTCTTCATATCAATCACTTCCTGTAGAAGGGCCAATTGCTCTATAAACTTGTCTGATGTCTTTTTTATGGTTGATTGATTATCTAAGGTAGCATCTTTGACCTTGTGAGCTCTAGTACCAAGCTCCCAAGATTCTCAACCAGTGGGGGACCTTGGGCCTTCATCTGATCTACCCATGCTCGGCCTACTTGCCCAAATTGTCTCTCTTGTTGTAGCTTGAGCAATAAGTTCTTATTTTCTTCAATATTTGTGTCAAATTGACTGGAAGAAGTACTCCCAAGTGCAAACTTTATGTATTCTACTAGCTCTCTATTGGAGGCCTTCAATATATCCTTCTCTTCTCTTAACTCCTCCAATTTTTCTTCAATTTTCTCATTGGTTGACTTCCACATGTTCACCATGGAGTCATGAACTTGTTAGAAAGGCTAGAGTTGTCATTGCACCAAAAGATCGACTTGTTAATGCCCAATACAACCAATAGTCTTATAGAAGCACAAGAGGCGGTTAAGCCATGTCACATATCCTATGAGGGACACTGGCTCACTATCAACAAGCCCCCTCCTAGCATCATTCGTCATGGCCAGCACGATTCAAAATTGTGACGAAGCTCTAATACCAATTGTTAGAAAGGCCAGAGTTGTCATTGCACCAAAAGATCAACTTATTAATGCCTAATATAACCAATAGTCTTACAGAACCACAAGAGGTGATTAAGCCATGTCACAAATCCTGCAAGGGATGTTGGCCCACTGCTAATAGAACTGCAATGCCAAGATCCAATGTTCTTAACTGAAATTCATCCTTTAAGAGCTCGTGGAATTTCCCTTCTTTCTAGGGCTCTACAATCTCAACTAGCATATGGTCAGTTGTTTATTCAATAAACAATGCAGTGGTTGTCTTTTTCTTCCTAGTCTTATTTGATGACTAGGAGGAAGTGACTTGCATAATTAAGTCCTTTGATGGGTTGCATCCTAATATATCCTTCTCTTTCTATCAGTGTTCTCTTCAAGCCAAGACTCTATAGAGAGCACATTGATAGAAGAGTGTAGTGCAGAAGGATCGAACAGCTTCCTAGGAATCAATAGGGTTGGCCTTCTCTAGGAAGCAATAGGAAAGGCAACTACCTTTGTAACTGAAAGAGCTAATGTATCCCCTTATTGAGATGCGTCCTATTCCTAACCATCCATAGGATTCGTATCACCATACAAATTTATGAATTGAACTAAAGAGGATGGCTTAGGCACTAATTTCTCTTATTCCTTCCCCTTATCCTTATCATCTTCCTTCTCTCCTATCTTCCCAATGTTCAGAAGAGGGCCAGCTCCAAAAATTGGATTAAGAGGCACATTCTTTTCTAGAGGCTCGTCTCCTCCTTGGCCAAAGGATTGTGATGGCCCAGCAGATGTTGTTGTGGTGGTTATTGTGGTTGTTGTTGCAGTTGACTAGGAAGCTCCTATTGACACTCCATCTATTGAACTGGTAGCTCCAATCCTTTTCTTCCTTGCATAGGTCCACTCCACACTTTTTTTTGTTCTCTTGATAATTCCTTGCATGAGAACCTCCATTTTGTCAATGATTGGTCCTTCTAGTGGCATAGACAGGATTGGTGAGCCTTTTCTCTTCTTATAAGATGTGGGGTGCATGAAGGCTCCATCACTTGCAAGATCAAAGACATCAATAAATTCATTATACAATTTAATTGCATTAACAGTTAGCCTTGACCAAAATATCTCCTAAGTTTGGTACTCATTGAGAAACCCAGACCAAAAATATTCAATATCTGGGACATGCCTATAAGCATACCCCAACTTTAGATGATCTTTTACAAAATTTACTGGGTCATACTGAGGCTTGAGCACCTCATAATCTAATAGCTTAATCTCGCCTTCAAAACTTTTACTAGGTTCTGGGCTTTTGATCTAGAGGCACATGAATACATGCCTACTACAATACCGAATGGAATTTCAGAAATTTTCTTAACATTTGAACACAAGGTGTTCACCTCCAAAAAAATTTGATACAACTCAACTAGAACTACCTTGTGCTTTAGATATTTGGGCATTCTTTTGGGAAACCCATCATAGACTCCTCTTTGTAAATAGGAGAAGCTCAGAAACTAGATGAACGAGCATCCAAATTGGCTTCTAGCTGAAATTTCATTGGGTGAGAATCTCCTCTCAAGGCATCCTTGTAATTATCTACATAATCTCATTGTAAAAGAGTCATTGACAACAAAATACTCCTCATAGCTCCTTTGCAATTTCAAATGCAAATAAAAGTCATAGACTTTGGTAAGCTCATAATAATTTGAGATACTCAAGAGACTAGGTCACATATGATGTGTTGCTAAAGCAAAGATTAAATAGGAAGACATGTAAAATTGGTTGAACCCCTTGGCAAAATTCAACCATGAAGCAAGCTCATCATAGATGATCTATGCCCAGTCGATCTTCATGTCTTTAGCATAGATTGCTTGTACCAAAAAGAAGTGATGCTCAATGAATTCCAAAATCTCATCCTTTCCCTTCAATCTAAGGAGTGTGAGGAGATTGACAATCTCTTGCTTTAGGTTTGTGCCAAACAAAGTTTTTGGCATTTTGCTCTTCTTTGAGCAGGCAGTCTGAAACTAGGTCCTTTGCATGTCCTCCTGTCTAAGAGTTTTCTTTTCATTAAATACAGATGCAAAGGAGCCAAAATCAATATCACAATATTGTTTTTGTATAGGGATGACAAAATGTTGACTACATCAACGCTTTGTTAATTGACAAGAGGATGGATTGATCTAGAAAAAAAAATTGGTTTTTTTTCTGGATTATAGCTCTCAATACACTCCTTTACTAACTCATGTGCATGAATAGCCATTAGAAAGTTGGCTACCTCTACCAGTCCACTCTCTTTGCATTTTAGAGTGATTGGGTCAATAACCTGGGAATTTAGCCTCTTGTGTAGATCACCCAAGTTGTAGAATTTAAAGGATGTATCTATATAATTTTTTAACTCACTTTCCAACTGAATCAATCTTTCATAACCAGTGGGTCTAATTGCCATTCGATATGATTGCATAGGGACGCAGTTCTTGATAAATAGTGTAAGGAAACTTAGGTGCGAAAACAGCTTCCTACATTAATCTCTTAAGGAAAGGATTGTGCAAATTCTTTTAAAATCCTTACAATTATAGATTCAATATTATGTAAACAATAATATTGCAATCAAACATGAATATACAAAATAGATAGAGAAAGAAAAATACGTAAACACAAAGATATGCCGATGGGGAAAAATGTTTTGGTAAAATAACCCCACCCCTCCAAAACTTGCACAATTTATTATCTTCAACTCAAAGGTTACAACACACTTACAATGCAAGCTCTTTCAGGCCATGGAAGACTTATCCAATAGCAACCAACAATACACTACTCACACACACTCACTCAACTATCTACAGCCCTCAAAGTGCTTATATAATGTGCTTTCCATTATTAGGGCATCTTCCAAAGATAGCTCTTTTGCATCATAGGAATCTATCATAACCATTTTAGTCATGATTTCCTTACACGCAATTAAATCTTCCAAAGATAGTTCATATACATCATAGGAATCCATCATAACTGTTTCAGTCATGATTTCCTTACACAATTAAATCTTCCAAAAATAGCTCTTACGCATCATAGGAATCTGTCATAACCATTTCAATCATGATTTTTTTACACACAATTAAATATTCTAATGATAGCTCTTATGCGTCATAGGGATCCATCATAATTCAAGATGTCAACACATGCAAGTGGAGTCACACGTCAACATTGCAACTAGACATGTACACTCACACTTAATTACATTATTTACAAAAAATACCTTTACAAAACAAATAATAAGAATAGAAATTATCCAAGGTTGACACACCTTATTCCTAAAATTCTCCCACTTGTCAAACACCTTGTAAGAGCAACAGGAACATAACAAGAACTAAATGCTATAGGCTGAAAGGCCCATAAACTTTGAACACCATCTGAACTTCTCTGTGCCCACTAGTTTCATCAATGCATCTGCAACATTATTTATAATATTTATCTTCTTCAAATTTAACTTTCCATCTTCCACCATATCTCTCACAAAGTGAAACTATACATCAATGTGCTTCATTCTGGCATGGAAACTTGGATTCTTTGCAAGGAAAATAGCACTCTAACTGTTGCAACAAATAGTAATTTATCCTGCATGAACACCAATATCAGAATGCAATCTACTAAGCCAAATGGCTTCCTTACAAGCATGAGTAGTAGTCATGTACTCACCTTCTATAGAGGACAAAGCAACCACAGGTTGTCACTTACTCATCCAACTGATGGCACCACCAAACATAGTGAACACATAAGCACTAGTGGATCTCCAATTGTCAATATCACTTGCTCAATTTGAATCCACAAACCCACAAATACAAACTGAATGCAAAGCTCCAAAAGAGTTACCATGATAACAAATGGAATAATTTAATGTGCCCCTCAAATATCTGAATACTTGCTTAACTGCATCCCAATGTACCCATCCAAGATTAGCCATAAATCAGCTCAGAACTCCCACTGCTTGGGTAATGTCTGGTCTAGTACAAACTACGGCATACATAAGACTGCCAATTGCACTAGCATAAGGTACTCTACTCATGTCCTCCACCTCACTAGGAGATTTTGGACAATCATCTATAGATAAATTTGTTCCCATAGAAATAGGAACACACAATGGTCTATAATCTACCATGTTGAACCTTTCCAACACAGACTTCACATACTTACTCTGAATCAACCAAAGTTTTCTATTAGATCTATCTCTACTGATTTCCATACCCAAGATGCACCTTGTTGCCCCAAGATCTTTCATCTCAAACTATACTAACAACTGAGATTTAAAATCAAAAATCATACCTTTACCCTTCCCAAATAGCAACATATCATCAACATATAATCCAATAATAAGAAGTTGATCATTTTCAACTTTGAAGTAAACACAATGATCTGATTTCGATCTTACAAATCCAATTGACAACACAAAGGCATCAAACTTAAGGTATCACATCTTAGGAGATTGTTTCAAACCATACAGACACTTCTGTAATTTGCAAACCAAAGATTATTTACCTTTAACAATGTAGTGCTCAAGTTGTGACATATAAATCTCTTCCTCCAAATCACCATGAAGGAAAGTTGTCTTCACATCCATCTGTTCTATCTCTAAATCATATGATGCAGCAAGAGATAATAGAAATCTAATGGATGTCACCTTTGCAACAAGAGAGAATATTTCACCATAATCTATTCCCTCTACCTATGAATGCCCCTTCGCAACCAAACTAGCTTTGTACCTTTCAACACTATCATCTGCACAAAATATCTTCTTGAACACCCATTTGCTCATAACAAGTTTTTGTCCTTTAGGCAAAAGTACAAGGTCCCAAGTTTTTTGTAATCCAATGAAGCCATCTCATCATCCATGGTCTCAATCCAGGAACCTACATCTTCCATATCCAAAGCCTCTTTCACAGATCTAGGCTCATCAATGTTAGTAATCAAAGAAAAAGCACAATTCGAATATAACATAGAATAACTAAACCTTTCTAGTTTCTTTCTTACTCTTTTGGATCTCCTCAAGGGATGAGGTTGAGGTTGCTCTTCCTCTTCTTCTGAATTGTCAGAGCTACTAGAGCTCTCCTCACCACTAGACCCAACATGGCCTTTTTGTTTAGTCTTCTCAGGGGTAGGAAGCAACTGAGCAATATCTTCCTTCTTTTCTTTTTTATCTATTTGTATAACAATAGGAGAAGATTTTAGCTCTCTAAAAATAAGATTTTTGCTATGCAACACCTTACTAGTCACAAGATCCCAAAGCTTGTATCCTTTCATACCAACACCATATCAGATGAAAATACATTTGACAGCTTTGTTTTTCAACTTAGATCTTTTCTCCTTTGGAACATGTACATAAGCTTCACAACCAAAAACATGAAGATGTCTAATTGAAGGCTTCTTACCAGACCACACCTCCATGGGTGTCTTACCAACAAGAGCTAATGTAGGAGATCTGTTAACCAAATAGCAAGCAATGGTCACAACTTCAGCCCAAAATAGTTGTTCAAGACTAGCTCCACTAAGCATACTCCCAAACTTCTTCATTAGTGTCATGTTCATTCTTTCTACAACTCCATTTTGCTATGGGGTATAAGACTTGTCTTATGGCTCTCGATACCTCATTCTTTACAGAACTGTTCAAAGTGTACTAAGAAAAACTCACCACCATTGTTAAACACTTAATCTTTTTACTAGTCTAATTCTCTACAAGGACTTTAAATTCTTTGAATTGACTAAAGACTTGTGCCTTACTTTTCAGGAAATAAATCCATGTCCTCCCACTATAATTATTTATGAAAGATATAGAAAATACAAACTTGGAGATTGAAGGAACTTTTATAGGACCAAATACATCGAAATGAATAAGATCCAAAACATTAGAAGATTTGTGAGAACTAGAGTAAAATTAAACATGATTTTGTTTACCATAGACACAATGTTCACAAAAGTCAAACTCGAGATTACAATCACTTAACCCCTCAATGAGGTTCTTGTTTTTCAGGGTTCTGAGACCCTTCTCACCAATGTGGCCAAATCTCATATGCCACAACATTCTTTTTTCTACAAGAACCTTTCCTTCCAATGTGTTTTCACCCTTAGGTACACATGTTGCACTACCATTGGAACCAATAACCACAGTCTTCTTTATTGCTCATTCAGATGGTGGGGATGAAGTGATAGTTGCTCTCTTCTTTGAAACAGAAAAACTAGTACACTGAGAAATGCATGCATCAAGCTAAAATAGAGTACCTCTCCTAGTACCCTTGGCAAGAACCATAGCTCCTCTCATCATCTTACATCCATCTTTAGAAAAAACAACTTGCACACCTACATCATTCAGCATACTTACAGATAATAGGTTTTGCGCCAAACCAGGGATGTGCATTACCCCGTTGATCCTCTTTACTCATCCATCAAGGAATTTGATAGTGACCCATCCTCATCCAACTATCTTTAGGTGGGAATCATCACCCAAGTACACCTTTCCACCATCAAAAACTTCATACTTTGAGAACCAACTTCGATGAGAGGTCATGTGGAAAGAAGCACCCGAGTCTATCAACCACACATCATCAAATGCATGCATTGCCAAGGTTGCAATGAAAGCATCACCATCTTCTTGAGATTTTTCTGAACCTGAATCTAAGGCCTTCTTCTTCTTCTTTGGCTCTTTACAATCTTTACGAAAGTGCCCAATCTTATCACAGTTCCAGCATTTTGCCTTGGACTTTCCAGGAGTCTTTGATTTTCCACAGGATTTGGATCTACCCTTTCAGAACTTGTTTTCATTTTGCTTCCCTCTATCGTTAGATCTACCACAAACAGCAAGAGCTTCCTTAGTTAAATCTGAATACTTTCTCCGCATCTCCTCAGATAACAGCAAAGACACCACATCATCCATTCTAAAAGTGACTAAATTACTTCCAAGAGCCAACACAAGATAGTTCCATGACTTCGACAAGGAACATAAAAAGGTTATACATCGATCTTCCTCCTCTATCTTGACACCAGATGATGTCAACTGTGCAATCAAAAAATTAAAAACATTTAGATGATCTATAACAGATCCTCCTTCCTCCATTCTTAGAGAATACAACTTTTCCTCAGGAACAACTTGTTCACCAAAGATTTGGCTTGATACACAGACCCAAGTCGTGTCCACAAACTGTTTGCAGTCTTCTCATCAAGAACATTTAGGAGAACTAAATCAGCTAGACAGCGTCTAATGAGACCCTTAGCTTTCTGATCCTTGAGATCCCAATCTGCTTGAGATGTTTTTGCAAGTCTCACATCAAGTGAAGTTACCTCTCATAGATCACGACCTTCAAGCAAGTCTTCCATCTTAAGTTTCCACAACTCAAAATTACTACCATTAAATTTCTATTTTTCTATATGATGAACTAGCCATCTCAATCTGCAAATAAGATTTAGAATGTTATGCACAAAACTCCCACTTAACTTGAGATTAGCTCAAAAAATCCTACCCAACAACTAAGATCAAAAGTTGATCAAGCTCTGACACCACTTGTAAGGAAACTCAGGTGTGGAAATAACTTCCTACACTAATCTCTTAAGGAAAGTATTGTGCAAATTCTTTTAAAATCCTTACAATTACAGATTCAATATTATGTACAAAATAATATTGCAGTCAACCATGAATACAGAAAATAGATAGAGAAAGAAAATACATAAACACAAAGATATGTCAATGGGGGAAAAAAAATTTGGTAAAACAACCCCACCCCTCCAAAACCTACACAATGTATTATCTTCAACTCAAAGGTTACAACACACTTGTAGTGCAAGCTCTTTTAGGACAAGGAAGACTTATCTAGTAGCAACTAGCAATACACTACTCACACACACTTACTCAACTATCTACAACCCTCAAATTGCTTATATAATACACTTTCCATTATTAAGGCACCTTCTAAAGATAGCTCTTATGTGTCATAGGAATTTTTCATAATCATTTCAATCATGATTTTCTTACACACAATTAAATTTTCCAAAGATAGTTCGTATGCGTCATAGGAATCCGTCATAACTATTTCAGTCATGATTTCCTTACACAATTAAATCTTTCAAAAATATTTTTTACACATCATAAGAATATGTCATAATTGTTTTAGTCATGATTTCCTTACACACAATTAAATATTCCAAAGATAGCTCTTACGTGTCATAGGAATCTGTCATAGGAATCCGTCATAATTCAAGATGTCGACACATGCAAGTGGAGTCACACATCAACATGCCAACTAGACATGTACACTCACACTTAATTACATTATTTACAAAAAATACATTTACAAAATAAATAATAAGAATAGGAATTATCCAACATTGAGACACCTTATTCCTAAGAAATAGTCATTAAAATAAACCTCTAGCAACCAAGTGCTTACAAATCTGATGAAATGGCTTAAAAGGAAATGGAACGTTGGCACCACATGAATGAAATTAAGTTCAACCAAATATTATAACGGTTGAATTTTCATTTAATTCCTTAAGCAACGGCTATTTAAACTTTCTATTTATTTGCACTTAAAACATTAAGTTCCCGAAAGCACTCTTACTTTACTTAAAGTAAAGTGATATAATTAAAGGTCATTGAATAACATAAATACTTAGCTTTGTAGGAAGTGCTACATTTTACTCCAAATTTTGGAATGAATATATCTTTATAATACTAGCATGTGTAGGAGAGAAAGAACACCTATCTTTTCTACAATATTGTCTTCCTTTTACTCGGAGATGTCTTACGAGAAGTAATCTTTTACTAGCTTTCACATTTCACTCTTCTATTTTTCACTAAAGGCTTCAACACTTATTTTCCTTCCTAACAAGTTCACATACTCAGCACTTACTTTTTTGGAAGCATCTTTTGGGCATCTCTAAAGGATATTCAAATTTTGGGTAACTTGACTTTGAATTCTCAAAACCTCTGGAAAAGAAGCTCGTTTTGTTACCTTTGGGTGGAGAATTCCTTTCTCAGCAGCATTTTTTGAACTGGGGAAGAGCCAATAGCATTCGACCTTTAACTTTAACATAATGGCCTTGAGATCAAATCTCAAGCATGCCTTACTTATTATGACCCTTCTAGTGGTTTTTTCAACACTTATGCTCACATTATTTGATTATTTGAACTAAGATTTGGCTCAGGATCACGAGGCTTCAAAAATAGAATAACACAACTACATTCCCATGAATATGTAGCAACGAACCATAAAGTTGTGTTTCTAAGTATTATTTGACCTTATTTCCACATATATGAATGAGAACCACCCTGGCCTATTTCCATACCTTCTTAAGTCTTCAAGTATTGGAAATTGTGCATTCACAATTCTTCAAATCACTTTCCATGGCTCCAACCTTTGGATTCACAATTGGTGCAGTTTGCTTGATGGGGAAATCTATTTATCGGCTCAAAATCTACGAGATGTGCAATGTTGGGGAAAGATAGCAAAGAGAGAAATTAGGAACAGTTACTTCTCATCGTGAGGATGCAAGATCACATCCCAACCATACCTAAATTAGCTACTTCCTGCATGCACCAAAAAAATAGGAAACCCACATATAAAGATTAGGTAAATGCATTTCCAAGGGAGACCTGGGAGATGTATATGATAGAGTGCTTCGAGAAAGATGAGAATTAAGTAGCCTGAAACAGACTTAGACACCACTTACTTATTTTAACCAATGACCTCAAGCCAAAAAGAGGAAGACAAAAACTTGGCAACACTTATGTATGTTCCTCACACACACACACACACACACACACACACACACACACACACACACTTTTTCATTCAGCTCTATACCTCTTTTAATAGGCAATCCTTACTTTGTCATTTTCCACGATCACTGTAGTTCTTAGGGTTTACAATCAAGTTCAACATGATTCATTATATCTATCCACCTTCTTGATCATCCTTTAGAACTTATCTAAAATTTATATATTAGGTCTTTACCTAATCCTCGCCTTGAATTTAATGATCCAACTCATCAATCTTATCTTCAACACAGTTTACATCTCACAAGAAATCAATTGAGTCAGCTAGGATTCACGATATCCTCAAATTCATTCTCAATAGTGTTACTCAAAAATCACTAAGTTTTGACACTCGGTTATCACTTAATCACCCGCTAATTATAAATCTTCTAGCTCGGCATCAACTATCTTGCTCGGTCGATATTGATGCTCGGTCAACTCTAGATTTTCTCAGCGCTTACTATAGCTTTGCTTAACTTTCTTGATATAAACAATCACTTTGTCTCATCAAATTCTAACCAAACAAATGTTATCAATTTCTAACCAATTAAATGTTCATTGTAGCTTCCTTTTCATAACTCAACCTTTCCTCTAGGTGTTATTGTTATAATAAATTTCTCAAATCCTCTTCATCAATTAAATAGATATGACATTTAGATTAGGTAACAATATGTCTTATCAATAGATTTGACATCAATGACAAAACAAAACAAAATCCAATTGTAACTTTCCAACAATCTCCCTCCTTGGCATTGATGGCAACATCTCAATATTAGCAATAGCTCAATATCTCAATGTATCTAACTTTGTTACCATACAATCCAAAATTCACTATCATTCAGATTCTCTTTACTAATTTTTCTCCCTCTGAAATAATAGATCTCCCTCTTGGATACATCTCTCCCTCTATAATAGATCATTTATTGTGACTTTTGTATATCTCTCCCTCTTTGTATATTTCTTTCTCTTTGTATATTTACTCTTTTGGTTATATTATCCCTTCTTTGTCTATCTTTCCCTCTATGACAAAAATCCCAAGACACTTATCTTTCTTAGCTTCAATCTCTTCATAGATCTTAATTATGTAGATTTTGCATGTCTGACTGATTACTATCATCTATCTATGACCGATCTATTATGTTGTACTTAACTATCTACCTTAGACATTTCCCAAAGTAGAGTTGTGTTGTATCAATGTGTAATTTATTCTAATTAGCACATTTGATACAATGCACCTTGTCTCCTTAGGTATCTTTGTTTAGGGGAATCACCCCTAATTTACCTCTAAAATATTCATGAGCATCTTTAGGTAAGGCTTTTGTGAATATGTCAAAAATTTGTTCTTTGGTGTGCGCATATTCCAACTTCACTTCTTTGTACTGAACTAGTTCCCTCAAGTAGTGATACTTAATATCAATGTGTTTTGTCTTAGTGTGCATCACTAGATTCTTTGAAATGTTAATAGTAGTTGTGTTATCACAATAGATAACTATTGGATCTATGATTTTTTCTTTCATACCTTTTAGTAATTGTTTTATCCACATAATATTTGAACAGTTCACTGCAGTTATCACATACTTGGCTTCAACTATTAATTGGTAAATACAAGTTTCTTTCTTTCTTGTCTATGACACTAATCTCTTTCCTAGAAAGAATAAACCTCCACTAGTACTTTTTCTGTCATCAATATTTCCTGCCCAATATGAGTCAGTCAATACCTTCAGTTCAAATCTATCACTTCTCTTGTAATGCAA
This sequence comes from Cupressus sempervirens, assembly GCA_028749045.1. Classification (NCBI taxonomy): domain Eukaryota; kingdom Viridiplantae; phylum Streptophyta; class Pinopsida; order Cupressales; family Cupressaceae; genus Cupressus; species Cupressus sempervirens. The sequence goes on along the minus strand of CM053792.1, from coordinate 104,748,329 downwards.
TTCATAGCCTTATGTACCTTTCACATATCTCATTATCCTTTTCATTGTCATCATGTGAATCTCCTTAGGATTTTCTTAAAATATAGCAACTATCCCAACTACTAATGCAAGATCGGGTCTACTATGAACAACATATTGCAATTTTCCAATCATGGATTTGTATAAGGTTTAGTTCACATTAGTAGATTCATTATTCTTATATAACTTATCTCATGTAGACATAGGTATTCTCACTGGTCTTGAATCTTCCATTTCAAAGGTTTTTAGTATCTCCTTGATGTATTTGGATTGTGTAATGAAAATACCAAACCTCATTTGACATACTTGTAATCCAACAAAGAATTTGATTTCACCAAACATAGACTTTTCAAATTCTTTCGTCATTTCATTAGCAAATTATTTTCACAATACTTCTCTCCCTCCAAATATAATGTCATCAATAAATATTTCAGATAGAAGTACTTCATTGTTCTTACCATTCTTCAAATATAGATTAATGTTATCATTTGTCCTTTCAAAACTAATGTTCACCAAATAATTATGTAGTCTTTCATAACATGCTCTTAGGGTTTGTTTCAATCCATAAAGGGCTTTGTTTAGTTTACATACCATATTCTTCTTGTCTGGATCTACAAATCCTTCAGGTTGTTCAATGTATATTTCTTCCTCAAGTATACCATTCAAAAATGCAGATTTGACATCCATTTGATATACCTTGAAATGCTTGTAGATTGAATATGCAAGAAGAGTTTTGACTCCTTCAAGTCCTGTCATAGGAGCAAAAGTTTCTCCATAATCAACTCCTCCTTCTTGAGCATATCCTTTTCATAGCAGTCTCCCCTTGTTTCTTATTACTTCTCCATTCTTATTAAGTTTATTTCTAAAAACCCACTTTGTTCCAATGACATTTTTGTCTTTAGGTCTTGGCACTAAAGTCCAAGTATTGTTCTTCTCAATCTAGTCAATTTCCTCATTCATTGCCTAAATCCAATATTCATTGTCTAAAGAATCTTTTACTATTTTGGGTTCAAATTCACAAAGTGAGCATGTGTTATCTTTGAGTATTTTTCTTGTCATAATGCTTGATTCAACATCACCAATGATTTTTTCGGGTTTCTGATGTCTTCTTACAAACTTTGCTTGCACAGGTGGTTTCCTTCTTTGTTCTTCTTCATGTTCATCTTGGAAAACAATCTCAAACTCATTTTCTCTTGTTCAAGTTTTGGTTCATGTTTTTCATACTCAAAATTCTCTATCAGATGATCGATATGGTTTGTCTGTGACTTGGCATATTTAGTATGTTGCTCAGCAATTTGTTGCACTACATTTCCTGTTTGTTGGGAAATTGCAGCTTGATTTTCTTGTTCATTTAGAGTGTTCGGAGCACCATCATCCATATAGATGAATGTATTGCACTTTCCACAACTTTGTTAGTGTTAGAGTTCAAACATGTGTAAGATTTTCTCTTGGTGGAATATCATAGGAATATACCTTCATCACTCTTTGCATCAAGTTTTCCATTCCTATTATATTTAATAATATAGCATCTACTTCCAATGATTTTGAAATATTTCACATTAGGAGCATATCCATACCATAATTCAAAAAGTGTAGCATGTGTACCTTTCTTGACTTGTACTCTATTCAAGGTATAAAAAATAGTACTAACAGCTTCTCTTGAATAATTCTTTGATAAACTCTTCTCAATTTCAACTTGGTCATCCTATCTAAACCATCTCAATATTTTGGTATCCGATATCTAGTAAATATATTTCTTTTAAATCTAATGATAATTGATAATTAATATTGACTGGTCAATATTCAAAGGACCTTGACTCTCTTTGACCTTCCACATTTTATGGAGAATGTTGGCATGGCATTGGTTTTGCAAGAGAAACCTTTACATATTGTATCCCATTCTGAGGAGGGGTCCTTGGTGCTGACATGTCTCTTGAATCCTTTGTCATTGGAGAATGTATTGAATGCATTTGAGATGAATTCACCACCTCTATCACAAATCTCAAGCACTTTAGACTCTTCCATTTTTTTTTTCAACTCTGGCTAAATACTATTAGAAACAATTGATTAATTGTGTATTATCTTTGATGTTACACAAAATGTCATATCATTTCCAGTTAGTGTATGCCAAGCTCACTCAGGCATTGAAGACAGTTTCTTGTATCTGTCGAGCATTTCGGAGTTTGCCTAGTTAATAAGACAGTGTCTACCGAATTTACTTGGGCAACAAAAAAAAGTCTGCAGAAGTTGAGTATTAACCGAACTCACTCGGTTAATGAAGGAAATATTGGATGGAACTAGTGTTAACCAAGCTCACTCAGTTACCAAAAGAATTTTGTGTGTATGCAGTGTTAACCGAGTTCACTTGGTTAACATAGGAAAATCATTGTTGTGCTAGTGTTCACCGAATAGGGTTAGCTAATGAAGGATTTTCTTGTTTTTGCATATTGAGTTCAATTGAATTGTTTATTGGTTCTAGCCGACTGAGGAGATGAATATTAATTATTCTAAGTTGTATTCAAGCCAAATTAATAATGTGTAAGGTATAAACATAAAGTCAAGGATTGAATGTGTGGAACAATAGAAGATTTGGTGATGCTTAGAGGAAGTGAATTAGAAGGATAAGCAGAATATCCTTGTTGAGCTGCAAAGATACATTCATTCAGGAGGGATCAAGTAGTGATATTGCTATCAGGATTTGACCGTGTGATTTTTGAGTCAAACTCATTGACCCATGTTTCATGAGTAGTGATTCAACATGAATACATCTCTCATGAGAATAAATGGAACACTTAGCACTCATTGGATCTAGGTGATGCTCATAGGGGTGAAGCACCAAGACTTCCCAGGAGGTCACACATCCCAGTACTACTCCAGTCTGAGCACGCTTAACTACAGAGTTTCCTCCCAGGATGGGTGACCTCCCGGGAAGTCCCAGTGCTTCACCCCTATGAGCATCACCTAGATCCAATGAGTGCTAAGTGTTCCATTTATTCTCATGAGAGATGGATTCATGTTGAATCACTACTCATGAAACATGGGTCAATGAGTTTGACTCAAAAATCACATGGTTAAATCCTGATAGCAATATCACAATTTGACTTGCTGTGGAAATTATCTCCTACTTATCAAAGGATCAAGTATACAAGCCAGAATTGAGACCTGTAATCAGCAATTCAGTTGCATAAAAAATCAAGTCATCTCATTATTACTTTCTAACCATTGTGGTAGTGATTTAAATCTCTTAACAGAGTTAGCTTAACAACTATTTGCAAATCCTCTAACAAGGTGGCATTTCTAAATTGAATTGTCTAAAGACCTCTAACAAGGTCACTCCTAATAGGGTGATTAAATCCTCTAATAGGGTCATACCAAACAGTCTGTTTTGTAACATTTAATAGGGTTGGCTCCTAACAGGCCTCACTTCAGAAGAGTGAAAATCGGTAACTAGTTGGAATTGGTGATTTTTTCAAATTGGATTTCTATGTTAAATCTTGGTGTTAATTGTGTTCATATTATTTCTTTCATGTCTTTGCAACTGAGTTAAAGTAAGATTAAGTACAGATTATATCTTAAGATTTTCATGTTAAGCATTTAGCGAGTTATTTTTGCATTTTTCGAGTTATAGTATTTGCTAGTGTAAATCGAGTGCATGTGTGCTTGTCGAGTTACAGAAAAATATAGTTTAATCAGAGTTTTGATTTGTATTGACATCTAAGGGATCTGGGATTTATTTTGTTGTAATTGATTCACCCCTCCCTCTCAATTACACCTCTTATATTTCCAACAATTGGTATCAAAGCTTCTTGGTGCTTGCATAAAAGGTTTCAAGGACCTAAGCTAAAGATCATGATGTCTCACAGAAGGGAGATCACAAAGTTGAATAAAGATAACTTCAATGCATGGTAGGAACTCATGAGGCTACACTTGGAAACCATTGGAGATTTGGGGCTAAAATATCTAGACACCAAATACACAACACCTACTAGAATTATTACTATTGAATAAATTGCAGAGAAAAAGAGTCATAATATCATGATGATTGATATTGCTTCATCTCTCAACTATGCCAAATTTGATGAGGTCAAATCATGTGGAACTGGTTATGAAATGTGGATAAAGTTGAAAGTTGTCTATGGAGGACATGATAATGTAAGAAGAGCTAAACCTGAAAGTCTCAGAGGACAATTTGATCAAATAAAGGTGAGAGAAGATGAGAACATTGCAAAATACAGTGAATGAATCAAAGCCAGTGTTTTTGCAATCAAAGCTTCAGGAGGAAAGATAGAAGCTGAAACAGTGGTAAGTAAATTTCTTAGAACACTTCTTCTTATATATGCAATTAAAGTATCAATAATTCAAGAAATGAGATGCAATCCAAAGAATGACATATCATTCAATGCAGTAGTTGAAATATTAATTGCATTTGAGCTAACTAACTATGATAATTATGTTCCTAGTTCTACCAATCTTGAGTCTACATTTAAAGCCAAGTTGTCACTCAAGAAGAAAAATAAGAAGTCAAAAGGCGATCAAACTGAAAGTGAAGAGGAAAATAGTTTTGATAGTGATCTTGAAGCCATTGAAGCATTGCTTGCACGAAGGTATCCCAAAAGCAAAGGAAAGTATAAAGGAAAGATTCTATTAATCTGCTTCTCTTGTGAAGAAGTTGCACACATTGCTGCAAGATGTCCAAATAGAGAAGACAAAGATGAAAAGAAGCACAACAAATAAAAAGGTAAGAAATATTTCAAGAATTTCAAGGATTACAAGGATAAAGATAAGAAATATTGTTTTTAAGCTAAAGACTTAGATAGTAGTGAAGATGATGAAATGCTATATATTGTTCCAAAAGATGAATCTAATGATGAAGGAGATAAAATGGCACTTATCTCTCATGTTATCAAGAATGATACATGGATTATTGATAGTGGTTGTGCACATCATATGACTGGTGATAAAACAAAATTTGAACACATGGAACATTATAATGGTGGTAGTGTGAGATTTGGAAACAATGAACCTTGTTGCAAAAAGGGAAAAGGTTGTATCTCAATAATCAATGAACTTAGATGTGATAATGCTTATTGGGTTGAAGGACTAAAGCATAATCTACTAAGTGTGGCACAGTTGAATAAGATTGGATTCAAGGTAGAATTCATGAATGGGAAGGCCAAACTGTTGGATGGAAAAGGAAATCTGGTTGAGTCTGGCAAACAAACAAAAGGTAATCTATTCTACCTAGATCTCAGTGAAAGTTCATGTTTTATTGCTTAAGTAGAAGAAAGTTGGTTATTGCATAAAACGTTATGTCATGTAAACTTTGATAATCTAATCAAGATAAGCAAGAAGAAAAGAGTAAGAGGTATTCCTAGCCTAAGGAAACCTGATATGGGCCCATGCAAAAAATTTCAAATTGGTAAGATGGGAAAGACAAGTTTCAAAAGCAAATACTATCATTCAGAAGAAGTCTTGGAGCTAGTTCATATAGACTTATGTGGACCTATTGGAATAGAGAGTTATAGTGGAGATAAGTATTTTATTCATTTTGTTGATGATTATTCTTGAATGATGATTATGATGTATCTTAAAAAAAAATTGAAGCATTTCAAAAAATTTAGTGGATCGAGAAAGAGTAGAGAAAGAAACTAGAAAGAAGCTAAAATGTTTTGAGATTTGACAGAGGTGGTGAATTCAATGAATTCTACATTGAAAAAGAAATTAAGAGGCAAGTGTCAACCCCTGGTACACCTCATCAGAATGGTATAGCAAAAAGAAGAAACAAATCCATCATGGATTGTGCAAGAACCACAATGATAGAAAATAATGTTGCAATCAAATACTGGAAGGAAGCAATCAGTACTATAGTACATAACTTGAACAGAGTACAGTTGAAGGAAGACTCAAGTCAAACTTCTTATGAACTATGGTATGGCTACAAACCTAATGTAAGTTACTTAAAAGTATTTGGTAGCAAATGTTATATCTTGAAGGAATCTAGAAAAGGTAAATTTGATGTCAAATGTGATGAAGGCATATTCCTAGCATACTCTTGCAAAAGTAAAGCATACAAATGTCTAAATTTATCCACTCATAAAATAATAGAAGGTGCACTTGAAGATTACAAAAAAATTGTTTATTATGAATCTAATACATTACCAAATCAATTTTTGGAAGTCATGAGGCCTCACCTCCCAAGTCCCCAAAATCTCCTAAAGCTACCAAGTTGCAACCACTACAACCTGAGTCACAGTTAGAAGCTACCGAGTTGTTCCCATAGCAAATCAACTCTGATGGACCTAAGTCATAGACCGTGGAACTCAAGCTTAATATAGAAGATCATGAAGAGGTTAGTGGAACAAGATCCACATCCAAAGTACCTCTGTTAGCAAGATATGTCAGAAGGCATCTTGCACTTGATCTGATCATTGGAGACAAGTCAAATGGAACAATGACAAGAAATAAATTGAAGGTACATATTTTTTTGTTGAATTTGAATCTAGAAATGTTAAAGATTCTTTGGATAATGAAAGTTGGATTGAAGCTATGAATGAAGAAATAGAACATATAGAGAAGAATAAGACTTGGACTCTTGTTTCTAGACCAAAGGATAAAAATGTAATTGGCACAAAGTGAATTTTCTAAAATAAGCTAAACGAAGATAGAGAAGTTTCCAGAAACAAAGCAAGGTTAGTTTTTAAAGGTTATTCTCAAAAAGAAGTTATTGATTATGGTGAAACTTTTTCTCTTTTTGCAAGATTAGAAGGTGTTAGAACTTTACTAGCATATACAACACATAAAAGATTTAAATTTTATCAAATGGATGTAAAATTTGCATTCTTGAATCGAATCCTTGATGAGGAAGTATACATAGGACAACCTAAAGGTTTTGTAGATCCTAGCAAAAAGGATATGGTATGTAAATTACACAAAGCATTATATGGTCTCAAGCAAGCTCCCAAAGCTTAGTATGAAAGACTTCATAACTACTTGATAAAGATTGCTTTTCAAAAAATAAATGATAATAGCAGTTTGTATATCAAAGAAGGACCAAACAAGAAGATTGTGTTGGTAGAAATCTTTGTGGATGACACTTTATTTATAGGAAATGATGACTTATGCAAGGCATTTTCAAAAGAGATGAGTAAAGAATTTGAGATGTCTATATTTGGAGAGATAAAATTCTTTGTTGGATTACAGATTCAGTAGAAGAAAGATGGTATCTACATTAGTCAACCCAAATATATCAGGGAGATACTAAAGAAGTTTGGAATGGAATATTCAAGACTAGTTGGAACACCTATGTCTACTAGACATAAGCTTTCAAAAAATGATGATTCCAAGGAGGTAGATCAAACCACATATAGATCAATGATTAGAAAATGGAAATATGTAGTGCATACAAGGCCTAATATTGCATTAAAATTTGGTATGATGCAAAGATTCTCAGCAAATCCTAAAGAAAATCGCATGATGGCAATCAAGAGAATCATGAAGTTTCTGAAAGGTACTAAAGCATATGGGTTATGGTACAAAAAGGAAGGCAATTTTGATTTGAAAGCATTCACAAAAGTTGATTGAGCAAGAAGTGTTGATGACAGAAAGAGCACCAATGGTGGAGAATTCTTTCTTGGTAAAAGACTAGTGTCTTGGAATTGTATTTCTCAGTCCACAACAACAGTTAATTATTCAAATGTTGTTTGGTTCAAGCAACTGTTGGCAGGTATGAAGATAGAAATCAAGGATCTAGTGGTTATATTTTTTGATAACACTAGTGCAATTAATATATCAAAGAATCTTGTGATGCATACCAAAACTAAGTACATTGCTATAAAATGTCATTTTTTGAGAGAATTGATACAAGATAAAGAGGTAGGATTGGAATATTTGAATACTAAAGAAAAAATTGTAGACATCTTCACTAAGCCATTACCTAAGGATGCATTTATGTATTTAAGAGGTAAGTTAGGGGTTATTCCCCTATATGAAGCTCACTAGATAAATGATGCATCAACCAGAGCATGTTGAAGATCAAACAATTGATGTAGCATTGCAAAGAACTCATTGCATATGAATCAGTATATAAGGTACATTGATATTCATTGAATATTGTCTTTGGAATGAGATATCAAAAAAGGAGAAGTTTGTTGTCATAGCTCACAGAAATTTTCAAGAGATGTCAGAAAAGGTGAACTTGGTCTAAAGTTTTGTTATCAGAAGATGTTGCAGACAAAGTTTTGCTGACAGAGGGAGAAACTGAAGGCAGAGGCAATTCACACTGATAGAGGGAGTTCTCATGGATGAGAATCAAAATGAAACTAAGGATATTTTCATTACTTTATTCTTTCTCTAAAAATTTCATTATATTATGAAATGTTGTGTTGCCATCAATGCCAAAGAGGGAGATTGTTGGAAACAATTGATTAATTGTGTATTGTCTTTGATGTTACACAAAATGTCATATCATTGTCAATCAGTGTATGTTGAGCTCACTCAAGAATTGAAGATAGTTTTTTGTGTCTGTCGAGCATTCCAAAGTTTGTGTAGTTCAGAAGACAATGTCTACCAAGTTCACTCGAGGGACAAAGAAAAGTCTGCAGAATTTGAGTGTTAACCGAGCTCACTCGGTTAACCGAGCTCACTCGGTTAATGAAGGAAATGTTTGATGGAACCAGTGTTAACCAAGCTCACTCGATTGCCAAAGTAACTTTGTGTATATGCAATGTTAACCGAGCTCACTAAGTTAACACAAAAAAATCATTGTTGTGTTAGTATCTACCAAGTAGGGTTAGTTAACGAAGGATTTTCTTGTTTTGGTTTATTGAGTTCAATTGAATTGTTTGTTGGTTCTAGCCGACTAAGGAAATGAATATTAATTTTTCTAAGTTGTATTCAAGTTGACTTGACAATGTGTAAGGTATAAATATAAGGTCAAACTGAGGATTGAATGTGTGAAACAATAGAAGATTTGGTGATGCTTAGAGGAAGCGAATTAGAAGGATAAGCATAATATCCTTGTTGAGTTGCAAAGATACATTCATTCAAGAGGGATCAAGTATACAAGATAGAATTGAGATCTGTAATTAGCAATTTAGTTGCATCAGAAATCAAGTCATCTCATTATTACTTTCTAACCATTGTAGCAGTGATTTATATCTCTTAACAGAGTTAGCTTAACAGCTATTTGTAAATCCTCTAACAAGGTGGCATTTCTAGATTGAATTGTCTAAAGACTTCTAACAAGGTCACTCCTAATAGGGTGATTAAATCCTCTAATAGGGTCATATCTAACAGTGTATTTTGTAACTTTTAACAGGGTTGGCTCCTAATAGGGCTCACTTCCGAAGAGTGAAAATCAATAACTAGTTACAATTGGTGGTTTTTCCCAAATTGGGTTTCCACATTAAATCTCGACATCAATTGTGTTCATGCTACTTCTTTACTGTGTTTGCAACTAAGTTAAAGTAAGATTAATCATAAATTATATCTTAAGGTTTTCATGTTAAGTAATTACCAAGTTATTTCAGCATTTGTCGAGTTACAATTTTTGCTAATGTAAACCGAGTGCATGTGTGTTTGTCGAGTTACATCAAAAAATAGTTTAATCAAAGTTTTGATTTGTATTGACATCTAAGGGATATAGGATTTATTTTGTTGTCACTAATTCACCCCTCCCCTCTTAGTTACAACTCTTATATTTCCAACAAATACCACTTAAATAACTGAAAAGCATCAAATTTAGCATTGAGGAACATCACAATCATTATCCTAAAGTAGTCATCAACAAATAGAATAAAATACTTATATCCAAAATAACTTTAAACGTCAATAGGTCTACATATGTTAGTATTAACCAATTCCAAAATATCACTAGAAGTGTATGTTTTTCTCTTAAAACTAGACTTGGTCATTTCTACCAATTGACATTGTTTACACATAGCATTGTCAGGCTACTTTAGTTTAGGTGACCCTCTTACTTTCTTTGTTTTATTGATATTCACCAAATTTTCAAAGTTTACATGACATAACCTCTTGTTCCATAACCAAACATCTTCTTGTTGTGCAAACAAACATGCCTTAATGGATAAATCAAGATAGAACAAGTTACCTTTTGTCTGATCACCACTTCCAATTAGCTTACCATCAGCATCATGTATCTTGGCCTTCCTATTATGGAATTCAACTTTGTAACCTAATTTGTTCAATTGTGAAACACTCAACATATTATAGTTAAGTCCTTTGACTCAATAAACATTGTCACATTTTATCTTGTCAGACAGTTGAATAGTACCTTTACCTTTTACAACACATGGAATATCATTACCAAATTTAACACATCCACCTTTGTATGGACCAATATTTTCATATTTATCTTTATCACAAGTCATATGATTTGAGCATCCACTATCAATTATCCATCTATCTCTTTTGTTTACATATGAGATTAATGCAGTTTTCTCATCTTCATCATAATTTGCTTTCACAGCAACATAGACAACTTCATCATCATTACTTTCAGATTCATTGTGTTGGAGTTCTTTCTTGTAGGGAACATATCAGTTGGATATAATCCTAATACCAGGAAACAAAGATAGGGACAGGCCTAAGGATGAGCTAAATCCTATATTCAGCAAGGCTAAATCTCAATTCTGGGCCAATTAAGAGAGTTACCAGGACTCACTTCACTTTAGGCTCTGCTAAGCCAAGGTGGGAAAACCTAAGGGATTTGTCTAATTAATCTTGATACTTCTTCTCTGCAAGACTACCCCCTATAGCAAAAATGGTCAATATCTTTTTCAATTTGCTAATAAACTTCTTAATCATGGTAGCTAACTATAACCAAAAGAAGAACTAACAAACAAGTTGTGACCCACAATTCTAGTTCTTCAAAACATAAAAAGGAAAAATGATATTGCCTCTTGTATAAATGTCTTGTAGTTATACGAATATTCCAACATGCCTTCAAAGTTTGGGATGGTCCAATGTCTTATCCACAGGGCTATAGAGTCAATAGTTAGCAATTTAGACCTTTTTAATAAACTTGTGATTAAGAGAGTCAACATTAAACTCTTAGTCTCATTCTAATCTTTATCCTTCTCATAAACCCTAATCCTTATCAATTATAGAAAGAAATTACCTGATTCTTTAAATCAGCAGTAATCAGTAAGAGATATACAACCATTTAAATTGCATTTAAACTGAAAAGATAATTTATCTACTCAGTCTCAAGGCTATAGATATATGAAAAAAAGACAAAACTTCAAGGATAAAGATAATTAAGGATAAATCCTTCTGTTTCATTTCAATATTGTTGATAAAACTCAAAAATAACACAAATAAAAACCACTTTTCTAGAATGTCTTCCTTTTGTATTCAAATATGCAATATCTCATAATTCATTCAAGTAACTACATGACACTCTGGACGAACTGCAAAATAATAATATGACATATCAAAATTCTACAAACAATCGACCTCTACTTATCATCTTGGGAATCCATAAATAGGACTACAACAAGCTACATATGAGAGGAGGACACGTGGCAAAATTCTAATGGAAAACAAAAACTTTTGGAAGGTGAACACAATAAATACAAAAGATCAGCCTTCCAAAACATCGATCAAAAAGGTGAGTAGTTGAGGAAGCAGAAAAACATTAATGTTGAAACCTTGATATTTTTCTTCCCCTTGTACTTTGTTGCTAATATACACAAAATATCCTAGCTACCTCCTGCCAGCAGGGCCTTTATTTCACCCATTGCTTCCCAGGCATAAATCTCTCTTTTGGTGGGCCAATCAGTGTTCTTTACCTCTTGTAAATCTTAAGTGGCCTTGGTCCACCTAGCATCCATAATTGCCTTAGATTCAACAATAAATTTATTCAAATTTATCTCTACCTTGAAGAGAGAATCGATTAAAGAGTGGAAAGGGGAATCAGAAGTATCTTTAAAAATTGTTGATGTAGTCTCTGTCAAAATGTCATCAAAAGAGGTTGACCACTCCTGTCATTCCCTTACTATATTAGTAGTACCCAAAATTGATGGTATACAAAGTTCCATTCCATCTGACAATGTCTTCAATTTGCCTTGTATAACTTGTAACTTACTAGAAAAGAAGCCACTTAATTATTTTACCATTTCTAGGCTCTCCTTGACTACAAAAATCTTGTCAGGTAAGTCTGGTTTTTTAGCCATCAGCATAATTAATCAATCTAAAAACTAAATGTAGGGTCCCCAATGGCTAAAAATGGGAGTCAACCATGAGAGTGCTTCATTACAAAACTACTCAACACTTTGCAAAGAATCAAAAGAGCTATGGGCCTATTGTGATAAGTTCTTCAAGACATCAACCCTGTGGCTCATCATAGCTTTAAGGATCTCAATCCTTACAACTCCTCCCTGCTGAACTGACTGAGTGTCAATGCTCATTCTCCTCGGCTGTGAGGACTCATCTTCCTTTGTATCCTCAATCTGCACCAAAGCTTCAGCAATATCTTTAGCTGGCATTGAAGTCCCTTGTCCCTCCTCTAGAGCTGGAGGCACTCTCTGTTCTACTTGTATCAGTTACTCTTTGAGGGATGCAATTTCATCCTCAAGTGCCTGTACCTTAGCTTCCAGCTCAGCAAATCTTTCTTTGTATACATGACTACTTATGAGCTCATTTTCATAGAGCTTTCCAACATCAATGTAGTCATGTATAGCTTGGGACAATCTATCCTCCATTTCCTCTACCTTGGCCTCATTCATAAATGAAAAATGTTTCAAGGCCTTAGAGATCTTTGAGCCAGAGGTGCCCTATAGAGTCCAAATTATCATGTTGCCCTGCTCTATGCTCTGTACATCCATCAATTTTGATTTATTAGAAGCAGAGGCCATGCTCCAGACTGCCAAGGACTTGGTGTCAATGTTGAAACCAGTCCCTCTCTTTAAACCATCAGCACCAATTGCTTCATAGGAGATGGTACTCTCTGTCTTCTGATTTGATCAAGCATGAAAGCTTGCTCCAAATCCCAACCAGGTACTAGTAACATGCCACTTCTCTGAACAAGATATCTGGCCTCCTCTAAGGTCATTACCTCACTTTCAGGGTCATAGGCCTGTAGCTTCTCAATCAACTCCATCCTCTACTCATCGGATTCATCAGGTTTCATTTTGAGGACAAGTTCACTCTATTTTATTTTGTATAAAAAACTTTTGAATTCATTGGACTTGATGAACTCATCATCCTCCAAGAATTTTTGAGCTTGGATGATCCTATCATCCAGTCTTGATGATGCCAGCTCCAGGTCTATCAAACTATTTTTTGCTGCATCAACCCTAGTCTGGAGATAATTCTACCTCATTTCAGCAAAATACTGATTGTTCCTTGGCAAAATTTGCAAAGTTCTCTACCTAACCTGGGGGGGAATCTGCACAATTTTCTGCCTTTTATGCCCCTTTTCCATCCAAGATGCCTGGGGTGCATCTTCTTCTTCCATCTCAAGGGCTACATCAAGTTCAGGGCTGTCTAGGCACACTCTTTCCTCCTCTCCCATTGGACCCTCTGGCATCTTAGTCATTATTTTAGCATGGTCCATGACCATTTTTATGATTCTTTGGGAGTAAGGGATATCCATATAAAAACTTGGGAATTGGGGATCAATTGTCTTTAATTCCCTTTCTATCCTTAGCACATCATCCAATTTTGCAAGCTTGTCAGCTGCCTCCCCTTCTGCTACTATGTTTGGGATGATGTCTTCATGGGGCAATTCCTTGGAATTGGGCAACACATAGTTTCTTATTTATTTCAAAGTGGCCCTCATCCATCCGTTAGAGTCATACATTCTATATGGGCCAGTACATAAATTATAATGATGTAGAAAAGAATGAACAGGTTCTAGGGCCTCTTTGCCAATGGTAAAATCACCTATTTTAAAACATCTACACAAAAAGGTTCTCCTATGTACCTTAGGGCCTAGATATTCTCTATTAACCATGAACAATTGCCAAATAAATTCAATTATCCCTAATCTAGGAGGAATAAATTTTGGTAAAATATGGGGTGGTTGGGGACAACCATAGACTCTCATCAAAGAAAATGTAGGAAACAGGAAAATATCCCTCCAATTATGATCTAATCTTTTCCTTCAGGCAGCAGGGATGGTCTCAAAAGATATTTCAAAACTTCGGGGGCCCTAAAGTACCCTGGGTCTAACATCTTCATTATAACAGCACTAAAATTATTGAAAAAGGACACAGAGTCAAAAAAGTGATAAGTGCTATCCCATACCCATGTCCACAGCTGTACTAGCAAGTCTCCATTTAGATTAGAGGTTTGATCAATAAAATCAAAGCTGGTGTGTCCCACATTCTTGTAGAGAATCAAGTGCATCAGCAGAGAGTAATATGGGAAAGTGAATTCCCTCATTTCTCCAGACCTTGCCTTGGCAATATTATCCTTCATTATATCTAGCATATGACTTACATAGTCATATTCACAAGCATGGTAGGCATCCTGTACATCCCTACCAATTATGTATTCAAGCCCCCAGACCTCATCAAACCCATCCTTTCCTACAACCTTGTGGACACCATATATGGTCTTTTGACAAAATAACTTTTGAATTTGTCCATGGGCATCTTCTTTAGTATCTTCTTTGGGTAATCACCCACCTTCTTCAACTCACCAGGAATATGTTGTAGCAATGAAGCTCCATTGAAAGCACTGGGATTTGCCTCAAATCTCCTCTGTAAGTCCTTCAAATCTAGAGGCTAGCCCATTGCTCCAATTAATCCAAAAGTTTTAATGAAAGATTCTCTATCCAAGGTGCACAGAACAGTTCCATCCTTCCTGTGAAAAGACTTGGTGGCAGGATTGTAGCATTGAAACAAGGATTTCATCAAGTCCACGTCTATGAAAACCTCTGGGAAAATTAGTTTGGCAAGGTTATTTTTGCACAGGTTACAAATAGGAACCTTCTTCTCCCTGTTACAATAGAAAAAGTAGAAAAGCACTGAACCAGTGGCACCAGGGCACCTAGCATCTCTGCATTTAGCATATGGGTCAAAGAAAACATGGTCATCAGCAAAGTTTGCATTTGTAGATCCTAGAAACAACTTTATCCATTCCTCCAAAAATTGGCTAGGCTTCTTCTGTCTAGTTTTACCTCCCTTCAAGGTTGATGTCTATGATACTGCCATTTCGGAAGCTAGGATTTCTTCTACTTCCTGGTCTAACATCTTGTGAATTCACAACTGAATTATCTGCAATTGTAAATATTTTGTCTCTCAAAAGCCTTAGAAACAATAATCCAGAACACACAGGATGAATTCAAAATATGTTTTTGCAAATGATGAAGAGTGACAATGGGAATGGAAGATTTTACAAGTTGATATGCTCATACTAACGTTTAAGTAGCATTGATTTTGACATGCTTGAGAAACGATCTCAATCCATTCTGTCAGCTTTAAGAAGCATCACCATTAATTTCTAGCTATGCATTTTTTGTACTGCATTCAAAATTGATTAGCTGAGAAGCCCATATTTCTTTTCTCATCATTACATTTGCTGCAAAGAATAGATTCTACGATATTACAACAAGGTGACTGAAAAGACCTTTCGTAACATCGTAGCATTGTATTAATGGTTCTTCGATCCCACGGCATCTTTTTAAAAACTTATATCAGGCAATCGAAAAAAGTGGCAAAACCCTTCATGATCATACGAAACCCTTCATTTTCGCAGCATCGGCAACTTACTCCATCTTGTTCTACGATCTCACAACAAGCGGTCTCAGAGCATCATGAGTTACCTTCTTGTGCCCTATGATCACACGATCGTAGTTGAGCTTCCCGCTTTGTAACATCGCAACTAAACATGTTTCCTTCTTCGATGTTACGATTAGCTTGAAAACATTACATCCTTACATCACCGATTTATTATTCCTTTAGTGTGACTTACGAAAAACCCTAGTCGCAGTATTGGAAAACCCCATCTCAAAGCCCTGAGATCTTACAATATAAGAGCTATCGTAAGATCGGAGACCGCAAGCCACTATCCATCTTTAAAATAAATAAATAAAAACTGGTCCCACAAATGCTGACGACGAATATATCTGGCACATGTATGTTGGTTCTACTCAAATAAGAAACTGACATCTGTCCTAACAATGTGTGACATGTTTACTTTTATGACCCTTACAATCTTAAAATAATAGGATGTCGCGCCATCTTAACATGCCTTGATCCTTCCTACGATCCCACGATAAACCGTTTGTTGTGCAATCTTAACTCTTAAAATCAAAATCCCCCGATCATGCGATAAGTATCATAAGATCGCCGAGCCACATCTTTTGCTTTACGATTTGACGATGAAGCCTTTATCTGATGCAAGAGCATCCAGAGCAATAAGGGCAATCCTGTGTCACCCAAAAAAATATACCCAGACATAGTTTATGTTTCATGTGTTTTCATTTCTAAATACCCATTTGGGTCAAATAAAGGTTCCAACTCTCACAGTTCCACTATTAGTGTTTCGGGTTAGAGTTTTTAAGCACCTTGGGATACGTGTAAATGCTAAAAAAATAAGACTATGTAATTAAGCCATAATTATGGTGAGTTAGAAGGTTTAAATTGGAGGGATGATTAAAATTGTAATTTAGAACATTCCAGAAAAAGAATCAGATCAAAAGGCTACACAGTTTGAAAGTTATCGCAATTTTTTGATTTCTGGAGACCTCCTAAGAATGCTTCAAAGTCAAATTCGAGGCACCAAATGACCTCATACAAGCCTAAAAAATGTGGGATGAGTGGATTTGGTCCATAGGACTATAGATCACTCCGAGAGATTTTTGGAAATGTAAACGGTTCGACAATCGGAGCTACGATTCAAAAGTTATGCCTCCCAGAAGTTCGACTATCGTTTCTGGATTCTTGTAATTTTGCACCGACTTCTAAAGCGACTTCTAGAGCCTTCCATTTTGGCAGTGGATGCCAACTAGCACTTTCTAGAATGTATTCCTAATCCTTAACCCTTTGGGGTCTATTTAAGAACATTTCTGGCATTGTAAAAGGCAGTTCAGAGTAGTTTGAGAGAAGGTACTGGGAGAAGAAATTATCTCCAGATTTATACTACTGTAAGCCCATAGGGCATGTTTTGGAGTATGTTTACTCTGCACTAAGTGTATTGTCATATTTTCATAGTTAATAAAGCTTTCCCTTTCTTATTGAGTCCCTTATGTACTTGAGTTGTGTCTCCATCAAATGGTATCAGAGCGGGTTTTCCTAAGTGTGTAGACAAAGCGTCGACTGTGAGGCAGTTTGCACCAGGACTGTGTGGTTGTGGGTTTGATTTAAGAAGATGCCTCCACAAAGAGAGCATGGTGGAAGGGTCAAAGCTATTAATCCTGAGGAGATTAGAGCCCTCCAAAGGCAGGTTCAAGCATTGCAAGAGGAGCTCCGAAGAGGAACAAATGTTGCCGCAGGTGATGAAAGTGAGGACGACAATGAAGAAGAAGAAATTGGACCGAAAAGCGTATTTGAAGGGGAAGTTTTGAATAAGGCAAAGGAGAGGCTTTTTAGGGCCATTACTAAGTTTGAGAAAAGACCTACAATTGATGTGGGTGTATTTTCAGGAAATCTGAAATTAGATGAGTTGATCAACTAGATCAATGAACTGGAGGAGTACTTTGAGTATGAGGATATTAGGGATCCAGATAGGGTTAAGTTTGCAAAGGCCAAACTGAAAGGCCATGCCAAAATCTGGTGGCAAGAGGTTCAATTGGAAGGAAATAGAAGAGGAAAGGAGAAGATCACAAGGTGGGATCGCATGGTGGACAAACTAAAGAAGCAATTCATTCATGTTGACTACAAGCTTGATTTGTTTAAAAAGATGCATGGGTTAAAGCAAGAAGGAAAATCAGTCCAAGAATATACGAAGGAGTTTTATCGACTTTTGATTAGAGCAAGGCATGCAGAAGAAAATAAGGAGAAGGTTGCTCGTTATATCAATGGGTTGCACCCTAGCATCCAGGAGGAATTAAGTCTGGTAAGAATGACCAACGTTGAAGAGGCATACCAGTTTCCCTTGCGAGTTGAAGAGAAGCTAAATAAAAGGTTTGAAGGGAGACAAAGAGGGTGTGGTCAAGGAGTAAGGGGTAGTGGTAAGTCATCTAGAGGCTGAAATGAGATCCAAAAGAAAAATGAAGATGTGGTTACTAGGAGGAACCAAAGGAACGAAGGCTTCAACCGCTCCCGTGATCAAGACTTTGGAGATTAGAGAGGAAGAGGTAGAGGACGTGGACAAGGTTCAGGAAGAGGAGGTTTCTGTGGTACCTATTTCCATTGCAATGAAGAAGGTCATCGTGCCTTTGAATGCCCTCAATGACAAGGAAGGATAGATAGGAGAGATGAGGGTCAAGCTAGGGTTTCTCATGTGGATGAGGATACACACTCATCACATTCAGAGGATGCAGAAAGAGGAGAGACTTTAGTAAATGAAAGGGTTCTACTAAGTGGTGAGATTGAACCAGGACAAAGGAGGAGCCTATTTCGTACCAGGTGCAAGTGTGAGGATAAATGTTGTGATGTGATCATTGATCGTGGTAGCACTGACAACTTGGTGTCAGAGGAGATGGTTTCTAAGTTGAAGCTCAAGAGGGAGAAACACCCCTAGCCCTATCGGATTGCTTGGGTGAAGGATGATCATAAGGTCCTGGTAAGTGAACAATGTTTAGTGAAGTTTAAAATTGGGAGCTACCATGATGAAGTTCTCTGTGATATTATTCCAATGGATGTCTGCCATCTATTGTTGGGAAGACCGTGGCAGTTTGATAGGAATGCAGTACATGATGGTCGTGCAAACACATACTCTCTGACAAAGGATGGAGTTTGCCACAAACTGAAGCCCATGATAAAGGAAGGTGAAAAGGTATGCAGCAGTGCTAGGATCTATCTTGTTGATGGAAGAAAGCTTTTGGATGCCATGAAACATCAGCGTATGTGTTATGCTTTGATTCCTAGAAAAGATAAGGAAGGTAGTAGTGAAATACCACTTGAAGTTTCAAATTTATTATGAGTTTGGAGATATTATCTCTGATAATGTTCCAGAAGGATTGCCACCAGTAAGAAAAATCAGTCATCATATAGATTTAATCCCTGGAGCTAGTTGGCCTAACAAGGCTACTCATAGGATGACTCCTACTAAAACTGAGGAGCTAAACAGACAAGTTCAGGAGCTAGTGAGGAAGGGTTTGATTCGAGAGAGCCTGAGTCCATGTGCAGTACCTGCAGTACTAGCACCAAAGAAGGATGGAGAGTGGAGAATGTGTACAGACTCTCGAGCTATAAATAGGATAACCATCAAGTATCGGTTTCCTTTGCCAAGAATGGATGATCTTATGGACTACTTGAGTGGAGCTCAGTACTTCAAAAAGATAGATCTCAGGAGTGGCTATCATCAAATATGGATACGAGAAGGAGATGAATGGAAAACTGCCTTCAAGCCCAAGGAGGGTCTTTATGAGTGGCTAGTCATGCCCTTTGGATTGACAAATGCCCCAAGCACCTTCATGCGGCTTATGAATGAGGTACTTAAGAAGTTTTTGGAAAAAAAAATTATTGTCTATTTGGATGATATTTTAATTTTTAGCAAGGCCTTGGAAGAACATTTATTGCATATTCGTAGTGTCCTTGCAAGGTTGAGGGAAGAGAAACTGTTAATTAATCTGAAGAAGTGTAGCTTTGCTAAAAAAGAGTTAGTCTACTTGGGGTTTGTTGTATCACCTGAAGGTCTCAAAATGGATCCAGAGAAGGTAAAAGCCATCTTGGAATGGCCTACTCCAAGGTCTGCTACTAAGGTGAGATCATTTCATGGTCTGGTTAGTTTTTAAAGGAAGTTCATTAAGAATTTCAGTGGCATATGTACACCCCTGACTGACACAATAAGAGGGGATAGAAAAGAGTTCAAATGGACTACGGTAGCTACGAGAAGTTTTGAATTGCTAAAGAAGAAGGTGATAGAACAACCTGTGTTGGCACTTCCTGATTTTAGTAAGGTGTTCTAGGTGGATTGTGAAGCTAGTGATAGTACTATTGGGGTTGTATTGAGCCAAGAAGGTAAGCCTATTGCATATTTTAGTGAAAAATTGAATGATGCAAAGAAGAAGTATTTTGTTTATGATCAAGAGTTCTATGCAATAGTTCAAGCCTTAAAGAAATGGAGGCATTATTTATTGCCAAAAGAATTTGTTTTATATACTGATCACCAGGCATTACAGTACCTAAATAGCCAAGGTAAATGGAACCAGAGGCATATGAAGTGGGTAGAGTTCTTGCAGAGCTATACATTTGTGTTGAAGCATAGAAGTGGAAAGTCTAATAGGGTTGCAAATGCATTACGTAGGAGGCAGTTGTTGCTTACAGTAATGCAAGTTGAAATAGTTGGGTTTGATGAACTCAAGAATCTGTACCTTGAGAATCCTGATTTTGCTGGAGAATGGAAAGCTTGTAAAGCACCTGCTGCTGTAGACAGAACCAAGTGGTTAGACTATTTGATTCAGGATGGTATGTTTTTCAAGGGCAGTCAGTTGTGCATTCCAAGGAGTTCCATGAGGGAAAATCTAATTAAGGAGAAACATAGTGGAGGGATGGCAGGACATTTTGGTCGAGATAAGACCATTGCCATTCTTAGAGAACATTATTTTTGGCCTCAAATTTCACAAGATGTGAAGAAGTTTGTATAGAGTTATCAAGTTTGTCAAGCGGCCAAGGGATTTAGTCACAATACTGGACTATATCAGCCATTGCCTGTTCCATCAAAGCCATGGGAGGACATAAGTATGGATTTTGTTCTTGGATTGTCGAGGACACAAAGGGGTAATGACTCAGTATTTGTGGTGGTTGATAGGTTCTCCAAAATGGCACATTTCATTCCATGCCACAAAACTCATGATGTCGTCCATATTGTAGACTTGTTTTTTAGAGAGGTGGTGAGACTACATGGTCTCCCAAGGAGTATAGTTTCTGACAGAGATACTAAATTTGTGGGGTATTTCTGGAAAACATTGGGGAAGAAGTTGAGAACGGACTTGAAATTCAGTTCCACACATCACCCACAGACTGACGGCTAGACAGAAGTGGTAAACAGAAGTCTAAGCAATTTGTTGAGATGTTTATTTGGGGATAAGCCTAAGGGATGGGATTTGATTCTACCACAAGCGGAATTTGCTTATAATAACTCTATAAATAGGAGTACTAATAGATCACCATTCCAAATTGTATATGGAAGTAGCCCAAGAAATGCACCAGAATTGAGGAAGATGGAGCGAGGAGAGAGGACAAGTGCTGAAGTAGAAGAATTTGCTAAGCATATCAAGCGTCTACATGAGGAGGTCTAGGTACACATTACCAAGATGAATCAATAGTATAAAGCTAGGGCTGATCAAAGGAGAAGACATAAGGAGTTCCAAGTAGGGGATCTAGTCATGATACACTTAAGAAAGGAAAGGTTTCCAATAGGTATTTACAACAAGTTGAAGATGAAGAAAGTTGGCCCCTACAAAATTTTGAAGAAACGTGACTAAGGAAATGCATATGAGGTGGAGTTGCCAAATGGAATTCACATTTCTCCTATCTTCAACATTGCAGACTTAATAGAGTATCACGATGATGGTGCAGATGAGGGGTTGATGCTGGAGCCATGTCCAATTCCTACTTCTAAGAAGGAGGAGATAGAAGAGATTCTGAATAGTCGTGTGGGCAAGAGTACCAGAAATAGGAAGTATGAAGAGTACCTGGTTAAGTGGAAAGGATGACTGATAAAGGACTCAACTTGGATATCAGCAGCTGAAGTTTTCCATTTGAGATTTCCTCTACCATCCATAAAGTGACAGGGTCACTTTTCAATCTACCCTGGGTGTCTGATGCAAGGGCATCCAGAGGAATAAGGGCAATCTTGTGTCACCCAAAAAAATATACCTAGACATATTTTCTATTTCATGTGTTTTCATTTCTGGATACCCATTTGGGTCAAATAAAGGTTCCAACTCTCACAGTTCCACTATTAGTGTTTTGGGTTAGAGTTTTTAAGAACCTTGGGATACGTGTAAATGTCAAAAAAAAGGACTATGTAATTGAGCCATAATTATGGTGAGTTAGAAGTTTTAAATTGGAGGGATGATTAAAATTGTAATTTAGAATATTCCAGAAAAAGAATCAGGTCAAAAGGCTGCACGGTTTGAAAGTTATCGCAGTTTTTCAATTTCTAGAGACCTCCTAAGAATGCTTCAAAGTCAAGTTCGAGGCACTAAATGACCTCGTACGGGCCTTAAAAATGGGGGATGAGTGGAGCTGATCCATAGGGCTATAAAGCACTCCGAGAGCTTTTTGAAAATGTAAACGGTTCGACAATCGGAGCTACGGTTCAAAAGTTATGCCTCCCGAAAGTTCGCCTACCGTTTCTCGATTCTTCGAATTTTGCACCGACTTCTAAAGAAACTTCTGGAGCCTTCCATTTTGGCAGTGGATGCCAACTAGCACTTTCTAGAATGTATTCCTAATCCTTAACCCTTTGGGGTCTATGTAAGAACATTTTTGGCATTGTAAAAGGTAGTTCAAAGTAGAGTTTGAGAGAAGGTACTGGGAGAAGAAATTATCTCTAGAGTTATACTATTGTAAGCCCATAGGGCATATTTTGGAGTATGTTTACTCTGCACTAAGTGTATTGGCATATTTTCATAGTTAATAAAGTTTTCCCTTTCCTGTTGAGTCCATTATGTACTTGAGTTGTGTCTCCATCATAATCGTAGGGTCGTAACCACCCTTGCTCACTGCTCCCGATGCCACAAACAAACTTTTATCGTAACATCAAAAAAGATCGTCTCATGAACAACACATAACAAGATGCAATCTTACGACATAAAGGACATCGTAAGATCGAGAGAGATCAAAATCATACCTATGATAACATGATACAACATTAATCGTGAGATCGCAAAAGGCTTTCACACTTACCTGTGATATTCTGCTAACCTTCCATTGTAACATCGTAAAGAACAATGTACTTTAGAAAAATGAAAACCCGCTCGTTTATATGGTTTAGGGTTAGGGAAAAAGGTGATTATGTGATCCTCTAGGGTTTAATAAAATTTTGAAAATATAATCATAACCATGTCAAAACAAATTCAAAATTTTCACCATAGAATACAGAAACTTGCCATTAATAAAAAGGAGCTATCACATTGTTAGTTTCTTCTTTAGCAATATGACAAGATTTCTACCCTTTGTCACCCTTGTTTCTCTTGAAGTATCGGTCATCTCTTCTTCCTTTCTGCTTGCTTTCCTTTCTTTTATCCTTATCCTCTCTATCACGACACGTAGCAGCAATATGACCAACCTTGTTGCATGAAAAAATAGATAATAGGAAGTTTACCTTTGTATTAACCTTTTCCTTTTCCAAATTGTTTTTCAATAAAGTCTTCAAGTTCATCAATCTCATCATCAAAACTATCACTGTCACTCTTCACATGTTTTTTTTTCCTTTTGCTAAGAACTAATTGTGACTTAAAGGCAAATTCAATAGTAGCAGGTGTGTAGCTATCAAAGTTAGACATCTCAAAAGCAATTATTATACCAATCACAGGTCAAAGTGTTACCTGGTGTGCATCTTGGTTCTTGAATTGCAGACATTCTAATGGCATAAATAGGGAGTAGAGTCCTCTATACCTTGCTTATCATAGTTTCCTCTTTGATTTCTCCATTTGCACCACGAATAGCATTAACAACTTCTTTGAATCTTGTGTAATATTGCACTATATTCTCACCTTCCATCATTCTCATGTCATCAAATTTACCTATTTGGTTTGGCTCTCAAGACATTTTCATCACCTCCATATATGGTTTTCAATTTGTCCCACATTTTCTTTGCACTATCATAGTCTTTTAAGTCATCAAACTCAACATAGCTTAGGGCTGAGGTAATATCCAACATTTCTTAATTGTGTTCTTACTTTTCCTTCAATTGATCAGTTGTCAAAGGAGTAGTTGTTACCTTCGCATACCCATTGTCCACAAAGTTGATAGCAACATCATTGATACTAGATATATGCAACCTCATCAAGGTTTGTAATGCAAGAAAGTTCTCTTTGTTTGGCTTTGGTACATCTCTTTTAAACTTTTCTTTGTAAGCATTGTGCTCTAATACTAATTGTTAGAAATTTTTAGAATAACTAACAAGGGGGTGAATCAGTTGCTCAAGGTCCAAAAGTATCATTTGAACAATTAAACATAAAACACTCATTGTTTTTCTTTCCTATTGTTACTCGGTCTCTACTATAGTAATAAACAAAATTATTGTCCCAAACATAACATTCTTTGTTGAATATAAATTGTAAAACATTTAAGCATTCAACACAAGTTTAAGACTAGGATTATACGTGGAAACCCAATTTAGGAAAAACCACCAACAACATGTCACTACTTTTTCACTCTTTCGAAGTGAGCTCTGTTAGGAGCCAACTCTGTTAAATGTTTACAATAGACATTGTTAAATGTGACCTAGCTTGAGGATTTAATCACTCTGTTAGGAGTGGCCTTGTCAGAGGACTTTGAACATTCCATTTAGAATGTCACCTTGTTAAAGGACTTACATAGACTATTAAGTCTTTTAAATGACTATTAGATCAACCTCTGTTAAAAGGATTTCAATACAAGCTATTTACAATTATTACAAAGAAAAATAGTAGGGTTTTGATCTGTATGATTACAACTCACTTTGCAAGTTCACATCATTGTTCTGTTCATGTGTTGATTCACTGATAATCTCTCCATTTTCATCTATGTTCTTGATTATCTTGGCAATCCTTCAAGCAATAAATCTTCTCCTTTCAACAAAACTTAAGTCATCTTCTCAAATTCCACTTATCAATATCATCAGCATCTGTACAAGCAATCTCCTTTAGCTTCGCATTCACTCTCACACACTTGTACATCTCTAATCAACCTTCTTCTATATGTGCCTCACACACACACACTTGTTTGTTCTACTTTATACCTCTTTAAATAGGTAATTCTTTCTTTTTCATTTTCCACGATCACCATAGATCTTAGGGTTTACGATTAGGTTCAACATGATTCATTGTATCTATCCACCTTCTTGATCATCCTCTAGAAACTTCTCTGGAATCTGTCTATTAGGTCTTTACCTAATCCTCACCTTGAATTTAATGATCCAACTCATCAATCTTATCTCCAACACGTTTTGCATCTCCCAAGAAATAAACTAAGTCAGCTAGGATTCATGATTTCCTCAAATTCATTCTCAACAATGTTACTCGGCAATCACTAAGTTCTGACACTCGGTCATTGTAGAACTTCTGGCTCGGTAGTCAACACTAGATTTTATCAGCACTTACTGTGGCTCGGTTGACATTAGCATCACTCGGCATTCCTTAACCTTTTACTCTGTTGCTCAACTTAGCTTAACTTTCTTGATATAAACAATCACTTTGTCTCATCAAAGTCTAAATAATCAAATGTCCATTGTAGCTTCCTTTTCATAACTCAGCATTTCCTCTAGGTGTTATTGTTATGAGCAATTTCTCAAATCCTCTTCTTCAATCGAATAGATATGACATTTAGATTAGGTAGCAATATGTCTTATCAATAGATTTGACATCAATAACAAAACAACAATTGTTCCAATTGTAAGTTTCCAACATCTTCACTAAACCTCTTCAGAAATAAACGTTTGAGTATATTGGAGAACGATTAGGGGTCCTATCCATATCTACCCTAAACTAAGCAAAGTCAGGAAGGAATCAATCCATGATCACAATATACAACAAGCTCAAAGTGAATTGATGACAAACATGGGATTGTTCCATAGGGGAGCAGTTAGGCAAGCAACAGGCAAGGGAAAATGGTTGCCTTTGGCATTGTTGTCAAAGGGGGAGAAATTGAGGAGAGAAAGGAGATGGGTTGCAAAAGATCAAGCATGAAGCATGAAGCATGAACATGCATTATCTCATGGGGAGACAACGAAGGAAGGTAACCAAGTAGGAAATGGAAGAAGTGCCAAAATGACTAAGTGTTGTCATCAATTCCAAAAGGGGAGATTGTTGGCCTAAAAGTATCAAAGACCAACTAGTACACAGACTAGCAAACTTAGTCATCAATGGTGTTGTCATTGTTGGAAACACTACCAAAGAGATCTAACCGGTAGATTAGTACAACTAGTAAAGGCACACTAATGTATGACCCTGATTCAGAAGAGAAGGAAGGAAAGATGACAAGCTGAGTAGAAACAATGAAGAAGGGAACCCACTTAGACATACCATGCTAAGTGCAATAAAGGAAGTCCACGCAAGCAGAAGGAACACAAGTTGTAGGAACAACAAACAAAGTAACAAGCTAACCTAGCATAAAGGACATGAAGCAAGATATCAATGACTACCTAGGTCATAAAGAAGGCAAAGAGTGCACTCAACATTGCATTTAATGGTGATGGGAGAAAGGATCTAGCAACGGTTGAAAGAATTGAAATTTGAATTATTTCCAGCAAATACAAGTCACCAAAGATGCATGGCATCTGTGACTTGTACAAACACGCCACAACACGACAAGAGCGGCGCACGACTGCAACTGGTGATTGACTTGGTAATAAGGAGGGAATTCAAATTTTGAATTCCAAGCCAAAAGCTTCCAAGTGAAGCAAAAAGGAAAGTATAAAAGAAAACAAAATTGGAAGTAAGATGGTTAGATTGCTAAGTGATTTAGCCTGAGAGAAAGAAGATCCAAGCTAAAAGTGGAATCTCTCAAAGAAAGGAAGAGAGATCAAGGAAAGATCAATCCTTCAAGATGATTGTTGTGTCAAGAAGAGGAAAGCAATCTCATATAGCATAAATAGTATTGTGCGCTTGAAGTGAAGGATGCATGCAAGTGATCAAAGATAGAAGTTATGAAGCCTAGAAAAGTAAAAACACAGTTGCAAACTAATCAAGAGAGCCAACCCAAGATCTATACCAAGCTAAGTTTAGTAGTTAAACTATTAGATCATTTTCACTGTTATTTACTTACCTTTGCAGCAACAAATCCCATCGAGGGTGGAATTTAACAAGTTCTTTGAATAAATCCCTTCACAAGATAACACATTAACTTGTGTTTCAAACTCCTCTAACCAGGTTGCTCCTAACAAAGCAAGATCCTAACAGATCTCATCAAAATCCCCTAATAGGATGGCACCTTACAGTGTCTTTGTAATATTTTAACAAGGATAAGCTCTTGACCGAGCACACTTCAAAAGAGTGCAAATTCATGAGGATCGACTCACACATCATGGTTTGTACCCTAGTTGGGTTTCCATAAGATAAATAATGTATTGTGTTGTTATTTTCATGCGATGTGTTTTTTCTTGACCCTAACTAGTTAAATTATTGTTTGCACTAACCCATAGATAGAAAAAAGTGTAAACAGTGAGTATATTGATTCAACTGAATTGTCCTTGTAATGTTAACTAGGACTTGAGTGGTCAAACTAGTCAAAGCAAAGCAAACATGTGCAAGGTGAAAATGATGTTTATATATATATAATCATGGTTGGTACATTAATGATGCCCAAGGGGCCTACAAGGTCATTTGGTTGTAAAAGTGCAAAAATGCAAAGTTTCAAAAAAACGTTATTGAGCAACTTTTTATCCCAACAGTCTAATGATTCAAAAATGAGGTGGAATCAGTTGTAGGAGTTAAGACATGTCTATTTAAGTCTCTTGGGTCAAAGCATCAATGTTGAAGTTTTGGTGAAATGTATATGATTTGTTAACCTATTGAAGTACCTTCATTTTGGCATTGGTTTGAATTCATCCATTAACATTTGCTCAAGTTATAGTCATTTTCTTACAGACTATTTTTAAAACCCTCAAAACTAGGGTTTTAAAAAACAATGAGAAAACCCTAACATTCCCCTATGGAAAAACCCTAATCTTCATGAGAACGTTGGGTTGTAAGATGTGTTTTAGGATTTTGATGGTAATAGAGTGGAACCACAAGGTGGCAATCCATAATATGGCATTTCAGGGTCTGGCATCCCAATATGGAAAACCAAGTTTTAAACGATATGGTGCAAATTGTGTTGAATAATTGAATCCAAGGGGTTTAGGCACTAACAAATGGTCTGTAATGTGTTTTAGGATTGATTGGAAGATTATTCATGGTTGGGCAATTTGAGGAGGAACAAGTAAGTTGTCTTATTAAGGGAGACCTAATAGCCCTATTAGGTTGTTGTGGTTAGTGAAAGTTTGTTCATTAAGCCTAAAAGCCAGAAAAGGGCTTTAATACATGTTAGATATTTCCCAAAAGGGTATTAAAAAAGGTGGTTTGATTTTCTTATGACCAACGGTTCATAAACTGAAGCCAAAATACTCGTTGAAAAAGGTTACAAGGAATTATGCCTATAGGGAAGCAAGTACAATAAAAATTGTCATGTTTGATGTGAAGTGTGTTGGAATGTTCCAATTGGGAAGGAAAACATATGTATTCATATTTTTTTCATTGTAGTAGTGCTATGGTGTCTAAACCCCATGATGTCAAGTCTAGTAGCCATTTTTTTGAAGAGATAACATTAGAATGTTTTTGAATTGTTTTGAGTTCAAATGTCTGAGAATTATAGGAATCTGTTTATCAAAACTCCTTTGGGAAAACATTCCTTGAAAACGGAGAAAGTGGGTTGAGTGAAAGAACATGTGGAGAAATGGATTTGGTTGTGAATATCATTTGGTTGATTATTTCCCTGAATAAAAAGGCGTGTGTGAGTTGTGTCAAGTTGGTTGCTTCACCTTGGAAAATTCACTCATGAGCATCACCTAGTTTTCCAAGAGCTAAGGCATATTAGTAAACCTTTTCTTGAGTGAGATCTTTGTGCATATTAATGATGCAAGGGCCTATTTGGTTGTCGGAATTGAACAGGAATTGGAATTTGTAATTCTAAAAAAAATCTAATTCAGTTCATGGGTGCGCAAAATCAAAATTGGGAATCAGATAAATTAGAATTTAGTATTCCCCAATTACCCCCACAAAACTGAAATTAAATCTTTTGTATAAATAAGTGGAATTGGTCAAATTCCTATTCTAATTCCAATTTTAAAAAATAATGAGCATGAGAATAAACTGAAATAAATCACGTGTCTAACCATCCGGGGTCAAAGCCACTTCTTTTCTTTTTTCCAACTGCAAACCATTCGGTAGGGTGTTTCTTCACCGGGAAATTAAAAAGCCATGGTAATTGTAGTGCCAGTTCCTTTGCCTACGATGGCTCCATGTGTGCCTGCAGTGCATGGTATTTTAAAATTTCAAGTGGGTGCACATTATTTATTACAGATGCCAGATATTGGACCAGGGAATCAAGGGTTGGGGCTAACGACGAGAATGCATTCACTCAAATAGTATTCCCGTTTAATTTGCTTTAAAATGTTACACAATTGTAGGCACTATTTCTTGAAGACGCCACTTTAGTTGTATTCTTATGCATTGTGCTAAGATATTGTCCTCTGAATGATGGGTGCACATGGTGGTTTCAGTTGCGTTATTGGCTCACTCGCCTTGATTTCTTCTTTTCTATTATTCGCTGGCTAGTATGTTATCATTTTCTAACATTTTTTGAGAAATTGAGTTCTCATGGTAGAAGAATGGCCTTGATCACATATCACCACCAATTAAACAATGGTTGTTTAAGTAATTTCTTGTTTTAGAGTTCCAAGATCAATTTGATGTGCAGCCAGTGAAGCTCAAGTCTCACTTTAGCTCGAAGTTCATATGAGTGTATGAAGCTACGACCCTGCCTTGATTCTCCCTAAATCTCAGCTTCATAGTCCTCTGATGTGCTATTTAATTTTGTTCAGTCGAATTTCAATTTTCTAATGAACTTACTTGGTAGTTTCGTATACGCTGCATCAATCTATGCAAGTACTATTCCAACATGGAAATGTTCGTAGTTGAGGAATATCAAAGGTTTCATTATAGAAACAATTGCTTACGTCAATATGCTTATTCCAGAGGTATTCCAATTCCAGACATTGAAAAACCAAACTCAAGAAATGTTATCCTCATTACAATTCTTGGTGAACCAAACGCTCCCAAAACAAATTCTAAAAACTATAATTTGGATCTTAAATTTCAGAATATCAAATTCTAATTCCCAAATCTAATTTCGGCAACCAAACAGACCCCAAAAGGAAAATGGCAAGTAGTTCAAGGGTGTAGGTATATAAATATAATAGCCAAAACTTAGTACTCATCATATCTTCTAGTCAATAATATTAATCAATAATATTAAGCAAAAAGCTCTAAGGTATGGCAACAAAAGAAGACGAAATTTGATATTAATACAAAACAATATAGATTTTTCTTTTTTCTAAATGTTGTTGCACATTTCAAGAGAAAATGACAATGTGCCTAGTAAACACTCTTTCTTTAGATGAATTTCAATTCTTTCATTAACATAAACAATGGCATATTTCTAACAAAGAGTTTGAATGCTTTCAACATTTTTCTAAGTTACTGAGACTCGATTAATGTTAAAATAGATAAAGAAATTATTTGTATCGCTTTAAAATGGTCTTCACCAAATTCATGTGATAATCTTGTTATAACTATTAAGTGTGTCATTAAAGCTATAAGCTTTAGGTGGTATTTTATGCCTTGTTATCATTATAAAAAAAAAGGAGCAAAAATCTAGACACGTTGCATGTAAGTTTTTTTTTAAATAGATAACTAAGAACAACTTGAAGAAAAAAATAGGCCAATTGCTAGAGGTAAATCTGAGTCTCTTGCAAGACCTATGAAAATGGTATAATAAATTTAAGTTTAAGCATTTTAAGAATTGACAAAAAATAGTATGAGAAGTAATACACCTAATGATTTCCATAAACAAAAACACTCACAGATGTGGCAAGGGATGTATATTTGACATCTTAAAGTAACATCATGTTATGATGCATGGTGTATCAATTTGGGTGCTTCTCATATGAATCGGTATAAGGAGCTATTTTGTGAATTGAATGTTCTAATGAACACATGAATGAATTGAGTTTTAAAGATGAACGGGTTAAAATATTCCTTCAAGTTATGCATGTTCCAAGGTTGACTACAAATTTAATATCTATGAGTAATGTAAGTAATACAAGTGTGCAATAAATTTTAACACAACTGCATTATGATTCAAGGAATAGTATGCTCTTGATGAGTTTGCATTAGAACCATTTTTAGATCTTAAAGAAATCACTATTAGTGATGGACAAAATAGCTCACATTTCTTAGGTTGAACCCTCTATGTTCCATGCCAAAGATGTTGATACCTTGGATGGAATAGTTCATCTTTCTTAAGTTGCAACCTTTGTATTTGATCTTTCAATGGTGCATCTCACTAGAATGCAACATTCATTCATGCCACAAAACTGATTGCCCACTCATGTTTTTGAAATGCCCACTTGTTCCAAGTCTCTTCTTCTCCTACTTCCCATGCAGTTGTTGCCACTGTAGGGGAGCATCATGTTGTTGTCTCTAGGGGCAGGAGGAGGCTTTCCCTCCCTGATCCCTATCTTCACTGCTTGGGTTGGACACCATCATTCATGACGCTAGATGTAGACAGGTGTTGCCTTTGGGGTTGTCAGACATATCTCTTGTTATAGCCAACACCTCTATTAATGTGTTGCTGATTTCTTAACTCTTTTGGGTTGTAGTTGCGTAAGGGTCAGCCCTCTTGCTATGCTGCCAAACTCACTCAACAAAATTGGTTCATGCCATGCAATATTTTAAGATCATATCTAGGATAATTTTAAGATTATCAATGTCACAAAAATATAATTCTAGTTGTTGGTATTTGAGATCTAATTCGATAAATATTCTTTGGTAGGTCAATCATAGAAATGTGACTAGGCGAAGACAGTTTTCTCGATGGAAAGATTAAAGTGCAATTTCCCCAATTGACCTTAATCTTCTTGAGTTTTTGTTTAGGATAGTTTGAAAAGATATTCGCATCATGTCAGTTACACGGTCTACCTGCTGTTGGTTATGGGGTCTACTATATTGTACCATATAGAACCATTTTCCCTTTTGCATCTTCCAGGTCTTCATCTTTATTTTTAGGGAAATCATTTTTTCGCATTTCAATATAGGAAAATAAAGGAAATTGTGAAGTTGTAAATATAGGTCATAATTATGTGTTGTTATTTAAGACTTGATGCAAGAGCACCCTTGGACTGTTGTCAATCTCGTATCTCCAAAAAGATGGTTTTTTTTTTTTTAAAAAAAAATTTTAAAGTTATATGTTAGACAATTTGATTCGATGAACACTTGCTTGTCCTTTCCAAATTTTGTGGCCTTGGCTTCTTATGGTGGACCTACCATTAATCATTAACCTATGTGCACAAAATTTAATGTTACAATCTGTGGAAGTTATGCTTCATCTTCTCGAGTGCTGATTTATTATGTTCTTCATATGATGCTCGATATTTGTTTCAGCGAAGTTGTATATTTAAGAGTTCCCCTATGCACTTTTGGATCTAGACAAACGGATAACATGTGAACCTCTATCTAAGATTGTCAAAGGTTTTATAATGTATTATGTATTTGGTTATCAATTTATTGAGGGTCAGTCATAAATTGTAAACACGTTTCCAATTATTGAAGATTGCGAACTCAAAGTCAACATGTGTGTTCTGATGACTATATATGTAATAAGGATCGTCAATGGTAGAGCAAGAGGATAGCTCAAGAGTTGCAAGTTTGGTTCGTAATCTAGAATGTATTGGTTGTAATTGAGAAGACCTTGCAACCTGACATGTATATGATTCATCTGATGTAATTCAAGATCTGTTGTTAATATAAGAGTTTGATTCCAATAATATCTTGCTTACTTCTGTTGTTTTGTTATTTGTTGGGGGCTTGGTCATCTCCTTTGGGAAATCACCTACCTTGTACTATGACTTATCAAAGTGAAGATTGATATGATTGTGACTGATCAGATTGTGATTAAGCTTGGTGGACTTGTCAAGACCTAAACTTCTTGGTTGTGAGGTGGCAAATCATGGTTCTAGCTCACAATTGTAGAAAAAAAAAAAGGAAAGGAAAGGTGGTTTTATAGTCCACGACACTATGCCATAGTTTTTGGGTTTACATATGGTGACAGTGATATGGGACTACCTCGTTCTCTTTTTCGAAAGGTGCTTGGCACTACAAACGAGGCGTACATACCCTACCCCCCAGTGGGATTTGAACTTGTGACCTCTCTTTCAAGAGTACAAGTTCTCCACCACTAGGACTTACTCAAGTTGTGTTGGTGTCTTGTTACAATCCTAATGATTCTTATTGGTGGACAGTTCATTAAAGTTTGAGGTAGTTGCACCTTGTTTTGATTCAATCTATCACCTACAAGGATGAATCCTAGTAGCTTAGAACACATGTTTGAAGAATTCAAGGCAGCGATGACGAATGAGATCCGAAATGTCTCGAATGCTTTGAGAAGGAATCCTAAGACAAAGGATGAATATGGCGAAGTTGTTGAAAATCTTGAAGTACTTTAAGTAGAGATCCCTGTTGAAGAAGAAAGATTGTTGAGAGTTAATGGATTAATGAACTTTAGTATTATTTTGCGCTTGAAACCATTGTATATCCATAGGGAGTTCGGCTAGCACAAACTAAGTTGAAAGGTCATGTTGCCTTATGGTGGAAGGAATTACAGAAAGATAGAGAAGATAATGATGAATCTAATATTAGCATATGGAAACCCATGGTTTCTAGATTGAAGGCTAAATTCATTCCTAAAGATTATGAACTTGAATTATTTAGGAAATTGCAAATTCTAAAACAAAAAGATGTCTGTGAAAGAATATAATGAAGAATTTTTTAAGATACAAATCAAATTGAGACATCGTTTCTAAGGAAATGGTTGGTTTGAAATTTAATGTATTCGAGATGAATTGAGTATGTTGAAACTTAATTCAGTTGAATATGGCTATCAATATGCATTTAAGGCAAAAGATAAGTTAGGATGAAAGCAAGATAAACAATTGACAAAGTGGATAAGGGTAAGCAAGTAGTTTCTGATAAGAAACATGCATTTAGAGGTATTTGTTTTAAATGTGGTAAAGGTGGACACCGAGCTTTCAAATGCCCTAGCATGAAGACTAACAAACAAAACTTGTTAGCACAGGTAGATCAAAAAGTGGAGGCTTTTGGTGTTGATTCAGCTTCACCTAAAGTGAGAGAATCTCTTTTGATGACAAGAATCGTGTTGGCTAAGCCTAATGTGGAACCAATGCAAAGAAGGAACTTATTCCAAACTATTTGTAAGTTTGGAGGTAAATATTGCAAAGTTATTATGATGGATGTAGTACTGATAATTTTGTATTTTAAAAAAAATGGTTAGGAAACTTGAATTACATAAATTGAAACATCCTACTCGTTGTAGTATCAGTTAGTTTCAAGATGATCATTAGGTGCAAGTTAGAGAACAATGCTTAGTTAATTTCAATATTGGACCTTTTATGGATGAAGTCTTATGTGATGTAGTAGAGCTACACATGATTGCAAAAAAAATATTGCTACTCTTGAGAAGGATGGCAGAAATAATATTTTGTTTCCTTTGAAGGATGAGGAAGGAGGAAAAGCAAAGAACCTAAGTGTTTTCCAAGACTTTCAGTTTAAGATCACCAAAACTTGTGGTTAAAGTTATTACTAATAAAGGACAGTCTGACTTTAAGTTCTCTAATCTTGTGATTAAGAATAGAGGTAGCGAAAAGGAAGCTTCTAATCAGATGAAGGAATGCAACAAATATGATTCATTTGATCCTGAACGTGGCAGCAGTACCAGATCTGAGATATTTGACGGAATAGTTCATTGTCACTATAAGTTTGGACAGACATTTGTGTTGATCGATGAAGAGGATTTATGGGTTAAGAATGAGCATGGGATTTATGTTATGCATTCTTTCAAATGTTCATAAGCCCTCATGGAACAGCTTTTGTCACCTTGAGTGTTTGATGCAAGAGCATCCTTGGGTTGTTGACAAAGTTGCATCCCCAAAAAGATATTTGCTTATTTATGTTTTCCAGTTATTTGTCTAATAGTTTGATTCAGCTAACACTTGTTTGCCTTCTCCAAACTCTGCAGGCTTCACTTCTTATTTTAGACCTATCATGGATCATTATCCTATTTGCGCAGAATTTTATGTTGCAATTGGAGGAAGTTATGCTTCATCTTCTCAAGTGCTAATTTACTATGTTGTTATGTATACGATGCTTAGTACTTGTTTCAACAAGGTTCTATTTTTAAGAGTTAGCTTACGCACTCTTGGATCTAGACAAGTGGATAATGTGTGAACCTATATGTAAGGCCGCCAAAGGTTTTATACTGTATCATACATTTGGTCATTAATTCAATGGGGTCAACCCTCTATTGTAAATAGGTTTCCTATTATTGGAGATTGTGAACTCAAAGCCAACCAGTGGCTATATATGTAATGTAATTAAGTTTGTAAGGATCATCAATGGTTGAGCAAGAGGATAGCTCAAGAGTTGCAAGTTTGGTCTATAATATGGACACCTACATTGTACTACATCAGGACTGTGTTTTCATTTATTAATGAATATAAGTATTCGAATCATAATCAAATAGCTGTCGAAAATCAATACAAATGAGATTTTGGGTGTTTGCTAGTTTGAAAGTATGGTTTAGAATCTCAAGGATGGGTAAACATTATATAAATCTAAATCACAATATCACTCTATGATGCCATTCAAAAGAGTTTTAATAGGCTATTTGCAAGCGATTATAGTGTGCCCCGATCTGCAAATGAAGTTCTTAATTCAATATATGTGGCCACCATAGCCAGTTGTAGAAAATCTTCTTCCATTGTATATATATTATAGCTTTGCATCTAGTTTGATTTCAAGCATTTTCCACATGGAAACAACCATTGATTGGAACGCCCTCGGTGAGTAATGTTAAATCTTCTGAAGCTTCTGAAGTTACAAAACCCTATAAACATTGTATTCTGGGGTGCTATGAAATAAATATTCAAAAATGTTGCACTGTAAAGTTTCACTTTGAGTACTCTCTGTTCTTACCTACAACATCAACAAACACTAGTGCACTCTTGCAGTCAATGCACAGAGTCACGTCAGAAGAAATGAAATGTGCAGATCAAATATGAAAGGTACTGAAATTAAAATACAAATGGTAATGGATTAAAGAATGTTGTCATATGCCAGTTAGGGTTAAAATACAAATAGTAATGCATTTACCAGTGCATTCATATCTGAAGCAGTCGATTTGTATCATATGGGTCCAGAAACGAATCCACTGGTGAATGTGAATAGTAACGCATTCAGCAGAATGCAAGACCCATAAAATAAATCATCACTCTTTATAAATAAGGATAAACACTTCAACTGGAGCATTTAGCAAAAAAATTAGTTTCGTCTATGACTCAAACTCTACATTGCATATTGAAGTTTCCGGAGAAGTGACGGGTACAGTTAAGTGAACATTCAATAATGCTTTGAATAACCTAACTATTTCCATTGCAAAAGCTGATTTAGTACAAAACTGAACCTCACCTAAAAAACTTGTAACTCTGCGCTACAAAGTATATTTTCTTAGTTTGCACCCTGATTATCTCTTATAAAAAAAGACCTTTTTAGCTTGCACTCTGGCTAGCTCTTAATTTGAAAAGTACCTGTCTTTTAAAACCATATTACATCTTAATGTGAAAGTAATCAGGATCAAAATGGTGCAATCTTACATAACCATCCTCTCCACCACTTGCAAAACTGCAATAATTTATCAAAATGTAAACTTCTAAATCAGTTACTGTCAAAAGATTTAAAAAATAGATTTTAGCAAGAAAACTAAGATAACGTAAAATAACAAAATGTTGTAGCAGCAAATTGCAGGAAATATTATATATATCTTCTAAAAGTATTGTATATTACATTAAATCATTAACAAAAAGCTCAGGAGGTATTTAAATTTAATAGATCACAAGCATAATAGAATGCAGATAATGAAGGACAGGGACATGCATCGAATAAGTTGTCCATTTACCAAAATGGGAACAAGCAAAACCATGAAAAGATGTTTTCAATATGTTGGCAAGTTAATTGAACTTAATAATGGCCATATCCAGTACTAATTAATCTATACCAGATTAATGGAACTTTCATCTAACAATGTATCCCATTCTAGAAGTTATTAGAGAAAAAGGTGAGAAAGGACTAGTGTAAAAACCTTCTTCCATCAGGATTAAAGGCCAGTGCATTTATAGGTCCAAAGTGTCCCTTCACACCACCAATTTCTTCTTCAAGAATCTGCAGACAGGAAATTTTATGTTTATTTATTCGTATCATGGTCAAAAATAAACAAAAAAAAGGATAATACTCTTCAAGCATATTACATGCAAAATAATAGTTTCAGATTAGGATATCAGAGATTGTTTTAGATTAAGGCAAAAACAGGTTTTCAGGGGATCTGAAACCCCTGATATCAGAAATTCTTACACAAATATTATTGATTGTCTGTGAGGGGCTGTACCAGGAAGCCATATGATCATTTGCAAGTTCTAATATTTATCTTGGTGACACAAAGGCTTCCCTTTGCAGATCTAAAAAACATCTTTCTTCGAGGTGGTCAGAAAGCATTACAGTAATCAGGCATTTTAGGACAAATAAAAGGAATCCAGAGGGCTGCCATGTACGAAATATGTTTGACATTACCAGAGCATTGGTGTAGCCATCCATGATTTGGAATATGATTTCGAATCTTTTGTTC
The DNA here is from genome assembly GCA_028749045.1 of Cupressus sempervirens. Lineage (NCBI taxonomy): Eukaryota > Viridiplantae > Streptophyta > Pinopsida > Cupressales > Cupressaceae > Cupressus > Cupressus sempervirens. The sequence continues at coordinate 104,710,518 of CM053792.1, read as the reverse complement.
AAACAACATGGCTTCAGAATTTTCTATAAAAATAATTCCTTGTTCATAACCTTCTTCTCTCGGCTTTTCTTCTGAGCATAATCCCAAGTCTCTCATATGGAAATGAAGAGCTTCCAGAATCCAAACACACTGCAAGCTTACTTTCAATTCAATAGCCATAGTGTCCCATCACACTACTTTGAAAAGCTAGACTGATACACCAGGAATTATGCACATGAAACAACTGAATTTCACTAACATGTCCAATTACATTAATCGACTAAGCTATCACAAATTTACGCGACAAGGATAGCAAGGGGCAGGGGGAGTATTCCAGGATAGGGATTGCTGGAAGGCCATTCTTATGCAGGTGACAATTGGATGGCTATTTTATAATATAGGAAATTTCAAATTTCAAGTGTTCATATAATAGGATTGTTAAGGCAAACATCATATACATCAAGAACTTTAACATATACTATAAGAGTTCGATTGAGATCTTCATTCCATAGCTTGCAACAAACAAAATAAGTTCCAACAAATTTAACCACATTCATTAATGATGTGCATATATATTATATATAAATTACAACAAATGCGCAAAGGCTGCAAATTTCAACTACAAAATGATAAATATACAGAAATATGCTGTCCCTAATCCGCATCTCCTATCAATGCATCAAAATTGGAATCATGGCCACTGCCGACTTGAGAGGTTGTCCCATCCCAATCTAATGAAATACCCCGGGCAATACACCATACATGTCACCATCATCAACCTGCATAGGATCTTCGAAATCAACATCCTAACATGCAACTGGAATCTAACGATACTCAGGTCGCAAGGCACTATACACAACCAGCAACTTTTCTGATCATCTAGAGGTAAGCCTATTTCTCTTTACTGACTAGATGAAGTTATATGTAAACCCATACCTTTATACGACAAAGGAACTAGCAACCTGTGAAAGAAGACAAACGGCAAGCATCCTCAACTCCAGTGTATCCTTGCCATACCGTATCAACCATCCAACGGGATTAGTTGAAACTAATGTAGCTCTATCCATCCTCAACACTGATCTATTAACTGTTGGGCCACAAATATGCTAAACCCCTCCTCATAATTCATTTTTCCAAGGGCATTTGTGAAGCCTTCTTTCACCTCTTCATCATTACATGGAAGCACTCTCCTGAATCCTGATGCATACCATTTGGGATATGGAGTGTAGGCTTCCATACTTTGTTTTTTACTAACTAGCCATCCCCTTATGTTTCCAAGACTTAAATAAACATTCCTGAGATAATTTGGCTAGGGAAGCATCCCCAAGTTAGAAATAAAAAATACAATATTCTACTTTCTAGTGCCTTTGTAAGTGTGCCTATATACTTATAATGGGTTAAAGAGCTGGCTGATACATATTTATAGGATTACCTAATCTTTATATATTATAATATGGTATAAACCTATTTATAATGAAACCTCGGGACTGTCTCAAAATACCAGTCCCTGCACTGGGTACTTGGAGGACCAGAGTACCCCCACCTCCACCAATCCCCAACAATACTGCTGAAAGCACACAGTTGAATTTTTATTTGAATTTTGAATGGTAATATTGGGTATCTATGTTACTACATTGAATGCTCAATGGTTTTGGTTCTATTGCAATTTTACTATGCTCAAGTATTTCAATTTGGTATGTTATACTGAAATATCATTTCATAACCAGCATTCCAAGTTCTATATGTGTAGTATACAACACCCGCTCTCCCGCCCTGCCATCATCCATAAATTGAATTGAAGCCCTTAAAGCATTCACAGTTAAACTAATTTACATTGTAGATATATGAATATATCTGTTTACATCTGTGAACGACATTCCCCCATCATTATTTGTTGTACCAAGTACCAACATACCATACTAACATACCCACATGCATCCCGATTCCTATTCGGCATCTTAGCTGTTAGATTAAACAACTCAAGATGTAACCTTATATGGCATACATGCTTCAGCTCAGATGCCAGGAGTTTATTAGTCAGAAAACTACCAAGGTCTTTGCCCAACCTTGACACTTAGTTAAAAATATCAGTAAACCCCAGCGATCTGTTTTTGGCAATGTTCAATATGTTATTCAAAATGTTGAAATGCTTACTTGGCACCCAAATCATCCAGTTCTCTAATAGGTTAGAATTGTCAGTTATTGTAGCAATGTCGGTTCCTTTATCTCATTGCTTCACTTTTGGAGGCTGCATCCTGATTCATTCTATTCTCCTTGTAGACTTGGATATCGAACTCTGGATAGCAACTGTTTTTCATGTTGAGCTACCAAAGAACCACAATTTTATAAACCCCTTCCACTGAGTTCATCCATAGTATTTAGTTTTAAGAATAACCATTTTCAGCCCAACCCAAAAGATTAGTAAGAATCAAGAATTTGGTATTGCCGCCAAGTAAGCAGAAGAACAAATGTAAAGATATACACAATATAAAGCTTTCTTAACAAATTTTCCTAACAATATATAATTTGTTATTGTAAATAAATATTATAATCTAACGGTAAACCTGGAGCCTCAAAACTAAAAAAGACAATAATAGTTGCTTCCAAACAAAAAACATATATCATCATACCATATGAAAGAATTTTGCTTCAAATTTTCCAGCACGTCTGTCTGTGGTGGTGACATCAGATGCACTTTGACCACCACCGATAACAACCTGCCATAATTAATTTTACAATTGAAATTATAATCAGTGTTGCTATGTGCATGCTCAACAGGGAACACACACTATAATAGTTTCTAACCTCAATAATACATGTTTCAGAAATGTTGTCAAATGAAGAGCACTTACATGATCAAAAATAGGAGAAATGGCAACTGCATTTACAGGCCGCTCAGTCACATACGTCTTTATGAGTGTTAAAGTTCTGATGTCCCATAGCTAATATTCATCAAGGAAACAAAGAAATAAGTTCAGCAACTAATCGTAATTTTAAGGTTTTATGCATTTTAACTTTTAAGAAACAGTACCTTTGCTGATTTATCTGAAGCACCTGTGAGAATGAACGAACCATCTGCAGACTTAGCCAAAGAAGTTATCCCCTTTTGATGACCCTTTTCTGGATCGCTTTCCTTGAGCAGCTTTCCTGTCTGCAGTTAATCCCAGAAACAGAATAAACAAAAAATTACAATTGCAATCCTGCAGTAATCCAGAAGACAACATATTCATCATCACTTTATATATTGTATTCTGGGTTGACACTAAAAATGAGAGGAATAAAAAATCCATGGTGATAGCATGTTATGATACCCGGTAAAAACGTGTAGATGGTAATTGCGTAAATAAAGTAATTAAAGTAGTTGTTAGGAAAAGTCATGTACCAAGAGTCGTGACGGTTGGTTCTGGTAACCAATCTGAGCACTACTTGTAGAGATCATTGGGAATAGGAATGGTATGGTAATGCTGGAATATATTTATTGATAATGTAACTCTTTGGTAAAATCAATAAAGTGATATTTTGTCATTCACGTGTACTGTTTTAATTGTTGGTATGAGTATTGTGGTAACACTATAATAAGGCTTTGTGTATAGTTCTGTACTTGGCATAGAGCTCTGCCATACCTGGCAGACAACATTTTTGGCATCATTTCCTAAGTACAAACCCGAGGTCTAAGTAGGCAGGGGAAGATGGAAGCATGATGAGCCGACCTTTTGACCAGCAGACAGTGATAACTGACAGCAAGATTGAGAAAGAGGAAATTACGAGGGAGGATCAACTGACACAAGATCTCGTTCACGCGTGGGATGTAGCAGTAGACAAGTACGTTTGGCAAACAGCAAAGCAGAGGGTTCTCCACACAAGCATGGTATGAGCCAAACTCACAATGAACAAAGCTATGTATGATCTCCTCAGGAGTCTTCCGAGGCTTCTTGCACAAAGGCTGGTAGAAGTGGACGAACAAAGAGAGGTTATCCAAAGGGAACAAAGAAGGCAACAAGTACAACAACAATTTCACCAAAGGACCCACATAGAGGAAGAATCTAGGGACACAAGTCACTGTAGAACAAACCTCCGGTGGAGGAATCAAGAGATGCAAGTAACCTTGGAAGGAACCCGGAATTCAACAATTAATGCCCCTCCTTCCTAATAAAGATAGGAGATGCCAGAAGGAAACATATTTGGAAGGTAGCAAAGAGAAAGCAAGGTGTTCTTTACTGATACACCAACAAGAGGAAAGGCGATGAAGATTGAGGAATCTTGCCCAACAAGACTATACCATCTGCAACGAACATCATCAGATGAGACCACCAAGCGGAAGCACCATTGGGGAGGAGCCAACAATTGGCACCACCAGACAAAGCGGGGATACAAATAGTTCTGGAAGTGAATCAAGAGAGACAGAACACTCTCACGAATCCCACAGCACAAACAAAGAGATAAGCCTAGAAGGAGAAGTAGTGAATTTGTTTGAAAATATGGTACATAGATAAGAGGATTAGTCATTTCTGATGAGGTAACCATTGGGCAAACAAAGTCGGAGACTCGAGGAATGCAGGAATACCAATATTGCCAAAATACATCAAAGGGCAGTAGAGGAGAAACCCCAAGGAGAAAAATCTCTAAATACACCAAACACACCACACGAACAAAAATTCCCAAAATTTACGGGAAGAGACCCAAGGCGACATTGTAAAATATGCATAACCATTTGGAAGGCCGCAGGGCAAGAGGATGAGGACTATTGGCTAAAAGCCTTCCCAACCACTTCACGAAGCATAGCAATTGACTGGTATACTGACCTTCCAGCCACACAAAAAACAACATGGACTGATTTAAAGAAAGCTTTTTAGGCCGAATTTAAATTGCTAAGAAATAATGACAAAGTGTTGCAAAAATATACAACACGTGTCAAGGGAAGAACAAGAGCATCTAAGACTATCACCGAAAGTAGACAGAACTAATAAGGAAGTTGAAGAATAAACCAGCAGATGAATTAAAGAAAATATGGTTTATAGAAGGACTACACCCCTCCATTCGAAGAAAAATGAAGGTGGTACCTTCATCCACATATAAGAACGCATGTGCTCAAGCCATGGACATCAAGAGTGAAGAAAAAACCACAAGGAATAAAACAAGACTAAGTGATGGTGACAGTGACGAAGAAAGTGAAGAAGAATTGAAGACAATTCGAGCACTAAGTAGAAACATGATATTGATGATGAAGGAGATGAAAGGAGAAAAAGAAACCAAAGAAGGCAAAGAGTTGTGGTGTACTAAGTGCCAAAATGAAGGGCACACAGAGAATAACTATTCAAAAAATTGATTCTGCGGTATATGTCAGGTCACGGGACACTCCCTGAGAGAGTGCCCATACAACTTAAAGGTAAGAAGTGTGCAAGTACTTCTACCTGCAGAATAGGCCACCCCACCCACCACGCCTTCAAGGAATATGAATTTTGATGCCTCCCAAGAGGCTATTGGAATAATAGACATGAAGGCAACAACACGCCACAGAGCTGCATCCAATATAGCAAAGGGTCGCCCAAACATACATTGCAGAAGATGTAACAAGTGGGGACACTTTGCACATGAATGCCAGAATCAGCAAAGTGGCAAAAACAAGTTACGTCGATGGTACAGACTAAGGAATCACGAGGATGTTGATTGTCCCAAGGGGAAGGCAGTAAACATGCTAGAAGTAACAAAGCCTAAAGAGGCAATAATAGTTGTAATCAAAATGCCAATGGCAAAGGCTTTGTATCCAGTCCCCCGAATCGAAAAAGAAAGACTGGAAGCACAGATAGCATAGGAGGAAGAATAACACGCCACGAAGCTGCATCCAATATAGCAAAGGGTCACCCAAAGATACAATGCAGAAGATGTAACGAGTGGGGACACTTTATACATGAATGCCAGAATCAGCAAAGTGGCGAAAACAAGTTCCGTCGATGGTGCAGACTGAGGAATCACGAGGATGTTGATTGTCCCAAGGGGAAGGCGGTAGACATGCTAGAAGTAACAAAGCGTAAAGAAGCAATAATAGTTGTAACCAAAATGCCAGCGACAAAGGCTTTGTATCCAGCCCCCTGAATCAGAAAATAAAGACTGGAGGAGGCACAAATAGCATTGGAGGAAGAATAAAATCGTGAGGAGACAATAAGTACCCTAGCATGTTCGGCATCCAAAAGAAACATAATAAAACAGATGTTGCAAGCTACCATACCAATAAGGGTGAACGACTTACTGGATACACCATCCCAATTAAGGGTAGCAATTTCAAGGATAGAGCGAAATACAACTAGCCATGGAGGAAACAAGCCATGGAAGGAAGGGTGGCAATAAAAATGTTTTGCTAAGGAACAACCAACGTCAGAATCAACACTATTCACGATGTGGATAGGAGGACTCTTGCCATAGTGGAAATAGAAATTATGGGGCATAAACTTACAAATACCATCATTGATGGAGGATCAAGAGTCAACATACTTCCTCAGGAGACATGGAGAGCCCTGAGAAAACCCACACAATGGCCACCCACATTCTACTTGGTAGGAGCAGACCAGTACAGTATAAAAACACTCAGTACACTCATCGGCCAAATGGTAATTGTGGGAACAGAGCAGTTCTGTTTGGGCTTTGTGGTCAATTCTTTGGAGAAGAAAGGGTACGATGCCTTACTTGGTAGGGAAAAAGAACACCTTGTCAACCAAAGCCAACCATAAATGGAAAAAGAACACCTTGTCAATTGAAAGCGCGGGGAAGAAAAACATCATTGACTTGCGGAACCGGACAGTGATCCAGGAATTGGCATCCAATTCATAATCGGAAGGAGGTGGGTACAGTAGAAATGGAGAATTGGAGCCCAATGAGGAAGTTGTTCTGAGACTTGGTAGCTGCTTGGAGGACGAGACGAGCTCTCTCAAAGGTTTGTTTCACTGGCACATGGAGGAGTATGAAATGTTCCAGTCAAGCTGCAATATGCTCAAAGTTGTCAAAATGGAGGAAAACAACGATAATTACACAGAAGAATAGTACAAGGATGAATACGAGAATGTAGCTTATAAAACTTAACAAAAAAATTGCAATGATGCAGGAATCTGAAAGGGAACAAAAAATCTGAAACTCGATCTGTAAGATTTTTGACATAGATGCTATGCGTAAAACCTGAAAATTGATTCTCTAAAAGTGAAAACTATAATTGCAAGAAAAATTATCTGTACTGAGATTTTTTTTTTAAATGCTTAAAAAGTTAAACAAATTACACAATTAATTTTTAAAATACCAACAGATGCACGTCTTTGGAAAGTCGGGTATTTCTTATAAAGAATAATTAATTAAATTATGATCTCCACTAAAACTGTGTATCAAGATTAGCAGAATTTTATCAAATTTCTTGACACTTATTCTATAACGTTTCCTAGAAATATTATACTATACTGCCAATATGACCATTATTTGGTTCAAAATATAAATTTATATCTCAATACAGTAAGAACTGGGCAATATGCTATTTTTGGCTCCCTCCCTTGCCACCGTAGAAAAAGGGCACTATAGTTTGGGGCAGTCATTAGTGACAATGAGGCACATAATTAGTTCATATTAGTCACATGGCATCTGTTTAATCACTACTGTTCAAAATTTAGAATTCCCCAATTAGCGCAGCATTACAAACTGGCAAAACGAATTAATCATTAAAGCATAGCGGTGACAAATGGAAACAACAAAATGATCTCTTTAATTTCAAATGAATGACACATGCCTTCATCAACTGCCTACTGTCCGACACTTGAATACAGAATTGTTTTAACCTTTTAAGTCTAAGAGATTTAGCATTTGAAATCTAGTATCGTCAACATTTGTCATTACCTGCCTATAGCCAGTATTATTAGTGGCATGAATCTTAAAATTTTGGATTAACCATTAATGTTCAAATATTAACTGGAGCTTTATTCAGGTGTTGAATAATGCTAACCCAATCGGCAGAACATTACAAACTGGTAGAATATATTAACACTATATCAGCCATAAATGGAAACAACAAAATGTGCTTTTGAAATTTCATGCAGACAAAACATAAAATTTAGCAGTTTGTGCGGTCCTGAATGCATAACATGAACCGATTTCATTATCAACACATCACTGAATATATTAATGAAGTTGGACTTGATTTCATCTCAGGATTTATCTGCTAACTCATAAGCTAACATTTTTATGTGCAACAACATAAGGCTTTGTTGGATCCATTTACACATTTTCTTGTGTGTAGTCTTGAGAATGTAGCTCTTATGAGTGCAGAGTCTTGTCAATATCAATTGGGCATTGTATAGTATATATGTTTGGAGTGTACAAGGCTTTTAAGATTTTCAACATTGCTTTTACAATTGCAATTTTGACCGGGCTTCTAAAGGTAACCTAGGTCCATCCAGTGTGGGCTTTGTAGATAGAGATGAGTTGGGAAATACCCTTGCTATTGGGGCTAAGAAATTGCCAAAAATAATAAGGCCAAATGTTTGGCTGCGATCAATGCAATCTTGATGGTGAAGCAGCTCAGGATTGGTAAATTGCATTTTAAAGGTGATTCACAGATTGTAGTAAATGCTATAATTAAAGAGGAGCCTGATTCTTGGCATTTGAACAAGCATATCCATAGAATTAGTTTACTTCTGGAGACATCTGAGGACTACAGGGTGTTTCATGTCCTTCGGGAAGCAAATGCTGTAGCAGATAAGCCATCAAAAAGTTGGTGTTGGGTGTCCTTACAAGGAAACAAAGTTTTGAAGACTTTAGAAGTCCTGATTTGGGTAACGTATAAAGCAATTGGGGTGTTTTTGAATTAATAAGTGGTGGGCTTTTGATTTGGCAAAACTTTCCGTTGATGGGTGGTGGGACCAAGGACAGTTTTGAGGTGGCGCGTTCATGTGAGGGATGTTCAGGCAATGATGTGAGTGCACACCTTGAAGTTGATGGGTAATCACTTCCCTGCTCGCCACAGATGAGAATACAATGGGCTTTTTGTTTCATCAGTCGATGACATTGGCTGTCAACATCTAGAGAGTTATGTGACCTTCTTATGGCCTGCATGGTTGCATTTGTTTTTGTATTTGGAAAGTTTTTGGCAAAATTGTTTGTGCTGGGTTTGAGGATGGAGGCAAACTTCTCTTTGGAGTCCCCCAATCAGCTCCCTGCATTTCGTGGTGTGTCTAACAGTGAAGTGAATGCAGCATCTTTTTTCATTTGATGATCCGAAATTCTACGGCTGTGAGTGTCCAATTCTCAGGGAGTAATACCTGCAGATACCTATATCTTCCATCAAACCATTCTGGACATTACGTTCCTTTTTCTGGCCGGCCTTAATGCTTGGAACAAGGGAAGAGGCAAGGAAGGTGATGCAGGTCTGTGTGGAGTCTCTGGGCCAAGGGTGTGGATGGCATTGTCGACCGTGCATAGTGAAGCATTGGATTGCACATGGGATGGGTCGTGGGGGGTTGCTGGTGGAGGTGGGGGCAAACTACAGCCTCTAACTATTTGGAGCTCTTCCCATATGATACAGACACAGATTGAGGGTGCTTGCATGGATTGAGTGTGTTTGCTGTTGTACATTCAACAAGAGAAGGAGGAGCAAGACCAATTGGAGCAGAAGAGGCAAAGGAAGATGAAGTTTAGACCTGTCAAATCTGTGGCTTCCCTAGGTGAATCAAGCTCGGTATCTTCAAAGGCAAAATATGGAAGGCCAGGTAAATGATTTTTCCCAATACGTCAAAGGATGATATGCAGTATTGGTTTCAATGAGCCGCTCTGTGCTTTTTGTTTATTTATGTTGTGGTTAGGACCAATTTTGGCAGTATGGGCGGATATAAAGATGAATATGGTTTTTGGTAGTGATGTAGGTCTTGAAGGTTTCTTGGTGATCCATGTATGGCAGTTGTAATGTATCTTCCTTGGTGTTTTGGATAGGACTTAGTCCTTATAAGTTGAAATCTGCCAGATCAGTCTATGTACTTTCTACTTTTAAAAATTAATACAAACATACTATTATTAACAATCAAAAAAAGAACCTTGATTTTCCAACTGTGCCAAATATTATGTGATCCATTTTTTACAAAATTAATGTAATTCTTACCAAATTTAGTTCAAAAAGACTTTATTCATGCATTTAAAAATAATGGTATAAACAAAGCCTAAACCAAATCAGAAATACTAATGAAATGTTTTTCTATCTTCCAATGCAACTCTACTAAATTTTGCATATTGTAAAGTGTTAAATCTAAGTTACCATGGTAACTCCCCCCTGTACAAGGAAAAGTTTGAACCAATCCGCAGTTTTGGTCCAGTTCGGGCAGGGTATGAATTTTGCCCTGCGGGTTTGAACCCGCAGCGAACTGGGCCCTGCGGACGGCTGGAAAGTGCTATTTCGGGCAAAAATTAAATGTTTTTTGGCATCCACAACCCTAAAAATTGTTATGAATTGCTTTTGGTGGCCTCTCATTGTCATTGTATGTTTCCAAACAGGTTAATTTGTCTTAAGGAAGAGCAAATAAGTTTTTGAGGAAGCATCCAATTGTGCAAGGAGTTTGAAGATTGATTTGTGGGTGTTCTTCAAGTGTTTGTGCATCATTCATACACATTTGCAAGATTGCAATGGCTGGAAAAGGTCAGATCTTATTCCATTTGCTATTGTTTTTGTTCTAGTTTTTTCATTTTTCCATTTCTCTTTCAATCTTCATATGTTCTTTTCCATTTTTTCGGAATTTGTCATTTTCTTGCATATAAATTATGAACATGTATCTAATTTCTTGCCATAGGGAAAGAAATGGCATCTACCTCTTCATCAATAGGCAATACCGAACAAATAATAGAACCCTACTCTAATTCTCCTCTATGGAAGTATGTAGGCATTATAAGACCCCTTCCAAGAGGTGGTGCATTCCGTTGGAGATGTCGGAGTTGTGTAGAAAGAAATAGTTCTTATTATCATGTGGTAGGTCATTTGTGTGGATACACTAGAAGAGGAGTCAAGAAATGCCCTGGCAAAAAAGGTGCCCCTATAACAAATGAAACCTTGTTAAAATATATTGAAGAGCATAAGGCAGCAGAAGAGAGAGGACATAGGGCAACAGAACTTGACAGCAATAAAAGTAAAAGTAAAAGAGCAAAGAGAATGCAACCCCCCCCCTGCCCGCCCCCCCCCTAGATGTTATAGTACAAGACCACCCCTTTATAAGTACCGTAGCAGACACTGACACTGAATCTATCCCCCTTGTACACGAGAAAGGACCACTAGAAACTACATTTCAAAATAAGTGTTGGGAAATTATAGAAATTAAGGTGGGGAAGATGCATGTATGTAAATGGGCTGTCCTTTAATGTTATTCGCTCTCCATTTTGGAAAGACATGTTGAGGGGTGCCAATGGAGCTCCAAGAGGGTATTGTGGTCACGGGTATGAGAAAGTGCACACCACCTTGTTGGATCAAGAGGTCCAACAGATTGAAGATCAATTGAAGCCTATAAGGGACTCATGGGTTGAGACAAGGATGACAATTCTTTCAGATGGGTGGAAGGATTCCGGGAACCGTCCCTTGATCAATGTCCTTGTGATGTCCCCTAAAGGAGTAATGTTTCTAAAAGCTGTGTATTGTGAGGACCAAGTAAAAGATGGGTCATTTATTGCTAATATCCTAATTGAGGTCATTGAACAAGTGGGTGCAAGAAACATTATCCAAGTCATAACAAACAACGCAAAGAATTGTAGGGCAGGTGGTTTGTTGGTTGAAGCCTGATATCATCATATCTTTTTGACACCTTGTGTGGTCCATTCACTCAATCTTATGCTATAGAAGATTGGGAACCAAATTGAGTGGATCAAAACAGTGTATGAAGAGGCTAAGGACATCCAAATGTTTGTCACAAACCACCACATGACTCCATCTCTTTTTAGGAAATACTCAAAATTGGAGCTACTGAAGCTAAATGAACTTGAACTCAAGTTAGTAATTTAATTTTTTATATTTGCCAATTTCTGATTTTTCATATTTTTTTTTGTGCAATGTATATGCTTTTCTAAAATATGTATCTAATAGTAGTTGTTTTTTACTCTAATTTATGTCACGGGTTGCTAAGACCCATTTTGCATCACATATAATCGTCTTGAGACGACTTGTGCAAGTGAAAGATGCACTTCAAGGTAGGTAATCAGCCACAATTGAGGTGTATGGAAGCAAAAGAACATTGATAGAGAAAACAAAATAAAGGATAGGCTATTGGCCGAGTCATGGTGGGAACGTGTGCAATATCTCCTTAAGATCACTAAGCCCATTATGAGCATGCTCAGGTACACTGACATGGATAGGCCTTGCCTTGGAGAGATCTATGATAGCATAGACTCAATGCTTGAGAAGATCAAGCAAATTATAAATAAGAGGGAGCAAAATCTGTGAGAGACCTTTTTCAAACAAGTGCAAGTAATTATTGTTGAAAGATGGAACAAAAATGACCACTCCACTACATTTGCTTGCCTATGCCTTGACGCCCAAATACTACAGCTCCCAATATTGTAGTCTACTAATGAGGATAGGCCTTGTCTTGGAGATATCTATGATAGCATAGACTCAATGCTTGAGAAGATCAAGCAAATTATAAATAAGGAGGAGCAAGACCTACAAGAGACCTTTTTCAAATAAGAGCAAGTAATTATTGTTGAAAGATGGAATAAAATGACCAATCCACTACATTTGCTTGCCTATGCCTTAACGCCCAAATACTATAGCTCTCAATATTGTAGTTTACCAGGAAGGTTGCCAACATATAGAGATATGGAAGTGTCTAACGGGTAACAAGCAGCATTTAAAAGAATATTTCTTGATGATGATATGAGAGACGTAATCATGGATGAGTTTATAGAGTTTGTGAATGCTAGAGGTCTAAGTAACGATGCTCTTCATCATCGGTTCAAGAAGGATGCTCATAGTTGGTGGTACCTCCATGGCCAAAGATTCCAAACATTGCAGCCCCTAGCAATCACAAGCAAGTTTTATTTATTTATTTTTAAAATTGCTCACTTTATCTTCAACAGAATCATGACTAGAAAGTGATTTTAAATTTTTTATAAGATTGAATTAATTCTTTTTTAATTGCTTACCATGTGTTGTCTTCATAGTTTGCTAGTTCTTCTGCATCAGAAAGAAACTGGAGCACCTATTCTTTCATCCACTTGGTGAAGCGCAACAGGTTGCAATCAAAAAAAGCAAAGAACTTGGTATTTGTGCATAACAACTTGCGTCTTCTTTCGCACAAGAGTAAAGAATACAAAGAAGGGAAGACAAAGAAGTGGGATATAGGTGCAGAGATTGCAAACTTGGACATTTCCACTGCTCGACTTAGAATCAATGATTTTGATGACTTTTATGTCAATACCATTGTTGCTTCTGCTGCTGATCCCATTGGCCTTAGCTCAAGTAATACCAAAGAAGATGAAGATTGAAGAACTTAGAATATTAATAGTTATTTCTGATTTTCATTCCATCAGTTGAACAATGAACGTGAAACAATGACACTTGAACTTGATATTTATTATGTTTTGAATCTTTGATGTTGAAGTTGATTGTACTATATGATGGTATGATCACTATGATTACAAGTTTAACTGTTTATGGTGTTTTTGTTGTTTAAATGTGTTTATGCTACTACAATATATTATAATTTTAACTCATGCTTCATATATGTGTGTGTGTGTGTGTGTATTTACATGTTTTTGTACTAAAGAACCCAAACACCTTTCCAAAATTTTGATGAATTTGCGAACCGGTTCTCGAACTTCCAACTTGGAACTGAACCCGAACCAACAACCTAGTGTTAAAATATATTATAATTATTTTATAATTTTTTATATAGCACTTTTTTTGAAGTAATGAAAAAGCCACCTATAATAACTTAGAAAATTATATAAAATGTGTATTTTTTATTAATGTCGTATCCAGCCATATCCATATTGCGTATCTAAAAATATGGATGTATATGTATGAAATATCATATACATATTTGTTTTGTATCTGTGTCCATGCAACTTTACATATTTGTATTTGGCAAAGCCAATTTGGAAAGACATCTCTACAATTTGCTCAGCAAAAACAAGGTCTCCATAATCACATGCAAATTTGCGGTTTTTACAAGTTATTTCTAATAGGCTGCAGAGATATTTTTTTATTAATAATAATTACCTAATGGCTAGACTTTCAACCAAACATAAGTATATTTAACTAGGTTGCATGGGTACGCGTACCCACACCCTTTGGATGCATACCCATGTATCCAAGTACCGGGTACTCAATGGAGAGCATCATTGTTAAAAGGACCTTGATCAAGACTTTTTATTTTTGCTTCGGTTTTTTGTTTGCGAAACAGCTTCTTGTTTATCAAGTTTAATTCAATACATAATCAGTTTGAAACTTTGATACAATATTGACTAACAGTAAACTATATCACTGTTCAAGTCAGAAGTTTATCATTTGCAATATGTCATTGTTATAACTTATATGATTTATGATCTTCTTGGTCATGTTTAAAGTCTGCCTTATATGATTTATGATCTTCTCGTTCATGTTTAAAGCCTGCCTTCTCTGTTAAGCATTTAGACATTTATCATTTATTATTACCACTGTTTGCAAACATATTGCAAATCTGAAACTGAAAACAATACATTACATCTGCAAAACTTATCACTGTTTTTGTTTTGAAAAACCACTCTCATGACTCATATTTTCAGACTTTCTATAAAATATCAAATTATATTTAAAAAATATCCAAGTACCCCATCCACTATTTTGAAAAAGAGTCCTTCCCGTACTGGTGTAGATACCCTAAGTACCCATGTCCCTGTGCAACCTTGATATTTAACTCTTTTTATCTTTATTAAATTATTTACAATCCACACTATAAATATTCTTTGAAAATAAACCTTTCAATCACCTCTCTACTAGGAGCATCATTTATAGAATCAAATGTAAGTTTAAATAAGATTCCATTTCCAGCCACTTCAACATACATGTACATCCACAATTACTAGGACTCAGAAAAGAGAGCATTTTCAGACCAAAGGAATGTTGAGGAAACTCAAACATAAGGTAAACACCATGATTCTCATGCCACGTGTAACATTTGCATCCTATTTTCCACACCATGTATTGCAATTTTATTCCAATAATGCTTCCTAAATTGGATGGACTTAAAGATGCCCTAGACCACAGCAAAAATCTAACTACTCATAAAGTTCCATGGACAAAGATGTCACTCAAAAGCATTCTTAGGGATGCCAAGTAAATCTTTCATATATTAGACATGGGTTTCTAATGCTAGTACTGTGTATTTAGTATTTACTATTACAAAACCTAGAAATATTAAAAGAAAAAATGAAACATAATTTCAAATGTACAATCTGAAACAATTATTGTACCATTTCAAAATTCAGAAATGAGAATTAAAAGTAAATATCCATTTGCATCCTACTTCCCAAACCATGTAGAGTTATTTGAACAATGTTGCCTAGAATGAATGGTCATAAAGATGTCCAAGACCACAGAAAACATCTAAGTTGAACAATGTTGCCTAGGATGAATGGTCATAAAGATGTCCAAGACCACAGAAAACATCTAAGTACTCATTAAGTTTCATGGACATACATGTCACTAAAAAGCATTCTTAGGTATATCAAATCAATCTCTCCTGTATTAGAGATACGTTTCTAATACTGTAATTTTATTGTGATTTACTATTACAAAACCTAGAAATATAAAATCAAAAATGAAAAATAATATCAGCTGTATGATATCAAACAATTATTATACCATTACAAAATTCAGAAATGCAAATTAAAAATGAATATCCATCACATACCTCTGAATCCCATAGCCGTACAACAGCATCTTCTCCAGCACTGATTATTGTCCTATTTAGGGGACCCCAAACAGCTCTGTTTATCCTGCCTTTAGACCCAGGTATTGTGAGTACTGACTCAGAATCCTCTGCATTATAGAGCATGGTAACATAATGTAAGACACAGACCATAAGCGTTTGCTACACACTACTTTTAGGAAAAAAAAGAGAACAACAAAGTATAGACAAAATAGAAAAAAGTTAAACCAACTATATAGCACAATGCAGAGTCAACTTTGTTTTTCCTATTTTCTATGTTTAACTTTCTTCATTAGGAATTTGGCAAAGGCATTACCAATTACCATATCCCTCAATTTAAGACAATCAAAGGAAACCTTATAGCTTCCTATCCTTCAAGTCATAAACCTCTCCAGCATCACAGTTAATGTTTGAATCTGTTGATGTGAGTTTTGTATTACTTACCTAACATATTAGTAATTGGATATCCAATACGGAGTATCAAACATACAATTCCTCTCTTGAAAAGTTATTGCTCACGGGATATGAGAATAACTCCAATGTTCCTTACACTTGTGGATACTTACTCAGTTTTATCGATGTGATTCACTGGTAATCACGTAGAAGGCCTTACGCAAATTGTTGAGGATGACTTGGACTTCGGTGGGATGAAGGTGATGGCGGTTTGGTTTGTGAAATGTGCGAGGGCAGATAATGTTGATGGCGGTGATGATGTAGGATGTGTCTGCCAATGATGATGTTGGTGGGAAAGAGGTGGTAGTGGAAGTTGAATGGATGTGTTCTCATATTTGACTTACTTCTCTAACTTCTCTTTCTAAACTTCGACTACCCAACTACTCACTATTCTACTCCTACTCCTATGAATGGAAGGTTAGCAAATGGAGAGGGATCGAACCTAATGAGAGCTGACCAGCAGCCTCACTTCCACAGGTGCAATGATTCGAAGGAATAATAAACTAGTTTACCACACAAAGCTTCCCAACCAACCGCTAGGATGCTAGTGGTCTAGTATTGATCCCTATCAAACATCTACTAATGCTACCATGCAACTATCCATCTACTTTACTCTTGCTTAAACAACTTGAAATGAAATTTGCTTCAACAACTTGAAAAGAAATCTAACAATGTGGAAGTAGAAAACATGCAATAACACCCAATGTTCTTAATCACCATGCAGGTCACAACAATGAAAAAGAGAGCGATTTTGGTATTATTTTAGCAACAATTTCTCCAACACTTTACAAATGAGAGCAAAAGGCCTTATATAGGGGCCAAAAATAGAACGGATGGTGGAGATCAAAACAAGATCAACGATCAAGATTGGATCTTAAAAACCCTAATTAGGGTTGCCACCCCATCGGCCAATGAGAAGATGCCACCTCATCAATGGACCAATGAAAAAAGTGCAAAAAGTGGCAACCAATGAGAAGGCACCAAAATGGTGGCCGATGAGAAATAGACACTTGTCCTATTCTAGAAGAAAAAAGAAATTGCCACTTGGGCTTACATCAAATGATCTTCTAATATAACTCTTCCTTTTTCTTTCATTTTCTTAGCTAAGGAAATGAACTTAGCTAGCCTTTCGTTAACTTCTTCCATAGGAGGACAAGGTGTGTGCTTCACCCTGAGTTCTGCTGACTTCGCCACGCCACTCGCTGCTTGTAGTATCTTTTCGTGATCCTTCTCATATTCCTTCGCAAATCCAATAAAAGCATTGAGAGAGGAAAGGGTGCCCAAATGCTTCTTCTTGATAACAACCTTTCCTAACTCATCCAACCTCGATCCAAAATCTGTCTCATTGACATCCTCTTCTCTGATATCCTCAAAATCAAGTGCCACCCTAACGTCGCTCATCATGGTTGAAATAGAAGTGTCGACGCTTGAGCTGTGCCATGCAATCTCATTATGTATTTCTTCAAGTGTTCTAAATCTGGTAGTCAATGCAACAAACCAAGATTCAGCTATACTCAATCCTCTCTCATCAACCAACCTGGCCCTTTGCAAATATGCCTCTGGTAGCCCAATGAACGCATGTAGCCTAGGAATAGCCAAATCTTTGATGGGAAAGAAATCTTTCCACTCCTCTTCGAATAATCTGAACCTGTCTCTAACAACCACTAATGATTGGAATGTCGCGATGAAGGCAAGCAATTTCACCCCTCTTGGATTGTATCATGGATCCAACCCCTAACTTCATGTAGCTGCGCTAATATCTCTTCTAAATTGCTCCCATTGTCTTGAGGAAGGGGAGCCTAGTGCAGCTGTTGGATGGGTTGGCAATCTCTCCAATATTTGATCTCGGCCTCCAACTTTACTATTCTTTCATTTGCCTTCCTCAACCTTTCTCTGATCGATGCTATACCTTCCTGGACCTCCTCACACTCCATATCATCTGTATTCCTTCCCAAGTTATGTTCCACTGTCTCATATTCCTGGACTGCGATCTCATCCACTGCCTTGTTGATTGTTGGAATAGCAATCTGAACCTTTCAGTGATCATCACTGTCGCTCCTAATTACCCTTGCCACCGTTTTTGCCATTTGTTTTTGGTTCTCGCTATCACCGTTTCCCATTAACCCCTAGATGTCTTCCACTGTGTGGGCAGTTACCACCTTGCCTCTCGGCATAAGCATTTGCCTTAACCATAGTGGTGCAGTGCATTTCCCCAAATCTGGGTTTGGTTCGACTAACAAAGCATCACCAACGGCCTCAAGTGCCTGACTTGTTGCCTCAATGTTGATTGGCCCATCTTCTTCTCTACTAGTTTCTGCGATATCATTTCCTTGTTGGTTCTCTGAGAGAGGGGAGTACTCGGTGCTCTCACTATAGCCACTTTATTCCAAATCAGAGCTCCTCTACCGCTGCCCCTTTATCACTTGAATTGACCTCTTGGCTTCTAGACTCAATTATACTCTCTCTTGATGGCGCTACGTGTTGTCTCTTGGCTAGAGGTTCCGGATGTTCTTTGCCCTTCTCTACCTCCAAAAGTTTCTTCTTGCAGTTTCTAACCATTTCCTGTTGCCGGCTACTTCATTCCTCTATCCGGCTGATTCTACTTGTCTCTCTTTTGGCATCATCATCTCATAGGTAAGGGGAATCCTTTGCCTTTGCAGCTTCCTTAGTCTTTCATTATACCACGCTTCAGTATGTAAATCTACTGCCCTTGCGACTGCCTCCAAGGAAGGATCCTGATGGTCACCCCAATCCACTAGATTCAATTATGTTCCTTCTACTGTATCATAATCTTCTCTTAGCACATTTCCATCATCCTCCAGTTGATCCAGAATATCAAGGCCTCTCCATCTGATAGCCCTCATCATGTTCACCAACAGCCTTGAGAAGCTAGCTTTCTCACATGAAAGTCATCTTTGGCATTGGCCCAAAAGTCTTCTATGGTGGGAACATGCTTGAATTCATTTCCATGAGATACCTTGATAAGGCCATTAGGATCAAATCCTTGCCTTGCTCTATACCATCCTAGAGGATACCATTCCAATTCCTTCTCCGCAGCTTCAAAGGAGGACCGATTTGGGCAACTATCAATGCCAATTATGATTGAGAATGTAACGCCTGTTTTTCCTTCGTTTCTCATTATTCTATCATAGTGCTCAAGTTGCCTAGCCAATTCCATTAAAACTACCTTGTCAGGTGGGTACCTTGGAAGCCTCTTGGGACAAACTATACTTCCTGCCACTCTAATGTATGTAAATTGCAAAAATTGGATGAACCAACTTCCGTACTTCCTAATTCTTGCTTCTACTTCCGGTGAAAGTCTCTTAGCAAGTGTCCCTTGTAATACCCTTACTGTCTTCATGGTGAAGGCATCACAAAATATCTTGTAATCCTTGTTGTTATGCAAATGGAGCTGCGGATAGCATTCATGTACCAAATATTGCCCCGGCCCACTACCAACTTCTTCTAAGGCTTTAAGTCTCGGACTCTTGTACAATCTAGTAATTAGGTAGAACAGATAGGAGCCCATGTAGAATTGCCTTTGGTTTTGTACGATTCTAAGTTGCAATTCTAAGTTCTCGCTTATGATCTTAGCCCAATCAAATCTTCTTTTCCCCTTTTCAATCTCATCCATGAAGAAGTACATCCAGTTTTCAAATTGCATCCCTTGAGTTAGGCCCATGATCCGGCATAGAAGAACCACGAGATCACCATATTCTAGTTTGAAATCTACCATTGTGAACCTTGATGATCTGCTAAAACCTTTCTTTCCCTTATGAATCCAATTCTGCTTTATATGCGTGAAATAGGCCTCTTGGCTATCTTGAAATGATTTGGTTGCCTGATCCATCATCACAACCGTCATGCCTTTGTACTGGGGAATGTTGAATGTTTCTTCAATTGCTTGTTCGCTGATGTTGGCCAACACTCTCTTCCCTTCATCAAAAATGATGGATTTACTGTTTAGATCAAATCTAGATGCACATTCCATAATCAATTCCAAAAACGGCAATGTAGGAGGAAAAGCTATTGCATGTACAATTTTGCTTCTGTATATCCTCTTTGCCAAGGGGGAGTGTCCTTCCTTTAGTCTTTCCTTCATCCATATCATGTCCACTGTACCCATATTGGCGTTGGTTATTCTCTTCATTTTTGAGAAGGGTGTTTTGGGCATCATATCCTCTTTGTCTTTCTTAGTGTTTGTCGGCTTGGGATTCTTACTTGCACTAACATCCTCCATACTCGTCACCCTATTACGAGATGGTAAAGTGGTGGGCCAAAAGGCAAGTAGAACCAAGGGAAGCAATCCTAAGACTAGAACGAAAAAAGGATGTCAGCTTAAGGACCCCTTTCAACCCTAAATGATTAAAATTCACCTTAACCAATAATCGTACAGCGACTTTTCGGAATTAGGACTAGACCTCAAGAACTTCAAATCCTTTGCAAATCAGAAATTTAAACCTCTAAAGCTATCCACCACTTGACCTCAAAGAAAAAAATCAAACTTTCTCATGTATCCTCTCTCCCAACAAAAATCGCCTAAGTCTAATATGAAAAGTGCAGCCCTAAATGAAGAAAATCAGACCTTCACACAAATCACCCATGGCACACAAATCAGATCTGCCCTAGCAGAAATCGCCAAACAATGGAGGAAATCTGCCCTTTGCAAAGTCTTCTAACAATGAGAATTCTGTCCCAAGAGGAAAATCGCCAAGGAATGGAGGAAATCTGCCTTGAAACAAATTCGCCACACACCAAAATCTGCTCCTCAATGAAATTCGCCAAAGCATGGAGAGGAAAAATGAAAAGTGAGGAAGAAATGGGAGAGAGGCCTCCTCTTATACCCAACTTCTCACTCCCTCTAAGCTAGCCGACTTGGTCCTGGAGGAGAGAAAAAAAAAAAAATTTAATAAAAATTAAGGCCCACAATTAAATACTTAGCTTAATATTTAATTTTGCCAAAAAGAAAATTGTCAATTAGCTCCAAATTGCAAAAAGAAATTAAATGGTGCCTTGGAGATGTTAAATATTTCCATTTAATGAGGATTTAGTAATTAATACGTCATTAAAATTGGATTTTGGCTAACCAAAAGCCATTTTTCAATATTAAATTACCAATTTCATTAAAGGCAAAAAGTTTTCAAGACAATTTTAATCTATTAAAGCCAATTTTTGCAAGTCCTATCCAAATCGATTTTGCTATGCTATTTAAAAAATTTGACAAAAGTAAAATTGCCTCTAGAGTCAAAAATCGATTTTTTTGCAATTTAGCCTCTCTACAAAATTTAAATTTTCACCAAAGCAAAATTTGAGATTTTCCAAAACTCAAGTCTAACAAAATTTTCCTTTTGAAAGATTATTCAAATTTTCACAGTTATATCCAGATTTTCAAAAGAAAACGTCTAAGTACAAATTTACAATTCTATCCTGCCAAATATTGCTCTTTAAAATTGTTCAGCCCAAGGATGAAATTGGTTGCTCTGGAAAATCAAGCGGAACTGGGTGAAAAATAAGCTAAGTCTCTCCCACTGGCCCAAAAGTGTCCAAGGCTCAAAAATCTCAAAAAATCGAAAAATGTTGGACAATCCAAAAATTCGCCAAGGTGACTAAAAAAGGGGGTCCCCAAAAAAATTTGTGCGATGGTGTGAGAACCTCACAATAGAATCATCAAACTACCCCCATCTTGGTTTCAATGCCTAGGATCTTAATCCAGCTTTGTCAAGATGCTTTCTCCAAGGCAATTTAGTAAACTTAAAGTTTAGAGTTCACATCTTGCATCTATTTCAAAGCCTACAATAAGGAGATAATTTGTTTCAAACACTAGAACAGAAACTTTGTTGACAATTGCTCGTGATTTACACTAAAAGGTCCTAGCCCTTGATATGCTAGGGTCAAGATCCAACCCTCAGTTATAGTAAAACTGCATAATCAGGATACAGAAATGAAAGTTTTAATAGAGAACCCAAGCTGTGATTAAACTTGGGCACATATATGAGTATATTCTTTCATGATAAAAAACATCCATTTCTCATGTTGAAAGCTTTTCAAATAAGGAGACTCCATTTGATCTGCAGTTTAAGACATCTAAGATTAACCAGCCAAGGTTTGTCGAACTCCTTAATCTTGCTTCCTGTCTTTCCCTAAATGATATTCTTGCAGAGAGATGCGGATAGTTTGAAATAATGCTATGCTTAAAAAATTCTAATAGAGCCATTACCCAATGGAAATGACATTATCAAATGATTGAGAAAAGCCCATCACAATTCCTTTCTAAACCCCATTTGGTTATAGTATACAAGCTTTGACAAAGCAGAGCTGAATTCATAATAAACTGCTGATGCAAATTGATATAACCTTTTCTTGCCATAAACCTACACTAAGTGAGCCAACAAGTAGACCAATTGCACACAACCTAAGCTGGTGGGTTCGGATCCAAGTTCGAAGTTCGAGAACCAGTTCACAAGTTTTTCACAATTTTGGAAAAGGGTTGGATTCGTTAGAATAAAATCATGTAAGAATTATAAAAATTATACATACATACATACATACATACAGACATATGTATGTATGTATGTATGTATATATATAGATATAGATATATATATATGAAGCATGAGTTAAAATTAGAATGTAGCATAGTAGTATATACACATTTAAACAACAACAACACCATAAACAGTTAAACTTGTAATCATAGTAAGTCTTCCTTAAGACAAAATAACCTGTTTGGAAACATAAAATGACAATGAGAAGCCACCAAAAGCAATTCATAACAACTTTTGTGTTGTGGACGCCAAAAACCATTTCAGTCCAAAAAAGCACTTTCCAGCTGTCTGAGGGGCCCAGTTTGCTGTGGGTTCAAGCTTTTTGGTGTTGGTTTGCCCGGGTTTGAAACCAGTTTGAACCTAATCGTACCCGCAGGGCAAAAAAAGAACCCTGCCCTAACCAAGTTCAAACCAGACCAGAACCGTGGACCAGTTCGAACTTTACCTGGTCCGGGGTGGGGGGGTGGGTAAGGTAGCACGGGAACTTAGCAGTCACAACACGTGAGTGTACCTCTGTTTCAGATAAAGTTGGCAGTGGGAAACCAATAATTCCACACCTTTCTAAGGTAACAGAACTGCATGAAAAATTTTAATAGCAAATAGAATTTTAGTGATTTGATTCTTTAGTGTCCCTCCAAATTCAAGAAAACCTCAAAACATTTAGCTTTTGACCTGTTACTCACAAATTAGAAGGCCAAAATACATATTTGAATGAGTAGATTATGTTCATCTTAGAGATTGTTCAACGAGGGAAATAAGAGGCAAAAAATATCCATGTCTATCCACTTGGACAAAATTCCTTGTACCTATTTTCTAGGTTAAAAACATTTTCTAATTTTATGAGATATGCAGCCTTTCTTTGAAATACAGCATACATTGAAAACTGGTATTTTCCATTAGTTTTTTCCTCAGTGATGGAGACACAAAGTAAAGGTATTTCACAAAGAGAATTGTATAGAAACCAACATCACAATAACAAAAAACTACCAACAAGTCGTGGCACCAAACAGACAAGAATATTACCAATCTTCAAATAAAAACACCTGTTACACAGTTGCAATCTGGGAAAAACGTGCACTGCAAAACCTAGGGTATGGACAAATTAGAATCACATCATGACAGCAACCCACAAAGTCAAAATTACTTCCTCACTGAAACTCTAAAAAAAAATGTACATCTCTCTCTCCATATATATATATATAATGTGAAAATTGCAGGT
Source organism: Cupressus sempervirens (assembly GCA_028749045.1). Taxonomy (NCBI): domain Eukaryota; kingdom Viridiplantae; phylum Streptophyta; class Pinopsida; order Cupressales; family Cupressaceae; genus Cupressus; species Cupressus sempervirens. The sequence goes on along the minus strand of CM053792.1, from coordinate 104,686,414 downwards.
AAAAACCATACCGAAAATCACAGATAAAAACATAAAAAAGTCATGCCTATACTCAAAACAATTGCCATTTTGCGATTGTCATCTATACTTGTATGATCTGTACTACTTTAACGTCCTTTTTATCTTAAATAAAAAAATAAATCTCTATAATTAAAAGTTAATTGCAAATGATTTTCAAGATACATATTAAACAAATTCAGAAACAATACTAAAACTTCTTGTTTGACAACTGGGCCTATAACAAAACAGAACATAACAAGTTAAATAAATAATTGATGTTTGTGTATTAAGGCTTTAAGCTACGATAAATTTCTCAGAATTTTGGAAACAAAAGTAAAGCAAAAAAAATATAAGCTAGCTATGGTTGCTTCAAGAATGAAGATCAAATCGAAGAGCGCAAACAAAAGAAAAATATAGACAATTTATTGCATACTTACAACCAAGATGGGTACTTGCATGCTTATAAAACACGAATATGATAGAGAAGCACATACTAAAGGAAAAAGATAGGCAATTCACTGGGTGCTTTGAAAACAAGGATATAATAGAGGAGCACAAACACACCATCCTCCATTTGTAGTAGCTCACAATTTTTCTGAACAAAGTTCATCTACTTGGTAAGTAATCTAAGAACCAAAAAATATTGGGTGACCATGTAGGAAAAAAGGTAGCATCTTCATTTACAGACTACAAAAAAATATTTCCTTATGCATCAGCAATCACAAGAACCAGTAATGAGTTTATTGATATTCACTTACGCCTTGACAGATCCTTCTCAATCCGCTTCACATGGATGGCTGATCTCAACTCCATGAATGGATCAGTGGTGATTAAAGCTAGCTTATCTCCTTCTGAGAAATCAACAGATCTAGCCGGTGAATCAAATTTGAAAGAATATAACTGTGTTCCATTCTCCACTTTCCATAACTTGACAGTCTGATCTGCGCTGCCAGTTATTAAACGTGTAGAATCCCCTGCATTGTAAACCCACTTGAATTAGATGTTCAAAAAAATGTTCTCACCAAGATCTGACAAATTTTCTATGATTTCATCTAGCATAAATGAAATTATAATAGCAAGATTATTACTAAAACAACTCATGAGAACTATAGAACACTTAAGCTTTTATTATTTAACAATTAATATGATGTAAATGTTGAGTAAACCTGGTCCACTTGGTTTTAGTTTTCAATTGAGAGTTGACATACTAAAAAGAGAATGACTCTGATCCATGTTAAATTTAAAATGAGTCAATAAACCATAACCCAAACCCTGGAGCAAAATTCTGCACAAAGTAAAGAGAGCCATTGTTATACACAAAGCCTTTCCACAAATTTGTTTCTGCCTTCTATGCTACTAAGGGTGCATTTTGGAGCCAATTAACCATGTCATCTTTAGATAATTTTTCTATTTCTATCACACAGGAGCAAGATTAGCTAATCCAAATGTGCACACTAAAATCCTCTAAGCCACATACCCTGATTTCCAACCAAAGCACCAAATAGCAAAAAGGGCAAAGTTGTAACAATAAGGATAAGCAACAAAAGAATAGCGATGAGAAGAATAATTAGAAACAAGCTGCTCCAAACAAAGCTAATGAGACCCAATCTTCTAATGGTGGCATGCCTAAGATAAGGTCAAATGTACCTATCGTAAATGAGGAGTCTAACAAGGGTAAAGAAAACAGCAGGACGCAAGACCCTCTAGCAGTTGCTTCACCACCATCCATCTAGGTTGTTGATTAAGTGCCTCACACCACATGGCTTCATCAAAGGATGAACTTGCAACCTTGGAGTAATTTTCTATACCTTATATTTTAATGGGTGATAAGTATAACACTCTGGTTGAAATATGAGGGAGAGGGTCTACTGATGTGGGTGATGGCACATTCCATGATGATCTTTGTGTGCCCTCATTATCAACTAATCTCCTATCAGTATAATAGATCACTCAATAAGGTTTAGCCCTTACGGAAGCAATCTGAGTTTTCTACGAATTGAGTGGTAATTCAAGTTGCACAATGATTCTACAATTGTAGTTGGAAAGAGCACATCATCAGTCATGACTTCATTTGTTTTCTCATTTTGTTCATGATCCTCCATTGTCTGCTTTGCTCATTCATTCTAATTAACTTGTCGCATATGCAATTTGGTTACTTAAACTACCAACAACTTAATCAACATTACATAATTACAAGATTGCCTCTCTCTCTCTCTTCTAATGGTCTTTGCCATGAATGCATTCTATACAAGCATCCAGAAGAGAAATTTGACAAAGGCACTACTCAAAAACCTTCACAACTTTGGAGTTGGTACACACAATTGGACCATTTCCATATCCATCTTTCAAGAGAGCCCGATATATTTTGACCATTAATGATGATTTTTCTAGATGCACTTTTGTATATTTTCTCAAATATAAGTCAGAAGTCTTTGATTAGCTCTTTGACAACAAGGCATTTGTAGAGAGAAAATCTAGGAAATCTGACAAAGTTTTGTGTACAGATAATGGGGGGGAATATGTTAATAGCAGGTTTGAGCGATTTGTACTTCAAAGGACAGTAGCGTGCAGCATGTAATTTCCTATAGCCCTCAACAAAACAGAGCTGCAAAATGGAAGAATCAATTCTTGAAAGAAATAGTTAACTGTATGATACACTACAAATCTTTAGTACCGCCATATTTGGTAGAAGCCATAAACTAGGCATGTTATATCCAAAGTCAATCCCCCACAAAGTTGTGAAGGAAGTTACTTCTTTTGAAGCTTGAACCGGTCAGATACACTCAATTAAGCACTTTTGAGTATTAGATTCTCATGAACGGGCTATCATTCTAGCAACAAAACACAGGGCATGGATCCGTAGAGAAAGCTTTGCATATTTGATGGATACTCAGATGTTGTCAAAGCATTCAAGCATCTAGATACTACCACTCATGAGCTGTTCATTGAGAGAAGTGCTCGTTTTGAGGAGTCATGCTAGCTCAACTTGTAGTAATTCTCCATTCACTATCACATTGGAGTCACTGCATCATAATGATAGTTCATTTGAAGATCTTAATCCTCTTGCTTTAGATGACAATGATAATGATAATGCTCATCTCTCCAACAACTGTTATTAGAAGGATGAGGATTCTCCTCCAAATTCTTTTGATTTGAGAACTGTTGGCCATTTTTGACCCCCATTCAGCCCATCATCAATAACCAATCAAAGATATCTTCAACAGACTGTTTTCTTTGTTGTGGGTTAACATGCGATTTGGTTGGGGTTAACATTTGATGTTAACTCAGTCTCTTCATGAATCAGGTTGGCTCAGTTCCTTCATTGACCGAGCTAATTCAGTTTGTTCTTTGACCAAGTAAACTCGATTCCCTCTTTTGCCAAGTTGTGGGTTAACACATGCATCTACAGGTGTTAACATTTCGTGTTAACCACTTTCACTGTTTCGAAGAGGCACTTTCATGCTCTTTTCGAAATAGCGAATTTCGCTATTTCAAAAGGCTTACCTTTTTGCCTTCTTGAAAAAGCAAAATTCGCTATTTCAGAAAGTGCCTTTTCTTGCTTCCACAAAATGGCGAAGTTGTTGCTACCTCCTCCACCGCGCATTGGGAATTATGTCGACCATCAAATTTGTGCCGCATGGTGGATTCTTCTTGTGCTAGATTTCTTTTGATTGGACGGTTCTCGTATTTTCGCATTGCTACCTTTTACTCTTGCAAAGATGCGATGACCATCAAATTTAGATGCATCTTTGGAGATTCCTTGCTTCATCCAGTGTCATCCATTTAATATAAAGAGGATCTTGATCTATGGTTGGGTTTTATTCATGCGTTGGGGATTTTTTTTGCAACATTTGGGCCGTTCATTCCAAAATGAAGATCTACATCGACGGCTCATCTTTTTGGGGCAGATCTAATTCTTTTCGCGCAGGTCAACTCTGTATTTTCGCGGCGGGTTAACATCTCGTGTTATCCCACCCTGCATTTTTTACAATGGTGCGAATTCATTTGTTGTAGCCATGACATGTTACAAGGATTGTTTTCATTGCAAACCGACATCTAGGGCCTTGTTCCACAGTGTTAATGGTTCTCATGCCTCTTTATGGATTGTATGATCAAATCTTTGGATTTGATCTCTCTTATGGCTAGGTGCATTGATTTTGGTTTCTTTATGTCACTTTGAAACAAGAAGTTGATTTCAAGTTATTTCAAAGAAGCACTTTCGTGCTCTTTCCGAAATAGCAAATTTCACTATTTCGGAAGGCTTAACCTTTTGCCTTTCCGAAAAAGCGAAATTCACTATTTCGAAAAGTGTCTTTTCTTGCTTCCGCAAAATGGTGAAGTAGTTGCTGCCTCCTCCATCGTGTGTTGGGAATGGTGTCCACTGTCAGATTTGTGCCACGTGGCGGATTCTTCTTGTGCTAGGTTTCTTTTGATCGGACAGTTCGCGTATTTTCGCATTACTACCTTTTGCTCTTGCGAAGATGCGATGACCGTTGGATTTAGATCCATCTTTGGAGATTCCTTGCTTCATCCAAGCCATCCATTTGATATAAAGAGGATCTTGATCTACGGTTTTGTTTTATTCATGTCTTGGGGATTTTTTCATAGCATCTGGGCCATTCATTCCAAAATGAAGATCTACATCGACAGCTCATCTTTCTAGGGCAGATTTGATTCTTTTCATGCGGGTCAACTCTGTATTTTTGTGGTGGGTTAACATCTCATGTTATCCCACCCCGCGTTTTTTACAGCAGCATGAATTCATTTGTTGCGGCCATGACATATTACAAGGACTGTTCTTTCATTGCAAATCGACATCTAGGGCTTTGTTCCAGGACATTAATGCTTCTCCATGCCTCTTTATGGATTGTATGATCAGATCTTTGGATTTAATCTCTCTTATGGCTGGGTGCATTGATTTTGGTTTCTTCCTGTCACTTCCAAACAGCAAGTTGATTTCAAGATCAGATTTAGCCCTGATATTCATTTATTGCTGCTCTCTGCAACTTTACTGCAGTTCTATTGGGTTCAAACTTCATGTAAAATCAGAGTTATGCCTAAGCTATAAAGGAAAGTTGTAAATATCTTTCAAAGAGTTCTTCATGTTCTTCTCGAGTTCATTGCAGCAGCATTATGCTCTGTATTTGTAATCTTTTGCCTTCCATGAATTGAAAACTTAGCTTCTACCTCATCTTGCTAGTCTGATATATTATGCATTTTATGCCTTGTATGGATTATTTCTTGTTTGTTCTTTCATGTTTGCATATCATGTGTAGTATGCTACTGAATGTTGTCTTGTGAACTGTTTCCTTGCAACATTTCATTGGTTTTACCTTCATGTAAATCTTGAAAGAGTAGATTCCTTCATGTAAATCTTGAAAGAGTAGATTTGAGCCAAGATCTATGTATTTGGGTGTTTTATTCATGTTTTGTGCAGTTGTAGGCAGAGTTGTAACCATATTTCTATCTAGTGCATCACCCCCTTTCCTTTCTGCAATTTATTTATGTTCTCTCTCTGCCTTTTCCTTCCCAATTTTAGTTTAGGTGCATCTTGATAGTAAGGAAGCTGGCCTTCTCCGGAGATTCGACCTCACAGCACAAGTCCCACACTTGGAGGTCATTTCCATGTTACACAGGGTCGCTTGAGGGTCGTACCTCAAGCAAGGGTGCAAGCTTTTGAGTCAATAAGAACCTCTTCGTGCTCCTTTAGCCACTAGTGTTAGCAAGTGATTGGGTTGGTGATTCTTTATATACTAGAAGAACAAGGTCACAATTTCAAAAGGTTCCATGTCTCTTCACTGCTTCATCTTCTAACCCATAGTCCTTTTGGGAAGCTTCAAGTATCCCTGAGTGGGATGCAACTATCCAAGAAGAGTTCAATTCCTTGGAAAGGAGTCATACTTGGGATCTTGTCCTTCTTTCTAAGGGAATGAAACTTGTTTGATGCAAATTGATCTATTGGAATAAATTTACTCCAGATGGGTAGGTTAATAAACACAAAGCTCATTTGGTTGCAAAAAGACTGTCCTAGATTACTAGGATTGACTACTTTGAGACTTTTGCAATAATCACCAAAATGAATTCCATTCAAGTTGTCCTTGCTATTGTTGCAACTCGTAAATGGGAAATTCATTTGATGAAAGGTCCTCCCCTTACTAACCCAAACACAGAGACAACAAACTGAAAATTGCAAGAATCAAACAATGGTAAGAACAAAAACACTTGCTTTCTATTATCTTCACTGAAATGACATTATAATATTTAGAAAAATAACATGCTACAGCCACATGGGAATTTTCATTACAATATTATGCAAGCAAGAGCCACCATATGCACCATCACAATTGCCATCGGTAACCCCTATTTGTCTTCTTTTGTAATGTCCCCATTCAGAATCACCTTTTACTTTGTTTTATTCTTCATAATTTGAATAATAATAATATTTTATTGTTCTACTCCTTTTTGGCTTGGAATGAAACCACTTTATTGAAAATATCAGCACTCTTCATAGTTGCCTTTGAGAATAATATATTATTCCCCAAGTTTCTCTCCCTTCCTTGTCCTCAAATGAAACATCATCCCTTTATATATTCCAATGTGGACAAAAGATACACATCTTCATCATGTCTACCCTTTGCAATGATCACAACCTTTTTACAACTACTACTCCTTTGAAGTGTCACAAAACTTCATCATTTTTGTCACTTGGAAGAGTTACAATCTTTCATGATCACCAACCTTTGAAAGGGACATAACCCTTCAAAATCCTTGCCCTTCACAAGAGTCATGACATTACATCATTGTTGATCCTTTGGAAGTCACAACCTTTCAGATTAACTACCCTATGGAAGAGTCACAATCCTTTCATAATTACCACTTTTTAATAGAGTTGAAACCATTTATCACGGTTGCCCTTTGAAAGGGCCACAAACTTTCATTATTGTTGCCTCTTTGGAAGAGTCGCAACCTCATAGATTTACAACCCTTTGGAAGAGTCACAACCTTTCAAAATTACCACCACTTAAAAGAGTCACACCCTTCATCATTGTTGCCCTTAAGAAGGGTCACAACCTTTCAAATTTACTACCCTTTGGAAGAGCCACAACCCTTCATTATTTCCTATGCTCTTTTCTTCCTTTCTCCTCCCCTTCCAAATAAAGTTCTCTTCTCGCTTTTTGTATCTCATGCTTGAGTGAATCACAACTCTTCCTTTGATGCCTTTGACTCCTCATTAATTTAATTAGGTTTAATTCGGTTATATTCTAATTTTATTATTTTATATCTTCTTCTTCTTTTTATTATATCAATCAAATATTATAATTACTATATTAAAGATATATTATTAAATTAATAATATGTCATCTTGTTATACTAATAATAGATTATATAATATTAGTTATTTATTTATTTATTTTAATTTTATCACTGTGATTTTATATTATTATTTTAATATGATTATTTATTTATATTGTAATTATATTAGAACAATGTTATATTATTCTTTATCTAGTTATTAATTAGAACTTAATATTATCATTTGTTAAATCTTCTTTCAGATAGGGGACATCACAGTCCACCCTTCCTCAAATTTGTTTGTCCTCAAGCAATGTGAACCTTTTATGGTGTCTCCAATATCCAATATAATGACCCTAAAGTGGTAATTTCAAAGAACTACAATACATTTACAAATATAAACTTACCAAATCTGAAGATTGAGTAATATTCAATTAAAATACTAAGAATAATTCAAAGATGGAACTTATCTTGATGTAATGTACTACTTGACTTCTCCTTTGTTAAGTATTGCCTTAAACCATGATCTCACTTGATGAATAATCCTAGTCCTTAGGGAGTGTTTATCAAGTTTTTAGCCCATGTAACTAGACTTCCTAGGGCTCCAGTTATATCATAATCAACTTAGAGCAATCCTCCAACTATGATGCCATCTCCCACAACCCCTCTCTCCTTAAGACCTTATGAATATCTAATATTTGACATATCCATCCTTGTGATGCATGGGAGAGACATTATCTCTTCCCAAGCCTTATGGGTACCCTACACTTTGGTGTATCCGTCCTCCTAATCTTTGGGAGGGACTTCATCTCTTCTAAGGCCTTATGGACACCTTGTACTTTGGTGTATCCATCCCTATAATCCTTAGAAGGGACTTTATAGCTTCTTAGGCCTTTATGGATATTCATTTAGGATGTATGCATCCTTATAATCCTTGAGAGAGACTTCATCTTTTCTGAGGCCTTTATGGAAATCCCTTTAGCATGTGTGAATCCTAATAATCCTCGAGAGAGACTTAATCTCTTCCCAAGCCCTTATGGATATCCTTTTAGGACTTGTCCATCTTATAATCCTTGGGACAGACTTTATGAATATCCCTTTAGGACATATCCATCTTATAATCCTTGGGAGAGACTTTATGGATATCCCTAAAGGAAGTATCCATCCTTGAAATACTTAGGAGATACTTTCACTAGTAGAATTTTGGCAAATAAATGACTACATGACTAAAAAATTTAGTCACAAGACTAAAAATTTTAGTCACGTGACTAAAAGTGATCAAATTCTAGTAATATTTTTCAAATTGTAAGTGACTAAATAAATGACTAATTTGATCATCAGGTAAAATCCCAAGCTTAGACAAAGATAAGTAACTAAGTAAATGATCAAATAAATGACTAAACAACTAGTCTCTAATATTTAGTCACAAATAAGGGTGAGTGTGTAGCTAATTTGGTGTAAACGTGCGTCATGATATGTAGGCGAGTCACCCTTGTATGATTTGAAAACTTGAACCTCAAATTCAAATAATTTTGAGAGGGAATTTTACAAAAAAAATTAGCATTATTTTTATTATTTGTAACTCAAAACCAAATGCAATTACAAAGAGGATATAATCAAGTATTTTTGCGTAAGAATTAATGGAGGTGCATATTTATAGACATTATCAGAGTGAAGTGTTTAAAAATTATGATATCACAATTAGGATTAAACTACGTAGTTTTTCTAGTCAAACTCATTGACCTATATTTTAGGAGTAGTGATTCACATGAATCCATCGACTCTCATGAGAATGAATAGAATGTCACTTAACACTCATTGGATCTAAGGGGTGCTCACACAACTGAAGCATTGATAATTGGTGGGAGGTCACTCATCTTAGGGCTACTAGAGTTCAAAACAATATTTCTAAAGTTAAAATTAATACACTGTCATAAAAAATTTAAAATATTATTTTAATTATCTCTAATTTAAAATTAAAACTATTTTAATTGCCTTAAACTAAAAATAAAAACAAGATAATTTAATGTTGTCTATACATCACCTAAAATATTTTATTCATTGTAATTACTAATTAAGAAAAAAAATTTAATTAAAAATTAAAAGAAAATAAATAAATAAAATTCAAATAATTAATAATAATGATATAACCATACAGATATGGGGTGTCGGTTCTAGGGTTAAAAAACTAGTTAATTGATAATAAGTAAATAATGATATTGATATGGGGCGTATGACATTTTTTTGATTTCATCTATGGTTAGGCACGATAGGCAAAACATTAGCACATAAGTCAAACCTTGCACTGTCAATAAAAAATTAAAAAAATTAGCACATAAGAGAAAAGATTGGCAACATTATTAGAGATTCAAAATAAAGTTTTCTTTCATTTCTTGGAAGGATCGGTGACAAGGAGAAAAAGGATAAGGGTTGAAGAAATTCACACAAAATTTTTATTCAATTCACCTTCATTGCTTCTTTGGTTCGTTGACAACCTAGATTGGACAATAAATGGGGTTACAGTTCCTTCAGCACATCTATAGATATAATTTGTGGCACAAAAGCTCAGGTTTTCTCTATTTTATTAGTCCCAGTTCCTTCAACACATCTATAGATATAATTTGTGGCACAAAAGCTCAGGTTTTCTCTATTTTATTAGTCCCTGCCGATTTTTCACTGTTTCATTTTTATATTAGTTGGAATGTTGGGAAAAGTACTGAATTCAAAAATCAGTGTAAACCTATAGTTATTCAATACTTTTATATTTTTGCACATTTACTAAATTGAAATTGTAATTTTCCTATCAGCCAAGCACACAATCTTTTTCATTTTTTCATCCAAATTTTACAAAAATTAAAGAGACTACATTTGGCATTTCATAGGAGTATCACATGCATAACATGCCAATGTAATGTCTTTTGATGTGGAAAGAGAACAAGAAATTTGGTACATGGACATATGTTCCTATTTCTTAAATTTACAAAATACACTATTAAATCGTGCCCTATGTTCTATGCACGACATTCTCTAGAGGTAGTGTGTTGGGAGTTCTCAGAGAGATTGCTGCCTAATTCTATGAGGGAAGACAAGTTTTTTTTCCCTCCTAATAATAGGTTAGTCATTTGTAATTCGCGGTTTTTCTTCTTCTCTTAATTTCTATTTATTTCGATTTATATGCAGGTGGCAGCCGAAAAATCTAAGCCAAAGAAGAGGGAAAAGACAAGTACATCTTCTTGTGAAGCATCTGATATACTCGCACCATCAATTTCAAGTGAGGTTTTTATCGTTCTGTCTCTTCACCATACTAGGGTAAACTAGGGGTCTCTGCGGGTGATGCCTCTGCTATCTGGTCCCCACTTCATGTAGTCTACAGAGATTTTTCTAGATTATGTTAGAACACTCAGATTATATGGCTACAAAAAACTTATTTGTTCAAAGGCACATATCTAACTTTGTCCAAAAAAATTAGCGCCCCCGAGATGCTCTGTGCTCTAATGGAGGGTGTAATGACCACTATAGCATAATATTGTAAATTAGAACTAAAATTCTTCATGATTTTGAGAAATATCTTCTCCATTACTTAAATGCTTCCCTAGACTGTGTTTGATGGAATGTCGCCAGTTAATACAAACATGAGATCACAGACAATATGTGTGGCGATCGTTTGATATAATACATTCTTGAAATGCCATTTCATCAGAACAATGTTGACAAGGATATGGAGTTTTTAAAAAAAAAAGAAGCTTTAAAAGCTTTCATTTAGACGCAATTTTCAAGTGTAATGTTCATTACAAACTGCCACATCCATCATCGTGATCCTTAGCTCGCGGAGCCTCTATTAAGTCTGGAATTACAATACAGTGGACAGCGCATGTAAAGCACTTACATAAAACACCACCATGTAATCAATGTTACAATACGCCTGCAGAGGTTAGTTTAACAAGCATGGAGAATGTTTGATGAAATGCCGATAGAAATGTGCGTGAGTTGCTTGATGAATGTCGCTTTGCAAACGTAAGTTATCTCTCATAATTTAATGAGAGTTTATCAGAGTATCATTAGAATTCATTGTCTCATCCAGTGGAAAAAGAATTTTGACAGTCAAATGAGATTTTGAAACATGTTATATGGGAGCTTTTGCTATGTTTCAGCGCAGCCCATATGTGAATGAGAGTCTCCGGAACCTGTTTGAATAGGAAAGGAAGTGTTCCTAGGTGAAAGTTATCACTGTTGTATAACAGAGAATACCTCTCCATTTGTTTGACTTAATGTCTTGAGAAACCGTGATTACAGTGAATATATGCAAGCCAAGCTGGGGTTTATTAAGTAACCATTGACACCAATCAAAGAATAATGAGAACATAATAAAGATGGGAATTCTATCGAACTATAAAGGACATGATAGGAAGCATACTGAAAAGTGGAATCATGGACATGGCATAATCAAGCATCTGATAAAATGTCGAAGGATGTGAACAAGTTCAAACTATTAACAAAATGCTTCAAGAGGGAATGAAGAATTGTTCAAGTGAGATGCTCTCAGATAATATTGTCTTTTTAAAATTTGCAGAGAAACAAATTGAAGATATTGAAGCATCTTCAAAGCACATTTTATTTGTAGCCTGTTAAAAATCTGTGGGGTACAATGAAACACAACTATCAGACACCCGACCGTGCACCAATTCTCAAGAGCAAGCTTCCTGACATTGGTGATACCATTTTGGGCAACATCATTAAGCAGGATTTCTGGACACCAATAGAAGTTGAGGAAAGAACCATAATGGTGATGCAAGTTATTGATATCACGAGCAAGAGGTCACCCAATATCCATATAGTGCCCAGAGTTGGTGTTAAAATGCATGAGAGCATATCAGCTTGACACCAAATAGGTAGTTTTGACTAATGGAAAAGTGATAGCCAGACTTGATCTAGTGGTCATTGCACTTGTTTCCCATCTACCAATTCGAGAGCAATTTTCAGATATTGATAAAGATTTTGCAAAACAGTACTTTGTCAGTAATAAAAATCAATTCCTCAACACCATAGCTAGATCTTGGCTTTCTCAACCAAGAAAGGGAAAGTCGCAGTTATCAAAATCAACTCACAGATCTTTATTCAAGGAGGATGTTGCAGCTATGGTGATTAACCTAACCAGGTTGGTGGGAAACAAAGACTTTCAAGAGTTTGAAGATTGGATGTCTTTGTTTATCAATACAACATGCAAAGGCACTCACTTCATTGACTAAGGAGAAATTATCAGCGATTGATTGCATAACTAATTGTTAGAACTGGGAACTAATAATTGCTTTTATAGGACTTAATAGGCATGGTAATTATGATGATTTAACATTGATCTTTAATTGCCATCCACAGCTGTAAAATGACAGAGTCCACAACATTTCATCAAATGCCAGCAACAATCAACTTGGCAATGTCACTAGATCAGCAATTCATCGACATACTCACATCCTACTTGTCAAATTGCATAACCTCTTCAGAATCAACATTCCAGAGTCATTTTGAGTTATTTGTATCACTTGCTGGCTGAAGAGTTTTTTTTCCCAATGGATTCCTGACAAATCCTCATTTTACCTCGTTCTTGTCAATTCTCTTAAAATATTTAAGATCAGCATCCCAAAATGATTCTGGAGTCTGATCCTGATTTTCTCTTTGACCTGTTCCAGCATATGGAGTCTTCTACTGATTTTGATCTTTTGCATAATACTTTTCCACCACGCATAGATGAAGATGTGCTTAATTCTATTGAAACAAAACCAAGTCTCTCCTTTAAACTAGGAGTCTTACTTCACTACTTTAGACGCCACTGGTTCTCTATCACATTTTCCTGATATCGGTTCTTGCAATGATATTAATTAGAATTACAATTGCATATGGTCTGTTCTTATTAGGCAACTATTCTGGAAAGACTTACTTGACTGGATAATATACTTTATTAGTTTGGTCGATGAAATGATTCATGTATTCGTTGTTAGTTCTGAAATATTGATGCAGAGGACCTTGCTGTACTTGCAATCAACAAATAAAAGAGGGACTTCAATAGTGTTTCTACAACACCAACCAAGCATCTTCATGAGGATCATTCTCCTTGATCCAAGCCAACTCCACAACCTATTAGAGTGCACACCTTGCCTTTATGCCACTATGGGCTCTACATATTTTATAACCATCACTAATGTCCCTCAAATACATCAGTGTCTTCAACCAAGCAACTATCTCTTACTAAGTGCTCACTAGCCCAATCACCAAAAATATGCTTCCTTGCTGTCTCTGGACAGACCCTCACACAAACAGGTATAACTTTTGAAGATGATACAAGTTTCTCGATCACTCCAGTTAGAATGGGCGTAATTAGGTTCTCACAAACATACTTAAATCTGAGCAAGATCCAACGGTTGGTTGGAAAGATATTGCCCCTGTACTGAACTGCATTTTTCTGGAATGGTCATCTTCAACTTTCTTCAAAATGTGTGATCCATTTCTTCAATCCCTTGTCCATTCCTGCACACAAACACCTATAGAAACATATGATACATGGATTGGCTCCTCCCATAAGACACGATAGCCACAGTGAGTGGGAGGGCCTAGGTATTCATAGGCAACTTCAAAATAAATCTCTGATTGCAATTAAACCTCTGTTTAGGAACAGTCAAGACAATCTGAGTTTTTCTAGCTTTAACATCACAAAACAATAACCCAGAGCATGGGAATGAACAATGACTCAAACCCTTACTATCCTACTCCATTATTAATCAATATTTCCTTCAAAAAAACATTTAACAATCCAAACCAAAGGATTGTTCCCTCACGATAGAGAACAAAGAAAATTGCAGAGAATTAATTCTGTATCCAATGAAACTTCATTACATTACTTTTTCCTTCAATAAAAACTCACTACTCACTCCCTAAGTAAGACTCCCCCCTCCTTTAAAAAAAAATCCATGATCAAACAACCAAATGACCTTTCCCAACCGGTTGCCCAATGTAACGTGCTCCTAACCAGCAATCAGTCAGTATTATGACTGTTACAATTAGTTGCCATTTTAGGAAAATTACATCATTTGGGCACTTTTAGTGCATTCCATCCTTTTTAATGGATTTATTAATCATATTACATTAAATGACCCAACATGGTCATGTTTATTCTTTTCTCCCACCTAGGATCTATTTAGTGACCCTAGTGTCTTCTTAGGCCTTTGTCTTTGGTCCTGGTGCTCCTACACAAAATATGTTTAAGGGTGCACATAGCATCACATTGAGTTTCTCAATATCCTAAAAACCATTGGACAATAGTCAAGATTTTTATTATCTTTTAGACTTTTATCATTTATTTTTATTCGCATGCACTAATAACCAAAGCTTGTGAATTGGTATGTATACTCTCCACCATTCATTCCAAATAGACTATCCACATCTATTAATATCTCTTGACTGTGTAACCTCCTTCATCTGATATCTTTAGCTTATCTTTCTATTTCCATGGAGACAACATTTACCACAGGCTTTTATTTATTGCTCGACCAACATCAACTACCAGGATTAGTATATAATTTATTATTGTCTGCAGTAGCTATTATGCTTCTTTCATTTACTCCCACAGTTGATCATTATTACATTTTATAGTAATTTATACTCCTTATAAAATTATAAGAACTTCATTGTAATTTGAAAAATGCACATTATGTCTGCTAGTCCCTTGGACTTATGCTAATTTATAGGTAATAGGAACTGTGAATTTTTAGCAGTAAGAAACAAGCCTCCCCCATATCGTGGATGAAATAATGGATAGTATTAAAGAATACTTTTTTCCCTTTGAGTAGCTCTTCTACTAGTAAGCCCATGCTTGTGTTGGTATGACTTCATTTTTTCTATGGTTCGTACTACTGTCTCCTCGGCCTGGCTTCTCATATTGCATTGCAAGTTTAAGTATATAATTGCTATTCTCGGCGTTCAGCGCTAGGGTTTCCTATAACCTTACTAACATTTGGCATTCTTGTTGGTGCAATCACTTTGGTGTGAGAACTAGAACCTAGGAAGCAAAATCTACATTGTAAATGAAGATTTTAGTGTCTGGGTGTAATTGGTGGGTTATAGATCTTTAACAATTGCATATTATTTGAAGACTTTACTGGTGGCATTACGTTTTGTAGATTACAGTACTCCAATAAATGGAAAATTTGAAGACGAATCTTGTTGAGCCTATTGAAGGAAAGTGGTATGAACTCCAAGGTTTTATTTTCTATACAATGGGCCCAAGGATTGAGGAGATCCTATTCTTTGCTGCTAGAAGATATCCTCTTATAAATTCTAAAACATTGTATTAGTTAAGCATTGCTGCTACAAATATTTCAGATATAATCTATTAGTTACAATAACCATCCAGGCATGGATCACTGTCAATACACTGTTGAGATCAGAAACTAATGATAATTACTGCCTTGATAATTACTGCTCTTTTCTTTGTGGTTTATTCATTATAAATAAGCATTGTGACATAAAGAGAGAATATTTTGGATATTGATGGTTTCATTCTAAATCATCTTTGTCTCTTCATCATAATTTGGGAAAGTTAATCAGCAACGCTTATTTGTAACTGTTTGCTATTTGTTATTGATGTTTATTATTAGTCTGTTTATTCGCTGTTGTAAGTTAAGCATATATGATTTGATGTCATTTTCCTCTTGAATGTTGATTTTTTCTCTTCCAATCAGTGCTTATGCTGATTCGTTTGATTTGGATATTTGATTGCTAAAGAGTAATATCAATGGATTATTATCTTTCTTTTTCTTTTGTGCTTTATCTCCATCCAACATAATGATTAGAGATTTTATGTCCAAGGGCTTTGAATATTGGTAAAGAAAATATTTTAAGGTTAAGCAATTAGAAGAAAAGTAAATATATTTCTTCCTTTTTGTTGTTTGGAGAATGGAGATAGAGAGTGGAATAGAAATTGATTCTTTCAGCAAACTATTTCAGAGTAGAGATGGCAAAGTTCCTCTGTCTTTTGCGGAGACTGCTAGTAAAGTCATCACTTGCAAAGGTAAGATATCATATTTCATTCTGAAATCTATATTTTTTGTAAATTTTCATGCCTCAAGATTCATAGATTTTCTAATGAATTAGTCCTATTGTTGTACTTTCTCTGGATTGTTCAGTTTTAGTAGCATGGAGGGCTAAGGAGTTGTTGGTAATACAAGATGTTCACGCTGAGACTTTTTTAATGGTCCCTAATATTCTTATTAGGCTAATAATGATTTAACCAAGGTTCTAAATCTTGTCTTGGCAAAGCTTACATTTCCTAAACCTTTTATTCATTTTGATTTTTAATGAACGCTATTTCCTTCTAACCGCGTTGAATAGAATTCAAGATTTTGTTCATATAGAGTGTAGATATGATGCTAATATTTTCTTTTCTTGATTATATTTCTAGTTTGCCACATATAGTTCCAATGACTTCAACAAAACTAATTGAGCCAAAGTTTCAATAGATGTTATTCAACACATTCATGTCTCGATTGTTGTAATGGGTTTGCACTTGTCTAACAATGGAATTACAGGCACAAGAAATTTGGCTCCGTTGTCATTCTTGGAGTTGAAGCATGTTGGATCTATTTTTTCAGTAGTCTTTTGTTTTTTCCTCACAAAAATTTCCTACCAAAAAATAGTCTCTTAGGTCATAGCAGGAATTGACACATTTCAAAGTGTCCTTTGTACATCCACCGTACGTGGCTTTTGCATGCTCTTAACATTGGTATTATTATGGTGATTGCATTTCATCATTATAACAAGGGACTCTATATTTGCATTGCACGCAAGCTAGTCTCAATTATTGTAGAGACTATGAAAAGAAAAAAACAACAGGTTTGATGTGATTTTTTAATGGGGTTTGATGTTTTTATTTAATGCAAAGGTCTATTTTTTTGATATAAATTGTATAATCATTTGTATCTTTTTTTGAGATGTTAGCACAAGAAACAATACTTGTGTGTGGCCAAAGTGCTTCAAATTATATTTTATAAGAGTCTATCATTACAATAATTTAGAGAGGTGTACATGAAATATAATTTTAAACTGCTTGAACAAAAGAATTTTAAATTGTTGAATTGTTATTGATAAAGATTTAGATTAATATTTTTCATAATAACTAAAATGTGTGTTCTTTGAGAAGAGTATATCTTGTTACAGTGACCCTAATCATGGTAGATCTAATGTTGGGAAGACAACTTTGTCAATTTTTTGCATTATTCTTTAAAGGGTACTAGCTCAATGGAAGAGTATATCTTGTTACAGTGACCCTAATCATGGTAGCTCTAATGTTGGGAAGACAACTTTGTCAATTTTTTGCATTATTCTTTAAAGGGTACTAGCTCAATGGAAGAGCACCTACTTTATAAATAGGAGGATGGTGGTTCAATTCTATCGTGCCCTAATATGACTAAATTAATGATTAAATAAACTACCAAATATATTACCCAATATACTACCAAATAAACTACCAAATATACAACCATATATACTACCCAAAAACTACCAAATATACTACCATATATACTACCCAAAAAACTACCAAATAAACTACCAAAATTACCAAATAAACTACCATATAAACTACCAAGTAACAACAATAAATGACTAAATCAATGACCTAATCAATGATTAAAATAGTTTAGTCATAAATTTGGTTGGGAGATAAATGTCTGGCAATAAACTACCATTACGCACGTGATCAAAATTAGTCACATATCTACAATTTTTAGTAGTTTATTTAGTAATATATTGTTGTTTTTGTACTAGTGTTTATCTCTTTCAAGGCCTCATGGATACCCTCAATGTATTCATTATCATCCTTATACACATTTCATCTATAATATAACAAGGCATTTAGGCCTTTAGAGATGTGTGATTGTTGCCTTGTAGTAAGGTGCCCTTTGACTTGGTTCTAACCTTATCCATTCTTCCATCATGGCCTTGCTCTATGTTTGTTTTTGTATTCTTACTTCTGCATTGTCATACTTCATATGAACTCGTAGTTATGATTTTTTTGAAATTTTTGTATGAAGACTATCTTCCTTAGCTTCCTTTTCTTGTTATGTATATTTTTCTATCCTTCTTTCTCTACTTACTGTATTTCAGAACTCTATGAGTTGCCATTAGATTACATGTCCCTTGATAAGACATAGTTGGTTCATTGTAGTTATTCTTACTTTTTTCTTGTTTTAAGACTATCTTTCAGTTACACTTCCAAACCTTCTATGGTGTTCTCTTTATGCTTTCCATTTGAAACTAACACTATCTTACCTTGCATTTGCAAATACAAGAATTGCTTTTGACATTATCATTAACCCGTCACAATATGCCTATGCGTTGTCATTACTATCATACATCTTTACAAGTCTCATTATGCTTTGTTCTTGCAACTATTTTGGTTTATCATTCAGATTACCATTTCTCCATTGATGGATTCACTTTCACTATTTTCAACAATATGGCATAATTATTCTCTAACACCATTGTAATGTCCCCATTCAAATCACCTTTTACTTTGTTTTTACTCTTCAGAATTTGAATAATAATATTTTATTGTTGGTCCTTGCTGCCCTTCAGAAGAGTCACAACCTTTTAGATTACTACTCTTCAGAACAGCCACAATTCTTTATTGATTCCTATGCTCATTTCTTCCTTTATCTCCCCCCCCCTCCAAATGAAATTCTCTTCTTGCTTTTTATAATCGCATGTTGGAGGAAGGCACAACTTTTCCTTTCGTGTTATGTTAGATTCTAATTTTATTTTTTTATTGTATTTTATTATATCAATTATAAATTAAATTACTATGGTAGAGATATATTATTATATTAATAATATATCATATTATTATAATAACAATAGATTATATTATTATTTATTTTATTTTATTTTATCATTATGATATATTATTATTTTAATATTCTTTATTTATATTGCACTTATAAATATATTATACTATTATTTATCTCTTTATTAATTTTTATTTAATATTATCATTTATTTATTAAGTCCTCTTTCATTAAAGGGGACATCACATCTTTCTATTTAGAAGTTTAACTACCCTAGAAGGTTTTGAAGATTGCAACCCCCCCCTTTTCAGGCCAACCGATTTTATATTAATTTTCCCTACACTAGAATATGATAAAATGTGTCCCAAATGGGTGTCAACACTTATTGGAGGATCTGAATGGATTTTATTTTTTCTCCAAAATTAGGGCAACCCCCAAAGGCCATATCTAGCAAACCATGTACTTGATTATCAATTATAACCAATTTTTGGAAACCTCTTGAACCACTCTACAATTCAAAGTATGAAGTGCCATTTCAAAAAAGTTTTGACCCCCTTTTGGAGCCTCTATGACCTTGAAATCTTAGTTTTAAGTTTTTGGGCCACCGTGCGAAAATAAAAATTCAATGTCTTCAAAATTGCCATGAACTTTATTGACATGCTTATATATCAAAAGATAAGTAATTGGAACAATTTGTGCTCAAATGAAAAACTTACTAAAAAGTAAACTTGTCCAAAATAGTAACTGCCCAGAATAGCCCTTATTGAAAAACTAGGCAATATTTTTGGTTGATTAAGGATTGTTTTTACACCTTGGATGCTCCAGTATTAGACAACCAAGGTAATTTGAGAAGTGACCTTACTCTTACCTTTTCTTTTGATAACCATAATGAATCTTCATTAGGTCGTCCTTTCCATTTGACCAAATACTCCTCATATTTCCTTTTTCTTGTGCTTTTGCCAACACAAATATCCAAGATGTCTTCTATCTCCTCTATAGTTAAAGTAGGTGTTGGAATATTCCACTATGCTTATGCTATCTCATCTACAATACTTCATTCATGGTACTCTACCAAATCTGAGAAACACAAGAGTTCACTAGCTTCATCAACAAACTAAAATTTCTTAGGTCTGCTCTTATGATTTGCCTTAGTCTAGAAGTGAAGATTCATTTTATTAGTATGTTTTTCACCTCTTCATGCAAATTTTTGAAGTGTTTAGCAAAGTCTTCAACTTTGGTACAACTCTTTTCTTCATTGTCCAACTTTCTCAACTCAGAAACATTATGCAAGTGCTCTTATTGACAAAATTATTGTATGTAAATTTTGCCCGTCGTAAAATAAAATCCCACCCCTTTACTTTATCTCATACTAAGCATCTCAATAGATAGCCCAAACTCTTATTCACCACCAATAACCCATCAGTCGATAAATCGTGTGTTGAGCTAAACTTCAAATCTATCTTCAACTTAATCCACTATGTCCTCCAAAAGTACCCAACAAACTTAGTGGTGCAATTTGAAACTGTGGTTTTGGGCAAATCATGTAGTCTCACTGCTTCTCTGGAAAGCAATTTTGCCACATAAACAACATTATTAGTCTTTCTACAAAGAATGAAATGTGTCATCTTCCAGAACCTGTCTACCACCACAAAAATGGAATCATGTTCCCTTTGAAGCCTTGGTAAACCAACAACAAAGTTGAAACTAATATCCTTCTGTGGCCTCTTTGGTAAAAGTAATGGCTTATACAACCTTGTATTTTCGTTGGTTCCTTTTCCCATCTCACATATTCTACAACTTTGCACAAACTTTTAACATCTTGTTGCAATTGTGGCCAATAGTAATATTATTCACTAACCAAAGCAATGGTTTTATCTCAATCAAAATGTTCAATTGATCCTCAACTATGCTTCTCTTTGATTAGGTTCTCCCTTGTAGAACTCTCTGGAATGCACAATTGGCTACCTCTGAATAACATAAGATCTTGGATTATAAAATCTAACCACCTAGTCCTATTTATAATAATAGGTTTTGTATAGGCTCTCCAAACTTCACCAAACTCAAGATCTTCATGAAATAAACTCTTGATCTCCTAGAACTCAACAACTTTGATCTACATCTTTGTCAACAAAGTTTGTCTCCAACTCAAAGCATTTGCAACTCTATTAAACTTTTCACTCTTGTGCTTCAAAACAAAAGTGTGACTTTGCATAAACTTCAGCCATTTTAAATGCCTTTAACTCAACTTTCCTTGCTTGTTTAAGTACTACGAAGCTTGATGATCATTAAATAAAACAAACCCTTTAAGTAAAAGATAATGTCTCCACTTCCTCAATGTTTAAACTATACAATAAAACTCCTGACCATAAACAAAGTATTTTCATTTGGCATCTTTCAATTTCTCACTGAAGTAAGCAATGGGTTTACCTTCTTGACTCAAAACAAATCCAATGACATCACCACTAACATCACAATCTATTTGATATACCTTATTACAATTTGGAAGTGCCAAAACAAGTTGCTTCGTAACTTTTATTTACAATAAACAAAAACTCGTTATTGCTCTTAGTCCACTTAAACTCTTTTCTATCATGTTTCATTGTTACAGTTAGGGGTCCACATATACTACTAAAAATTTTGATTAACTTTTTGTAGAATCTAGCCAAACCATGAAAAGATATTACCTCAGTAGCAATTCTTGGAGTAGGCCATTCAAGGATAGTCTTCAAATTCTCTAGGTCCATTTTAAGACCATTTACTATTTAAACAAAATCCAAGGTGCACTAACTCCTTCACAAAACTGCACTCATTCAAGTTAATTAACAAATTTTCTCCCCTTAACTTCTCCAAAACCTACGAGTATGCATTATGTGATTTTCCAATGTCTTCTTGAGGATCAAAATATCATCCAAATAAACAATAACAAACTTACTAAAAAATTCTTTCAATACCTTGTCCATGAGTTCAATGAATGTGCTCGAGCATGAAAACCAATTCATCTCCTTCTCTAATCTGGATTTGATGATATCCACTCTCCAAATTTATGTTTGTGATGTACTCAACTCCACTCAAGCAATCCATAATATCATCCATCCTTTGCAAAGGAGACCTATACTTGATATTAATCTTATTGATAGTCCAATAATCTGTACACATCCTCCATTATCCATTTTCCTTTGGTGCTAAAAATGTTGGTACTACACAAGGACTCAAACTCTCTCAACTTAACCCCTTATGCAACAACTCTTGCACTTGTCTGTTCAACTCTTCACTTTGTTAGAGTCATTTTATGGGATGCCTTATTGGTAAACTAGCTACATGAATCCAATCCATTTGATGACTAATCTTTCTTACTGATGGCAACCCATCACGTACATTATCAGATACAGTATCCTAAAACTCATCCAACAAATGTGCAACTTCCACATATACATCTTCTACTTCCTTGGTATCAACTTTTAGAATTAAAGCAAAATATATATGTTCATACTTCATGCCTGTTAGATTCAATCTGTCAACTAGATATATCCTTGCATTACTACATGTCTTTTCCTATGTTTTCTTCAATGGCTTTAGCTTGTTTTGAACTCCATCCTTAGTCAAAGAATAGATATTTGCATACGCATCATGTACTGCATAACAATCAAATTGTCAGAGTCTCCCTATCAATAGATGACAAAGATCCATAGACATATCACATAATATCTCATCGTGATAGGCTTCCAATTTTGAACTTTACCATACATTGTTCATTGACCAAATCCTTATGATACTTCTGTTAGAGTGGGGTTGTCGTTGCACCAAAAGACCGATATGTCAATGCTTGATAAAACCACTCAACTTATAGTACACAGGGGAGCATTGAACAAATTTCTAACAATCTCCCCCTCCGCATTACCCAAGTGTTTGAGGATTCGAACCTGTGACCAAGCTCTGATACCACTTGTTAGTGTGGGGTTGTCGTTGAACCAAAAGACCGCTCTGTCAATGCCTGATACAACCACTCAACTTATAGTACACATGAGGCGGTTAAGCCCTTGTCACGAATCCCAAGGGGAGCGCTAAACAAATTTCAATCAACTTCTGCAACTAAACAATCTAGTAGGGATTTGGATGCCCCCTCCTCGCTAACTTCAATTTATTAACCATTTCCTTTAAAATTAGGTTATCCATACTACCACCATAAATAATGACACTACATACTTTACCATTACACTGACATCTTGTGCAAAACAAATTCTTTCCTCACTCAAGTTCCTTCTTGTCATTTAGCAAGGATCTTCAAATAACAAGAACTTCTCTTTCAACATCTTCAAAATGTACTAACTCAGCATCTTCATCTACACGTACAACTCATGCATTACCTTCTGGTCTACTATTCGTCCTCCCTTGATGTAGGGGGACACTTATAAGCTTTATGTCCTCCACACTAAAAACACATTCCACAAAAAACTCCTCTTCTCGATCCTTGTCCTCTTCCTCTCTAATTCTCTGTTATCTTGATCGCAAGGATGATACAAATTATTTCCTCTTTGATTATGATTGCTAGTAGGTCACTATTCTTTTCTTATCTTTATTTCAGCCTCCCTAAGACTGTCCACTAGGCTTTCTACCACATCCTCCTCTATTTTTTCTTGGTCTCAAACTCCTTGTTCATTTTTTGTTCTACCTCCAAAGCAAATTGATATGCATCTTTAATGGTAGATATTCTTATCATTGTCAACCCTTCTTTAATGCTTGGCCTCAAGCCATTTATATAACGGGCAACCTTCTCCTCGTCGGCATTAGAAAGGCCTATTCTAATAAGGACTCTATAGAACTCTTTTTTATACTCCTGAACAAATCTTCTTTTCTTGCTTCAACCCTTGTATTACAACAAATCAAGCTCATAGTCAACAAGAATGAATTGTCTCTTCAATTCAATTGCATCTTGTTATCTTTCCTCCCTCTTCTATTTCTCTTCAACTAAACCTCTTTCCACTAAAGTTTAGTATGACCTTTTAGCCTGACCTTTGCAAATCAGACCCGCTCAAGATCTTCTACTTCTTCATACTCAATACTCTTCTATATCATTGATCCAATCAATCAACTCTTTTGGATTAAGATTTCCAGAGAATGTAGAAACTTTGATATTGGTCTCTTTCCAATCTTGGAAATGACCCTGAAAAACCTAGCTTCACCAAGATCTATAGTCCTTTCTTGCTCTTCTCGAAACTGTACTACTTCAAATTCATCCTCACTTTCCTATGTTGCCCTAATATAGGCTCCTCTACATAGCTCCTCTTACAGTGCTTGCACTTGTCCCTAGAGAGCTCTAAAACCCTCTTCTATCACACCAACTACTTCCACCGTAGTTCCTTTATGGAGGCATCTTTTTGCACCTATTTCTCAAACCCAAAACCACAACCCTAGTGCTAACTACCTCACATTCAATGATATGTCTACTCAAACGAACTTTTGATCTCAAACTACTTGATGAAGGGTACCCCCCTTACTAACCCAAACACACACAACACAACAAATAAATATAATGAAAATTACAAAAAATGAAAAATAGTTGCTTTCTATTATCTTCAATGAAATGATATTACGATATTCAAAAAAATAACATGCTACAGCCAGATGCGCATTTCCGTACAATAATCTACAACCCAGAGCCAGCATATGCACCATGAAAATTGCCCCCTTGTACCCCCTATTTGTCTTCTTTATTTTGGGAAATTTAACCGCCTTCAAAGGTTTTGGAGATTGTAACCCCCCTTTTTTGCCCAACCAATTTTATATTATTTTTCCCTACATCGAAATATGTAGAGAATATGACCCAAACGGATTTTGACACTCATTGGAATATTTGAAGGGATTTTATTGTTTCTCCTAAAGTAGAGCAAACTTCAGAGGCCATATCTTGCCAATTGTGTACTTGATTGTCTATTATAACTACTTTTCAAAACTTCTCAAAGCACTCTACAACTCAAACAACTAAGCGTGCTTTCAAACAAGTTTTGACCCCTTTCGAAGCCCCTAAGAACTTCAAATCTAAGTTTGAAGTTTTTGTAACCACCACCAATACAAATAAAATTGATGTCATCAAAACTGGACTTGATTTTGCAATGAAATTTTACTGGCATGCTTATATATCCAAAAAAGAACCTCCGTGGAAGTATTTGAAACAATTTGTATTCAAATGAAAAACTACTAAAAATATTAAGGTTGCCAAAAATAGTAACGCTGCCCAAAAATAGCCCCTATTCAAAAACTAGACAAGCTTTTTGGGTGATGTAAGATTGTTCTTACACCCTAGATGCTCTAGGGTCGTCATTTGTAGATGTGATGAGAGCATTTGTTTATGATAACCTTTAGGAGGAAATATACATAGAGCAACCACATGAGTGATTCAAAATCCTTCACTTGTTTCTTTTTATCAGAAGTCTTCCTATGGCCTCAAAGAAGCCCCTCAATATGTCAAGATGTACTCCTTCCTTCTAACAATTAGGTTCACTCATTATTTGATCTAAATGTCTAAACTTCGCAACATGATAATTCTCTAACTTTTTTGGTTCTCTAAGTTGATGAGTTGTTGATCACAAGTAATCACCGATCCACCGTTCATGTAGTGAAAATTGCCCTTCGTGGTTATTTAACTTATTGCTCAATGTCATATTTGGGCCTTCTACACTACTTGGGAATTGAGATCACTCAATATTCTTCAAAGATATTTGTTGCATAGTTTACGTATGTTCTTGATATGCTCTCTAAAATCTTGCATGGCTAACTATAAGTATGCACCAATTCCATTTCTATCTAGGGTGGAACTTGAGGCTAAGCATTCTTCACACTTAGTAGATGGCACTTTATATCGACAAATTGTTGGTTGTCTCATATACACATAAGGCCTAAAAATTTAATATGTTACAGGTATGGCCTCTTGATTGATGCACGAGCACCACCAACTTCATTAAAAACAGTCTAAAGAATTCTTTGTTACAATCAAGGTACTCACAATTATGGGATTCATCATACAGTAAGCACAGATTTGACATGGCGAAATACATAGATTTGATTGGGCAAGCAATTCTAACAATTTGTCAATCTACATAAAGATATTGCTTCTCTCATATTTCGGTCCAACTTGTTGGTCGAGCAAGACAACCTATAATTTCTCTCATCTACAGAGGTGGAGGGTATCAAAAACAAATTAAATGTTGCTACTAAGGTTATTTGGCTTCAAAGCATCCCCATTGAGTGGGGAATTACTTTTTGGAAGCCTACAATCATATTTGTGACAGCTAAAGTGCTATATAAATCTCTCCCATTCCATTTCACCATCAAAGGACCAAACACACCGAAATCTGCATGCACTACATTCAAGTTGATTCATGAGCAAATCATTAATATCTAGTACTATCTGACATCAGATCATATTGTTGACATCCTCACCAAACCCTTCATTGAACGCAGGTTCAAACACTAGTAAGCTTTATTGAGGGCATGACAAGTGTCCACTTTAAAGGGGACTTCTTAATCCTCTCTCTCTCTGTGGAAGGGCTTCTCTTTTGTCTTGGAAAGGGGCTTCTTGACATTGGTCCCTAATTTGGGCTCATTTGTGGGGACCCATAATCTTTCCACCAACCTAAATTATGCTTAAGGGGGTTGTTAGTGTAGGTTTTTATTTCCTACTTAGTTATCTTTTTCCTTATTCCTAATTTTTTCTTACACTTTTAATTAAGCATGTTTAAGATCAACTTAAGTATTAGTGTGACCAGGTGAATCGGATTTACACTTAATCTTTTTTTAGAATATTATTGTGGTCTCTTCCCATTTATTGTATTTGTAACCTCTCCCCTATCTCATTTCCTATATAAACTCACTCCTAGCTAGTTTTATTTGATTTCATTGCATTCTGCAGAATTTAGTCTTGGATTCTCCTAATGCTATTTTATTAATTTTGTATTTACAGTTCTCACTTGAAGACTAACACTATTGTTATTTTGATCTTGTATTATTTATATCCACAATATTATTTCTATTTGTATGCAATAGTCATTTTGGATTATTCATCTTTTCATATTCTAACAGACCCATCAGAATGGCAATCAATTAGGGCCAATATTTTCACTTAATTTTACTTTTTGTCTGGATCTAGTGTTCCTGCCCCTACTGTCACCTTCTTCCGGAAGAAAAATGTAAAATAAACCCCAGGAGTTCGTGTATTTGTGATTAAAAAGCAATATACGGAGGCATGCATTCTTATGAAATCATTCGTCCGTCCTTCCGATGGATCGGGAAGCCCTTCTTTCATTACAAATTTTTTAAATTAAAAAATCATCGCTAGAAAAGCTCATTAGAAAACGGAAACCTAAAAATAAAGTCAGGGTAACGAGGAGGGAAATGCTTACTTGAGACATCGCAGCACCAGACAGCACCGTTGTGGCCCTCATACGTCCCAAGGCGTTCGCCATTGTGTGCGTACCACACAGTGGGCGTGTGATCCTTGGCACACGAGAATAACAAATCCCCGTCTCTATTGTACTTGAGAAACGTCAGAGGCCTCTCATGCCCCTTCAATAGAATCGGCCTCATCTAACTGTTCAAAGGAAAGTGTGAGGAGGAAAAATAAATGATTGCTTAAACAGAGCCGTAACTGGCGAAGAAACGGTCTCAAAACACTTATAATTATAACTAAAAAGGGAAAAAAAATGTACGATAGAGAGGATAAACCAAACAAAAGGCAATAAAACGCACCTGTGTTGATGACTCCCCGGTTAAAAGCCGTCTAAAATATTTTCCCAGGGTTTTAGCAACAAAAGAGGACGAAAATGAAACGCGCTGCGATCTAAAATCTTTTCAAGGGTTTTAGCTAATGGGTGCTTGATTTATTTCAGTTCTATTCACTGGTTTATTTTTCCGTTCGCCCAACGCGCTGAGTATAATTCCCTCTCGTGGAATGCAGTTTATACATATTTGGCAACAACGTAGCGTGCGACTAAGCGAGAGTGTCTCGGAAGGACGAGTATCATGTGCTCACCCTAATTTCTATAGAGTGCGTGTTGTCCGTAGGTGGTTCTTCATTAATTTGTGTTTTGAGAGTTGGCAAAATCTAAAATAATTTCATAAAATTAGGTCCTAGAAATTGCAACAACTCCCGAACATTCCCTCTAGTGAAATGCAGTTTATACACAATTGGCAACAACATAGTGTGCGACTAAGTGAGAATGAATGAAAGTTTTTAGTGATGTTTATGAGAGATGAGTACCATGTGCTCACCCTAATTTCTATAGTATGTGTTGTTCATAGATGGGGACTAATCACATCACTTCTTCATTAATTTGTGTTTCGAGAGTTGGGAAAATCTAAAAATAATTTCATAAAATTAGGTCCTAGAAACTGTAACAACTCCCGAACATTCCCACAAAATTCACTCACACGTAATATTCTCCATTTTCAACAAATTTCATGCTTTTATAGTTTTGTTTTTACATTGGTTGTGGGCTTTAATTTCAAAGTCTTTTCTTTTTTCTACGTAAAAATCCTACAAAAAATTAGGAGTTTAGAGGATGTGGCGAGTGATAGCTATGGAGTGATGCATTTAGCCAAGTGTCCTCTACAGACTCTGGACATAGCTTGTGCATGTAACCTTCACCTCAAGCACATCGACCCTTATTCACTTCATACTGCAATTGAGTGTGGCTTTCCAGTGGGTAGACTATGGTCTTTGCCTTACACATTATGCTCTGCAACACAATCTTAGGTTGTATTCAAAGGTATCTTTCTTGTTAGTTTATCTCTTTTCTGGTGCTTTCCCTTCTACTCAATATGCTTGATCTTTTTCTAGAGTCTTTCATAGGGTTACATCTAAGACTTTTTAGGGTTTCATTCTAAAACTTGCCCATGCTTGTTTTAGTAGGGTTTGGTGCTGCAAGATTGGATTTTCTAAAATTTGTAGATAGCATTGGCCTCTTCAAACGTATCTTCTAGTTTCATCATCAATGATCGGGTAGGGCACTTGCTTCAAAATTGTTGTATTTTAAATCTTGTGTTAAAATAGCTTGTCGTGGTTGAATGAATGTACAAAAAAATTAGTTGTAAACATTAATAGTGCCTACAATTTCTTACATCCCAAGATGCCCATCTAATCACAACTTTGAGAGCTTGTTCGGGTGTCACATACCCCCAAATAAGATATTAAATCTTAATAATAATATATACCTATTTGATAAATTAAAAACAGTAACATTATTATTAGTAAATTGACAATTAGATCAGTAATAAAATTATATCAAAACATAAATTAAGAAATGTGTATATTAATTAAATCCCTAACTAATTGAGAGCATTACATAAGAAGTGGTGATAATTTAATAATTGTAAGGGGTACGATGCCCCACACTAGCCACCAAAGAAGTCCCTTAAAGTCATGACTGTATAATACACCTCATAAGTGCCTCAAGCCATTTGTATATAATGATGGAGAATATGGGTGAATAAGTCGTTGTGGGAGTTATAAGGAAGCAAATTTTTAAAGGAAAGATAGTACACAATATCATGATGAATAAGGTTAACATTCATTGATTTTATCTTGGAAGTCAACATCACTAAACCAATCAAAATCCTAGTCATTCCATGTAGATTGGATGGAGGCACACACCGAGCACATTAGTCAATTGGGAATTAACAAAGTACAAGCAACTAGGAATATTTAATAGCTCTTGATTGAATGAATTAGAGAGCACGAGATTTTTTGCATCCGATAAGGTAAGAACGGGACCCCCAAATCTTAAATATGGGATTAAATATGTTGTTTGCCAATTATTGATGGATGTTGATCTAAAACATGATAATATATAATAATTATCTAATAAAACATACAACATATTTTGGCAATTTGGCTAAGAGGAGAATATGGAAATACATTAAAGGTTATCATTTATGGAAACATATCATCCATATTAAGTTAGCAAGTTGTGAAGACAAAGTTTTAGTTTGAAGTCTTAAAACATTGTTTAAGCATTGTGAAGACTAACTGTCAACAGAGACACCTTTTTGGTTTGGGAAGTTTATAGACAACGAATCAGAACATGCGTACTTGAGGGAAGCTAAAATAGGGTATGATGATCCTATATGTCAGAGTGCATGTCATTGTGATTTGTACGGACATAGATATTAAAGTTTTTTCAGTCACAATCAAGAACAGGCAAAACAAGACGGAGTGAAGTAAATTATCAATTGTGTTAAGAAATTATTTTGGTTTACCAAAATAATTACTTAACTAATTAGGGACATCATCCTAGATGTTAACCCTAACTTAGCAAAAGTCAATTTTGTGCTCTGGAACACATGTGAAGACATGAAGGCTGACAAGGCAAAATAGAAGGGTATAAATGAAAGATTGGTTTATGCGAAGTTGTGTGATGTCTTTTGGACATTGAGATATACTTGATATGTGATGTGAATTTTATGTTATAGTAGAGAAAGGAAAATATATGTGAAGTTGTGTACAAAGAGATACAAAGAACAAATTAGATATTATTGATACCAGCAGTGTCAAAAGGTTTTTGTATATAGAATATATCATTGTAATTGCATGCTTGGGTGGTGGGCTCATCTTGCATAATTTTTTAATTGTTATACCAACTCCTAACAGGAGTGAGGCTTCTAATAAGGCCTAGTCCTCTAACAAGGACATAGACACTATATAGATATAATAGACTCCTAACAGGGTCAATATCTTTCACAAGATACTTTTGATTAGTGGATCATTTTGTGGGTACCATCCCCACCAGGGTTTTCCCTTGGCTAGGGTTTTCCTAGTTAATAAACAATGGTGTTATGAGTTGCATTGTGTTACTGTTGTGTTTAGTTTTTAGTTTAATCACATTTGCATTTTTTAAGTTTGTATAAGATATCTATAGTTGGGCAAAAGTTTGTGAAATACTAATCCCCACCGAGTATTTCTTATTTCTAATAATTGGTATTAGAGCACAGTTATTCAAAGAAGGCCTAACAGCTATTGGAAACTACAATTGGAAAAATTGTTGTGTTGTCATTGATGTCAAACCTACTAGAGAGACATTTACTAATAGCGCAAAGTACTATATTTGTTGATTGATGAAGAGGATTTGAAAAGAGAGATAACTAGATGTACTAGTGAAGTTGTTGAGCAAAGAGGAGCAAATATGTAGGAATTATAATGGGCACTTGATCAGTTAGTCTTTGATAAGATGATGTATTATTTAATCAATTTATGAAGTATATAAGTATTGAGTTAAACACAAGAAAAGCCTAGTGAACAATGGTAACGAAGGAGTTGAAATATAAGATCAAGAAAATTAAAGAGATAACTGAGTCAACGGTATTAGCCAAGTATTAGTTATAGTTGAGCAAGATGAAGAAGCAAAGTGTAGTAGTGAGTAAGCGAGCCAGTGAAGACCGATTAGACAAAATAATAGAGACTGAGCTATACAATGATGTCAAGCTACACAGTGATGACCGAGTAGAAGAACATAGTGTTGAACAGGTGTCAGCAAAATTAAAACTTGTAAAAGAATTGAGCTCGAGGTCAACATAGTTGAATTCTTAGAATAGTCAAAATGTGTGGATGATAGGGATTGATGAGCTAGCATATTTAATGCATGAATTGAGTTTGTTATGTGATCAAAGGTAAGGATTTAAAGAGAAGTTTCTAGAAGTATCAAGAAAAGAGTAGAAAGACAAAATGATGGATAGATTCACATTGAATCTGACCTAACCCTAAGATCTATGGTGATGTTTAAGCAACAAAATATTATAATTACCTATTTAAAGAGGTATAATAGATGTCTTCTAAGGTTGTTTCATTATTGATTGACAATTTTATGGAGAAACTATAAAGAATAGAGTAGTAGAGAAAAAGTGAGAAGATTGATGTAGTGTGATTGCTTGAAGGGTTGCCAAGCAGATCAGTAAAGGAGATGATAATGAAGTCTAGTCAATGAACCAACAAATGAGTCGAATGGAGATCTGAATTTGCAAAGTGAGTTGTGTTTTATATATCAAACTTGATGTTACTTTTAAACCATTGTGGCATTCAAAATCATTTAATCAAGGTTGACCTAACAATCATTTTGTAAATTCTTTAATCAAGCTGACATTCTAATGGAATGATCCAAAGTCTTCGAACTAGACCACTCTTAATAGAGTGACTAAATCCTTTAACAAAGTCACACCTAACTGTGTGTTTTGTAACCTTTAACACAGTTGACTCTTAACCGAGCTCACTTTAGAAGTGTGGAAGTGGTAGCATGTTACTTGGTGGTTTGTCCCAAATTGGGTTTCCACGTCAAATCCTAGTATCATATATGT
Source organism: Cupressus sempervirens (assembly GCA_028749045.1). Taxonomy (NCBI): domain Eukaryota; kingdom Viridiplantae; phylum Streptophyta; class Pinopsida; order Cupressales; family Cupressaceae; genus Cupressus; species Cupressus sempervirens. The sequence goes on along the minus strand of CM053792.1, from coordinate 104,653,952 downwards.
GTGTGATGCATGTTATTTACTATTGGTCAACATATACTAAACAAAAAGTTAAGGAATGAAAATGTTAAGTTGTTGATGAGTTTCTATATGGATCAAGTAGTTTTATGAGATTGAATAAGTTGCTTATGGAATTGGTACATGTGGACCTAAGGATAATTGATTACCCCCCACCCCCCACTTAGTTATTATAAATATTCTAATAACAACTTGAGTAAGATCACTATGGATATGGATCAGTTGAAAAATAATTTGAAGGAAACTCTTGAGGAACTAGATGTAATCATAGAAGAAAGAGACAATTTTAGGAAAAAATTCAAAGAGGCAAAAGCTTACATTCAAAATTTGAAAAAGGAGATTGAATCTACTAACTCCCATAAGAATTGAGTCAAATGATTAGATCAAAGAAAGTGATGTAGTTTCTAAGCTAAAGAAGGAAAATGAGATCCTAAAGCATGAACTTGAAATTACCAATCTTCAGATGGGCTTGATGGGAGATGGGAAGAGAAGTCAATCAAATTTGAGATCTGAGAATGTAGATCTAAAATCCAAACTTGCCAAGGTGACATATGAACTTAAAAGTACAACGTTGGAATATATAAAATTTGAGAAGAATAATACTATTTTGAAAGGAGAACTTACACATACAAAGCAACAACTTGAGAAATTATACTCCAACACTAAATAACTTGATGAGTAGGTAATGATGCAAAGACCTACTTGTGATAAGACAGGTATTGGTTACTACGAAGGCGAACAATCCAAGGGATCTAAAGTTACTAAGGAACCAGATCTCATGATCCAACAACCTAAACAACAAGAACAAGATCTGAACAAGGTAGTACCTAACCAATCTAACCAATCTAAAGAAGCGAAGAGACAATTTACTGGAATTATTTTTGCATGCAATGAAACTATCACATAAAGGTTTGTACCGGTAAGTATGCTAACCCTTTTACTAGTTTATGTTATAATTGTTATGCTTATGGACATAGAGCTAGTGAATGTAGGAGTCCCAAATTTATTAATAATAATATGTATCAAGGTACTAACTCTACAACTAGTAGACCTATTGGTGCAACTAATGTGATAAGAAATGGAGTCATGTGTTATAAGTGCAACAACTTTTGACATATTACTAGAGATTGTAGATTACAAATAAGTCAGTCAGGACCTAGATATGGGAAACCATGTGTTAGCATGTCAGATTTGTATCAAAATAGGACATACAATAAGATTTCGTAGGATGAACAATACGAGGAATAATATGAGATCACAAACTCTGAGGACACCTTACTATAGAAGGAATGCAAACAACAATATCAAAAGGAATGAGAATAGCAATGACAAACAAAAAGAGAATGTGAAAGAATGTATAGAGAACTTCAATGAAACATTTACCAAAACTAAGACACCAGAAAGCACACAATTTGGGTAGAAAATAACACAAGCGACTCTTGAAAATAAGTTGAAGTCAGTAATAGGTGTTGACAAACCCTTATCAAATCGAGCAATTATTTTATTAATAAAAAGGGCAGAAATGACATCAAAAAACTATTTAGCCCTTAAAAGATTGAATTAATACTTGTGATGTATGGAGAAGGTTTAGATGGATTAAATGAAGCTACACTTAAGAGTGTATTCATTTTTTAGTTCAAATGTGAAAGCGCAAGAAGAAATCAGTTCTCTAGTTAAAGGAAATCAACTTTTTCACCAGTAAGTACTTGCACAATTAATGTAGAATTGAATTGAATTCTATATAATGGAATGAGCATCATTTGATCGAGAAATGAAATAAGGAGCCTTAAAGAGCAAATTTGAGAGAAAATTCCAAGCAACTTGAAAACTTGTTAAAATAATAAGTTATTTCACATAGAAAGCCTTAATTTGTGAATTGAAGGTGTTTACAACTTTGCGCAATTAGTTTGTGAAGTGTAGTTAAGTTTTTACACCTTTAAGAAATGAAAGCATCTATGTTGCATAATGTTGTGGATGTTCCAAGACCTAAATTGAAACTAAACCCTATACCACATATTGGAGAATACCTAACACCACATTTTCTCAAATTTCCAATAGAGTCTTGTATTTGGAAGATGTTATAAGTTATACACGGTGTAAATTTGAGACTGTAGGTGAGAGAAACATTTTGAATGAATTTGTTAAAGTTTACAAACATGACATGTCATTCAAAGAAGGGTTTGAACACATAGGTCATAATGATGTAGTAAAGTACATGTTTTACCATGAGTTTGATAATTAGAATTGGAGCAAGATCATTCTAAGCAGAACTCATGATGAAAATTTTTGATAGGTGAAAATGTGATATATATTTCAGCAAATTTTATTCACGAGGTAACTAGTTAAATATGCAATCAAGGATCAATCCCACTAAATGAAAAGAATGTTAAGAATATTCTAATTGAAAACACCAAGTCAACCTACAATGGTAGAGGAATAGTCATTAGTCAAATCAAATACGATGATGTGAGGTTTGTAAGTAGAATTATTGTGACTAAACTATGTTATAGTTCTAGAGATGATTAATTGGTAGTTGGATTTGTTCAAGCAAATTACAAGCTATGTGTTGAAAAAGTTCAAGTTAACTAATGTGAGATTCTAAGAATTCAACTGATTGATAACTTGGAAAGGATAAGTAAAATGAGAAATGGACAATTTAGATTGTGGTCATTGATTATGTACATATTTTTCCATCTTTTCAAAAGATTTTTATTCATGCCTATAATTGATTAGAGAGGTGAGAAGTGTACTATGGAGCAGATCATAGATTTGTATAGGAGACATCCTATGGACAAAGTGGATGACAACGAAACAGTTATCTTGAAAACATTTCATTCAGAAATGGAGTAGATGTCAAGAATTCCTAAATCAATAGTTGAGGAGTATAAAGATGAATTTTGTTTCATGATTGACACTAATTTCACCGATGTGGAGGTAGTCACTCCGAGAACAATATATATAGATCCACTTGGCTATGAGGTTACTGAATAAATAATTGTATCATATGCACAAAGGATTCTAAGTGTAGATTTAGATCATAAAAGTCCTAGATTTGACACCTATGAAGAAAACATGAATTTGGCATATCAAACAAAGCTTGAGAAGTCAACAAGAAAGAAAATTGACAGTAAAATGAGGAAGACTTTGAAAGAAAATGAGATGAAACCACAAAATTTTTCTTATATTAAGAAAATTGTATCTGAGATGAAACAAATTGGTCATAAGGATAGCCTAGTTGTACCACTATTGTTAGTGGAAGGACCTAGCACTACGCCTGCACTTTAACAACAATTTACATCAGCACCAATAGTTGTATTAGATCAACCTACATAAGAAGATGTTAGTACAAGTTCAAACATCTACACCTACTAGTACAAGAAGATCAACATGATTAATGGAAGTAAAGAAAGAACAAGCATAGATTCCTAAGCGTAAAAAAGTTAAAGAAATGGCTATTAGACCAGGGAAAGGACAAAAGGTAATAACCACCTATGAAGGGAGGAAGATGAGAGGTCAGGTCACTTCACCTGAAGCCCAAGTTCAACAACAATTACAACTTTAGCAATGAGAAGAAGGAGAAGGAAGTAGTAAGAAGAAAACAAATTGGAAGCCCAGAATTGAGAATCTAAATGATTCTATCTTGAATGAAGGGAATACGAAGTACAATTCTATGACATTTATCCTATATATGAGAAAATGAACTTAGGTGTTACAATTATACAATACATGATCAAATTTAAGAAAGCTTAACTCACCATTCATGGAGAATTTCCAAAAGAGATGTATGAAAAATTAAATGAAGTTAGATTGAAGACAAAGAAGGAAGAAGACAACTTGAGAAAATAAGTTGTTAAAAGATGTTATGATGTAAAAAAATCTACACAAATAGAAATAATTAGGGATAGGATATATCCACTTGTAAGAGACAAAATAAGAGTAATAAGACTCATGGGAGGACTTAGAGATGAGGTTATAAAGGACACTAAGATACTTGTTGATCATATTTTAAGTGAACCAGTGATCGAAGACTACATAGAAGAGGCTAGAAATGAAGTAGTAACACCTTCATCTACAATAGAACCACATATCACATTAGAACCACTTATTACATTAGAGATGGACATTTCAATAGCAACAACAAAGACTTTAGAAGACAAAATAATTCTAGATGCTCCTGAACCCAATTAAGAGGAAGGGAACATGATGATAGGGGGAGCAACAAAAACTCCAATTTCTACTACCACAAAGACATAGACCCAAGATATTGTAATGTGAGAAGAAAACCTTAGCAACGAGGCATAAGTAAATGTTGAGGGAACAATCTCTGAGCCACCACAGATCACCATTGACAATGATATGATGAATATTGAAAGGATCCACATTATTGTTGATGAGATTGAGGATCCATTCAAGGATCAAGATAATATTGTTAACAATTTGGCCACACAAAAATTTGGTTGATTATCCTAGATCAGATGAGGAGGATAAGAGTGAAAATAAAGAAGGGGAGAAAAAGAAGGATGAAAAAGAGAAATCATAAAACCTAGCTAAATTGGCTGAAACTCTTAAGAATGTAGACCCTAAACTAGAAACTGATTGAAGAATAATTGTGCAAGAGACATCCCACTTCACACCCTAGCTGAGACATGTTGAGATAGAAAAGGAACCATGGACATCCAACAACCCGATGAATCAAATCAGCAAGAGGTCAATAGAAATGTTGTCTTGAAACCTTAGCTCATGCAATAGTTAGAGAAGGATAGAATTAAAATGTGCAAGATTATTTGGTTACTCCCATCAAGGAACCAAACAAAGAAACTCCTAGTTCATCAAAATATCCATTAGAGTCATTGTTGGAAAGCATGATAAGAAGCACACAATTGACATCCATAGAAGACCCAGAAATTGAGATGTTTAGTCATTTATCAACATTTTCTACTAGCAAGATAATTAAGAAAAGTAAGGGAATCAAAGGCACTTAAGAGACACTTAAGAAGATCACAGGTAAAATGAAAAGTTTGATAAATGGACAAATCAATGAGAGTAATCCCCAGAAGAATGAAAGCAAGGGATTAGAAGAATTTAATAATCAATTCAAGACTTTAGTACAAGTTACCACTGTGAAAACCCAAGCTGAACACGATGCAAATCTTTTCATCAAGGTACGTAAAAATGTTAAGGATGATTTGGTAAACGTAGACACATGCATCAAAGATTTAAGAAGGTGTGCACGTGAAGGAAAAGAGTTATATGATAAATGTGCCTTGTCACATGATTACATTCAAACCTTCACCACACAAATCAGAGTGAAAGAAGATGAGTTGAAGAGTGTGATCACTGAATTAAAGAATACAGATGCTCAAGTCATTAAATTGGAGAAAAGGATAAGCAAGATACGTGATGAGTGTAGAATACTAAAGGCCAAAAAGGAGAAGATATTGTAGAGATTCTCTTTATTAAGAGAACATTTTTCCTTGAAGATAGACCTAGTACAGAAGCAACTCGATGAATGTTTGAAGGCCTAGATATCTTATGCGCACTTTTCTTATGTTGACTTTCAAGTCACTAAACTGGCATCTTATGGATTATGGTTCCATATCACAGTATCAGATTCAGTTAAAGATGCATGGTATAAAAGGTTTAATAAGCTTGAAGAGAAGTTTTGTTGATTGCATTACATTTCTAACTCGTTAATCAATACAATAAAGGTAGACACAAATTTTAATTTGTAAATAGCACTATAGTGTATGGAAAATTGTATGTATGTATGTGGAGATATAAGGTAGAGTATAGACTAAGGGGGAGTATGTATAATGTAAAATATGGTATATAATAGAAATGATCCACATTTTGAAAATTTTGTATGGCCATGTGAAGAACTTCACAATTTTGAAAATTTATAATTTCAGGACTTAACCAATTTTTCCATATGTGGCCATCAATGCCAAAGGGGGAGATTGTTGGAAATTTGGTTAAGAGATGAATACAAAAATATATTAAGGTTTTCATTTATGGAAAATATCATTCATATTAATTCAACAAGTTGTAAAGATAGAGTTTTGGTTTGAAGACTTAGAAAATTGTCTAAGCATTGTGAAGACTAACTATCAGTAGTGAAACTTTTTGGTTTGCAAAGTTCACCCACGTCAATTGGAATGTGTACACTTGAGGGAAGCTAGAAAAAGGTATGATGATCCTATATGTTAGAGTGTGTATCATTATGAGTTGTAGAGACAGAGATATTAAAGTTTTACCAGTTGCAGTCAGGTACAAGTAGAACATGACAGAATGAAGTAAATGAGTGGGCTCATCTTAAATACTTTTGTAATTGTAATACCAACTCCTAATAGGGTCGAGGCTTCTACTAAGGCCTAGTCCTCTAATAGGGACATAGACATCATACATATGTAATAGACTCCTAATACGGTCAATGTCTTTCAAAAGATACTTTTGATTAGTGGATCAATTTGTAGGTACCATCCCTATAGGGGTTTTCCCTTGGCCATGGTTCCCCTAGTTAACAATTAATGATGTTATGAGTTGCATTATGTTACTGTTGTATTTTATTTTTAGTTTAATGACATGTGCATATTTTAAGTTTGTAAAATATATCCATAATTGGGCTAAATTTTGTGAAATATTGATTTTCCCCCACCTCCCTCTTTGTATTTCCTATTTCTAACACATATATGCTCTCATGTATGGTCAAATATATTGAGGATGTGTGTGTGTGCATGTGTGTGGTTGTGAATTTTTGTAACATATATATATATATATATATATATATATATATATATAATATGATTTATTATATGAGAGGAGTATTAAATATATGTATATATAATTGTAAATGCAGAGGGATTGGGATGGTTTTAACCAATTCTCTTATTTTTTTATTATACTTCTAGGATTTGATAGTTGGTGTTGTGTAGGGAGAGGTGGAGTAAACCAAAGGATGTACTGGTGTCAAGTGCCCTATGACAAGTAAATCCATGCTCTCCTTGGGAAGGCTATAGGATGAGAGTAAGGAATCAAGATTAAACCCATCTTAATTACTAAATGCTTTATAAGATATATATCTATACTTAAAAGTCAATTAAGTTGTTGCAAAATAATAGATGCTTAAAATTTAATTATTGATAGCTCCCTGTGTAAGGATCATCACAAGGGGTATCAAAGCGTAATCCTACCATCTTGTGAATATAAGTTTATGGAAACTCATGAGGGAAGGACAAAAATAACCACCATGGCTGAGATAGAAAATGAAATGAGACCCTATATGAAATAAAACAACCAAACTCAGATTAGTCAAATAGAAAAATCAAACCAAACACTTCTTCAAGCACTAAAAAATACAGTAAATTCAATCAATAATAATATTAAAGGCCAACCTACCCATATAAGAGGAACTCAATCAAACCACTGAGAGAGTAATAATGTTTCTTCCATGGTTTGAATACTACAACCCTCATTCTTACCTATGGGAGAGTTAGCAAGAGAGGAAGAAGGGATAAAACAACTTATGAACCGAAATTAGGATATAGCAAGAGCCTATGTAGAATTAGAACCTCATGTTAGGGAAGTAGTATCATTTAGGGAATTTTTTGAAGATAAAAGAAAGAAAACAACTAGGAGACATGTTAATAAAGATCTTAATCACAAAGAAAATAAGGCGGATATTTTGAACTTTGATAGATTGGAAAAGATCATGGCCTATGATTGGATACAAACATTAAACACTTACCTAACCTTCAAACCCATGACTGAAGAAGATGCATTATGATTTTCCATTCTCCATTTAGTAGGCATAGCACATGAATGGTGGTACCATGGGATAAAAACTCATGGTCATCACAACATTGCCTCATATAAGGAATTCACACAAAAATTTATGAAAAGATTCGATAGAAAACATCCCCAAGAATATTTCAAAAGACCAACACATATTAAACAATGATAATTAAAAGTTACATTAATGAGTTTGAAATAATATTAGTGCGAGTGACAAGAATGGACAAGGATAGACTCACTTATCTATTTATAGATGAATTAAAGGAACCTCTTAAAGGAGTGAATAATGTACTAAAACAAGGAAATCTTGAGGATGTGTTTGAAGTAGTTTTGAATTTAGAATCTTCATTGGATAATGATCAAAAAATAGCCATAATAAGTCATTTCATGAAAGAGATGGATCTTATGAGAGAGATAATTTATGCAAAAGAGAAGAATCCCACAAAGATTCGCAAAAAGAAGAGCTTAAAAGAAATAACTTATGTTTCAAATGCCAAGAACCTTGGGTACGAGGGCACACTTTTCATCAAAGAGAATTAGAGGAGAGAATATGGTGCTACAAGTGTAAGGAGAAATGGAGTCTCAAACATAGATGCAGAGAGAGAGAGAGAGAGAGAGAGAGAGAGAGAGAGAGAGAGAGAGAGAGAGAGAGAGAGAGAGAGAGAGAGAGAGAGAGAGAGAGAGAGAGAGAGAGAGAGAGAGAGAACCCCCAACATAAAATAATACTCATTATAGAGATGGATCATAAGTTAAACAAAATAATAAGACACAATGGAGGGAAGACCAAAGACATTATGGAAGAAAATGAAGAATTGGAAAACAAATGGAGCTTTATAGAGGAACCCCTATAGCCTTTACACAACTTTTGAAAATGGATTATTAATGTAATGCCCCGCCAAGAAACCCGCAAGGATAAGATAAAATGATATGAAGTCTGGTGAATAAATATTATTTTAAAACTTCTTTGGCTTGTTTATTATACTTAGCCATAGATGTAAGAGACCTAATAGATTGCCTAATGTCATCTTCTAACAACATTAATTAATTTCTTTATGACATTTTATCCTTACTACTTAAGTTAAACCATATATTAGTTTCATGTATACTTATGATTTGCTACATTATCCATCCCCATATCCATTTACAAATAAGGAACTAATGTCCTAATCCATATGATCAAATGCATCTACTTAATGTGAAATAAAAGATTTAAACCATCAATCATACATGTAAACTAAATCATCCTTTATTGACTAACTACTTAGAATGTTTATTTGATAACATTGTAGAGAGTACATGGTTCATTTATTCATCATACAATCATCTAAATATAAATAAATGTGCAATATCATGGTATCATCTTAACTTCATTCATCTTTTCAAATACTAAAATATGTTCACATACCGCTTCATTTCCCCTAGGGACACCCTTTAATCTTTTACATAACATTTCAATATACATGTGAAATTTTACTTTGTTCAAGAGTTTACATTACAATATTACATATATTTCTTCCAAAGAAATGCAACATATAGACTTCAAGAAATGATCTTCGACCACTACTCAACAACGATCCATATAAGGTCATCCATGAACATTCAAATAGTACCTCAAAATAATTTTCCACCCAACCACATGGAGCCATAAATAGTCCACTCCCCCAAGTTAGGAGATAAGACCATAATCTACATAGGTTCAAAGGTAGTCTACGACTTATACCCCAAAATCAAAACACAATGGTAACATAAAGCTACATGATCATAATGCCCAAAATGAAAACCATAAGGAAAATTGACAATTAAAGGCAAAAGTAGAGTGAGGGATTAAACCACATCTAGGTGACTGTTATCATATCTTCCTAAGGTATTGGGATCAACCACCCAGGTTTAAGATCATCCCGTCGCACAAAACACCATTTTCCCGAGTACTCCAACTAGGATAAGAACAACCAAGTAATGTTGAGATCAATCACCCAGGATAGGGACCTATAAGATAGGTAGGATGTCCCTTCACTGAGTACTCCAACAATACTTCCAAAATTATATTTTTTAGTGTGTAAATGCCAAAGCCCAACCCACAAGTTCTTTTTATTGTTATGTTACCACTTATTAACTAACTCACAATTAGAGTCATCTTGTGGAAGGCCCTAGCCTCCAAACATAGGATCCCTGGCAACCACTTCTAGGCTCCAACACCTATGGTGAACCACTCACCTAGGGTTTCTACCCTACTCATCAAAAGAACCCAAAAGCATAAAGAGTTTTAGGGCATACCATTTGATCTAGGGTCTCATACCCCTAGTCGTCAAACCCTAGGTCGTACATCAAAGCACATTCACATGAAAAAACATCACAAAATCACAATAAATTAAGAAACTTTCTCTTCCAATAAGCCATAAGCCTCTAGTGACCAAAACAAATTCAATTTGAAAATCCAAATTAATTAGTCAATAGAGAGGACTAGTTTAGGGCACCTTTCTAGGGTAATTCATTAAACCCTAATTCATCATGTAAGCAATAAAATGCAACAAATAGATACAGAAAAATTTCTTAGGAAGAACATCACATCTCTAGAAATTAAAATGCCTTAGATGTAAATACAAGGTCAGAAAACATAAAAGTACAAGCTAATTTGCTAATACTTGAAATCTGACCAAGTCTGAAATTTTGTAAAATCCCAAAATCTAAAATCTTTATTTTAACTCCTACGAGGTTGAAACCTATCTCAAAAGGTGAAGGATGTATCACAAAAAATGTAACTTAAAGTATAAAAAAGAAAAAATTACCACTTAATTATGCCACTTGTACTTAAATGTTCATTTTATGTTATACCTTGGTGTTGAAACTAGGCTCTAAAGGTTAGAATCTTCCTGTTAGCTAACTTAATTCTAATGCTACACATTTTTTCCTAACATCTATGCTTTTGTTTCATATTACCACATATTTATTTAATATTGGTGTGCTTCCATGCATGATACCTATGCATTCACTCAATATAATTGCGCTTTTGTTCAATTTACTAAAATCGTGCATATAATAATTAGTATTGCACTTTTGTTTCATACAATTGTGCTTTTGTTTCATATAGTTTCACTTTTGTTTCCTATTGATGCACTTTTATTTCTTATAATTGCACTTTTATTTTTATAAGGATGCACTTTTGTTTAAGGTGACAAACAACCAACAATGTGCAGAACTGTGCATATGTGCAATATTCCTATGCATTTGTCCCAAAGAATACAAAAATATATCTAGAATGCTACAAAGTAAACTTTTATGATGTTAGGATAACAGAGGAATTCTTTAACACTTCTAGGCTGAATCCCAAAATAGAAGTGCTACCAATATCCATCCAAAAGTTTCATTCATAGCAAACTCATTCATTCACAACATACCAACCAAGAATAAAATCCAATATAATAGTAGTCGTGGAGAGACATCAAAGACATGAAATTTACACAAATAAATAGAAGCCACAACATTGCTATAATATTTGATTTGACTTCATTATTTCAATTTTATTAGCACAAGAGGAGAGCATAGCCCACTTGGAATGTATCTATGATATTGAAGACACTTGAAGGTTTTCCAAAGTCCTCTTATCTTCCTTCAAGGATTCTTTTGAAACTTCCAATAATGCTCCTCTCCCTTCACTTTCAGGTGATTATTAGATCACTAACTCTTCCTCTATTTTTCCAGAAAATTTACTATAATTTTTGTCCAAGTATATCTTGCTTTACATTCCTGGGAAGGCTCTTTATTTATAGGGAGTAGAGAGTTGTTGCGAATGGTTGAAATCATTTGCAATGGGAAAACTCCAAGGTTAGATTGATTAAATAAACTATTTATTTATTTTTTGATATTTAAATGGCCAACTAGTTTATGGGTTATCTATATTGGTCCTATTCAAATCATTCCCTTGGTTCAATGGTCAAGACACTCTTCCTTAACTCATAAGGTTAGAGGTTAAATTCCCATGATATTTTATTGTTACTCTAATACTAACTTGCTTCCAATTCCAAGTTATTATCCATCCCCTCCTTTATAGTTCTTGAAGAGAATATTAAGTGAGATGGTAATTGGCATGCTTAAAATGTGGTAGTCCACCAACTTGAGTCTCCTAGGGGGGTTTTAGTGTAGGTAAACGTTCATTTTATGTTATACCTTGGTGTTGAAACCAAGCTCTAGAGGTCAGAATCTTCCTCTTGACTAACTTAATTCAAATGTTGCACATTTGTTCCTTACACTTGCAATTATGTTTCCTATTAATGTACTTTTACTTTTTATAACTGCACTTTTGTTTTTCTAAGACTATGATTTTATTTAAGGTGATAGACAAACTAGGAATGTGCAAAACTATGTCTATGTGCAGTATTATTGCGCATTTGTTCTAGAGAATACTATATATATAGAATTCTATAAGTGAACTTTGATGATGTTAGGATAAGGGAGGAGTTCTTTAACACTTATGGGCTAAATCCCAAATAGGATCCCTACTAGTATCCATCCAAAAGTTTAATTTATAGCAAACTTATTCGTTCACAACATACCAACCAAGAGAAAAATCTAATATGCAAATAGTCATGGAGAGACATCAAAGACATGTAATTCACACAAATAAATAGAAGTCACAACATTTCTATAATGTTTGATTTAAATATACTATTTCAATTTTATTAGCATAGGAGGAGAGCATGGCCTACTTGGGATGAGTCTGTGAGATTGAAGAGGCCTAAAGGTTTTCCAAAGTCCTATGATCTTCCTTAAAGGATTCTTCTGCAACTTCCAACACATGTTAATAATAGAAAATTTATATTGATTCAGGCATATATGTTTGCACCCATATATACTTGGATAAATATACCCAATATAAAAATATCATGAAATCTAGAGCACATAAATCACATGCAAAATATCATTGTATCGAAGTATCAACTTAAGATCACATCTATACATAAAACTACCTTACAAAATCAAGTATCACACTAGCAACTTAGAGAAAAAAAAAGTTTCCCAAATGGTAGTCAACTCTCTAATAAGGAATTATAGGCTTAGGGTTCCTATATGGATCATGGTTCCATCTCCATTTCACAAAAAATGGTTCAAGGATTTTTGAGGCAGACTCAGACCTATGTAACTAGGTGGAGTTGATGCTTGGTACTTACACATACATGCATCACCAACCAACAAAATACAACATATGCTCATGCGCACGCACGCACACACACGCGCGCGCGCATGCACACACACACACACACACACACGCACGCACGCACACACACACACGCGCGCGCGCACACACACACACTCACACACACACACACACACACACACACACACACACACAATGATAGGAAAGGAAGGAGGAGTATGGCATTGTGTAGATCTCCCTAAGAAGTGAGTATGATTTGACCCCCTTGTACTGAAGACATGCCAAGCATAGTAAACACACACATATATAAGGCATCATGAGTTAGTTGGGTGTTGGTTAGCAATTTGTCTCCTATTAGGGTTTATAAACCAACTCTTTTTAATGCCCAATATTTGGAGAAGAAAAAGGATGTCACCAACAAATGGGTGAGTGTATGTGTTATATCATTGCCCTTTGAATTACAAGGTACAACTCCCTTTAGTTTGAAATAATATACAATGAATTGATGTCTTTAGTTGATCATGATTTTAAAGGATAAGCTCTTCACCTAAGAGCATAAGAGGCTACTAACCAAATTGCTTGTAGTCACAAACAATTTAGGCAAAATTGGATTCGGATAACTCACAACCCCCAATAGAATGTTTGTTATAAGTTATCTTAAAGACCTAGAATCTAACTTCTAATTAGCAAATATGTTAACTTCTACAACCATGACTACTAATTCTAATGATGTAGATATATTAGGGAGGTACGAAAAAATAACCACACATGGAAAGTAAATGGAATTACCTATGCTGCAATCACCATAATGAAACAGAATCTAAGAGAAAAACCATAGTACTAAAGGTAATTATTTTTTAGCTCTCAATGAAAACCCAGTCCAACCTATAATTGGAACAACAAACATGAAAGCTAAATCAAGGTAAATGGAATTACCAACTCTCTACTATCAAGTTTGCTGACCTTTTCATTATCATCAAAAATTACATTTATAGTTTTGTTGTTAAACCCACTCGTCACTAGGAATCCAACAGTCATATTATTACAAATATATAATTTAAGAAAGTTAAGGAATAAAATCCCAAATTTGTAGGTAGGTTAATCTATTAATATCTTTCCTAACATTAAGCCCTGGTTCGGTGATGACCTTGTGGATATATGATAGATGCTTGGATTTTTGTAATTGAAGAAAACCAATGAAAAACCTCATTTCCCTTTGTGTTCATGTAAAAATCATGTGTTGGCACCAAAAACTCCCTTTTATAATCCAACAGATAGTTGATCTTTAAATGTTGAGTGTGGATCTGGCTCATATCAAATCAATGGTCGAGATTAAAACATCTCATTTTAACTGACCCATGTGTTGCTTTTTCTCTTATGAAAAATAGATAGCCATGATCTCCTTTGATCCTTTTTATCTTAGCCCGAAATGGATTTGAGTGTGGACACATGTCATTATTCTAGAGACTTTGTGAATACAAGATGATTATTGCCCAAAATTAGTCTGAAATTCATCAGAGTCATTGATCTAATCTTTGTTGGATGGTTAGGATGCATTGATGATTTGGGCCCACAACTTACTGGGTGGAAGGAGATATATGGCTCCCATTGCCTCATGGAACTTAATTGGCATGCATCTTTTTCTTACTAGACAGTGGGGATCATTTGATCAAATCGAGCATTAATATGAGCTTACAAGCATCTTGTGGGGCCCTTTATACATGGAAACATATGACTAGAGCTTGACTATTCAACCTTCTGACCATGTAAACATTAGATTAAAACTACCAATGTTGATTAAACCTCCATCTAATAGTCCAGATCACCTCTTTGAACAATTTGATTTTTCTACCTTCGCTATGTAGATATGAAGATCAAATCTACATCATTGATTTACTTCTTCATGCAAAATTCAGAATTGACCAGAGGATTTTCCATTGCTGATCAGTTCCATTGTTTCCTTTCTCCAAGTGACTTTGTGCTTGATTCTATTGAACTTGATTTCCATTCCTCAGTCACCAAGATACACTCTTTGACTTTGACAATGCAGTTCTATGTTGCCTTGTTCTGTTGTGTTAATGTGATCTTCTTCTCCAACTGGAACCTATCTCAGAATGAGTATTTGATCAAACCATTAGGGTTTTAAAACCTCTCATCTAAGAAATGCATAGACTTACCCTCCCTTTCCTAATCACCTAATATGAATAAATGCATTAGATTACTTTTGAATGCCCACTTAGGTGCACACAAAGGGATAGATGAGAGGAGAAGTTCCTTAAGGGAAATATAGACACATACATCACATTGACTCAACCCTAATCCTAGAAGTTTGAAAAGTATAGGGGAACTAAAATCATGGTAACAACTAGCTCTGACTAGAGAACTAGGCATGTTAGTACCTATGGAGAAACCTAGCAATCTCTAGTTATGCAAAACAAGGTGACAAACTGGAAACAAAAATAAACAAACTAATCTAGGAAAGCAACAACAACTAACTAAGAAAATGAGAAACTAAGCTAAAGAAAACTACATGAAAGAAAAGCCTACATAACTAGCTACTATGCAAGGGTTACCTACTTTAGTTTTTCATTTGATACAAATTCAAATCCTGCTCATTATAAGAACATGGAAGAGATTCTCCAGTGGGATATGCCAACTTGAAAGAGTTGTTCTAGTTCACTTGCATGATTTGAAATGGTCATTTCCACAAAGACTGAAACTCGGAGTGCATTCCTCTTAGTTCATGCCTCTTATCCCACAGCAAGACCAAATCACCTTCCATGAATTTCCTTGGTCTTGCTCTTTTATCAAATAAATTTTTGACTCTCCCTTGATGTCCAACAATTTTATTTACCATTTCTTCTCTTTTTTTATGGAACTTGGTGAGATACAAAATTCTGTTTTCCAATCCATCTCTGCGTATACCATTTTCAATCATAGTCTTCAATTTACAAGTGGCTAGCTCTAGTGGCAATGACAAGCTAGCTTCTACTCCATACACTAACTCAAAAGGTGAGATACTAATGGCTCTTTTAGGTGTGGTCCTATTTGCCCATAAAGCATCATGTATCTTCTTGTGACAACTTCTCTAATTATCCGAGACCAATTTCTTCAATATATTAATTAGATTCTTATTACTAGATTCAACCTTTCTATTTCTTTGAGGATAATAGTCAAAGGAATGACCAATTTGGATACCATTATCATAACAAAATTTAACAATTTTTGAGGAAGAGAAATAAGATGCATTGTCCATTAATCCAACCCCCATTGGTGAAAAGGAGCTTCAATCACCACTGGCTTAAGAGGCAAGGCAACTAGCTGAGGTTTACCAGTAAGCATCCTACATTTCTCACAATTGGTAACCCACTTATATGCATCCTTAAACATACTAGGCCAATAGTAACATTGCCTCAAAATTTTGAATGCAGTGAAAATGGAAGAAAAATGTCCTCCACACGCTTCATCATGGAAGGATCTTAACAACTTCGCCTGCTAGTCCTTATCAAAAGATCTTAGAAATATACCATCAATAGCTCTCTTATACAAGACATCATCATGAATTACGTACCTTAAGGCTTTTGTTTTTAGATCTCTCCCCTACTTAGCACTTAATCCATCAAGACACTCACCATAGGTCAGAAAGTATGCAATATTTGAAAACCAAGGATCTTAAATGTTGACAATGAGAACCTTTGGAATATCTTCTACTTCAACTTGTTGAACTTCTGCCAAGGCTTTACGAAGTGCATTTACTCTCACAAGTTTGGTTGGCATAATTTCTATATCATACTCTTTGACTTTTCTAGCCAAACTCCCCTATTATTGTAACCAATCTCTTGTTATGTCAAGATACTTTTAACTACAGGATTAGGTACATATATCATTGAATAGGAATATAACACATAGACCCTAAAATTCTTGAATGCTCTCACCATTACATATGCATGTTTCTCCATTTGTGAGTATTTCAATTGTTGATTCTTCAATGGCATACTCATGAAAGCAACTAGGGTTTGTATTCTTTCTTTGCTTTCTTACATTAATATGGCCAACATGGTATGCTCTGATGCATAACAATATATGATGAACTCCTTAATATAGTCTAGATGAACAAGAATAGGGGCTTTGGCAATAACACATTTGATGTCTTCAAAAGCCTTTTTACCAATATCACTCCATTTGAAAGCTTTATTACTTGTCATCATATCTACTACACATCTAACTATTTCAGAGAAATTAGGCACAAACCTCCTTAAGAAATTTACCTAGCCAAAGAAAAAATTTACTCTAGTTTTTCTCAATGAAAAACTTAATTATTGAATGACTTTAATTCTATTTGGATCAATTTTCACCCCTTCTTGAGAGACAATGTGACCAAGCAGTTTACCTTCTGTCGCACAAAATATTGATTTCTTGGGATTTAGTGAGACACCATGATCTCTGTACACTTTTGTAGCACTCTTTCTAAGTCTTTAATGCAATCTTCTCTTTTCTTGGAAAAGACTGTCAAATCATCAAGGTACACAACAATGATTTTATACTTCAAATCACCAAAATCCAAATTCATTGTATGTTGAAATGTTGCACCTACATTAATTAAGCCAAAAGGCATCTTACTATATGCAAAAGTACCCCAAGGTGTGGTGAATGTTGTCTTGAACTGATCTACCTCATCTACTTGAATCTGATTATACCCTAAAAATCCATCTAACATAGACATCATCTCTGACCCTGCAATAGTTTGCAAGAGGTGATCCATGTTGGGGAGTACAAAGTTATCTTCGAGAGAAGCTTGATTTAGATTTCTAAAATCCACACAAATCCTTATCTCTATTTTTCTTTCTCACTAGAACAGTGTTAGCTACCCAAGTAGAGTAATGAATAGGATATATGATCCCAAACTTCAACATTTTATCAATCTCCTTAAAGATTGCTCCTTCAACTATAAGGTTGTAATTCTTTTATTTCTATTTGAATGGTGTTTCTCTTAAGGGGGATTTCATGTTTGAATTTACCATCCATGGTTTTTTTAGATCTTCATAGCTCCAAGCAAATACATCTTGATATTCAATTAGTAATTTCTTGATTTCTACCCTCTCCTTTTGTGTGCAACACTTCCCTATGTTTATCATTTTTTTATTGATATTATCCCTATATTTATTCCATCAAACTCACTACAAACTTTTCTTTTCTTATCTCTTTCTCTCGTAATGTGTGCATCATGTCTATTAAAAAGCTTTTCCAAAGAAATGAGATGAGATGGGATCTTGTTACATTTCAATTGGATCATATCTAGCTTTGGTTTCCTTTTGTCATATGTTAGTGGATCACCACTTCAATTAGTGATTCCTTCAAAATACAGGCCTGCAAAAGGTTCTGCCCCTTCAATGAATTGGTGTATGTGTTTGCCATCATCAAACACTTGCCAAGAATCTTCGTTATTAGGAACATTGGACTTGAATAGAACTTCCACTTTATAGATTTTATTTTTGAAGTTAGGATGTGGTAGGAGCAAAGATGTAGAGTTTGCCAAAGAATTAACTCTTGAATTCAATTCCCTTGGTACTGTTATAACTTAGAAAGCATCCAAACCTTCAATCTCATCCCATGTTGGAATTCTTTAGAATAACTGAGACTGGGGGGGGTGTGAATTGGTTATCCAAGGTCCATATGTGTAAATAAAACTTTTCATAGCTTAGTGAACCCATATAACATTTATCATCATGCATGCATCCATAAGATTATGCAATCACTTAAAACTTGTAGGTTACTGTCAAATAAATTTGCAGAAATGTAAACATAAAACATAACAAATTCAACAACACACTTGACACAATAATTACATGGAAACCCAATTTGGGAAAAACCACCAATAACATGCTACTCTTTTTCACTCTTTTGAAATGATGCCTTTGAAAGGCCAACCCTGTTAAAGGATTTCAATCACCCTGTTAGGAGTGAGCCTTGTTAGAAAACTTTAGACCATTCACTTAGAATGTCACCCAGTTAAAGGATTTACAAATGACTATTAGGTCAACCTTAATCCAAAGGATTTACCCTAGACTAATATAATTGTTAGAGAGTAACAGTAAGACTTGATTTGATAACAACTTACAACTCCATTTGCAGATTACAAATCTCTATTTCAGTCCTCCATTATGCTTGGCTTTCACACATTTCAACTCTGATAGCTTGTTCACCCTTCAAGCATCCATACCCTCAAGCCTTCTTACTTAACATGCCAATACAAACTCCTAATTAGGTCACTGAATGAAGCAATACCCTTGACTCCTTGTCTTCCTTAGGTTCTCACATGGGACAACCCTTGCTTTTGACTAGCCATCCTTATAAATAGAGAGTTAAGATCTTTTGATGTTAATTCTCCATCATCTAATTTAGGGTTAGGACATATTAGGTAGGATTCAATGAATCTACCCCTCATTTCATATCACTTCTAGAAACTTCTCCTTCAATCCTCTTTGAATTCGTCTCAAAATGATTTACCATGAATTTTGTGCCACCAACTCATCAATCATATCTTCCACCTAGCTCACACAATCTAATAAAATAAACTTGTTAGCTCAAATCCACCTAGCTGACACTCGACATTAACTTGCTTTTGATGCTCGGCACACACTCTGTTGCTCGACATACTCTGTAAAATTACTCAACACGAACAAAATTTTACTGGTGCTCGACATCAACTAAAATCTACTCGACATCCACTATTTTGCTCGACATGCACTAAAATAGACTTTCACTTGGCTCCAACTAATTTTTTGCTCGACTAGCATTGACATTTCTCAACACCTACTATCCATTCAGTCAAGCTTGGCAGACAAGCTTTGTTTAACTTGTTCTTCTAACTTGCTTAGTGTAACCAACCTTTGTAACCTTAAGTAGATTATCTATACACTATGATATCACTATCTTAGTTGATTCTTGGACTCCTTTTTATATCATAACTCAACCCTTCCTCTAGGTGTTATTGTTACATCTTTTGATCAAATCCTCTTCATCAATCAAATAAGTGATAGTACTTAAATCATATAAGCAGTAGTCTTACAAACAAAATAATAGGTTTGACATCAGTGACAATATAGTGATTGAAACACATTTATCATACTTGTATCAATCTGTTTTCAACAATCTCCCTCTTTGGCATTGATGGCAAACCAAACTAATCAACCAAACTGACTAGGTGAAAACAATAAGACCAAGAAATTGCCAGAAAAAGAAAATAATTCCTTGTATTAAAATCTCTCCCTCTATCAACAAATTTCTTTTTCTGAATAAGCTACAAAATTATGTTTTGTTCTGATCAACAGACAATCAATAATCAATTCATCATTATGACTCCCTCTGAATTACTTCTTATATCTCCCTTCTATAGTATATCCCTCTTGCTAGGTAGCTATTATTAGTAGATGCACTTTCTGTCTCAACAGCCAACATTTCTCCCTCATACAATTTGCTAGGATTTCTCCCTCTTTGTTCTAATTCTTGTATTTCTCCCTTCAAGATTAGTTTAATGTATTTCTTCCTCTTTGACAATAATACCAAAGACTTGTCATCTTAATATGTAGATATGAACTTCCTTAGTTTCTCCTATGTCACCTTGCTTGTGACTAATTAGTAGTATTAGCTCTTTGATTACTTTAGGCAGCTCTTAAAGTAAGATCCACTACATCAATTTGTAATATATGGCAATCAACTTGTTTAATGTAGGACACTCCTTTTGTTACTTAGATAGCCTTTGATAGGGGTATCACCCCTAGTTTACTTCTTAGATACTCATGGGCATCCTTAGGTAATTCTTTTGTGAAGATATAAGAAATTTGCTCTTTTGTGTTAACATATTCCATCTTCACCTCTTTAGCTTAAACTAATTCTCTCAAGTAATGATACTTGATTGCAATGTGCTTAGTCCCTTGGATTAGCAGCGAATCTTGCAACTATCCCTATAGATAATGCAATATCAGGTTTGTTATGTACTACATATTGTAATTTTCCAATCATTAACTTGTATAATGTTTGATTCACCTCAATTGAATCATCATTCTTTGACAATTTATGTCCTGTCATCGTAGGTGTACTTACTGGTTTGAATTCCTCCAATCCAAAAAAATTTAGTATCTCCTTGACATACTTTGACTAAGTGATGTATATACCATATTTCATCTGATGTACTTGCAAACCCACAAAGAAATTGATCTCTCCAAACATAGACATCTAAAATTCTTTCTTCACTTCATTTGCAAAAGCCTTACATAAAGCATCTTGACCTCCAAATATGATATCATCAACAAAAAATTTAGATAACAAAATACCTTTTCCTTTTTCTATCTTCATGTATAGATTGCTGTTATCATCAATCCTTTCAAATCCAATCTTCACAAGATAATTATGAAGTCTCTCGTACCATGCTCTTGGTGTTTGTTGCAAACCATATAAAGTTTTATGTAATCTACATACCATGTTCTTATTGTTAACATCAACAAATCCTTCTGGCTATTATATTTAAACTTCTTTCTCTAACATACCATTCAAAAATATAGATTTAACATCTATTTGATAAACTTTGAAACCTTTGTATGTAGAATAAGCAAGCAGAGTTCTTATTCCTTCCAATCCAGATACATGAGAAAATGTTTCTCCATAGTCAATTCCTTCTTCTTGTGCATATCCTTTGCAGACTAATCTTGTCTTGTTCCTTATGACTTCACCATTTTCATCTAGCTTATTTTTGTATACCCACTTGGTGCCAATCACTTTTTTGCCTTCTAGTCTAAGAACTAAAGTCCATGTTTTATTTTTCTCAATTTGTTTAATATCTTCTTCCATGACTTTACTCTAGTCCACATCTTCTAAAGCTTCTTTCACTATTTTAGGCTCATTCATGCTCATCAAGCATGCATCATTTCTCAACTTGTTTCTTTTCATTGGTCTAACATCTTTATCTCCAATGATTTGTGTAGCAAGATGACGTCTCTTGACATATTTGGACAATCTTGGTTCAACTCTGATTTCTTCATTTGGTCTATCTACTTTAGAGTCACTATGTACAACTATGTCAAGTAGTTCAACATCTCTTTCATACACACTAATCTCAGAATCAGAATGTGCCTCAACTTTATTTTGTAACTTGGCATCTAAATGTAGCTCGGTTCTTGAATGCAACTTGACATTCATAGTATGTGACTCAATAGTCACTAAAACTTGTTGGTTTTTAGATTGATTTGCAACATCTTCTTCAATAGGCATACCTTCATAAAAATATACAAATGATTTGTATTCTTTTGGTTCTTTCATAGGTTCAGCCTCATATACTTCTGTATATTCATCAAATTTCACATTTTCACTTTCCACAACTTTGTTAGTCTTAGCATTTCAACACTTATAAGCTTTACTTCTTGTGGAATAACCTAGTAATATAGCTTCTTCACTTTTTGCATCTAGTTTACCATTCCTAAAATCTTTGAGAATAAAGCATTTGTTTCCAAATACCTTAAAATATTTCACATCAGGTGAGTATCCATACCATAGTTCAAAAGGTGTTGAATGAGTACCTTTCTTGACTTGTACAGATTTCAAGATATAGACAGTTGTACTTACAACTTCTCTCTAGTATTTCAAAGCAACATTTTTCTCCATCATGAGTGTCCTAGCACAATCCATTATAGACCTATTTCTCCTTTCAAAAATTCTATTTTGTGCAGGGGTTCTAGGAGCAAATGTCTATCTTTTGATACCTCTGTCATTACAGAACATCTCAAACTCATTTGATGTAAATTCTCCTTCTCTATCAGATCTTAAACATTTCAAACTTTTACTTGTTTCCTTCTGAACTCTTGGTAAGTACTACTTAAACATTTGGAAAGCATCAGATTTCTGTTTCAGAAACATAACTGTCATTATTCTAGAATAATCATCAACAAGTAGCATAATGTACTTATCTCCTTTGTAGCTTTGCACTTCAATTGGTCTACACAAGTCAATATGAACAATCTTTAGTATTTCTTTAGAGGTGTGAGTTTTACTCTTAAAACTTGACTTTGTCATTTTGCCTAATTGACATTGTTTGCACATTATAATATCATGCTTCTTCAACTTAGTTAAACCTCTAACTTTTCTCATGTTACTGATACTAAACAAGTTATCAAAATTAACATGACATAACCTTTTGTGCCATAGCCATACATCATCAGATTTTACAATTAGACAAGTTGCATCCTCTATATTAAGGTAGAATAGATTACTTCTAGTTTGATCACTCTTTCTAATTAGTTTTCCATTAGTATCATATATCTTAGCAATCTTTTTTTCAAACTCAACCTTACATCTTGAATTATTTAGTTGTGACACACTCAATAGATTATAGTTAAGTCCTTCAACATAGTATGCATTGTCCCATATAATCTTTTTTGTGAGTTTGATAGAACCTTTTCCTTTTATCAAACACGGTGCATTATTACCAAATCTTACACTATTTCCATCGCAATAATTCAAGGTAATGAACTTACTTTTATCTCCAGTCATGTGATGTGAACACCAACTATCAATGATCCATCTGTCATTCTTGTTCATACAAGACACAAGTGTAGTTGCCTTATCTTCATCAAATTCATCGTTCATTGCAACATACACCACTTCATTATCATGTCCATTAGATTCATCTTTTGTTTCATCTTCAGCAATGTAGCAAGACTTCTTGCCTTTGTCTTTGTAATCCTTGATGTCTTCATCTCTTCTACTTTTGTACTTGTCACCACCTCTACAATTCTTCTTCTCTGGACATCTAGCAACAATATGACCAACTTCATTGCAATTGAAACAAATGATAGGTAGTTTACCTCTAAACTTGCCTTTACCTTTGTGAAATCTCCTTGCCACTAGTGCTTCAAGATGATCTACATCCTCCTCATTTGTATCACTGTCACTAGACACATACTTTTTCTTTTTCTTCTTCTTCTTTTCATTAGGTTCCTTTAATGACAATTTATCTTTGAAAGTAGATTCAATATTTTTAGGTTTGTAATTATTAAATTTAGATTCCTCAAAAGTAGTGAGCCTGCCTACCAGACCTTCAAGAGATAGAGTATTCCCTAGTATACATCTCAATTCTTGTATTGCAGAAACTCTAATAACACATATAGGCAACAATGTTCATAAAAATTTGCTTAGTACAATATCATCATCTATTGTACTAGTAGCTCCTCTTATTGCATTAACAACATCTTATATCCTTGAGCAATATTTTCACCTTCTTGCACTCTCATAACATCAAACTTACCTTTGAGACTTTAAGCTTTGGCTCTTAGAACATTCTTGTCTCCTCCATAGATGGTGCATAGAGCATCCCAAAATTTCTTTGCACTGTCAGGACTTTTGATATCATCAAATTTAGCATAGTTTAGGGTAAAGACAATCTCCAACATTGCTTGGTTATGTTCTTTTTTCTTTTTCAGATCCTCAACAGTTAGGGCTCCAACAAGATCAACATGCTCAGTAGTAATTGTAGATTGTGCATGCTCTCTAAGTCCTTCATGGTGTAGCTTCATCAAACTTTGCCATGTAGGAAAGTTATCTCTGTTAAGCTTGGGTACATCTCTTTTTGACATCTTGATCTTTGTGCTTCTAGTACCTTCAAACTAGTTCTCTTAAGCAGATGGCTTTGATACCAATTGTTGGAACTATTTAGAATAACTGAGGAGGGGGCGGGGGGGGGGGGGTGTTGGTGGTGTGAATTAGTTATCCAAGATCCAAATGTATAAATAAAAATTTTCATAGCTTAGTGAACCCATACAATATTTATCATCATGCATGCATCCATAAGATTATGCAATCACTTCAAACTTGTAGGTTACTATCAAATCAATTTGCAGAAATGTAAACATGAAACATAACAAATTCATAATACACTTGACACAATGATTTACATGGAAACCCAATTTGGGAAAAACCACCAGTTAAAAGCCAACCCTATTAAAGGTTACAATATACACTGTTAAATGTGACCTTGTTAAAGGATTTCAATCACCCTGTTAGGAGTGAGCCTTGTTAGAGGACTTTAGACCATTCACTTGGAATGTCACTCAATTAAAGGATTTACAAATGATTGTTAGGTCAATCTTAATCCAAAGGATTTACCCTAGACTGATACAATTGTTAGAGAGTAACAACAAGGCTTGATCTGATAACAACTTACAACTCTATTTTCAAATTACAAATCTCTATTTTAGTCCTCCATTCTACTTGGCTTTCACACATTTCATCTCTGATAGTTTGTTCACCCTTCAAGCATCCATACCCTTAAGCCTTCTTGCTTAACATGCCAATGTAGACTCTTACTAAATGAAGCAATACTCTTGACTCCTTGTCTTCCTTAGATTCTCACACGGGACAACCCTTGCTTCTAACTAGCCATCCCTATAAATAGAGAATTAAGATCTTTTGCCATTCATTCTCCATCGTCCAATTTAGGGTTAGGACAGATTAGGTAGGATTCAATGAATCTACCCTTCATTTTATATCACTCCTAGAAACTTCTCCTTCAATCCTGTTTGAATTCATCTCAAAATAGTTTACCATGAATTCTGTGCCACCAACTCACTAATCTTATCTTCCACCTAGTTCACACAATCCAAGAAAACAAACTTGTCAGTTTAGATCCATCAAATTCATAATCTTTCTAATAGTGCTAACACTCGACATTAACTTGCTTTTGATGCTCGACACACACTATGTTGCTTGGCATCCTTCGTAAAATTACTCGAAATGAACTAAAGTTTATTGGTGCTTGACATCAATTAAATTCTACTCGACATCCACTATTTTTCTTGGCATACACTAAAATAGACTTTCAATTGGCTCCAACTGATTTTTTGCTTAGCTTGCACTGACTTTGCTCAACATCTACTATCCATTTGGTCAAGGTTGGCAGACAAACTTTGTTTAACTTATTCTTCTAAACTTGCTTAGTATAACCAACCTTTGCAACCTTAAGTAGATTATCTATGCACTATGATATTGATATCTTAGTTGATTCTTGTACTCCTTTTTTATATCATAACTCAACCTTTCCTCTAGGGGTTATTATTGCATCTTTTAATCAAATCCTATTCATCAATCAAATAAGTGATAGTACTTAAATCATATAAGTAGTAGTCTTACCAACAAAATAACAAGTTTGATATCAGTGACAAAATAATGATTGAAACACATTTATCATACTTGTATCAATCTATTTTCAACATCCCACACCTAATTATGGTAGTTTTTCAATCTTTGGTTCTTTATTGCATATTGGTTCTTCACTTGCCTTACCACCAATTCTGTATCTCCTTGAGCTTTGAGTATCTTGACCTCTTTTTGTTTTGCTACAATTATGCCAAGGAGAAGGGCTTCATACTTTGTAGTATTATTGGTATTCTTGGAATCTAACTTGTATTCCAAACAAGTTATTTCTCCACTAGGTGATGTCAAAACCACTCTTGCACCCGAACCAGCATTGGCACAACTTCCATCAAATTCTAAAGTCCACAAATGTTCACCGTTAGTCTGCTATGATTCTTCTTGAATATTAGGGGTATAAAAAAATAGCATATAGTTACCAAACTACATTTCTTGATATAAGATTTGAGACCTGGGATCATATGATTTTAGGATAGTAAACTTTTCTTTTTCTTCTGGTTTTAGTTTCACCCTTTTGTTCCCAACTGTGATGGTAACATAAGACTAGTCTAATTTTTATCTCTCCCCCATGTCTTTGTGAAAAATTCTACTTAGGAGCATTCCATAACTTGTAGGGTGTCTGCCACTAGGATGGTGAGTTTTAGCCTTTTAGAAGGATAGGCAACTAGAACAACTTGAGCATCCTTTATTTGTCCAAGCAAGGGTACTTGTCTTGCATCCATTGAGTAACAATGACCAAAAGTTTTAGTCAGGGGTAGACCTAGAGCTTTACCTATAGAGACATGCATCACATTATCAGCAACCCCTAAGCCTATGGTGCAATTACTCAACCTATTTCCATTAATAAACAAGGAAATGCAAAAAGGATCTAGTTTTTTATTGGGAGAAGTGGCTAAGACAATAAAATCTTCTTGAGACAACTTAGGTAGTGCAAGATCTTCATCAACCAGAGAGGTTCTGCTAGTGTTAGCTTTGTTGTGATGATCCACATTAGCATTCATACTATCATGACCTCCATCTTTATTATTGTAGTACTCAACAAGTCTTTGGAGCTCATCAGGGTTAGACTTCAAATAATCTAGTAGAGATATCTGAATTCTTGCCTCTTCATAGTATTGTATTATATCAAAGGAATTAGATAACTTACCTTTGTATTCCTTTTATGAAGTTGAAGGTACCATGCCACTATCTCTAGCTACTTTGTTTGATGGTACATGACTTTTGGCATGAATTGAATTGGAGGTTTGATTCTTATTCTTCTGACCCCTAGTCACGACTGTCAACTGAGGTCCATCTAGAGTTGCAAAATAGCCTCCTCTAGTTTTTGAATCTGATTCACACTCAAAATAAAAGTCTTCAGAGTCACCACAAGGAGTATGACCATCTTCATTTCTGGATATTCCTTTGTTTGTTCTTTATTGTCCACCATCTTCTTATACCTGGTCATGTCAGCACATGTTTCCCCATCATGATCTGCCCTTAAGTGGAAAGTACACATGTTTTATCTCTTTGGAGCAACCTCAATTGCTAACCTCTATTGAGTAGGCATTATTTTGCAAAGTCTTACCTCCATTTGGATGTCTAGAACCTTCTTGATAAGGTTGGTGAAAAGAATGAATAGGCCTATCAAGATTTGTTTCTTCAATGAAATAACCTCATTAGACAACTTTTGAAGCATGACATCTGTATTATTTGAAGTGCTAGTTGCATTACCTATGGTTCCAAATTGAATTTCTCTTTTCCACTTACCAAAAGCTATCATGTCATCTTCCATCTCCATAGCTAGCATTTGGGCAACTTGTAAATTTGCTTCATTTGCTCTCCTAATTTGATACCCTAGATCAGGAGGCATAGAGCTGATATAGAAGGTCTTCTTAATGTCTTCTGTTGGTGCACTTATAACAGGGATTCTCTTGATGAGTTTATTAAACCTTGCATTAAAATCCCTCATAGAAACAGATGGTTCTTTCTTCATTTGTGCCAATTGTAGCAACAAAACTTGTGCATCTTCTATACTTTTATAGTGTTCCTCAAATCTTTGCTTCATGTGATTCCAATCTGTGATCCACCTTACAAGTAAATCTTGGAACCAATTAGCAACATTATCTACAAGAGTATCCACAAACATCCTGATTGCCACATCTTCATGTTGAGGATTCACCACACTATAGGCTTTATGAAAATCACTTAGGTGTTGTTTTGTAGAGATTGTGCCATCACCATTGAATCTTTGGAATATTTTCTTGATGCTCCTGGCAAGTCATGATTAGCTCCAAGGTTGAGAGAACTAATTACATTTCCCCAAGTGACTACCATAGCTATTAGTACAATGATATGGCTTTTTGGGAAAGTGATTGAAACAGGGATTGTTACGCCATGTAACAAAAAAGAATCACATATAGGAGGAATACAAGTTTTAGCAATGGGAAGGGAAGAAGATTGACTTCTCCTTGCTCTTGTAGAAACAAATGCAGGCAAGTGCATTTCTTGGAGTTTCTTAGCCACATATTCCCTTGTATGCGCTCTTCACTTCTAAATATATCTTCTAGAATAGGAAAGTTGGCCTTTTTGAGTTCCCGGTATACTGGATCAATCCTTCCTCTTTCCTTGGTACCCTTGGTATACTTGGGATCCAAGGTGAATCAAATACTTAGAAAATGGTGTTTTGAGTTTACCTTAACCTTGGGGATCAAGGATACTTTAGCAGTCTTCAACTTTGAGTTAGCTTCTTCTTTTCTAGTAGGCTGAGGCTACAAAACTTGTATTAGGTTCTTATGGAAAATAACTCACCTCCACAAGACCTATCTTGCAACTCAAAATATATAAGGAATTAGAGTGCAAATTAATTATGAAGGAAAATTATTCAGAGCTCTTTCATTTTGAATTCTCTCCAGTAGAGTTGCCAAAAAATGTTGGTTAACAGTTTGTTCTTCTGTTAGGGTTTATAACCCAACTCTTTTTAATGCCCAATATTTGCAAAAACAAAAGGATGCCACCAAAAAATGGGTTAGTGTATGTGTTATATCACTACCCTTTGAATTACAATGTACAACTCCCTTTAGTTTGAAATGATATACAATGATTTGATGTCTTTATTTGATCAGGATTTTAAAGGATAAGCTCTTGACCTGAGAGTAGAAGAGGTTACTAACCAAATTGCTTGTAGACATAAACAATTCAGAAAAAATTAGATTTGGATAACTCACAACCCCCAATGGAATGTTTGTTATAAGTTATATTAAAGCCCTAGCATCTAACTTCTAATTAGCAACTATTTTAACTTCTAAAACCATGTCTACTAATTCTAATGATGCAAATACAATAGGGAGGTGCAGAAAAAGAACCACACATGGAAAGTAAATGGAATTACTTATGCTACAATCACCATAGTGGAATGGAATCCAAGAGAAAGATCACAGTACCAAATGTAATTTTGTTTTTAGCCCTCAATGCAAACCTAATCTAACCTACGATTGGAACAACAAACATGAAAGCTAAATCAAGGTAAATGGAATTACCAACTCTCCACTGTCAAGTTTTCTGACCTTTTCATTATCATCAGAAATTACATTTATGGTTTTGTTGTTAAACCCATTTGTCACTAGGAATCCAATAGTTGTATTATTACAAATATTTAATTTAAGAAAGTTGAGGAATAAAATCTCAAATTTGTAGGCAGGTTAAT
This sequence comes from Cupressus sempervirens, assembly GCA_028749045.1. NCBI lineage: Eukaryota > Viridiplantae > Streptophyta > Pinopsida > Cupressales > Cupressaceae > Cupressus > Cupressus sempervirens. Next base: position 104,624,112 of record CM053792.1, on the reverse strand, counting down.
CTATTAATATCTTTCCTAACATTAAGCCCTGGTCCAATGATGACCCTATAGACATATGGCAGACGCTTGGATTTTTGTAACTAAAGAAAACCAACAAAAATCCTCAATTACCTTCGTGTTCGTATCAAAATCCCGTGTTAGCACCAAAATCTCCTTTTTATATTCCAACGGATAGTTGATCTTTAAATGCTGAGCGTGGATCTAGCTCATATCAAAACAATGGTCATGATTAAAAAATCTCATTTTAACTGACCTATGCATTGCCTTTTCTCTTATGAAAAATAGACAACCATGATCTCCTTTGATCCTTTTAATCTTGGCCCAAAATGGATTTGAGTGTGGACACATGTCGTTATTCTAGAGACTTCATGAATACAAGACGACTATTACCCAAAATTGGTCTGATATTCATCAGAGTCATTGATCTAATCTTAGTTGGATGGTCATGATGTGTTGATGATCTGGGCCGATAACTTACTAGGTGGAAGGAGATCTACGACTTCTATTGCCTTATGGAACTTAATATGATCTTACAAGCATCTTGCGAGGCTCTTTACGCATGGAAACATTTGACTGGAGCTTGACTATTCAACCTTTTGACCACGTAAATATTAGATTAAAACTATTGATAGTCCAAATCACCTCTTCAAATAATTTGACTTTTCTGCCTTCGCTACATAGATATGAAGATCAAATTTACACCATTGATTTAGTTCTTCATGCAAAAATTAGAATTGACCAAAGGATTTTCCATTGCTGATTAGTTCCATTGCTTCCTTTCTCCAAGTGACTTCATGCTTGATTCTATTGAACTTGATTTCCATTACTCAGTCACCAAGATACACTCTTTAACTTTTACCATGTATTTCTATGTTGCCTTTTTCTGTTGTGTTCATGTGATCTTCTTCTCCAAGTGGAACCTATCTTAGAATGAGCATTTGATCAAAGCATTAGGGTTTCATAAAAATTTCCTCTCATCTAAGAAATGCATAGACTTACCCTCCCCTTCCTAATCAGCTAATATGAATGAATGCATTAGATTTCTTTTGAATGCCCACCTAGGTGCACACAAAGGGATAGATGAGAGGAGAAGTTCCTTAAGGAAAATCTAGACACATACATGGCATCACATTGACTCAACCCTAATCCTAGAAGTTTGAAAAATATAGGAGAACTGAAATCATGGAAATATTGGTTTAGTTTAAGAATAAATAATAATCAAAACATTATAAACAAGGTATTGAAAGCATAATAATAAATCTAGAATAGCATATAAAGCATTATACAAATCAAACTCATATCTAATCTCCTAGGACATTTACATAAAATATGATCAAGTGTCTAATACAAAGGAATATCTAACTTCATAGGAAAGAGGGATGTGTATGATATATATAGAAATGCTTGTAAATATATTATTGTTATAAATTTGATCGGCGCCCCCCTCGAGATTCATGACAAGGGCTTAACTGCCTCTTGTGTACTATAAGTTGAGTGGTTGTATCAAGCATTGACAGATCGGTCTTTTGGTGCAACGACAACTCCACTCTAACAAGTGGTATCAGAACTTGGTCACAGGTTCGAATCCTCAGATGCTTGGGTAACATTGAGGGGGAGATTGATAGAAATTTGTTCAGTGTTCCCTTTGGGATTTGTGACAAGGGCTTAACCACCTCCTATGTACTATAAGTTGAGTGGTTGTATCAGGCATTGACATATCAGTCTTTTGGTGCAATGACAACTCCACTCTAACAATTATAATATAAACACCTAATTGATCATTGTTTTATGAGTAGATAGGTACCATTATTTTGGACTAAAAATGTTCGATGTTATGTTATAGTTTTACCTATGCATTAATTTGTCAAGTTGTGAAGTCAAGGAGTACCAAAAGTAACCTTAGCTCCAACATAGTCCAAGTGCACTTATGGTATCTCCAACTTGGCTGATACTTGTTTAAGATAAGAGGGGTATTAAAATTAACCTCCTTCTACAAGGTAATAGTAATGACATTAAGCTTGTAAGTATTTTGAAAAATTGTATAATGTGAATGTACAAATAAATCAATAAAGTGAAAGGTTTTATAAAATATGCATACTTTGTGTCTTAAAACATCTATTATACTCTCTATGTTCACCTCATCTTTAAAGATTAATATGTATACCTTATGTTCACATTTGATATCTTTAAATTGATGTAGCTTTATTGTAGATTAATTTAGAAGAGAAGGGACACTTAGGATACCAATTTTGACTTTTCAACTATAAAAGAAAATATATATATTAGCTTGAGGACAAGCAAAACATACTGATAATTAGACCAATAATAAAATTATATCAAAAAATAAATTCAAAAATATGTATATTAATTAAATCCCTAACTAATTATGAGCATTACATAACAAGTGGTGATAATATAACAAGGGGCGCAAGCATCAAAGTTTATGCCTATAATGTGGAGGGTTTTGGGGTGAAATAGAATGTTGGATGCCATTGGGGGCTTCAAATTTGTAAAGACCAATGGTACCAAATTTACTTTTATTAGTTTTAAGATTTTGTAAATGTCTATATAAATTTCAGAGTCTATGATTTGACAAATGTTCAATACCTCTTCTTACAACATAAGCATGCTCACTTTTTCCATTCTTCTTAAAGGCTTTTACATCCATATTATTATTTATCTATTGTATTGGGACATGTGTACTTGAATTAGAACCTATGGAACTAACATCCACATGTCTATAGGGGGCATGGTCTATACTAACACTTTGATGGGGAATTAACCCCATTGTTAACATTTGTTGACACCACATTAAAAAAAAGGAATGTCAACCAATGTTTAGCCAACATACTATCGGAGGATTGACATGTAATATGTGTCTGTTTAGACAAAGCTCACAATGCATGACAAAACATGAGGGTTTGAGAGAGAGGTAAATCGTAAAAGGCAAATTGCTAAATTCTGGGAGGAGTGTTGGTTTTCCATTGGAGGCTTTATCTTGTAACACTCTGATCTATTAGCCGAGAAAGTTTGAAGATGTCAAGACATTGGTATATGTTCATTAAAACATGTGGATGATGCAAAGCCACTTTTTACAATGCACGTTGACCTAAGATGTCATGAATATTTCTTTTGTTTCATTAGCCCTTGCACTTCTTTTTAAACCCTTTATTTATATATATTTTTGGATTTGTGCTTTATTCCTTATGGAATTGGGATCTTGGAAAATAATTTTGGTGTGTAATGAGTGCATTGAAAAGGGGTGAAAGGCCAATAAAGAAAATTCTTATTTCACATGCATTTATGTAGTATGAGGTTAATTCATAGATCTTTGAGAAAATAATGTTATTTGTGCAACAAAGATTATAATGAAGAAGTGATTGCTTCAAATGATGTGGTGGCTTTTGAGGTAAGAGTCAAGTGAAGTTGTACATTTAACTATGAACTTGAAATGGGATACCATGTGCCATGGGGAGCTTTTAAGTAGACTGAATGCATCTTACTTACTCATGATCGTAGATGTTTACTTGATTTGAGACTTATTAATTGTAGAAGATTGATTTAATGTGTCCAAAATGAATTATCTATAATAGCAGGAGAGGAGTAGGTCTTGTTCCATATAACTTTTTATTACAATTTGTTGAAGGCAAATAACAATAGAAATAATGTATTTATTTTCCTAGAATTTTAAAGCCTTTTGTTATATGAAATAAATATATAATAAAAAATGTTAAATTTGACGAATATTTAAACACCACCCTTTTTTTTACTAAAATATTTTTCTCAAAATAATTAGAAAAATTTAAAAGTTGAGAAATCAAAACTAAACAATCAAAAAAGTAAAAAATATGATAGAAAATTAATTAATTATATGTATACAATTATATTTAATAATATTCATTAATTTTCAAATCATATTTAATAACAAATATAATTTAAATATATATTTAATAAATTATTTTCATTTTTCACATAAATATTTGTAGTAGATGTTTTAAATAAACATGGTAAAGATGTTGTAGAATATATTTGAAAATATTTAATTAATATATTAAATCAAATTTTAACACTTATATCAAAAATAGAAAATATTTCTAAATTATGTACTTGTATAAGAATTGGATGTTCAAGAAATTGTACACATGACAATTTATAGATACTAAGAAATTTCTCATAATTTTTTCCCTTGTTATTGAAGTTATTTTTTAAAAATTATTAACATACATAAATAATCTTATTTTAAAATTAAAATTAAATCTTTACCGAAAAAACCAGCAACACACACACACACACACACACACACACACACACACACACACACACACACACACACACACACACACACACTTCTTGAACATCCAATTTATAGATACTAAGAAATTTCTCATAATTTTTTTCCTTGTTATTCAAGTTATTTTTTAAAAATTATTAACATACATAAATAATCTTATTTTAAAATTAAAATTAAATCTTTACCGAAAAAACCAGCAACACACACACACACACACACACACACACACACACCATAAAAATCAATTTGCTGCGTATAGTGTCACTATTTCTTGCAATAGTTTCTCACCATCTAGAATTAGGCAGTGCAATTTTATGGCGTTGTCTATAGGGCAACATATATGCACCATTATTCAATGGAAGTATACAAGACTTCCATTATTTAACACTTGGGAGGGGTGCATTTATGTTGCTCCTTATCCATTGGCCAATTTTATAGTCATATTCAACACTATATTTACTCACTAATCAATTTTAGTACTTATCTTTGATAAAAAATAATTTAGAGTTGCATGTTTGACATTTGCCACATACTCAGATATGCACATATCATGTAAAAGCATGTACATTGATAAAAGAAAAAATGATAATTTAGTTTATTAAAATACACAGAGAGGCAACGTTGAATATGATGGTTTTGGTTATCAAGAATTTTCTTTTACCCAAGCCAACCATAGATTGCAACCCTCTAGCCGATGAAGTAGCCTTGCAAGTTAAAAATTTATTTTTCTTTGATTTATGTTGCCTTCTATGGCCAAGATTTCAAATGAGCATTCAAATGGAAAATACTAGTTGCATAAATCTATCTCTTAGCATTATGAAGAATAGTAAATTTTAAGTTCACAATGAAAAAATCTATAAATAGAGAAAAATCATGATTTTTGTTTGTAGATATGTAAACGTATACATACGTATATATATTTATATATACATATATATACACATATATATACACATATATACATATACATACATACATACATGTACATGCACACACACACACACACACACACACACACACACACACACACAGAGAGAGAAATTGACATATGTATTGAAGAGATAATTCAACCTAAGAAGTGAATTAATATTAGTTGTAAAAATTAAGTTCTATAAGTTTAAGTTCACAATGAAAAAATTTACAAATAGCGAAAAATCACAACTTTTTTTTGTAGATATGTGTGTATATATATTTATTAGTCCCTGGGGAATTAATGTTTTTGGTGATGGGACACGATTAATTCAAATTAGACCAAGTTGACATAACCTAAAGTTTCACTATGCAATATTAAATAATTATTTTTTACCATTAAAGTTCTAATTTGCTATTGGTTGATTGGATTTTTCCTAGGGGTAATTTTTTAAATTTTTTTTGGAAAACGGTACGAAAATTTGGAAGGCGATAAGCTCGCATTTATTGTAACAACCATTTTGTCAGGAAGTCAGGATGATTTATTACACTAAATTGACATTGCAATTTTTTCCTAATTATTCTTTAAGTCAGAGAGTTTTGAGACATTGGCAGTGAGGGTTTTCGAATTGTTTTCAACAATAAGGATGAAAGGATGAGTGGAGAAACTGAAGCTTTTAGTCAAAGACAAAGGCAGATGCAAGTTGCAAATCTTGCTTGAATTTTTGAAAAGGATAGTTGTTACATGTCTTCTTTGCCAGTCGTAAATCATCTGAAGCAATAATTTTAGCGATTGAAATTTGTGCTCTTCCTAGATACCCCCTTTAGAGTTTGAGTCTTTCCTTTTTATATGCTTTCACTTTTTGATTGAGGAATTGTAAATGTTTTCGACTTTTAGACCTAACAAGGATAACACAATCTAAAACTTGTAAAAGACAACGTATAATGCCATTACCTACTTGGTTAAAATAGGGGCAAAAATAATGTTTTCAAGAAATAGAGAATTGCTTCTTTTAAATAATTGTTCTCCTTGTACTTGATTGACTTGACCAACTCCTTCCATCTTTTGTTTCATAGAATCTTCAAAATACTTTATTTTTTACTCCATCGCCATTATTTTGAATCTAGTCTATTCCCTATCAAAATTGAATACTAATGTCAAATTACTTGTGCCAAAAATGTAGACGAGCTAGCAAGGAAAAGCACCATGTGCTGCAATATTGGAGCGCTAGGATTACCGAGTCGTACAAGTTACCTCCTCTTGCCATGGACTGTAGGGCCTCTGCAGCCACATTTCAATCCTCTCCATAGACAACCATAGTCACTCATCCGTCAAATTGTGGGTTTCATGAATGGAGGGCCTTATCTATTAGGCAACTATCATTGCCAAAATAGATCAAATTTGGAGGGATCAAACGAAGGGTTTTGTTCATCAGCGATGACACAAATTGATAGATAGGGATTTATAAACCATTTTTGTTTAACAAAGGCACGTGCTACTATAGATCACAGATGATATTCCCGACTCCTTTATCGCTCTCCAAAAGGTTCAAACTTCTTCCGTATTCCTATTACCAGTTCAACTCCTTATTTTGTAATAGGGGATGACAAATTTGTACTGAATTGGAGTAAATTTCTCTGAATTGTAAGTAAATGTTTTAAAATCTAAAATGATATGATTTTAAAGAATTCCTCTAGTATATTCCCTCTAACATAACATCTTATCTCCATCTGTCACTCATGTTTTTAAAGAATAAATTTTGCTTCAAACTAAACATGTGTTAATGAAGCACTCAAACTCTTTTTTCATTTCTGATTGGCTGTATTTTCAATTTTTAATTTTTTTTTTTTCCATTTAATGTTTTTATATAAATATTTATTTTGAGTTCTGATTTTATTTTTTTTACAAATTGATTAATTAGTCATTCATCTATTAATATTATATATTATTTAACTTAATCTAATCTTTTTATTAAATGATAATATTAATTTAAATTAATCATACTAATAATAGAAAATTACTTGACTACTATAGATAGAATCACTGACTATATGGTCTACTCCATTGAAAATATGACTGAGCACATATATAGTGTGCAACTTTAGCACAACACATCAACATTTTGCATCAACGTCAAACTATCATGTTGTTTTGATATTATTGTCCCTCATACAAACAATGTAAATCTGATTATTGCTTATATAATGCATACACAATGATCATTTTATGTATGCAGTTTGGTCAACATACCTATTCATATTCATATGTTACATGTACTATTGTTGTGCAATTTTAAAATCTGCTAATTTCCAAATACAAATAGAAAAGTTCGAGCATTCTATTTCAACTACCAACTTCCTCCCTTTCTGTAAAGTTGGATAAACTTTCGAAATCAATGTCCCAATTTCATGGACTAAACCAAAAAAATAGATCTCGCAGTATGTATAACCCTCCTTCAATCTCCCCACAGAAGGCAGGGACTAAAGCTCAATCAGAGCTCTTGTTTTTATAGAAATTGACATATGCATTGAAGAGATAATTCAACTTGAGAAGTGAATTAATATTAGTTGTAAAAATTAAGTTCTATAATTTTAAGTTCACAATGAAAAAAATATCTATAAATAGAGAAAAATCACAACTCTTTTTTGTAGATGTGTATATATATATTTATTTTTATAGAAATTGGCATATGCATTGAAGAGATAATTCAACCTAAGAAGTGAATTAATATTAGTTGTAAAAATTAAGTTCTATAATTTTATGTTCACAATGAAAAAAAATCTATAAATAGAGGAAAATCACGACTCTTTTTTGTAGATATGTGTATATATTTATTTTTATAGAAATTGACATATGCATTGAAGAGATAATTCAATCTAAGAAGTGAATTAATATTAGTTGTAAAACTTAAGTTCTATGAGAAATTGATTATTATTATTATTTTGAATTGTTAAGATGACTATTGTCGAAATAGATAGTCATAAAACTAGAATATTAAATAAATTTATTAATTAAAAAGACAGAGTAACAACTAATAATAATGTTCAAGATTAGAAATCTCTATCAATATTGCTAGTTGTGTCCTTAGACTTCTCCTTAGTGTTGGCATTCCTCCAAAACTGTAGCATGCACATGGCTTGCGTGGGATGCATTCATAATTACATCATGACATTTGGCATTATCTTTTTTTCTCTTGCTTCAATATGTGTCTATGCCCTCTCCTTATCTTTGGTTTCATAATCTATTGCATGTGGATGTTAATTTATTATTCTTGTTAGGCAAGACGTTGACACAACATTTGTTTCATTCTCTTTGTTAAGGAAGACGTTGACACAACATTTGTTGAAATTCTTGCCAAGGCTGGACATAGTTTGGAGACTTTGAAGCCAAATGCTACAAATATTCTCTCTAGATTTCCCTTTGCTTTAAGATCAATCTGGATTTGTTATTACTAAACAGCCGGTCATAATCATGACTCAAATATAACTTCAATGGTTCCTTCATTTTTTAAATTTCCTATACTTTTGGAGATATGATTTACTTACATGTATAGTAGAAATTATCTTTCATTTTTGTCACTGGGAGTGACAGCTCAATTTGCACAACTCTGCAGAGGCGTTGATTCAAGCACTATATTTTCCTTTGTGATTGAATGAAAATTGACTTGTAAAGAAGCAAGAACTAATATACCTACAATAGTAATAATGGCAGAGGTGTAGATTTGTATCGAGTTCCTAAAAAATCTATGTAGTGGCCTTCGATGGTTGGTAGCTCGCAGGTTTCGTGCCTCGCTGGGCTGCCTAACAGGTCTGAACCCTCCATAAAAATAAAAAATAAAATAAAAATAATGACAGAAGTGTCCTCCATGGTGGAAATGGTTTTAGCACAAATCCAATGGCATGCTGTCTGTGTGGCCCAATTTCTTCACAGTACGGAGATGTTGGGAGAAGTGTAAATACGCTAAATGGAATAGAGCTATCGGTTAAGCGTGGAGCTTCTGAGGCAATGTCTATACAGCCACGAAAATGCACTTCCTTACGAAAGAGAAGACTTAGAATTTTTTTTTTAAATTTTAAAAAGCAGTGTAAAGGAAGTGCATTTTCGTGGCTGTATAGCCACGGGCAGCTTCTGATGGATGGTAGGGGTTTTCTATATTTTTGGCTGCATTTTTCAATTGGGAATCAATTTTTTGAACTTTTAAAAGTGGTAGATCAGATTATTGGAAAATCTGATTCCAAACAGGCTGCCTTCCAATTGAAGATTACCTTTACAACCAAGCTCTAGATTTGGTGGCCCTTCTCGTGAGGGGACATTTTGGACAGTATTAAAAATCATAGTGGTCTGATGCATAATAAATTATTCAGTGTACTAGAATATATTATGTTGTGGTTTCTTGTGAAGATAAATGGACATTATCATCATTTTTCATTTCTTATCCCTTCACCAAGTAAGAAATGTCTAGTGCTTTGTAACTTGGTTAACTTGTTGCTTGTCTCCAGGTTGTGAGAGTCCAGCATAAGTTTGTAGTGGAGAATGGTTGTGCATATGATGTCAAAGCATAATGGTGTCTTCTCAAAGAAGAAGCATAACAGATAAATTGGGGCTAGATTACTCCCAGTTTAATTTTGTCAAAGGCAAGAGGAGATGTTGGCAAACTCAATCACAAGTTCAAGTTTCCAATTCATGTTAAGCAAATTTATTTAAAGGTCTTTTACAAAATTAAAAGAGCATTCAAAATCAGCAGATAGCTAATGATTTATATTCTACTTGTTTGGAAAACTTTTGTACAAGATGCTCAGAGAATGGATGGCAAACAACAGTTGGGATTGAAGAGAACGGAAAGAGGGCTTTTAACTGAACACCTCTGCTCTGAAAACCCCAATACTCTTAGAGGAACAGAACCATTCAAAGTATTGAAACCCAATTTCAAATTCTTCCAGAGCTTCAGAAACAAAGCATAAATATCCCTTTTTAATATACTAAGCCCTCCGAATGAGCAACACTCTATGAAGAACTCTTCATCTCAATTGTCAATTGTTGCAATAAGCTTGAACAGAGAAAAAATTGCCAAAATTGCTCTTGGAACTAAGTTTCCGTGTTGAGATTCAGCATGCAATTAATCCAAGGAAACTGAAAAATGTAGATAGACACACCATAAGTTTAAGAAGAAAATTTGTGATTGTCCAAATTGAAGCGATTGGACGAATCTAAGTTAGGTTTTCAAAAATTTATCTGGATTTTGGGTTTGTATTATGTTGGCAATAGGGAAAAATCTAAGATTATGGCGTTGATGATGCAAAATATCATCAAGTCGATGGAAGAACATCCAAACACACTTTCAAGCTCTTTCGACTCTACGCCAACATTGTGGAAAGCTTGAAAAAAATTGCAATGGCGGACGAGTTAGTACAAATGTGCACCAGTTTGGAAGCCGTGACTGCCCATCCTAGGAAATGTTGAACATAGGCGATGGAAATAGTGAAAAAGCAGGAACCTTTACTTTTTATTGTTCAGTGGATGTCCGGGGAAAATTGAATCCTCCATTGCCAAGGAAAGATGTGTATCCTTCTTGTGCACCTGCAAATGCGGGAGGGCCATTCAAATTTTGTAATCCAACGGGGGGGCAAATTCATGGAAAAATATGGAAGCTCCAGAACTTTCTAGGAATTCCAGAATTATTTAAAGCTTCTAGGATTAGGTAAAGTTTTTTGTTTTTGGGATTGATAAAAATGATTTTTTTCATTGCTCAAACTAGGTAATGGGAAATTAGAAAAATCATATTTTTAAATTATTAATAATCAATATTAATTATGAACTATTATCTTTTAGTCCACTAACATTTAATTGTTTATGTTTATTGGCTTATTGACTTAATCAAATGAAAAATTATGGATCAAATGATTCCCTAAGTTATCTGCCTATGACAGAAACTAATCAAGCCATCGATATATAACTATGGAGAATATGAGCGAATAAGACACTACAAGAGTTATAAGGAAGCAAAGTATTAAGGGAAAAATAATACATGACATCATAATAAATAAGTTTAACATTCATTGATTTGATCATGGAAGTCAACACTATCGAGTTGGTTGAAAACCCAGTCATTCCACATAGATTAGACAGAGGTACACACCAAGCACATTAGCCAATTTGGCATTATCAAAGTATGAGCAAATAGGGTTGTCTGATAGCTCTTGATTGAATGAATTGGAGGGCACAAGGATATTCCACGTGGATAAGGTAAGAACGAGACCCTTGAATCTTAAATATGAGATTAAATATGTTGTTTGCGCAATATTGATACATGTTGATCTAAAACATGATAATATATAAGTATTATCTAATAAATCATACATCATATATGTTCTCATTAAGTTGTTGCAAAATAATAGATGTTTAAAATTTAATTATTGATAGCTCCTATGTAGGGATCATCACATCGAGGTAATGATTCCAATTCTAATATCCTTAGATTTATTTCCATAAATTCTAAAACATGCAACAAAGTCATCACTATTTAACAATATAGCTTTTCTATCTTACGAGGCTTATCCTATGCTATGAATAACATCACCACTCTTACAAATCTAATCCTCTTGAACCCTCGCAATATACAACCCATATGCACTAGACACATTTATCAATTTCATGGGTTTATTGTATTGCAAAGGTGATATCAATTTCAAAATTGCTTGTTTTGATCAATTTGGATTGTAGTTTATTGCTAGAGTTTGATTATACAAATGCTTTTGAAAACTAAGGGTGAGAAACCAGATAGTCCTAGCAATATACCATCGACTATGGAGGTGGGTATTATGTTTTCTTCAAGGGTTTTTTTTTTTTTTTTTTGGAAATGTTTGAGCTTCTTGATTCCTTGAAGTTATTAGAAATGATATCACAATCTTATAAATAGGAAATCTGGTGTTATTAATATTTTGATTGATCATTCATTTTTGTAATTCTTGATGGATCATTTATTTTGACGAGGTTGTTGTTTTCAACCTACATGGTTGATGAGAATATATGAGAAGTGATACACGAATTAATTGATTTTTCTTTATTTTAGAATATTCAACAGTTAGAGTATAATTTAATTCATGTTGCAACATGACTTTGAAAACCCTTTAATGTTAAGCATGGTATTGAATCTTAAATTTTTTACCTATAATTTGAGCACAATGAGTGTTTAATGAATGTTAGAGATTTTGATACAATAAATTTTTAACAACTTGTGCTTTTATTTTTAGGTGTTGGATGAATAAAGAAATATTGGTAATACATCATATTAATTTTATAGGTGAAAATATTCCTATGAGGAGATTTAGCTAGGAAAAGTGAAAGGTGAAGGAATCACCTATTAAAGCCATAGAAAGTGAATCAGAGATAAAACCTAAGAGATCTAGGAAATCTCAAGGGGATTCTAAAGATGCCAATAATAAAAAATATGTGGAGGAGGGAGGGGATGAAGATGCTCTTAAGGACTCTATAATATGTGAAATAGGGAAGAAGAAGGAAAATAAAGAAGAAAAGGTAGTGAATTTAACCCATAAATTATGAAAGAAGAAAAAGTGGATGAACCCAAAATTGAAGAATAACTAAAGTAATCACAAAGTCAGATTAGAAACCAATGATCAAGCCACAAGTAATCCCGACAAAGGGGCACTCAAGAAACATTATGTAGTTGAGAATGAAGAAAGGCCCAAAAATTTGGAAAATACAAGCGAGAATGACATTGATGGAGAAATCACAGTAGAATGTTATGATGAGGAAAAGTGTTTAGAGCTTGTATAAATAACGTACATGAATTGAGTCAATAAATACATGCAGATGAAGAGTGTCAGAATGCAAGGGATGGAGATTCTTTGAATAACCATTATGAGGCAAATCCCCATGTATCTTGATTCTCATGTTAATGGTATTATTTCTCAAATGTATGGTTATGAATCTTGAAATGTGCAAACCATAAATTGGAAAAGATAAAACATTAGGCATGCCACATTATTTTAACTTGTACAATTCTTTGATTTCATGTGATATAGAAGAATATCATCTAGTTTTCTTTTAATTTTATATACTTTTGGTGAACAAATTGTCTTTCTAATTACACAATGATAATTTGCTTTATGCCCAAGACTTGGAAAGTACTAAAATGTTCACAACAGTTGAGAAAAATTCATATTATTTGTTTTCTCTTTGTATTTATAGGTACAACTTCCTTTAAAAGATTTATCAATGAATCAAAAATCAGTTTCACACTTTTTCCAAAAAGCGCATAAGGACTCTCACATACTCCTAGGTAGTGAGGTGATAATTCGTTTATGCAATAAAGAGAATATAATTCACAATCTTTTCTCCAAAACCACCCATTCAAAGAAAAGAATGATACAACAACTTCATAATAGTCATTCAAGAAATTTAACCAATTGTGAACTACAGAAGAAACAACAACAAATGTCTTCAAATGATAAATCAAATGCTCACAAAGTAACAATGATTTAAACACTTCAAACATCAAGTTTCAAAGTGGGATCTAAGATGATATATATATATATATATATATATATATATATATATATATAAACTTCGTTCATGCACACAATCATTCAAAAAGCAAACATATATATGCTATCTGTCTATTGCTGTAAAAGTATATACTTATCAAAGTATTTTCTAGGTTTCTATTCTAACCCCTAATTAGTTCAATGTCCCATCATTTATAGTTTCATTACAAATATGAAAGGCCTCCATTAAAGCCCAACCATTTCGGTTTAAACAATTACGATATGAACAAAAAATAGTTTTTAAAATGGCTACCCAAAACATGACTCAAAGTAACTATCCCGATCAAACTTCATCGCTGGTCTTTTCCTCTTTGCCCATGGTTTGCCTTACCAATTTCTAGCTTCTGAAGGTGTTCATGAATTCTTGCATCGCATGGGAATGGGGGTTCTTCAAACTCAACAACTTAGTCCTACAAGCGTCTTTTTGCCATATGAATTCCTTGATTTTCAGGCTCTGTTATGACATGAGATTCCAATTTAGACATAACATGGATTCAATATTTTCTAGTGTGGTGAACTCACTAGCAGTAGGTGATTCATTGTCTTTAATCTTTATAATATCGTCGTTGAAGCTCTTTGTTAATGCTTCAGAATCCATGTTGCTATCATCAAATTGTAGAATTCCCATAGGATTTACTATATTCATATCTTTAAGAAGCTCCTCATGCATCCCAACAATCTTGCTTTTGATGGATTGCATCTCTTTAATAGCTTCTTTGTAGATCAATTCTTTCCATCCCATGTTATTTTTCATGATGAACAACATATAGGAATCCACAATTTTCATAGGATTCTCACTTAGAAACTTAAGCACTCCAAATTTTTCAACTTCAGTAACCTGAAACACAACAGCCTGGCATCGGCTCTATTCAATTTCCCACCCTAGAATAAGAGTTTGAATCTCTCCCAGGAGCATTTCCCCTTCAACATACATAGTGGGGAATTCTAAGATAAACTTATTACCTTCTTTGATAATGGAATTCACCCAATCTTGTATTGCATCCAAGAGTAGCATCCCCTTTTGCATCTGTTTTACCAGTTGTTGGCTGTCTACAAAATTAGGATCGAAAAATTGAGGGGCTTGAACAACTGGTAGGGCTCTAAGATTCATCAATGAATCAATATAAGCAACCATGGTCACCACTAAGGCCTTGAGTTCCTTTTTCTCCCTGCTATCCTTTTCTGACTGGGTTAACATATGATTAGTAGAAAACTTAAAGAAGTTATTGGTTGTATTTTTGTTGATGGTTCCAAGTTCAATCGAAGTAACTTTGAAGCCTTCACTATCAATTTCTTTGGATTTAGATTTTTGCTTATATGTAGCTAGTTTTGCTGGATCTTCCCAGTTAATGGGTCTTTAATTAAATGGGCATCCATTTTTAGCTTTTTAACTTTGGAACTGCATGCTACGTATTTTGTTACAGTGTCTTTTACAGGCGTACATACTGGTTGCAAATTTATTTTCTTACTGACTGAGCTAGATAACCAAGATGGGACAATGGGATTAGTAGAGATTGCTTGAGTATTCCAGGTAGGAGTCATGAACTTAGGTTGTTTTTCCCTAGGAGCTTCAATAAATTGCACATCACCATCCAGATTGTCTGAGAAACCAAAACCATCACTTGAATCTTGTCCTTGGGTTAGCATCCTTTCCTTCTGAACTTCTTGCTGCATGAGGGCTTCAGACTTGGTTTTAGATATGGTTCGAGGAGCCGTGTTCTGTGCAGGTGCTGGCATCTTTTTCTACTTGCTAAGAGTCGACACACCACCTGCAATAGGAGATGAAACTTGGATGTCAGAGGTTAGTGGTTCAGAAAAAGAAACCATTTTTGGAGACGGTTCATTGACTACTTTCATAGTCTACCTCCTTAGCTAGTTGTCTATATAAGTGAGAATGGATCTAGTTCTCAGATTTATATCATCTTCTTCTTCCTGATTCCAATCCACTTCTAATTGTCTTAACTCACTGGCTTCCTCCCACCTAGGTTGAACAATGTTTGAACCATCTTCAACTACTCCTTCAAGTTGAAACTTCAATGTAAGGGAATTGATTTGTTGAAGTGTTAATCTTGAGTCGTCTCTCTTTAATACTTCTTCTTCATTCTTATAGTCCTTCCATAAATCCTCTACGTGTGGGATTGTGGATAACTGACCCTTCAAACCAAGAAATTGAGCCGCAAATCCTTTACTATAAAAATCCCTTCTTCGCTTGTAAGACCCAAAACCAAAGCCGAGAAAATTGCTTCCTATGATTGAAGCATCGATCATGTTTCTACAAGTCAAAGGGCCAATCTTGAAAGGAAACACCGATTCCCAATTCTCTTGTGGAAGATTATCCTTAATGATAAAGAATAACTACCTACAAACCTCAGCTAAAACAAAACAATCAAGTGCATAACTTGGTAACCTCATTGGCTCATCCACGAATCCACCTATTCTCAAATAGATGAACTTCAGGAACTGTATGTAATATCTCCCATAATTTTGAATTAGTCTTTTGGCTTCTGGGGACAACCTGGGCATGGGTGTCTTTTTTAGAGATAAATGTACACTTTCTACCAATACATCATGCACCTTTCTAAAATTTTCTAACATTTTAGCTCTTTGCAACAAGGGACAATATTGATAGACTGTTATTCCCTCACTCCAAATCTCATGGGATAGGGAAGTGAGATTACTGAAACAAGCAATGCAATATGTAAGATAAGAGGCCATGTAGAAATTCTCCTTGGATTCCTTAGCATGTCTAAGCTATTTTCTTAATGAGCTAGCAATTATTTCTACCCAATCCATCCATTGTTCTCCCTTTAAAATAATTTCAACATAACAAAACATCCATTCTTCAAAAAGGAGGACATCAACTGAACCCTTAACTCGATGTAACAACACTACAAGATCATGAATATGGGGTTTTAGGTGATCTTTTGTGACTATCTTGGGTAGTCTTGAACCTCTACCATAATTAGTCATTGTCCACTTCTTGGCTAGGATGTTACGGTATTCTCTTGGGGTTTCTTGGTATTCAGCTAAGGATTGGATGGGAGAAAATGTAGCAAATGTACTTTCTGGTAGACACAACACTGAGGCGATAGTTTCCCTGGATGTTGATAGCACAGGTTCTCCATCTTTATTTAGGATACTTTTACTCCTTACATCATAATGGTCAGTACAAAGTTGGAGTAATTCGGGGCTTAACAGGGTAGGAGGGAAAGTTGTGACTTCAATCAGACCACTAGTCAAAATTTTCATACAACCATTTAATTCATCGGCTTGCTCAAGGAAATTTGACTATAATTTTTCTAGCCTAACATCTTCTAAATTAGTATCACAAATAATGGGTCTTTTGCACTCTGAACTTGACACATTCCCAAAGAAATGTAACACAAATTTCATTTTAAACAAGGAAAGCAAGGCTCAAACTGATTCTATTTTGAAATGGACACAGATGGTAGAACAAAAGGAAGGTTTTTCCATGTTCTCATCTACAACTTGCCGAGAAAAATAACCTCTTTTCTTGTCCCTTAGCAATTCCTTCTTCAAATTTCCCTTTCGCATGATAAACAAAAAGAAAAACTACGCTCTTTTTAAGGGAAAGAGAACATACATGTGAAAGTATAGCCTCATAATGAGGCATTCATGACAGATCAACTGCCGCTAAGCTCACATGTTTGAAATCTTTTGACGTGACCCTTTATTAAATACTTCCCTTTATGGCTGTACTAATAATGATTAGCTTTGTCTGACACCCAATCCTTCCCTTTGGCAAAGATATTTTCCACTTTAAGTCATGATGAAATTTTCCCACGATAAAAATTAAGGCATCTCTTTTGAATTATTACCTCTTGACGTGGTAATTTATGCCACATGAAAAGAACGGCTTCACTAACCACAATCAATTTTTGCTAGAGAACCTTAGTTATAGAACCACTTTGAATTGCTTCGAACCAAGCTTCAAAGGGGTTTGAAGTAGTTCAAAGGAACACTCCAAAGTCTTGCACGAATTACCTGCAAAAAACAAAGGTCAGCGCAAAAACCTTTGATTGAATTTTTTTGAACTACTTTGAACCAAGGTTCAAAGTGGTTCAAAGAGGTTCAGACAAAGATGAGGAAAGATATGAAACTTCGGGTGACTTTATATAATGTTTTCAATGATCGGGAGAGCATGAAATGACAATAAGAAGCTTCGATGACTAGATGGTGACTCATAATATGGCTAACATATACTAATAGGTTCTTCTTTAATTATGCCATACGGAAAAATGCTCTTCATAAATTACTATCACAAATTTTGTGGAAAAGGAATAACATTTTTTCTTGTACTAGCAAGATTAATTAGATGTTACTAACACATATTTTAGTAGCACACCTTGTAGTTTGTATATTTTTGGTTACATTCATCATTATTTGTAAAATGAACTCTATTTAAGACTATTATAGAATAGAATATGTAGCCATATATTTAGCAGTATTAAAGATTTAGTTGTATTTTTTTGGGCACTCCATTTAGTAATTGTCATATAAAGGAAGCATTTTCTTGTCATATTGTTATACTAGTGTTAGATTGTTTGTATATAGATGACTGACAAGTTACAATTAAAAGAATAGATTGACAAATAGTTTGAGATCATACTATTGGGATTTAATGCATTATCTTCATTGTTCCAACAAAGTTTGGCCTCTCCCATTCTTTACCTAATCTTATAATTCATATTTTTTATTAGGGAAGGAAATTTAAACTTCTCTTCTAGTTGAGAAGGATAACAAAACTTAACAACTTAAACTCTATGTCTCCCTTCAAGTGTTGTACATCGAATGCTTATGGATCTTTTGGCCCTATTTTTGTCTTTTTGTCAAGGATTTTGAACACTAATTTCACAATCCCCTACTTTTTACAACATTTAGGGACAAAGTTATTGCTTTTGATAGTATAGAAGAAGCAACAATGAATACTATATATGATATAGGAGCATCCTCAGTTGAAGTGTTATCCTACTTATTTGTATTCATTCTGCTAGTTAAATTGTCAAGTTATAGTCATTACCAAGTTGTAGCAATTGCCGAGTGCCCGTAATTTTGCAGTATCTACCACATTGAAGTTATCCCATGTCATGTTAACATTCAGAGTTACATGTTATCCCATCTCACTTTGCAGTGTGTTCCGAGTGATCCTTATGTGCTGAGTATTCTTGTTGATGCTGAGTGTCAGCATTTTGGATGCGTTTTCTATGTTTTGGTGTTTAATGGGAGCCGACTTGCGAGATTAATTCTAATCACAAATTTTATGATAAGATCTTGTCTTGGGATGTGTGCAAACCATTTTTGGGTTAGCCTTTCTATTTTGTAATGTTCTAGAATCTTCTGTAAGCCATTTTGGCAAGTATAAATAAGGTGTTTAGGCTTAGGGTTAGAGTAGATTTTGGGAGAGATTTTGGTAGAGATTTTAGAGGACTGAGCAAGTTTGTGGCATATGTGTCTAGGATTGTGAATTTGAAGCTGGATCTTGGATCTTGAATGTATTTTGTATCTAGCCATAACCTAGAAGGCCTTATAGTTGGGCATGTATGCTAATCATTTGATGAATCAATAAAAGAATCTTGTTCTCTGTGTGTGTGTGTGTGTGTGTGTGTGTGTGTGGTGATATGCTCTTTGTGTGTTTTCTTATGTTGTGTTAACTTTGCAAGGTGGTTTGAATTGTTGGGTGTACCCTTGGCCCTAGTTATTCTTGTCCTCCTTGCGTCAGGTGGTATTAGAGCTTGAGGTTCATCCTTGTGGACATTGGATTGTGTAGAACCCTGATTCAAATTTGGTCGTAGCGTTACAGATATGAGGATTTGACTTATAACTTGTAGAGGGTTATGATCTCATAGGAAACTAATTTGTAAAGATGGTTTGTGGTAGAGGAAATATCAATAACGCCATATTAGATACATTGAGACAAATTACAACTAGATTAGATGTTGTCAAGACAACCCAAAGGAGACGAGCACATCTTGATAATGTGAGTGATGATGAAGCGGTAGCACTAAAACCTAATCCAAAACTTGAAGAAGATCAAGATGCAGAAATATTGTTGAGAGTATTGTCTAGGACACATTCAAACCCTATTGTAGAAGTTGGTCCTTATGATGGAAAATTAGACACCAATGTTGTGTTGGATTAGATCTTTGATATGGAGAAGTTCTTTGAGTATGAAAACACTCCTGATAATAGGAAGGTGAAACTTGTAGTTACTAGGTTGAAAGGTCATGCTTCATTATGGTGGGAGCATTTGCAAATTGATAGACAAAGGAGAGGAAAGGAAAAGATTAGAACTTGGGTGAAAATGGTGAACAAGGTAAAGAAAAAACCCCTTCCTGATGATTACCAAGTTAGCTTGTTGAGAAAGATGCAAAATTTAAGACAAAGAGACATGACTGTGAAAGAGTATACCGAGGAATTTTATAGATTGGACATTAGATTTGGACATGTGGATGATGATGTTGAGAAAATTGCAAGATATCTAAATGGATTGAGATTTGAAATTCAAGATGAGATAAGTTTTGTGAAATTGGAAAGTGTGGAAGAAGCATATCAATATGCCTTAAAAGCTAAGGTGATCTTGAAAAAGAAGCGTGAACAAAGACACATAGGTAGAGGTGGTAGATTCTAGAGGGGTAGAGGTAGATCTTATGGTGAAGGTGGCATATCTGACAGTTTTGTGCAGGATAAAGGCAAACCTGAATGGAAGAATGATGACAAAGACAAGAGCAAGTGGAAAGGTGGTAGTTCACATTGAGGAGGTACTGGTTCTTATCGAGGAAGAGGTAATTCTTATTCTAGAGGTGGTTTCTGTGGTAATTGTTTCAAATGTGGTAAAGAAGGGCATAGATTTTTTGAATGTAGATCATCTGAAAATGGGCAAGGAAAAAAAAATGATGCAATTCAAGGAGACATTGAGAGTTCACCAAGCGGACCTGAGGCTGGAGAAAATCTAATGGTGAGAAGAACCTTATGTAATAATGGAAGTGATGAGGAACCTGTCATAAGGATAAGTCTTTTTAAGACTAGATGTAAGATGGTTGGAAAATATTGCAAGGTGATAATTGATAGTGGAATTTCTACAAATTTGGCATCAAGAGAGTTGATTACAAAGTTGCAGTTGTAGAGGCTGAAGCATCCTAAACCCTATCATGTTTCATGGATCAAAGATGAGCATAAGATATTGGTAAGTGAGCAATGCATTGTGAAGTTCAACATTGGACATTTCTTTGATGGAGTGTTGTGTGATTTTATGCCTATGGATTATTGTCATATTTTGTTGGGTAGACCTTGGCAATATGATAGATATGCTATACATGATGGAAGATTGAATCAATATACTCTTTGGGTGAATGGAAAGAATCAAATATTATTGCTTTTGATTGAAAGTCTAGATGAGGTTAATTGCAAAATTGTTCAAGTTTAAATGGTTAATGGAAAGCAATTTGAAAAAGAAGTGAAGAAGAAACAATTTTGTTTTTCCATAATTCCTAGAGGACTAAGTTTGGGTAGTAATGGCTAAGTGAAAATAGAAGTTGGTAATGACCGAGTGACAACAGATAGTGGTGGCTGAGTACTAGAAGAAATTATAGATTTGTTGAATGAGTATAAAGATATTATTGTTGAGGATATTCCTAATGGTTTATCGCCAGTAAGAAGTATAAGTCATTATATGGATTTGATTCTTAGATCTATTTTTCCAAAAAAAAGCACTATATAGATTGGCACCTATAGAGAATGGAGAACTTAATAGACAAGTGCATGAATTGCTACAGAAAGGTTTGATTAGAGAAAGTTTGAGTCCATGTGTTGTACCTGCTATACTAGCACCTAAGAAGAATGGAGAATGGAGGATGTGTACTGAGTCCAGAGAAATTAACAAGATCACTGTGAAATATAGCTTTCCTATGCCAAGGATGGATCGCATAATAGATTTCTTGAGTGGGGCAAAGTATTTTACCAAGATTGATTTGAAGAGTGGCTATCATCAGATTAGAATCAGAGAAGGTGATGAATGGTTGCTTATGCCTTTTGGTTTGACTAATGCATCCAGTACTTTCATGAGGTTGATGAATGAAGTTCTGAAAAGATTCTTGGGTAAGTTTGTGATTGTTTATTTGGATGATATACTAATATTCAGTAAGGCTAGGGAAGAACATCTTGAGCATGTAGACAAGTATTGCAGAGATTTAAAGAGGAGAAGTTGATGATTAACTTGAAAAAGTGTCCTTTTATGCAAGAGGAGATTGTGTATTTGGGATTTGTGATTTCATCTTATGGTTTTAGAATGGATCTTGAGAAGGTGAAAGCAATTTTGGAATGGCCTACACCTAAGAATGTGAATTAGGTAAGATCATTTCATGGTTTGGTTAGAGTAATTATTTGTTTGCACTTATTAATTAAATCACTTTGATTTAATTAATTAAGTTGCCTATTACTCTAGTTTGCTTAAGCTATCTTGTAGGTGCATATAATTAATATTTTATTAATTATATTGTGCAACCCTAGCTTTTTTAGGATTTAGTTTCCCTTTTCAGGTTTTGTGATTCCTTTATAAGGATTCACCTCTTTGTAATTCCATTCATTCACTTATTGGATTATATGAGATATTGCTCTTTGCATGTCCATAAGATGGATCTGGCTTTTTGGCCTCCATAATTTTTTCTTGCTTCTGTTCTTTGCTTCATCCATGTGACAGGGTTATGCATGCAGGTGTTCTTGGGAGATTAGTTTTTCACCTAATCTAACATGGTATCAGAGCAAGCTTGCCACTCGCTATTCGTGGTTTGTTGAAGCATTTCAGAAGTTGCTTTTTTTAAGGGTTTCAAAAGCTTTTTATGTGGATTTAGGGGGGACCTTTCTTTCTGGTCACTTTGGGCTCAAACGGACATCACCATTGCGCTCAGAGCGCCCAAAAACCCTAGAATCCATACAAAATTTGTCCATTTTGGACACCGTTGGTTTGGGAGGCAAATTTTTTTTTGTTCGACAGGGTCGTACGACCCCCTACATGCGTTACAAGGCATCAAAAATAAAAAAAATTACAAAAAAAATTTGATTTTGCAGCTATTTAAGCTGCCGCGGTTAAGAAACCGCAGCGGAGCCGCTAGCAGTCACTGCTGGCGGTCCGCCAGCGGACCGCAGTGGCTCCGCCGATGGTTCTCGCCACGGCCCCACCGCAGCCCCACCTATGGCGGCCTCCACCCTCCCACCACCCGGCCATCGCTCCACCGGCGGTGCGGTGGTGGTGTAGGTTTGTTTTTTTAAATTATTTTTTTATTAAAAAAAATAATTTTTTGCTTGCATCCGGAGGCCCTGGAGGTCTTTTCTCCGTAACTTGAGCATACAAACGTATTTTTTCGATCTAAAAAATGTGTCGGAAAGCTAGTTCCGAGACAGAGATGCTGGTATAGGTGTTTTTGGGTTTTGATGCAATTTGGTTGCCTATTTTGGCAGTCAAAGCTAGATGTTTTGTTTTGCACTCTGGGAGGCGTATCTTGAGCTTTCGATCTCCGATTTTGGACTTCTTTATATCACTAGAAAGCTCTTTCTATGCTCTTTTCAGTGATGCTAGTTGTTGTTCCAGATTCTGTTCCAGGCACATCCTATTTAGTCTTTTGCATTTTAGCATTCTGGTGGATATCTTGATTGTTTCAGGTTTGGAGATCGATTTTGTTGCTTCAGATGCTTCATTTTGGGCTTTACCTTCTGTTGTATCAGCCTTATGTTTTTTTGATCATTTTTGATATTCATTGTAAGCATCTTTATGCAATGCACTGAGATAAAGTGCCACTCTTGCGTTTCGAGATCCTTTTCATCATTGTGATTCGTTATACTCGCACTATTTTATAAAGTGCCATGGGGGGGGATAGTTGTTTGCTGTTTATAGGCCCTATTTCTCTATTTTCTCATGCAGTGTCAATGACACGTGCCTTTATTTGTGTTTGTACCTCACTCTCGATGTGTTTGGCTCCTGTGTTGTAGGAGGTTTTTGGCCCATCTTTTCAGCTGCCTGTCACCTCACCTGTCTTAAGGGGAGGTTATATTGTTGTTCTATGCTTCTTTGGTTGATGGTTCATGCCTTCTATTTCCATGGAGGTTCTACAGATCAGCATTTTGACAAAGTTTTGTGGTTCTTCATGCTTCAATGATTCTCTTCTGATCTCTTTGTTCCTTCTTTTAGAACATTCTTTCCTATCTTTTTTTGGAGTAGGGTTTTTCCCATGTGGTTTTCTCTATTTCTCCTCTTTATAGAGATTTTTTTGTGATTGGGTACCTGATTAGGCCTTGTTGCCGAGACCCAATTCTACTTTCATAGCTGTGCTAGGTTAGCTTACCTCCTGAGCTTCGCTTAAGGGGGGGTGTTAGAGTAATTATTTGTTTGCACTTATTAATTAAATCACTTTGATTTAATTAATTAAGTTTCCTATTACTCTAGTTTGCTTAAGCTATCTTGTAGGTGCATATAATTAATATTTTATTAATTATATTGTGCAACCCTAAATTTTTTAGGATTTAGTTTCCCTTTTCGGGTTTCGTGATTCTTTTATAAAGATTCACCTCTTTGTAATTCCATTCATTCACTTATTGGATTATATGAGATATTGCTCTTTGCATGTCCATAAGATGGATCTGGCTTTTTGGCCTCCATAATTTTTTCTTGTTTATGTTCTTTGCTTCATGCATGTGATAGGGTTATGCATGCAGGTGTTCTTGGGAGATTAGTTTTTCACCTAATCTAACAGGTTTGGCTAGCTTCTATAGTAAGTTTATAAAGGATTTTAGTGTTGTTTGTAATGCTATGACTGAGACAATGAGAGGAGATAAACAGGAATTCAAGTGGACACATGGAGCTGATAAGAGTTTTAAGACTTTGAAACAAAATGTTGTTGAGTTACCTGTATTGGCTTTGTTTGATTGAAATAAGGTATTTCAAGTTGAATCTGATGCAAGTGGTAGTGCAATAGGAGCTATATTGAGCCAAGAAGGTAAACGTATTGCTTTCTTTAGTGAGAAGTTGAATGATGCTAAAAAGAAGTATTATATGTATAATCAAGAGTTTTATGCTATTGTTCAATCTTTGTAGAAGTGGAGACATTATTTGATTCCTAAGGAGTTTGTGTTGTATACTGATCATAAAGCTTTACAATACTTGAAAAGTCAACATAAATTGAATCAAAGACATATGAAGTGGGTTGAGTATTTGTAGAGTTTTACATTTATGATTAAGCATAAGAGTGGAGTTACTAATAGAGTTGCTCATGCATTGAGTAGAAGATGTTCTTTGTTGACTGAGATGAAGATTGATGTTCTTGGTTTTGATGAGATAAAATATTTGTATGATACTAATATTGATTTTTCTAGAGGCGTGGAGAGAGTGCAAAGCACCAAGTCTAACAGATCATATTAGTAAGTATGATGAATATTTTATTCAAGAAGGTATGTTGTTCAAAGGTATTCAGTTGTGTATCCCTAGAAGTTCTATGAGAGTTAATTTGATTAAGGAAAAGCATAGTGGTAGATTGGTTAGACATTTTGGAATTGATAAGGCATTGAGTTTGCTGAAGGAGAAGTATTATGGGCCATATATGTATAAGAATGTTTAGAAATTTGTGAAGACTTATGGAGTTTTTTAAGTTGCAAAAGGAGTAAGTCAAAATACTAGATTATATACACCTATTTTTATTCTTGAGAAACCTTGGAGTGACATTAGTATGGATTTTGTTCTTGGATTGTCTAAAACAACAAAAGGGTATGATTCTATATTTGTTGTTGTGGATAGATTTTCTAAAATAGATCATTTTATATCATGTAAGAAGACATCAGATGTTGAGCATGTTTCTGAACTTTATTCAAAGAGATTGTTATATTACATAGATTACCAAGAAGTATTATTCTTGACAAAGACAGTAAGTTTGTTGGTTATTTTTTGAAAACTTTGTGGAAGATGGGTACTGAGTTGAAGTTTAGTTCTACATTCCATCCATGGATTGATGGATAGATAGAGGTTGTGAATAGAATCTTGGGTAATTTTTTGAGATTCTTAGTTGGAGATGAACCACATAATTGAGAGATGACATTGGCACAAGCTGAGTTTGCATTTAATAATTCTATGAATGGGAATACATGGAAGACACCTTTTTAGAGATTGTTATTGGAATGGAGCCTAGAGGAGTATCAAATTTAAGGGATATTTTTGGTGAAGAAAAGAGAAGTGTTATAGGAGAAGAATTTGTTGATTTTATGGAGTCTTTGCATAAGGAAGTGAAGCTAAAGTTGGAACAAAGTAATCAAAAGTACAAGGAGAATGCTGACAAGTCTAGAAGACATCATGTTTTTAAAGTTGGTGATGAGGTGATGGTACATTTGAAGAAAGGCATATTTCTGATCGGAACATACAGTAAGCTGAAGATGAAGAAGTTTGTGTATATGAGAAATATGTTAGCAAGTAATACTAATCTATTCAAAAACAAAAGCATTAACTAGCATATAAACCATAACATAAATGAGAGACTAAAGAGGAAACCCCAATTGGAAATGTGAGCCAAATGAATGGACTCTCCCAATAGGATTTAGCTCCTTGCTTGGTAGATGGGTCTAAGGATTGGGATGTATACTCAAGGTTCTCAAAAACTAGCTTCAATGGAGATGGAAAATGGCAAATTGGTAGCTTTGTGAGCTCTCAATTTGGCATCATAAGGGTATGGTTGATGGCTTTTGGCTCTCAAAAGGGCATTATAACTTTAGCTCCAAGATTTGTGATGAAATGGCTTGGGAGGGGATTCAATTTATAGGCTAAGGGCTTGAGGATTTGAGGGCTAAGATGCAAGGAAAGATGAAAGCTTAAGGAGGGCTAGGATGCACTCAAAGGGGAGCACATGGATTGTGCTTGTTTAGCACCAATCAGGGAGTGACACATGTCACAAGGTGAGTGGATGGACGAAAGGGGAAGGATGAGTCAACAAAGGAGGCTCAAAGGATAATATCTTCATAAAGACCCTTCATTATGGCTTGTAAGAGCTTGTAAGAGTCTTTATGGCTTTTGTAAGAGCATTCATTGTTGGGTGGTTGGGATATTTTGGAGGGAGTTGAGATTGTTGACTTAGTTGAGATTGTTGACTTTCCTTGGCTTAGGAAAGTCTTAAGCTTGTTTAGGGAATGTGACAACATTAGGGGGTGGATTAGGCTTGGGTTTAGGATTAGATTAGGCTTGCTAGAGATTTGCAAGTGGATGGCATTCATGAGGGTGGGTGAGTTAGTGGCTAAGCTTGGTTAGTATGGGTGGATGGGGTGGATTAGGCTAAAAAGGGGATTTAGGGATAAGTTAAGGGTTATTAGATTTGAGGGTTTTATTTATCAAATAGATTTATTTAATAATGGGGATTTTGGAATTAGATAGAAGAATAGGATTTAATTGATAAATGATAAGTTATTTGATTTATCAATTAGAACTATAGATGATTAATTAAATTAATCAGCTAGGGGATGACAAAGGATTAATTAAATAAGAATTTAATTAATGATGCCTTTAGAGATGGCTAAATAGGATTACCAAAGCGATGTAATCAAATTTAGGTGTCTACATTTTGCCCCTCTTTGACATAGTGTTGAGACAACACTATTTCAAAAAAGTTTGAATGAAGACGACACGAGGAAGATGTTTTAGCAACAAGGTTGCCCCAGTCTCAAATAAGAAGAGTAGAGACTAGACTTAGATGATGCCCCTTCAAAAAGGTGGTGAAGAGAGAAATGAGGCTCGACGGCTTCTTAAAAAGTACAAGAATCCAAGATGAGCAAGGAGACTCAGATTGGCTAAGAGAAGGGGCTAAATTAGCTCAAACTCTCACTACGGGAGAATGATAAAGGGCTATCAGATGCACAAGAGGAAACAAGCTTAAGACTTTTGGGATTGGGGGGGAGGGTGAAGGAGCAGGGCGCTATAAAAAGAATCCAGGATGGAGAGATGGATGAGGGGATTAAAAAGCTGATGCAACAGGATTTCAAAGAGTCAGATTGGCGGAAGATGGGTTTCAAAGATCCCTAGGACTAGGATTGTGGATCTCGAAAGATGAGGCTTGGTGGATTGATTTGATTGGTGGATCCCTAAAGCTAAGCGTGAGGAGTGATTCAAAGATGTACTCATGCATAAGCTGGGATAGGTGCTGGATATGGATGGGGGATAATGGAGATGAAGGGAATCCATTGAAGCTTTTTGAGCGAGGGGATACTTCAAAGAGAAGTACCACCATGTAGTTGAGCACTAGATTTGCTATAGGATTGTTGGTTAATTTCCAAGGTTACCAAGAACATCAAGGCCTTTTCACCAACCGTCCAAAGGAATGATGAACTGACTCGAAACAAACACGCAAGGGTTGCCCCAGCATCACACATGAATCCCAGAGGAAGTAGCGTGGAATCGACACTGGGTAACCCACAAGCAGAAAAGAAAAATAGGCAAAAGACATGATCAAGACCTTACACTCAGATTGCCCCATTCGCAGCATACCATGATATGGAAGATCATGGCAACCTTGAGGAGGGAACAAAAAGATTGCTTGGAAAAGATACTTCAAGACCCAAAAGGGAAGATTCCAAATCAAAAGAAAGCGAAAATCCAAAAGAGAACCGTTTGCCAACGAGATGGGTAGGACAAGGTACTAACGGACCAAGATTAGACATGAGGAAAGCTATATCCTACAAGGATCTATCGAAGAGCACCTAAGTTGGTGGATCGGGATGAGTGATGCGTCTGGCAAGCTGAACTAAGAAGGATAACACTTTGGTGACAGGAGATCTAGCTAAAAGATGCATTGGAATAGCTAACCAAGGGTTGTGCGATGTGTGCAAGATGCTGACCAAGGATGAACTAACACAAAAGTCGGATAGATACAAGGTACTAAGCTAAAGAGGATGTACAAGCCGACAGACCAAGATATGTTACAAATGTACAAGGTTGTTCATGTTTGGGTTTTGTGAGATGGAAATGTTTGTGAAGGATGGGATGTCTATAATAGGTGATAGGTGGATAGGTAGATGGTTTGCGAAAAGCTTAAGTGAAAATGGGATTTTGTGTGTGCACGTGATAGTATAGAAGCTAGGATACAAGATTATTTACAAGCTGAAATATGGTACAAGCTTTGGACAAGATTCGGATATACAAGGTATGATACAAGGGATGATACAAGATTTACAAGCTGAGGTACAAGATTTACAAGTTGAGGTACAAGATTTACAAGCTGTACAGGAGGTATTTACAAGCTTCATCAGATTTTGGATATTTGGTTGGAACACCAAGGGAACAAGCAAGTGTGTCTTATGGGATGGTGGGTGAATGGATGAGGGATAGGATAGTGATAGATAATGGATTAGTCTTTAGTACACAAGGCGCCTGAATTACCAGGTTTTCACCAAGGTACCTATCCAAGGCACTTGAATTGCCAAGTTTTCACCATTGGACGCTTATTTCTCTTTACTATTTTTTTGTATTTTTCAAAAGCTGGGTATACCAAGGATCTTCAAGCATAGAACTTCTTGAGATGAATGATTTTAGTAGGATCATTCAAGAGTTCCCCTTCTGGTGTAGATAACTGATAGGCTTTGGAGCCAAAGGATGCAGTGACAACATAAGGACTGAGCCATGTGGGTTCAAACTTGCCTTTCTTTTCTCAATCTGCTTGGACTTTCATGTTTTCTTTGAGGACCATGTCACCTGGCTGAAAGTGTCATGGAAGCACCTTCTTGTTGAAATTACTTTTGAAACGAGTCTGATAGACTGTGAGATGATCATAGGCTTGTTGTCGCTTCTCGTCTAAGAGATCTAGCTGGGTGAGCCGAGCTACTCTATATTCTTCATCTGATATTTGTCCTTGCAAAGATATGCGCAAGGAGGGAAGTTCAACCTCTATAGGTAGTACCGCTTCAGCACCATAGACTAGGGAGTATGGAGTTGTTCCTGTGGATGTACGGAAGGAAGTTCGATAGGCCCATAGGGCTGGATTTATTTGTAGGTGCCAATCACGGCCAGAATCATTGACAACTTTCTTTAGGATTTTGAGGAGGGTTTTGTTAGTTGCCTCTGCCTAGCCGTTACCTTGTGGGAAATATGGGCTAGAAAATAGGTGATGGATGCGGAGGGAAGTGTATAATTCTTCCATGTTGAGATTTTCAAAATTACCTCCGTGGTAAGTGAAGATGGTGGATGGGATGTCGAAGCGGCAAACAATGTGGTACAAGATGAGCTTGGAGACCTGAACTCCTATAGCTGAGACTAGGGGGACTGCTTCCACCCCATTTAGTGAAATAGTCTGTAGCTGTTATTATCCATTTATGTCCATTAGATGAAGGGGGTGTGATAGTTCCAACTAGATCAAGGCCCCAACAAGCGAAAGGCCAAGATGGTGCAATAGGTTGTAGATCCTGTGCTGGAGCGTGCACAAGATTTGCATGCTGCTGACATGGGAGACACTTTCTGACAAAGTCACAGGAGTCTTCTTCAATGGTAGGCCAATAGTAGCTTGCTCTAAGGATTTATCATGCTAGGACAATACCACTCATGTGGGCACCGCAAAGTCCAGAGTGTACTTCCTTTAACACCATCGCAACCTCGTTTTGGTCTAAACATCGAGAGAGAGTATTGTGATAACCCTGACGATATAGGGTATTGGCTATGATAACATAGTAGGATGATTTTTGGATGAGGTTCTGGCGTTGGGTACTTGTGAGGTGAGGGGATATGATACCATCGTTAAGGTAAGCATGAATCTCATGGTACCAAGGGGATTGGGGACCAACCAAGATACAAACACGGTTTGAATCCTCATTCGCATAGGCGGGTGTGAGGAGCTACTCCACTAAAAACTCATACTGTGTAGCTGCTTGGGGAATTTCCAAGAGCAAGCCTAGAGTAGCCATAGCATCTGCTGCTTTGTTCTGTATTCGAGGCACTTGTGTAAATTGAAGCTTTGTAAAATGCTGGGTTAGCTGATCAACTAGCTCTTTGTAGGGTAATAGCTTTTCATCTTTGGTTTGATATTCATTGAGGGCTTGCTTGATGATGAGCTGAGAATCGCCAAAGATTTGTAGCTCAGCAATGTTCCATTTTGCAGCTATCTTTAATCCTGCTATGAGGGCCTCATATTCAGCTATATTGTTGGTGCTAGGGAATTGTAGCTTGAAGGCTTTTGGAATGTAATCTCCTTGAGGTGTGACCAACAATATTCCTGCCCCTGATCCATGAGATGTGTATGATCCATCAAAATAAAGTTTCCACCGGGGTTGTTCTTCAATTAGACAGATATGCTCATCTGGAAATTCTGTGATCAACGGATAAGCATCTATTAGAGGTGCATCAGCTAGGTGATCTGCTATAGCTTGCCCTTTGATTGCCTTTCTATCCACATACTAGATGTCAAATTCGCTAAGGAGCATAACCCATTTGGCCAAACTGCCTGTAAGTGCTATTCTAGAGAGCATATACTTGAGAGGGTCAATCTTGGAGACTAGTTGGATGGTATGACTTAGCATGTAGTGGCGAAGCTTTTGAGTTGAGAAAAGAACTGCCAAACAAGCTTTTTCCATAGGAGTGTAATTGAGTTCATAACCAACTAGGGTTCTACTAATGTAGTAGATGGCTCTTTCTCTACTGTAGTCATCGAGTTGTGCTAGAAGTGCCCCTAGAGTAGTAGGTGTTGCTGATATGTACAAAATCAGGGGACGACCAGGAACTGGTGGAACCAAGATAGGGGGATTAATGAGATACTACTTGAGATGGTTGAAGCTGCACTGACATAAAGGATCCCACTTGAAGTTCTCATCCTTCTTCAGTAAATGTGAAAATGGTGTACACTTATCTGCAAGCTGGGAGATGAAGCGCCGAACAGATTGGAGCTTTCCTTGAAGAGAGCGAAGCTGTCGCAGTGTCTGGGGAGGAGGCATGTCTAAGATAGCCTTGACCTTCTTGGGGTCGATCTCTATACCTCATTTAAAAACTATAAAGCCTAGAAGCTTGCCAGATGTGACTCCAAAGACACACGTCTTGGGATTCAGCATGAGATGATATTTGGCTAACCTATAAAAGACTTTCTCCAGGTCAGCAAGATGATCCATGAAGGTATGAGACTTGACCAAGATATCATCCACATAATCCTCCAAAATGCTATGGATGAGATCATGAAAAATAGCTGTCATAGCTCTTTGATAGGTAGCCCCAGGATTCTTTAGGCCAAAATGTTGTTTAGTGTGGAGCCTGATCAGTCCCCAAGTGGGAGATTGTTAGATTGTGGTGACTGATCAGGAAAATACTGTACATACCCCCGAATTTTTTTTTTTTTTTTGGAAGTAGCCGACATGGTAGCCGACATATTATGGCCGACATATGGCCGACATGTTATAACCCTAAAGCGGTTTAATACTTGTATAAAAAGGGCTTAGGTTTGGGTATTTTTTTTATATATGTGGTGATACGAAATTGGTTCTTGCGGCGGTATTGAGCTGTAAGGGATTACAGATTGCAATCAGGTTGTAATCACTGGATTGTAATAAGATCGGACTTGCTGTTTGGTGGACGTAGCCCAGGGATTGGGTGAGCCACGTTAAATCTTGGTGCCTTGTGTTCATTTCTGTGTGTTCTATTATTTTTGTTATTGGTTATATTTGCATGTAGTTTTTATTTCTGTCCGTGGTTTATCCTAACAAGTGGTATCAGAGCCTAGTTGTTTCTTAGTTATCCTTTGCAGGAAAGTCTCACGGTTAAGTGGGAGTCTCACGGTTGAGTGGGAGCAATGGCAGATGATGGTAAGCTGAGGGTTGATAGGTTTAATGGGCAGAACTTCTAGTTATGGAAGATGCAAATGGAAGACTATTTATATCAGAAGGATTTATGGAAGTCGTTGGAAGGAAAAGCCAAGAATCAGGGAACTATGTCAGAGGCTGAATGGGATCTTTTGGACAGAAAGGCACTCGGAAGCATTCGATTATGCTTGGCACCATCAGTGGCATTTAATATTACAAAAGCAAAGACGACAGAAGATTTGATGAAAACCCTAGCGACACTGTATGAACAGCCCTCCGCTTCAAATAAGGTATTTCTCATGAAGCGTTTATTTAATATGAAAATGGCAGAAGGTGTATCTGTTGCAGATCATTTAAATGAGTTTAATACTATTACTAGTCAATTATCTTCTGTGGGTATCAATTTTGATGAAGAAATTAGGGCTCTCTTGATTTTGTGTTCTTTGCCTGAAAGTTGGAATGGCTTGGTAATGGCGGTGAGTAATTCTGTTCCTGGATCTAGTACCCTAAAATATGATGATGTGATCGATGTTATTTTAAGTGAGAAAACTCGTAGAAAATCCTCAGGTGGATCTACATCAGGAAGTGCTTTAAATGCACAAAGCAGGGGCAGAACGACTGAAAGAGGAAGTAACTCTGGAAATTGTGGGAAATCAAGAGGAAAGTCAAAGGGGAGGAGGTCTCAATCGAGAGGACCAAATGATTGCTGGTACTGTGGGAAACCAGGGCACAAAAAGAAAGATTGTTGGACTCGAAAGAAAAATGAAGGAGATAAATCAGATGGAGACAAAGAGGCAAATGTTGTAAGTAACAAATCCGAAGAGGATGCTTTGCTTCTGTCTTTAGAGAGTGTTGATGATTCATGGGTTTTAGATTCTGGTGCTTCTTTTCATGCTACATCTCATAGAGGTTATTTCATTGATTATGTCCAAGGGGATTTTGGGCTTGTTTATTTGGGGGATAATGAACCCTGTCAGATTGTTGGAAAGGAAAAAATTAAGATTAAGTTGCAGAATGGGAATCATTGGCTACTACATGAGGTAAGACATGTTCCAAAGCTGAGTAGGAATTTAATTTCAGCAGGGCAACTCGGTGATGAGGGTTGTGTAATTACTTTTAATGATACAAATTGGAAGGTTTCAAAAGGTTCCCTTGTAGTAGCAAAAGGTGCGAAAGTAGGCACCTTATATCTTTGTACAGGTCATATTGTTCCTTCTACTTTGATTGTTTCAGAGAAAAATGAATATTCAGGAACAATTACTGCAGTTGAGCAGGGAGAACAAATAGCTGCTGTAGATTTTGATACAGCGCTATGGCACAATAGACTTGGGCACATGAGTGAGAAAGGTATGAAAGTACTTCATTCAAGGAAAGTTTTACCAGGTCTAAAATGTGTGAATATGGATTTCTGTGAAAGTTGTGTGTATGGAAAACAAAAGAGAGTGAGTTTTGTAAAGACAGGGAAGGAAAACAAAAAGGAGAAATTAGAGCTTGTGCATACAGATATATGGGGACCGGCTCAGGTATCTTCCCTTGGTGGCTCTCATTATTATGTTACATTTATTGATGACGCAACTAGAAAAGTATGGGTTTATTTCCTTAGACAGAAATCTGATGTATTTCAAACTTTTAAGAAATGGAAATGCTTGGTTGAAAATGAGACTGGTAAGAAATTAAAATGTCTCAGATCTGATAATGGTGGTGAGTATTGCAGTCATGAATTTGAAGATTATTGCTCCACTAATGGTATTCGTAGACAAAAAACTGTTCCAAGGACTCCACAGGAAAATGGAGTGGCTAAACGCATGAACAGGACTATAATGGAGCGCGCAAGGAGCATGAGGTTGCATGTTGGGTTGCCCTTACACATGTGGGCGGAGGCTGTCAATACTGCAGTATATTTGATTAATAGAGGTCCCTCTACTCCTTTGGGCTGTGGTATTCTAGAAGAAGCATGGACTAGTAAGAAGGTGAGTTATTCTTTTCTCAAGACCTTTGGTTGTGAAGCTTTTGCTCATATAGACTCTGAAAATAGAACCAAGCTAGAAGCTAAATCAAAGAAATGTGTCTTTGTTGGATATGGCATTAATGAATTTGGCTATAGGCTTTGGGATTTTGAAAATCATAAAATTATAAGAAGCCGGGATGTCATATTCAATGAAAAAGTGTTGTACAAAGATCTGTTGTAGCAACATGAGAAGAAAGAAGATGATTATGTAGTGCTGGATGATACTCCAAAAGCTGATATTCCAGCCATTCCTCATGATGTGCAACAACTGAAACAACAAATACCACACACACCAGTGAATGTTAGACGGTCAACAAGGCCAATTAGACCTCCACAAAGGTTTTCTCCCTCTTTGTATTCTATTTTACTTACTGATGCTAGTGAACCTGAAAGTTATGATGAAGCTGTGCAGGTGGATACTAAGATTCAGTGGGAGTCTGCAATGACAGATGAAATGGACTCTTTGCTGAAAAATAAGACATGGGATTTGTGCAAGTTGCCTGCAGGTAAAAAGGCTTTATAGAATAAATGGGTTTACAGGTTGAAAGAAGAGGAAGGAGGTAAGAAAAGATTTAAGGCCAGGTTAGTTGTAAAAGGATTTGCACAGAAAAAGGGAATTGATTTTGATGAGATATTTTCTCCTGTTGTTAAAATGACTTCTATTCGTACTGTTTTAAGTCTTGTGGCTACTGAAGATTTGCATTTAGAGCAGATGGATGTTAAAACAACCTTTCTTCATGGTGATTTGGATGAAGAAATATATATGGCTCAGCCACAGGGTTTTGAGGTCAAAGGTAAGGAGAACTTAGTGTGCAAATTGAAGAAAAGTTTATATGGCCTGAAGCAAGCACCTCGGCAATGGTATCTGAAATTTGACAGTTTTATGCATGAGCATGGATATAACAGGTGTCATTCAGATTACTGTGTTTATTTTAAGAGGTTGGATGATGATAGCTACATTATTTTATGTCTATATGTTGATGATATGCTTATAGCTGGGTCTAACATGCATCATATTAAGGGGCTAAAATGCCAGTTAGCACATGCATTTGCTATGAAGGATTTGGGGGCAGCAAAAAAAATCCTTGGTATGAAGATTTGCAGAGATAGGAAGAACAGAACATTGACGCTATCTCAAGCTGATTATGTTGAGAAGGTGTTGCAACGTTTCTCTATGGAGAATGCTAAAGCTGTCAGCACACTTTTACCTGGTCATTTGAAATTGACTAAGGAGATGTGTCTCAAGACACAGGAAGAGGAGGATAAGATGTCCAAGGTACCCTATGCTTCAGCTATAGGAAGTTTGATGTATGCTATGGTATGCACTAGGCCAGATATTGCACATGCAGTGGGAGTCGTTAGCAGGTATATGAGTCATCCAGGTTTTGAGCATTGGAATGCTGTCAAGTGGATTCTCAGATATTTGAGAGGAACATCCAATAAGTGTGTACACTTTGGGGGCTCTACTACTGATTTACAGGGCTATGTTGACTCAGATTTGGCTGGGGATATTGATACCAGGCGGAGTACTACAGGTTATGTCTTTACTGTTGGTGGGGCAGCCGTGAGCTGGGTTTCTAGGCTACAGAAGATTAATGCTCTCTCCACTACAGAGGCAGAGTATGTTGCTGCTACAAAGGCAGCCAAAGAGATGATATGGCTTCAGTTCTTCTTGGAAGAATTGGGACATCCTCAGAAGGATAATTATTTGTTCACAGATAGTCAGAGTGCCATTCATCTTGCTAAGAATTCAGCTCTGCATTCTAAGACCAAACACATATAGTTGCGGTACCATTTCATTCGGTCAGTTTTGGAGGATGGACAGTTAAAGCTGGAGAAGATACATACCAATGAAAATCCAGCAGATATGTTGACAAAGGTTGTCACAAGGGAGAAGCTGAACTCCTCTTCAGCTTCAGTTGGTCTTTTAGACTAAATGTGAATAAAAGAACAGCAGAGTCCAGGGTGGTTTGATCCAGTGGGAGCCCCATGCGGTAGTTGTATTGCTACAGGATCAGTCTCCAAGTGGGAGATTGTTGTTTAGTGTGGAGCCTGATCAGTCCCCAAGTGGGAGATTGTTAGATTGTGGTGACTGATCAGGAAAGTACTGTACATACCCCCGAATTTTTTTTTTTTTTTTTTTGGAAGTAGTCGACATGGTAGCCGACATGGTAACTGACATATTATGGCCGACATATGGCCGACATGTTATAACCCTAAAGCGGTTTAATACTTGTATAAAAAGGGCTTAGGTTTGGGTATTTTTTTTATATATGTGGTGATACGAAATTGGTTCTTGCGGCGGTATTGAGCTGTAAGGGATTACAAATTGTAATTAGGTTGTAATCACTGGATTGTAATAAGATCGGACTTGCTGTTTGGTGGACGTAGCCCAGGGATTGGGTGAACCACGTTAAATCTTGGTGCCTTGTGTTCATTTCTGTGTGTTCTATTATTTTTGTTATTGGTTATATTTGCATGTAGTTTTTATTTCTGTCCATGGTTTATCCTAACACAAAAGGCATCATGTTGTAACAAAAGGTTCCCCAAGGGGTAGCGAATGCTGTTTTATGCTGATCCTCTTCTGCAATCTTGATTTGATTATACCCAGAAAATCCATCCATGAGGGAAAAAATTTCATGTCCAACTATAAGATTTACAATCATATCTATGTTGGGCAAGGGAAAATCATCTTTTGGACAAGCTTTGTTAAGATCTCTGAAATCAGTGCAGATTCTGATGTCATCAGAAGGCTTAGTGACGGGGACCATGTTAGAGATCCACTCTGAGTAGTCGATAGGTCAGATAACCTTAGCAGCTAACATTCTTTCTAACTCAACTTTGACCAGTAATGCCACCTTGGGGTGCATTTTTCTAAGCTTTTGTCTGACGGGCTTGATCTTTGGATCGACTGCAAGATGATGAACTACAAGCTTTGGATCAAGCCCTGGCATGTCCTGATATGACCATGCAAATCGACCAATGTTCTCCCTTAAGACCTCAAAGAGGAGGTCAGCTTGGTCTTGTGATAGGTATGCAGCAATGTGAACAAGCCTAGGGATCTCTAAAGAACCGATGTTGACTTCCCTAGTATCCTCAATTAGAATAGAAGATATCTCTGGTCGATTATCTTGAGGAGGCAATGCTAAATCCTCATGTTCTGCTTGTGGCTCTGGATTTTCTTGCTAAGGGGTTCTCTTCGTTGCCTTAGCTAGTCCTAGATTCACCTTAGTTCCAGTTTTGGGTGTATCAGAACTAGGTTGGGGATTTTCTCCAAAATACCCCTTGGGATCTAGCTTGTAGATATAGGCAGAATCTTGCTTTGTTTTCTTGTGAGGTGTTTCAACTCCCATGAATCTCAGAAGTGCTTCCTCTGATGTGAACTCATCAATGTGTATGACACTTGGTTGGTCCCAATCTATGATTTGTGGATGGGTGAGTGGTAGGTCAATGAGGTGGATGGATAGTTCTTGGAGAACAGAGTCTCCAAGGGAGATTTGGTCTAGGATATCGTCGTAGGCTCTCTTTTCAACTTCCTCAGGAATGTCTTTGATTTTGACAAGGTCGCGGTGAATGTTCGAAAAAGCGTGACCGTCCGTATTGGTGTCCTCAGTTGTGGGTATGCCAAAGCCAAGACCTGACTTCGATTCCCACTTGTGTACGTCGATGGGGCACTGCATGCCTCTTTCTTCTGGTCCTAGACCACCAGCGTGATAGTTCCATTTGTCAGTGATGAGCTTATGTTCTTGGGGATACTTTTGGCTGAAGTGATCAAGGCGTGCTTGATTTCTTTGAGGTGGATCCTTATGTAACCAATTGTTGATATCCGGAGTGAGCTCCTCATGAAGAGGGATTTTTGAGGATACAAAGGTTGTTGGTCCAAACTATTTATATCAAGGAGGTGGAATCTCCTTAGCTTTGTGATATGTCAGTCTTCCATGGGCATGTGGATCAAGTGGGAGTGCCCCGACAGCAAATGCATCTGACAGACTATATTCTCCACAGCCTTTGTTATTGATCTTCACGGTCAATAGGGTGGACGCGAGAATGGTTTCTGGGTCATTACAAGTGTGGGATGAGCTGGCGATGGCTGTGCCGATATCAATTCCAGGGCAATGGTTTGTATATGAGGCGTCAAACAGATTGCAGTAAGCAAAGGGTTCTGGATCGGCATGGATGGTTACCTCAGTGCCTTGATGCAGAAACTTGACGCACTGATGGTAAGTGGATGGACCGACTTTCATGGCATGAATCCATGGGCGACCGAGGAGGATGTTGAATGGTAGGTTTAGATCAATAACATGGCAGAGTGTTTGTTGGATGACTGGCCCAACCTTGATTGGTAGCAAAATAGTTCCTTCTGTGGTTCTTTCCAAGTTGTCATAAGCTTTGATGGTGATAACCTCACTGATGATATCTGCCTCAGTATACCTAGCTTGTTTTATGAATTTTAGTGTGCAAATATTCAAGGCTGATCCATTATCTATCATTACTCTTTTCACAAAAAAATTGGATACCATGATGGCTATGCGAAGTGGAAGGGTGTGATCTGGCTCGACCACGAGTATGTCGGTGGGTTTGAACGATAGGGCACATGAGGATGAAACGTGTCCAACAAGATTACGAAACTTAGTAGCATTGATATTAGAAGGGACACATGATTCTATGAGAGCACTGTCAAGGATGTTCTTGTACACAGGAATAGTGCGAAGAAGGTCTAAAATGGAGATTTGGGCTGGCATGTTCCCAAGGTGTTCCAAGATATTGTATTGGCTTTTTGATGGAGCTGATGGTGCTGGTGAAACTGGTGGGCCTGTGATGTTAAATCGGGCTCTTCGAGTGGTGACTGCACACTCATTGTTTGGTCCTTGGATATTGATAACATTGACAGAAGGCTCTTTCTCGGATATACAACCTATAAGGCTACCATAGTCTATATAGGATGAAGTATGGTCATTTTTCTTCCCATGCTGTTGGTTTGGCTGACGGTTGTTGGTGTTGTTGTTGTTGGTTTGGATAGGTGCTTTTCCAGGATTTTGATTGCTGTGAGGAGGAAAAGCATTTTGATAGATCTGTAAGCCTGCATTGGGAGAGGTTTGGGCACCAACAGTGATTTCCTTTCGATCAATGAGGTCCTACACATAGTCTTTCAGTTTCATGCATCTGAGGGTAGTGTGACCTTTTACCCTATGAAATTTGCAGTACTCATTGTCTTTGTACCATGCAGATTTGGATTGGCTTGGGTCAATTTGCTGGGCAGGAGGAAATTTGATGAGGTTTTCCTTGACTAATTTTTCAAAAATGACATCCAATGGCTCACCAAGGGGTGTATAGTTTCTAGGGGTAGGTTGGAATCTGGGCTTTTGTCCTGCAGCTACATTGATGGCATTAGCTTGATTGCTAGACCCTTGGAAGTTGGGTCTTGGATTGTGGTTTTGATAGCTTTGGTTATTTTTTTTTTGGTAGTTGATAGCTTGTTGATTGTTTGATTGATATGGTGGGTTGGACTGGTTGTGAGAAGGACCAACAATATTCACATGTCTGGTGTCAGTGACGCCATTTGTTGCAATGTGCTTGTTTTTGTTCCAATACCTAGACTTGTCATTGGAATGTGATTGATTTTGGTTGGCTTCCTTGTAAATCTTGACCACACCATCTTTAATGAGTCCTTGCTCAAGGATCATTCCTTTCTCTTTGATATCTTTGTAGGTCTGCAAACAGTTCATGGTCATGTGGTGAGCCAAGCTAGGATGGGCATTATCAATAAACATTTTCACCACATGGCACTCTGGCAAGGTGTAGGATATGCGGGTGGTAAGGGTTTGCCATCTTTGCAGGTATTAAGCAAGGCTTTCTCCACCTTTTTTCTTAGTTTGGACAAGGTCAACTATTGATAGCTCTGTTTCAACAAGATGGACATATTGGGCTATGAATGCCTCAGATAATTCAGCAAAGCTTTTAATTGTGCCATAGGGGATTTTGTAAAACCATGCAAGAGCTGGTCCAGCCAAGCTTTTGGGAAAAAGGCGCAAGAGGAAGACATCATTGTATGCGACGTCCTGGCAGTGCATGTAAAATTCTTTGATATGTGTGATAGGGTCTCCTTTTCCTCTGAATTTGTCAAATTTGGGTACCTCAAAGTGTTTGGGAAATGGTGTCATGGTAATGGCTCTGTCAAATGGGTAAGGACACACATTCTCAAACTTGAATGTCTTTGGATCATTCCCTTCTTGGATGGCTTTCAGAGCTGTCTTCATTTGCTCCCATTCTGAATTGATAGGTGATGGCTGGGGTGCCTCCAATGTAGGGGTGCCTTGAGGTAGGTATGCGCTAGATGGGGCCAATGAATATGGATGGCTATGAGGGATTTGCTGATAGGGATTGTACATTTTTTGGGCAGCTGCATGGTGGATGACAGGTTGTTGAGGGGGAGGTGGCTGTGGGATAAATGAATGGCTTTGTGGAGGTAAGGTATAAGATGATTGTGAAGCTTGGGGAAAGGATCGGGGAGCTTGTGGGGTTTGACCAAGGTATGTGGGTTATGCCCCCATTTGGGATGGTACTTGCAAATAATTGGTGGTTGGCTAGATTGGTGGGTTACCTCCTAGAAGTGGTATTGAAAAGTAGTTGGTAATAGGAGGTAATGGATTAGTTGGTGGTGGAGGTGGTGGGAATTGAAAGCTAGGAAATGGAATTGATGGGGTTTGATAGCTTGGTGGCTAGATTTGGAAGCTTGGTAGAGTGGTGGCGGGAGCTAGGGTCACTTGAGAGCTTGGCAGTAGCTTGTGAGGTTTGATAGCTTTGTGGAGTGAGGGTAGTAGCTTGTGGATTTGTGGCTAATGGCACTGAGCTCCCAAGACCTAATGGAAATGATGGGATTGTGCTTTGGGCTATAGTGAACAAGCTGGGGGTGATGAAAGGTTGATTACTTGGCCCCATGGGCGGCATCCCTATTGTATATTGCTGAGGTTGGCCAAAGATGTTAGCATTGATTTGGGAGATGGGTGGATTTGGAAGGCTAGGTTGGGGAGCAGCAGCAACAATAGTGAAGGGGGTGAACGGTGAGGTGTTTTGGGTAAAGGGGGTTTAGAGCGGAGAGGTATGAACCAAGGATGGAGTGGTGGTGGCTGGGTTGGCTTGCGGCATGGAGATTTCAACTTGGGTGGATGATGGTATGTTTGGGTCTGTTGGATCAAATGGGTTGGCTTGAGGCTCTTCTTTTGGCATATATTGAGGATAATTTGGATCATGAGAGCCGATGGGTGGTGGCAGCTGCCCAAACAGCGAGTGAGATGGATCTGATAATGGAGGGGGTCTTCTAAAGTCAAAGGTTCCTACATTCTCCCTTCGAAAATTAGCCATGATTGTCTCTTTGTTCTTGTCTATAATGGCGTTTACCAATACTGCATTTCCTGGTTGGTTCATGAAAGCTTCAATGTCAGTAGATGATGGCATAGCTTTCTCTGGGCTAAAGGATGGTTGAGTGCTCAAGGGGGGTGAGGCTATTCGATCCAAATGATAGGGCTCCATTGTTTCTTTTTTCTTGGCTAAGCGAGTGACGGGTGGCATGAAAAATGTTCCTAGGGATGGGATGCAACAAATACTAGTGGATGCAAAAAAGGGGGGAAGGCTTTTCTATGCAAATGATTTCTTAGGTTGAGGCAAAGCTATATGACAAAACCTAAGGAGGATTGGGTTGTAGATTCTAGCTTCAAAGATATGTTGCCAAAGCACGAAAGGTCTGCTTTCCTATGTGCAAGCTTGGTGGTGATTGTGTCAACTTAAGGATAGACTGATGATCCTTTAGGAAGAACACGAGATTGACCACTTGTGGATCCCAACCTTTAGCTCAAGGTGATGAGGGATAACAAGTGACAAAGCTGGATTACCCTAGACAAAGCTCTGTCAAAGGGATAACCCTGGTGAGATTGATGGATTTGGAAGATTTTAGGAATGGGAAACTTTTGGCAAAAGGGACAACAATTTTGAAGGCTTGGATGTGAGGTTTTGATTGTTGGCTAGATGATTTGGTTCTAAATGAGATGAATGAGCTAATAATGCTTAAGGGGATAACCTAAAATGGCTGGCTTTTCTACAAAGATGACTCTAAAGTGAAGCTTATCCAAGAAGATGTGGAGAAACAAGGGGGTCTAATCATAGAAATCATGCCTAGTTGGTAAGGCATAAGCAGGATTAACTCCTAGATTTTGGCTAAATTTGATGGTGCGCTCTAACCAAGCCTCTTGAAGGGCTTCGTCAGCAATTTTTTCCTCAGCTTTGTGGAGTTTGGAAATTCGAGGACTTGGTGTTAGTTCCTTTCTCTTGGCTGGAAGTTCTTGGTATGCCTGAGATGGCTTGAGTTTAACTTTGTGGAACTTCTGTTTGGGTTTGGGTTGCTCTGACATGAATTCTTGAATCTGCTTGGCTTTGAGAGACCTCAATTATTTTGCTTCAACTTGTTCAACTTCTGGGATAGGCAGTGACTACGCTAAGTGTGCCCTAAGCTAGGATTGACCAAGTTTGGCAAACATGCATTCAATAAGTAAAAGACCAAGCAATAGATAGAAACAACTAGATAGAAGTTTTGATTCCCAGAATGTGATACTTGCGCCAAGGAGTGTGTGTTCTACAAATTTTTTGATTAGTCACTTCAAACACATTAACATCCTAGATGGTTGTCTACAAGGCTGACAGTTGGTTTAGCTAGGGAGTCCTCAATATACTCAAAGGTACGTGAGGCCCAAATTCGTAGATGAAACCAAAAATATGTCACACAGCCGAGAGGAGCGGTAACTCACTTCTCCTCTTTCACTTCTCAAGGGTATAAATTTCTTTGAGGCTTAGCCCGAGTGACAAAAATCTTGATTCCAAGAGAGGTGTTTTTGGATTCACCTCCCGATCTTTATACTCCGCTGGAACGCTAGAGTTGAGGTCGTCCCAAGGGGTGATGAAATCCTCAAGCAGGCCTCCTAAAAAGAAACAAGGTTTTGGATCCTAATCTTATGCACCCAAGATGGCCTCGAAAGATGACAAGGGGAGAGAAGACTTGGATGACCTTGGGCTAAAAAACATGCTTGTTCTTTTACCAACTGAATCTTATGTGTGCTGATCTAGACTTTACAAGCACTCATGTTTAAGAGACAATGTTCAATTCCAACTTGAAGCGCCAACAAAACAAAATCGAGCGAAGAATGAATACAAGAAGAAGAGTTAGGGTCAACAAAAAATTAAACCCGTGCACCCAGAGGCCCTCCACGTCAAGTATCGATTAATTTCCTTTTAAAGAATTCAAGAGTTGGTGTGAGTTGTTCAATTTTAGTGCCCAAACTTGAAG
Source organism: Cupressus sempervirens (assembly GCA_028749045.1). Classification (NCBI taxonomy): domain Eukaryota; kingdom Viridiplantae; phylum Streptophyta; class Pinopsida; order Cupressales; family Cupressaceae; genus Cupressus; species Cupressus sempervirens. The sequence continues at coordinate 104,580,198 of CM053792.1, read as the reverse complement.
TGGGATCGATTTAATCTAGAGTTTTGATCATTTAAGAATTTTGATAAAGTTAAAGCAAACGTTCAATGACCAAGTGAGTGAGTTAGATTGTGGAACATTTAACACCTTTTTCAAGTAGACCCATCCCCATAAATGGCGCTGAGATTGCAACCAATTGTTGAATTGATGGGTGATTAGAAAAGAGGCGAGTCCAAGGAACTACTCAAATTGATTTTTGCAAATTTGTATTTAATTTAACAAAGTTTCTTAAATGTCCAAAAATCAAACTTTACCTAGATTGCATGTGGAAAAGAGATTTGTTTTGTTCAATTTTAGAAGCTCCAAATGAAGTGTTTGATATTGCAATGGTTAATTGATCCTTGGCATTCAAGATTGGATTTGTTGTTTTTAATCATGCATTCAAAGAAAATTTGATTTTAATCCATGGCATTCAAGAGTGTGTTTTTGAGCAACATTCATTCAATAGAAAATGTGTTTAACCATTCAAGTTCATTCCATGAAAAACCTAAAAAACATGATTAGTCACCCGAAAAGTTGCTCCAACCTACAATAAGACAAAAAAGAAATTGATTGGTCACCAAAATCTTCAAAAGGGAAAGCTTAACTATGGGAAATTTTTTTAAAACTTTTTTTGCTATTTTTTCTATGCATAAAAATGCTTAAAATGGTCTAAATTCTATGGAACCACTAAAAGTCAAATTTTGATTTATACTTTTTAAAAAAAAAACTACAAAGTTCAGAAATAAAGATTTTAAAGCAAAAGTGCAACAGTGACAGGCGAAGACGACAGTTCATCAGGTGCAGATGCCAAACTGCAGAGACATTGATCTGCGGAGACGACAGAGGAAGAGGCAGAGATAACAGATTAAGTTGGCGGTGGCAGAGATGATAGTCTAGGTTGCAGAGATGACAATTTGTTTGCTGGTGGCAGCGGAGACGATAGTTTGACTGATGGTGGTAGCGAAGATGATAGAGTGGATTTTGAATAAGAAAATAGCCAGGTGGAAATGATGGTTAGAGGCAGAGATGACGATAAAAGCTAGGTGGAGACGCTGATCTACGCAGATGACAGAATTCACTTCAGAGATGACAGTTTCAGATTTGGAGATGACAATCGACCAGTCGGAGACGCCGATCTGCGGAGACGACATTGTGCAAAATTTGGTTTAAAACACACAGATTTTCTTCAAAAAAATTTTGGAATTTGATTTTTGAAGCTTTGTTTTTTCTCCCTAATGCTTCCTTTAACCTGCAAGAACAAGATTAAACCCTACAACTCACTCAAATGAGAAGAAACATTAGATTATTAGCAAAAAACAATATATAGATAGAAATAGAGGATTAAATGACCCATAGTGGGGTCCCACCGGGCGTGCCAAAATGTATATGAGAAATATGTTAGCAAGTAATACTAATCTATTCAAAAACAAAAGCATTAACTAGCATATAAACCATAACATAAATGAGAGACTAAAGAGGAAACCCCAATTGGAAATGTAAGCCAAATGAATGGACTCTCCTAATAGAATTTAGCTCCTTGCTTGGTAGATGGGTCTAAGGATTGGGATGTATACTCAAGGTTCTCAAAAACTAGCTTCAATGGAGATGAAAAATGGCAAATTGGTAGCATCGTGAGCTCTCAATTTGGCATCATAAGGGTATGGTTGATGGCTTTTGGCTCTCAAAAGAGCATTATAACTTTAGCTCCAAGATTTGTGATGAAATGGCCTGGGAGGGGATTCAATTTATAGGCTAAGGGCTTGAGGATTTGAGGGCTAAGATGCAAGGAAAGATGAAAGCTTAAGGAGGGCTAGGATGCACTCAAAGGGGAGCACATGGATTGTGTTTGTTTAGCACCAATCAGGGAGTGACACATGTCACAAGGTGAGTGGATGGAGGAAAGGGGAAGGATGAGTCAACAAAGGAGGCTCAAAGGATAATATCTTCATAAAGACCCTTCATTATGGCTTGTAAGAGCTTGTAAGAGTCTTTATGGCTTTTGTAAGAGCATTCATTGTTGGGTGGTTGAGATATTTTGGAGGGAGTTGAGATTGTTGACTTTCCTTGGCTTAGAAAAGTCTTAAGCTTGTTTAGGGAATGTGACAACATTAGGGGGTGGATTAGGCTTGGGTTTAGGATTAGATTGGGGTTGTTAGAGATTTGCAAGTGGATGGCATTCATGAGGGTGGGTGAGTTAGTGGCTAAGCTTGGTTAGTATGGGTGGATGGGGTGGATTAGGCTAAAAAGGGGGTTTAGGGATAAGTTAAGGGTTATTAGATTTGAGGGTTTTATTTATCAAATAGATTTATTTAATAATGGGGATTTTGGAATTAGATAGAAGAATAGGATTTAATTGATAAATGATAAGTTATTTGATTTATCAATTAGGACTATAGATGATTAATTAAATTAATCAGCTAGGGGATGGCAAAGGATTAATTAAATAAGAATTTAATTAATGATGCCTTTAGAGATGGCTAAATAGGATTACCAAAGTGGTGTAATCAAATTTAGGTGTCTACAGTTTGGACCTTGTAAGATCTTGAAGAATTTTAACAGTGGAAATGCTTATGAAGTTGAGTTAACTGATGGCATGGATATATCTCCTATATTCAACATTGTTGATCTATACAAGTATCATGAGTCAGATGATGAAGTTGACGTACCTAATGATTATCCTAAGAAGTAGATTGAAGAGGTTGAACATATTTTGGATCAGAAAGTTGGTAAAAGCACAAGAGGAAAAGACTACTATGAATATTTGGTAAAGTGAAAAAACAGACCAGTTGAAGATGCTACATGGATTTCTCAATTTGAGTTGGATTCGGCTCAGGTTGTGACATCTCAATGATTCAAGAAAATCATTTCTTTCTACCCTGGTTGTTTGATGTAGGAGCATCTTGGGTTGATGTGTTATCCTTCTCATTTGCGTTCATTCTACCAGTTGTTGTCGAGTTGCAGTCATTGTTGAGTTGCAACAATTGTCAAGTGCCAATAATTTTGTAGTATCTACCAAGATGAAGTTATCCTACATCATGTTAACATTTGGAGTTGTGTATTATCCCATCTCACTCTGTAGTGTCTGTCGAGTTCTACAGTGTGTGCCAAGTGATCCTTCATGCGTCGAGTGTTCCTGTTGATGCTTAGTGTCCGCATTTCGGATGAGTTTTCTATGTTTTGATTTTTAATGGGAGTTGACTTGCGAGATTAATTTTGATCACAAATTTTATGATAAGATCTTGTCTTGGGATGTGTGCAAACTATTTGTGGGTCAGCCTTTCTATTTTGTAATGTTCTAGAATCTTCTGTAAGCCATTTTCACAAGTATAAATAGGGTGTTTAGGCTTAGAATTAGAGTAGATTTTGGTAGAGATTTTAGAGGACCGAGAAAGTTTGTGGCATATGTGTCTAGGAGTGGAAATTTGAAGCTAGAACTTGGATCTTGAATGTACTTTGTATTTGGTCGTAACCCAGAAGGCCTTACAACTCTGATCATTTGATGAATCAATAAAAGAACCTCTCTCTCTCTCTCTCTCTCTCTCTCTCTCTCTCTCTATGGTGCTATGCTCTTTGTGTGTTTTCTTTTTTTGTGTTAACTCTACAAGGTGGTTTGGATTGCTAGATGTGCCCTTAGCCCTAGTTATTCTCACCCTCCCTATGTCAATATATGTGTTAGAGTAGGGTTGACCTTGCACCAAAAGATTGATATTTCAATCTTTGATATAACTTCTCAAATTGTAGTACACAAGAGGTGGTTAAACCCTTGTCATGAATCTCGAAGGGAGCACTACATTTTTTTTACAACAATCTCCCCCTTAATATTACTCGAGGGTCTACGAATTTGAACCTGTGACCAACCTCTAATACCACTTTTTAGAGTGGGGTTTCCATTGCACCAAAAGACTGATCTTTTAATGCTCGATATAACTGCTCAACTTGTAGTACATAGGAGGTAGTTAAGCCCTTGTCATGAATCCCAAGGAGAGTTTTGAACAAATTTCCAATAGTATGCCACAATAACATCAGAAAAAATAGCCATTCTATTTTACACAATCCTCAAGGTATGCCAAAGAGATAAGTTGTAGGAGAAAAATAAGCCCAACTAAGAAAGTATGTATATCAGACTTGCCATTTGGCCTATTTTGAGGCTCCTACTTCTTGGTTTAGCCAACAAGTTTTGAAACAATGAGTGATCTAATATTACATACACACCTCCCACCAAACCTGCCAAATGTAGGGACTAGAGCTGCACCCAACCCTTGTTTGTCAAGCCTCCTATTTAAAATTTTAAAAAATGAACCTATATGGTCAACATGTTTTATGTGTACATGATTATGTTATTAGGATTACAAATTAAAATCAAGAAATTATCAGTTGAGGTCTTCTAGGAAAATTTGGGTCAAGTTTGTTTTTTTGATTTGAGAACATGTTCGTCATGCCGTAAACCTATTGGTAAACGTCACCCAAATCAACCTATACCTGGAGATATGATATTTTTTAGGGTTTTCTAAGTTTTTTTGTGTTGATCACATAACCAAAATTATATTGTTTGTAGTAGTTGTAGATCCATAGTTTTAGAGTAGAAAAACACTTTTCGTTACACATTTTGATGTTAGTTTTCTATCTCCTTTTCATCTCATATCATAGATTTGTTTTTATGCTTTAATTGGATTGATTACATGTGTAGGACTAAAAAATAGATGATAATTCATAATAGAGAAAACACAAAACTCTAAAAATATATGCAAACTATCCTAGTCTAAATGTAAAAGAAACTTGAAACCAAAAGAGATTTAAACACAAGAAACCCCCTTTCAAGTCAAGCTCCTATGCTTTCCTTTCTTCTCCATAGCAATGATGTTGATGTGGCACTTCAAATTGACAAAGTGTACCTATGTATTTGAAAGCAAAAGGATGATAATGAGAATGATAATACTTGGAGTGTGGTTAGAAAAACAAGTGTAAAAAGGCTCAATTTATAGGATTTAAGAGCCAAAATACAAAATTAGAAGGAAAGTGTTCAATTGGGAAATTGTCATAGTTCAATCGCACAAATTGGAAATTTCCATGATTAAGAAGTTAATATTGAAAAATGTGTCATTAAATGACACATTATGATGATGTATAAGAAATATGCATAAAAAAGATGTAAGAAAGGATTAAGGGAAAGTGCAAGAAAATGGAAGAAGATGGTGTAAGAGTGGAAGCTAGAAAGTAGGGGTGGAAGCACAGATAGGGGAGAAATTGTAAGAGCTTAATATTTATATTCAAAGACTCAAAATTTCCTCAAAAATGAGAAATTAGAATTTAGGAAATAGAAAAATTCTAAAATTCATGGAAAAATGAGAATTAATTAATATATATTAATTAATTGGGAATAGTTAGTAAAGAGGGGAAATTAATAAGATGGAATGAATTAAATGATTAAAGACATAGGAATAAAATATGGGTTATTTATTATTATATGGAAAATCAACAAATTGTTTGGCCAATTGATGAAACAAATGTAAGGATAAGCATATTAAATGACCATAATGCGAATATAGATCAAATGTGATGATACTAAAGAGTTCAAAGTCATAATCAAACTAATTTTATAAATTATGTCAGGTTGAATGATGTAAACTAGTGACTTTTCAAGGATAGGTGACAAGGATTGATGATATATAATATTAACAGATTATGTAAATGCCATGGGATTGATCAAAATTGATTGATAGGATTGGCTAGAATAACATTAATGGACTCTATCAATATTATTGAATTGATTAGATAAGAACACAATCATATATTGAGGGACCCTATAATGTCAATGCTCATATTGATGATAAATAATGATGGGATAGGTTGACAAGGCATTAAAGGATACAAAAGTAACAAGGATTGAATTGACGATGGTTGATAAGGCATCGAGGGATTTGACAATGCCCGTGATTGGTTAAAATTTCTCAAGGCTTGGTTTGATATGTTGTAGATCAATTTAAGCTATTTTGGACTAGTTTAGGATTGACTGCAAATGATTCTAATGATATTAAAATATTTTTAAATCGATTTGCAAATAATCCATATTTTATTGAAAAGGGTTAAAAATGATGAAAAAAACATCAAAAGATGTTATGAAAATATTGTGATTTAGGTTTGAATGATGATCAAGTTGGCTAAGAGATCAAAGTTAGTGAATTGAGAAAATGTGAAGAGTTAACACAGAAAAGTGATGAAAGAGTAGGCGCGAACCATTTTTGAGTGTCTACATTTCCCCCCTCTTTGAGACAATGTGATTTTGATAGTTGTGTCAAAGAATAATAAAAGATAAAATATCATGCCCTAATGAATCAAAATAAGGGAGGTAGGATGCCTCTACAAAAAAATGGGCAAGAAATTGACATGAGGATAATTTTTTGAAAAGAGAAAATGATGAAAAAGATTAATAGATGAAATATTAGTAGAAGAAAGAAAGAAGACTAAGAAGAGTTATTAAGTGATTAATATTACTATCATAAGTGCACTTTATTTCATAAGAACTTTATTTGATGTGGAAAATAAAATGCGGTGCATCATGAAGTAGAAAGACAAAGCAAAAATACAAGTCTTTTGCATAAAAATAAAAATAATGTAGATAGAGAATGACCTTATCCACCTCAAGGCATGGATTCATGCCCTAGACTATCAAAAGGAATTTTTATAAATAGACAAGATGATCATGAACCTGTAGAGCTATGAAAACTAGTGTGCAAAGAACATGAAACCAAAGTTAAACATCCAACAAGCTAATTCAAACAACATATAAGAAAAGACCTACAAATTAAAGAAGATGCAAACCTCATCCTTTGAAATGCTTCCATTATGTAGAGTATTTGTCCAAGATGGATGTGTACTCAAATGGTGTTGCTTCAATATTCTAGGATGGATTTAACAATGGATGATGAGTGAAAATTTGAGCATAGTAATGGTATTTTGGTAGCTTTTGCTCTCAAAGTAACACAATAACTTTACTCTAGATTGTGGATGATTTGTGAAATATGTAAGGTTCAATTTATAGGCCAAGGGTAAGGGAAATGGATGACCATGATACAAAGAAGAGAGGTTATGAGGGAGGGATAGGATGCAAGGAGAGGTGAGCACATGGATTGTGCTTTTTGAAATCTATAACCTTGCGACAAGTGTCAAAAAGAGAATGAGTGTGAGGGGACAAGAATAATTGAGGGATGGTTAAGTAAGAGAGGTGTGAGATGGAATTTAGTACACTCAGGTGAGAGTAGGTGATTTGGCATGAGATTGGACTTAGGATTGAGTCAAGAAGTATTAATCTATGTCTAAATTTGTGCAATTGATTAAGGGCGGTGATTAGTCTTAGATAATAGAGTTATATGGCTTAGATGAGAGGGTGTTGTAGTTGGCAAGTGGATATGTTAGAGAAATGCAAGTGGATGGATTAACTAAATAAATTAACTTGTTTGATTAAATAAGCTTGTTATTGGTGGATGGGTAGGATTAGGATAAACCACTAGGTTGTTGGTTAAATAAAGTTTTGAGGAACTAATTAATTGAATTAGTTAATCAAAAGGGGGAATTTTGAATTAAATTAAATATTCTATGTAATTATTTAATTTAATAGAGGAATAGGGATTTAATAAATAAATAAGACTATTGGCTGTCACTTGATTATTAATTGAATTATAATCAATTAATTAAATTAATTATCTAGGGGATAACATAAATAAATTAAATACTAAATATTTAATTAACAATGCCTTAAATAATGACTAAATAAGATTAGTTAATTGAATAATCACATTTATGTGTCTACATTTTCCCCATCTTTGACATGGTGTTGGGAAAATAATATTTCAAAGAAGTTTTGAAGATAGATGATGCAAACTTATTTTTTAAAGTAGTAAAGTTTCCCTAGTATCAAAAAGAAAAAGGAGAGACTAGACTAGGTAATGCCCCTTGAGAAGGCAATAGGGGGAGAAAACAAGACTCGATAATTGTTTGAAAAGTAAGAAAACCTGGATGAGAAGGATTTATGCAAAAAGGCTAATAAAGGGTTAAATATGTGATCAAGATGCAAAAATAACAAGGAAGGGTGAGAATGATTCATGCAAGAGGGGAATTAGAGAAAATGGGTGTAGAGGGGGTATTGTGTAAGGCTTGGGAGGGTTAGAAAGGGTTACATTGTGTTTATTTGCTTATTGAGATCTTTCCTTTTTGAGCTCTAAATTGCGATTGCAAGATAGTTGGATATGGATGACTAGAGCATTAGGTTGACATGGTGCAACATGTGTGGGTTTGTGGGGCTTGGTAGGTACTAAACCTTTCTTTTTCATTTTGTGATTAATGATTTGATTTCATTTTTTGATTTTCAAATATGCATTCCTACAAGCTCAGGTTTGGACGGAATGAGTACGGGACAGACGAGATTGCAATCTCACAAAAAGGCCAAAGGATAGGTTTAAACAATGGAGGTCTAATAAATTAGTTATGGGTATGTTTTTTACATAAATTTTAAGTAGGTTCATGACTAGAGGAGGGATATTTAGCTAGGTTGGGTTCCCACTGGCAGGAATGCATTCCTGTGTGGTAGCCTATTTTTGGGAGATTTGGTCAATGGTGGATCATGGTGTGGGTTGGTTGGGGTGTCTAGGAATATAGTCTCATAACTGTGAGAACATGTGTGATTTGGGAACTTGTGGGATCATGGTCCTTGGTCAATAGGATTGTGGGCATGGTTAATTTAGGCATATGACTAGTGTACCAAACTGACAAGGCTGCTAAGGATTATTTGATCATATAAAAAAGAGGGTTTGGAATAGTTAATAAGGATGATGGGTAGCATAATCTTGGATTGATAGTTAGTTACTTTTTGGATTTAGTAGTCTATTGAAATGTTGATGTCACAAGAGAGACATGCAGTTTTACTAAGAGTTGTAGAGCATTTTAGAGTAATGGAGTGGGCATAGATCAATGTCATCAGGTTGGGGTACTTAGTGGGGATGCCCCCTAGGTGCACTTACATGACCATGGTTGTGTAGTGAGAAAATAAGACACTTTAATAAGATTGTAGGTCTCTACTAATTTGAACCACTAAGCCATTCAAATATGTATGTGAGAAAAAGAAGAGAATTCCCAACTATGATCCCACTTATGATCCAAATTAGATTAGCTAGGACTCAAAAGAAAAAGGATGGTAACACTAAATTAAAATTATAAAGAGGAATGCAATACAAGGGAATGTATTATTTTTGCCCTTGATAGGATAAGGTGAATGTGAAATTGAACCAATTGCTTGAATACTATAAAATCTAGATACTATGTAAGTATAATTAGCCCAATTAAGACATAGATCTAGGGTAAATATATGAAAGAAAATAAAACATGAAAGTCTCACCTTGAAATGCATAGAGGAGGATGTATTTCAGCTCCAAAAATTATAGATTTGAACTATTTCCACATATCTATCCATAGATCTCAAAATAAAACAACCAAAGGAATAAAACCTAGAAATATTCTTGGAAAGGACACTAATGGACTAGGTTGACTTGGAAGGACGTCCTACAACTAGTTTGACATAATCCAACAACCTTAAACTAACTTCTTCATAAAGATCCTGAAAAGTAGGTTCTAGATTTGTAAGCTCCTACTAGTATCATGTAAATAAACACATAAAAGGGTTTTGTGGTTAAGGTTTGATAAGGGTTTGATGAAGTGTGCTCACCTTAATACCACAAAAGACAACAAAAAAAAAGATTAATACAAATTGAGAGACTAAAATATGGGCTTCTTATTATTGGCACAAAGGCAGAATTATAGAATTACAATGTGCAAACCCACATGGGCACCTTCCTTACAATAGTCTACAAGAAAAAGATCCAACTATCACCTAGAAATACTCTAAACAACCTACAAGCCTTCTTTATATAGGCTCTTTAAATAACTTGAGAAGGTTCTAGACACTAAGCCCTAACTCTTGAGGCCGACCAACCTCATATTATATTATTTCATTAAACTTTATTACATAGGATCAACTCAAGACAATTTACAAATTATATTTTTAGGTGGGTCCACTTCTGGAAACCATAACTAGCAAATTGTTGACTCGATGGGATATTATAACCCCATTTTGGAATCCTCAACTAACGATCTACAACTATTAAAGCACAAGCTTTTATTATTTGAGGTTTTGCCTAGTTTTAGAGCCATTTAGGCCTTCATTGCTGGACCTATACCTTGGATAGCCAAAGTAGCTTGGATAGCCAAAGCTCATAATGAAAATCTACACTAATTGCATCAATACATATGATATGACAATAAAACTCATTGAAAGACTGATATGTCAAAGATGAACCTCCACATATGAGATTACAATAATCTAAGCACATAATATCAACTTACTAAAATTAGCAAGCTCCCACAAATAGAAACTCTACACATGAATAACCCTTATTAAAAATATAAAAACTAGAAAACTAAAAATAATTATATTTTTGGGTGATGAAGGATTTCCTTACACTCAGGATGTTGTTGCACTAGGGCTTTCCTTGATCAAGCTCTAGGTTAAGGAATTAATCATAAATTGAAATATAATTGAAAAGGAAAATGCTTGAATATGGTAGATCTAAATAATATAAAATAAAAGATACAATTACCTTTGAAGATGCAATTGACTTTGATATAGGATTAAGTATGCAAGTGTGATAGCCTTGACTCAAAGAAATCATAAGGAAATTAAAGAAGCCAAAACATCATGTATGGAAATGTATGCGACATTCCATGGATGAATAATAGAAGAGATTGAATGGATTAGAATGATAAATCTTCTCGTTAGAGCCAAAATCCACTACCACCTTGAAGGAAGAAGCTTGATGCATGAGGGAGATGCTTGGACCTAAATGCTTGAAGAAGATTGACTTGAATAATTTATTTCTTGTAGATTTCTTGAGAATGTGGATATGAAAATGAATCCCTCAAGCCTCCTTTTATACTAGTTCTTAGGTGGGAGAACAACTCATGTTTATGGGGGAGTTTATTAAACTAATTGGTATACTTGAGAAATTTTAGGCTGTGAACCCCATAATCACCGGGGACTAGGTTGACTTAGCCCTAGAGGGCACGACATGAAGGCTACTGAAAGTGCCATGAGGTGGTGCAAGTGAAACTAAAAGATAGTCAAATGAATAGGAAATGTGGTCAAAAGGGCATCAAAATGACGCCTTGAATACCATGTCAGAAAGAGAGAGATGACAAAGAAGAATGAAATAGAAGAGGAGAGAAGAAAAAGAGACCAAAACCATACTAAGAAGGGCTAAGAGGTCACAAAATGAAGTGCATCCATTTTAAGATGGTACATTTAGCCTCCACTTGATGTGACAACCAATCTTGATTTTCCCCCAAGATCTCCCTTAGGGTCTCCTTAGGTCATACACCTGACCAAATAGGGCTTCTACTCACCCTATTCTCTTTAGGACTCTAACCAAGGAGATCTTAAACCTTTTAATTAGTCCACATCAACCAAGTAGAACAATCTTGCATGCTAACTCTCCTTCAACACAAATAACCCCAAATGGGTAGATGGTCATCTATGAATTTACTTGGACTCCCCACAAGATCCTCAACCAAATAAATCAAGAAACCCTAATCAAGTTCCAAATCTTAAGCAAAAATACATTCAAATGCTTGAAATAGGGCTACAAGAATTAGCCCTCTAAATGCAAAAAAACCTGATTATCTTGAAAAAATTCTTAACAAGGAATAAAAAAAGCCACTATTGCAACTAGCCTTTTTAGAGACCTTAAGGATTTTTGGGGTCTAGGGTTTCCAAATTGTTTGTGCTATACAAACACAATTTTAGCTTTAAAATAAGGGTTTCAAGGGTTTGGCATGTTGTCTGATGGAAAGAGTTTTCTCCTTCCTTAAGACTCCCACCAAGTCTTCCAATTTAGTTTGGAGTTACTACACAACAACTTCTAACATAATCCAATCTCAAGTTGAAGTATCAGCAATGGTCAACCACTCCCATTCCACTTGCTCTGCTCCATGATTCCTAACCAAGTTACTAGGACTTGCTTAGGGCAGCACTTCAAATATACCTCCTCAGCTTTCTAGGGTCCCATCTCTACTGTACACAATGTACATGGAGTTCTATTCCAAATCCCCAAATCCCATACAAAACCTACGGTGAGAAGTGGCCCTATGACTCCATTTGCACAAACAACCTAATTTAGAACAACACACTGATGGAAAACAAAATAATTTAACTAAGCACACAAAAACTTATAAAATGACCAACTAAAACTATAAAAAACCTTGAATCAACCTACTCTAACACTTCCAATTCAAAGAGTTCCAAATATAATCCACATTTTTCCCAAAAGAACACAAGTGCATAAAACTACTACTCAAAACTTGCTGCAAAGTTTGTATAGTTCAATAAAAACCTTCTCCAACACCTTGAATAGGTTGAGAATGAACTCATATATGCTTTCCACCCATGCTCCTAACTATTTCAAATAATTATAAAACCTAGACAAAGTTTCTGAAAATGCAAGAAAAGTTGTCAATGTTGTCATTGACAACATTGCCAACGATTGAGCAACTTTTACATCTTAAGGAGTTAAGTCCTCAAACTTGCTCCAAAAGTCCTAAAACCTTGTATAATTTCCAAATATGACTTAAAACAGCTAAATATGGCCTTAGAACTTCAATTTTCACATTCTACCCTTCTGGACCTCAAAACACCTAGTTTGGTCTAGTATGCAATTAAGAGAAACTTTGACCTATTTGGGCTTGTCAAACCTAACACTCACATACTTAGGACCACATGAGTCCCTTTATTCCCCTAGTGGTGTGGCTAGAACCACTGTAATATAAAATAACAAAGGGAGCCCTAGGTCTTCCTTAGCCCACCTAGGTACCCCTATACCATACTCCCCAACCGAGAAAAGCTATGTCACTCCTATGGACAATAGTTCCTTTTTATGCCCAGTTTGTTGAAGTCTTCCTTATCAATCCATGTGGATTATAGGTTTGGTTTTTATTTCTAATTGAGAAGGTACTCCTTGTACACCTTGTTTCTAGTGGCTTCCTTCACTCTGGTGTCTAACACCTTGTTAGCATCCAAATTGTTGGTGGAAGGAATAATTGTAGGTTCCAAGTCATCCTAAAGTCCTTGAGTACTGTTAGCATCAATAGGAAATGTTCCTTTAAATTGAACCAAGTCCTACACATTAAAAATTGGAGATATGTCCAAATCTGATGGTAAATCCACCTTATATAAATTTGCCCCATATTTTGCTAGGATCTTGCAAGGTTGTACTCTCATCATTTGGAACTTACTAGGTACACCTTTTTAAAATCTTTCCTTGTTTAAGTGTACCATGACATAATCTCCAGTGGAGAATTGAATTTCTTTTCTCCTTTCATCTACCTTGGCTTTTAGCTTTTGGGTATTATCTTGACTAGTCTTTTTGACTTGTTCTTATATCTCTTTCATAATTTGGGAAAAATCCTCAACATGACCACTCCTATGCTCCATTCCTCCAAGATTCCTCAACTCACACACACCTCTAGGATGCATACCATAGACAATTTCAAAAGGGCTTCTACTTGTGGTTCTATTCCTACTATCATTGTAGGCATACTTTTCTTGGGGAATGATGACATCCCAAGTTTTTTCATACTCCTTAGTTAGGCATCTTAAAATACTACCTAGTACCTTGTTGACCACCTCAGTCTGACCATCAGTTTGAGGATGGTATGCTGATCCAAATGACAAATTTGTGCCAAGTTCTCCCCACAAAGTCTTCCAAAAGTGACTCATGAATTTCACAGCTCTATCTAAAACTATGCTCAATGGAAGGCCATGGATTCTCACAACCTCTTTGAAGAATAGATGGGCAATGTGGCTTGCATCATTAGTAGTCTTGTATGGAATTGAGTGTCCCATCTTGCTGAACTTGTCAACAACTACATAGATACTATCATAGACCTATTCTATCTTTGGGAGCCCCATAATGAAATTAATGCTCAAATATTCCCATGACCTATTTGGGACTGGTAAGGGTTGATAGAGACCTGCATTTTTCATCCCTCCTTTAGCTTTCATGTATGCCATGCATTGTTCCACATACTTAGTCACATCTCTAACTAGTTTTTACCAATAATAAAATCTTTGGACCAGTTCTAAGGTTTTATTGACCCCAAAGTGTCCACTTAGACTCCCATTGTATTTCTCCTATATTAGGTTCTCTCTTATTGATCCCTTTGGCACACACAATTGATTACCCTTAAAGAGCAACCCATTTTGTAAGTTAAACTCAAAATATTTGCCATGACAATGGTTCTCAAAATCTAAACATACCTTGTAGGCCTCCCCAAAGTCTTTGTCCTCCTTACAAAGAATCTTGAATCTCTCTATTCCAATACTATCTAGCTAAACTTCTTAAGGTATCAACACCCTCCTGCTTAATGCATCTTTCACTTTATTCATTATTCCTTTCTTGTGCTTGATTGTGAAAGTGAATGCCTACAAGTACTCCATCCACTTCAAGTGCCTATTGTTCAAATTTTCTTGGGTGTTGATGTAGCTTAGCGCCTAATTATCAGTAAATACAATAAATTCTTTGGGCAATAGATAGTGCCTCCACTTCCTAAGGGACTGAACTAAGGCATAGATTCAATGTCATAGGAATAATATTTCATTTTTGCCTCATTAAGTTTTTCCGTAAAGAAGGCTACTAGCCTACCTTCTTGACTCAATACTCCCCCTACTGCTAGGCCACTTGCATCACATTCTAGGGTGAAGAGCTTTTCAAAGCTAGGTAGTTGCAAAACAAGTTGAGTAGCTACTTTCTTCTTAAGCATTTCAAATGAATTTTCAGCTTCTAAGGTCCACCTAAACTTAGACTTGACTCCACCCTTTATGGTCTCTAGAAAAGGTGCACATATGCCACTAAAGTTTCTAATAAACTTCCTATAGAATTGAGAAAGACCATGAAAAATTCTTACCTTAGTTGAAGTAGTAGGTGGTGGTGTAGGGCCCATTTTCCGTTGCACCAAAAGCCATGACTATTAGTGAACATGGAACACCACATAATTAACCACCTGTGGGTAGGGGAGCGCGTCGCATCACCCAACAATCTCCCCCTCGACGCGAATACCAGGTGCTTACGTGGGTCAAGAAGGCACCGGGGAGATTTGAACCCATGACCAGGCCAAAACCAGGCTCTGATACCAATTGTAGGGCCCATTTGCCGTTGCACCAAAAAGCCATGACTGTTAGTGAACATGGAGCACCACATAATTAACGACCTGTGGGCAGGGGAGCACGTCACGTCACCCGTCGAGGGGGAGATTGTTGGGTGATGCGACGCGCTCCCCTACCCACAGGTGGTTACGCGGGTCAGGAAGGCACCGGGGAGATTTGAACCCATGACCAGGCCAAAACTAGGCTCTGATACCAATTGTAGGGCCCATTTGCCGTTGCACCAAAAAACCATGACTGTTAGTGAACATGGAACACCACATAATTAACCACCTGTGGGCAGGGGAGCACGTCGCATCACCCAACAATCTCCCCCTCGACGCGCATACCAGGTGCTTACGCGGGTCGAGAAGGCACCGGGGAGATTTGAACCCATGACCAAGCCAAAACCAGGCTCTGATACCAATTGTGGGGCCCATTTGCCGTTGCACCAAAAGCCATGACTATTAGTGAACATGGAACATCACATAATTAACCACCTGTGGGTAGGGGAGCGCGTTGCATCACCCAACAGGTGGCCAGTTGAGGATTGCAACAACCTTCTCTTGGTCCATCTTCAAGGTTCCCTTAAACACCACAAAGCCTAGGTACACTATCTCTTGCTTGAATAATTCACACTTCTCAAGATTGATGGCAAACTTCTTTTCATACAACCTCTACAATACTGCCTCCACATGCTTGATGTGCTCTTCCTTAGTCTTGTTGAAGATGAGTATATCATCTAGATACACAACTACAAATCTACCTGTGAAGTCTTTAAGCACTTCATTCATGAGCCTTATGAATGTGCTAGGAGCATTTGAGAGACCAAATGGCATCACTAGCCATTCATAAAGCCCATATGTGGTCTTGAATACTGTTTTCCATTCATCTCCCTCCTTAATCCTAATTTGGTGGTATCCACTCTTCAAATCTAGTTTAGTGAAATACATTGCTCCTCCAAGGCAATCCATGAGATCCTTAATCCTAGGTATGGGAAACCTATACCTGGTTGTGATCCTATTTATGGATCTTGAGTCCATACACAATCTTCATTTCTCTCTTTTCTTGGATGCTGATACCATAGGGACTGTAAATGGGCTTATGCTCTTTTGAATAAGACCTTGGTCCATTACTTCTTGTACTTGTCTTGCTACTTCCAAGTTTTTGTCTGGAGTGAGCTTGTATGCTGCCTTGTTAGGTAGGGATGCACTAGGAACAAAGTCAATTTGGTGACTTATGACCCTTCTAGGTGGTAGCGTAGCAGGAGCACCGTCACTTACTATATCCTTGTATTTCTCAAGTAGTGCGTGTACCTCCTTTGGTAATGGTTCCTTGACTGTATTCTCCTCTTCTTTGAACTTTAATACTACTACATAACTCTGGCCCTCCTCATCCTTGTTGTCCTTGAAAAATTCCTTACCACTACATAACAAGACACTAGGTACCTTAGTTTGTGGCTCTTCTCCCTCCAAAAAAGATTGGATTTTGAATGTCCTGTTGGAAATACAATAGGAAAAGTAAACTTTGAGAGGGGGGGTGGGTGAATTAGCACTTCAAAACTTCAACCATAAAATCATTCACCACACATCCATCTCACAATTGTGCATGTAAATTGAAATACCAAATTAAGCATATACATCCATAACATGAAAACAAATTAACATTCACACATATTACACAAGATATGATTACCCTTAAACCCTCCAATGAGGGTAAAACTAGAGTGGGGATGACACCCATAAATCTTCACTACTATAGTTGTAAAGTGTATCAAATGAAGGTTACAATGTTTGAACATGAAACATGATCTACCCTGTGAAAGGTCTACCCTATTAAAGGCTTACCAGATTGTTAGATCTTACCTTGTTAAAGGATTTCAACACCTTGTTAGAAGTGTGCCTAGTTAAAGGACTTCAACTTACAATGAAGTAAGCATCATGTTAAAGGATTTACAATAGCTTGTTAAGACTACTTTGTTAACATAATTAAATGATTCACCTATTAAAATGTCTCAGCAATGATCATGCAATTAACACTCTACTGCTAGATATATATCACCTCTTTGTGTATCCTTGATCCTCCTTTGGTCAAATGTATCTCTTCTATCCTCTAATTCCTTTCCTATATTATCTTGTAATTGATTCTACAATTCATAAACTATGATCACTCTCCCTTAGTCACACCTGAATGCTCTGTTTGCATATGAAAACTTCTCTCTTTCCTCACACCATATTTTAAGGTTTACCTTAAGAAGATCTAGGTGACTAAGGTTAGGTATGAATCAACAATTGTAATTCATCCATCTAGCCACTTAATTCATCCCTTTAATTGATTAGCTGCATGCACTACATAAGGATTCTCAATTAAGATTCATTCTTATCATCTAGGATTGCAAAACAATCCTTAAATTGGCTCCAAAATGTTTTACATAGTAGTTTGTGCCATTACAAACAACTATGTCAAAACTATTTTACTCAGCATCTAAAGTCCTTGATGCTCGGCATCAACTGCAACTTCAATGTTGTCACTCAACATTTGAATGACTCGACACATATTGACTACTCAACACTTGAGTGACTTGGTACTAACTATTTACTTGGCACTTACTAAGTATCTCACTCAGCATGTACTATCTGACATGTATTACTTGTTCAGCATGAACTAAGTTCTAACTCGTAAATGAATTAAGTATATAGATACTCATATGTCAAAACCAATATGATATCAACACATCTTGGCTCCCTTCTTAAATGAGATGGAATTTGTTCTCTCATCATACACTGCTTCTCTATTGAATTTCCAAGGTTTTCCCAACAATAGATGACAAGTATCAATGGGCAGGATGTCATACAATAATATGTCCTTATAGCCTGCAATGGAGAAGTGAATACCCAAGTCTACTCATTGACTAGTATACTTTGTCCTTTGTTGAGCCAAGTCACCTTATAGGGATTCACATGTGGTACCTTAGGTAGTTTAAGCTTTTCCACTACTTCCTCTGATATTATATTGTCAGTAGATCCATAATCTACTACTACTTTGCACACCTTTCCTAGGATCTTACATTTGATCCTAAATAGAGCTCTCCTATGCTTAGGCTCACTAGGAGTAGGGTATTTAATCAACACCCTTCTAAACATAAGGTTCTCTCCCTTTTCTGATTCTATGTGGTCTACTTTAGAGTCCTTCCTACAATTATCTTCTTGGACATATGCTATCCTATTATCTTGGTTAGAAGAAGAGGGTTTGTTAGGGCATATGTATGTAGGGTGGCCTAATTGACCACAGTTGTAACACTTTATACTAGCAAAGTATGAGTTACTCCTGCCTAACTCTCTACCTTTATTAGAGCCTCGGTTCCCTCTTCCTCTTCTATAACCCCCTCTACGATTTTCTTCATTGGTTTTCTTAGTGAGCTTGTTCTCACCTAGATTCATGTGTTCATTACCTCTACCTTGGTAACCTTCTCTTTATCCTCCTTGATTTCTGCCCTTGCCTCTATCCTTTAAGTTGGAATCCTCTTTCTTCTTGTTCTTTACTTCCACCTTTAGGGCTAGTTGATCGCACCTTTGAATAGTGGTAGGTGCCCACAAACTAAGTTCCTCTTGGATGTTCCATTTTAGACCTCCTAAGTACATAGCCACCTTTATTAGATCCTCTTCTTGATTTTGGATCTAAGACATGATCTTTGAAACTCCTCTATATAAGAGGTCGCATCTAAGTCTTTTTTATTCAATCCTTGTCTTCTTTTATGGAGTTAGATTTCAAAGTCTTATGGTAGGAAGTTCTCCTTCAACTTAGTAACTATGACATTCCAATTGGCTATAGGATTCTTGTCCATGTTGATCCTCTAATCTTGTACATACTTCAACCGTGTTAATGCCAAGCCTTTGAGTCTTGACTTAGCCACTTTGACCTTCTATGCCTTTGATACCCCTTCACATTCAAAATGGTTCTCCATGCCACCCAACCGATCCATTACTGCATCAATGTCCATCTTTCCAATTAAAAATGGCACACATTCCAAAGCTCCCCCTTAGGTCTTTGATAGCCTTCAAGAGGGGCTCTTTATTTAAGATAGGATTAGGTTCAAGTACAACATCCTCTTTTGCTACCTTCTTACCCTTCAAATTGTCTTCTTCTTCCTTTTAGTTGCATTAGCAAATTCTTCCAATTTTGTCATCACCTCTTCTAAGGCTACTTCAAGGAGTCTATTCTTCTCCTTTTTCTCATCAACTTCTTTGGCTAGTTCTGCACTAGTCACCATACTGGACTCACCTACTAATTCTCTAGTAGCTTTAGACATACATCACTTTTCCCAACTCTTTAACTTGCTCTGATACCACTCTGATGTGACAACCAATCTTGTCTTTGCCCCAAGCTCTCCCTCAGGGTCTCCTTAAGTCATACACCTGACCAAATAGGGCTTCTACTCACCCTATTTTCTTTAGGACTCTAACCAAGTATATCCTAAACCTTTCAATTGGTCCACATCAACCAAGTAGAATAATCTTGCTTGCTAACTTTCCTTCAACACAAATAACCTCAAATGATCAGTAACCCCCCAAATTGATGGATAGTCATCTAGGAATGTGCTTTGACTCCCCATAAGATCATCAACCAAAATGAATCAAGAAACCCTAATTGAGTTCCAATAGGGCTACAAGAATTAGACCTTCAAATGTAGAAAAATCCAATTATCTTGCAAAACTTCTTAACAAGGAATCCAAAAAAACACCATTTCAAGTGCCCTTTTCATAGACCTTAAGGATTTTTGGGGTCTAGGGTTCCAAAATTGTTAGTACTATATAAGCACAATTTTAGCCTTAAAATAAGGGTTTCAAGGGTTTGGCATGTTGTTTGATGGAAATAGTATTTTTCCTTCCTTAAGACTCCCACCAAGTCTTTCCATTTGGTTTGGGCTTACTCCACAACACCTTCTAACATAATCCAATCTCAGGTTGAACTGTCAGCAATGTTCAACCACTCCCATTCCACTTACTTTGCTTTATGGTCCCTAACCAAGTTACCAGGACTTGCCTAGGGAATCACTTCAAATATACCTCCTCATCTTTCCAAGGCCCCATCTCCACTATACACAATGTACATAGAGTTATTTTACAAATCCCCAAAGCCTATACAAAACCTAAGGTGGGAAGTGGCCCTATGACTCCATTTCCACAAACAACCTGATTTAGAACAACACACTGATGGAAAACAAAATAATTTAACTAAGCACAAAAAGCCTTATAAAATGACCAACTGAAACTGTACAAAACCTTGAATAAATTTACTCTAACACTTCCAATTCAAAGATTTCCAAATCTAATCCATATTTTTTCCAAAAGAACACAAATGCATAAAACTACTACTCAAAAACTTGCTGCACAGTCCGTACAGTTCAATAAAAAACTTCTCCAACCCCTTGAACAGGTTCAAAATGACCTCATATAGGATTTCCACCCACACTCCTAACTATTTCAGACAACTATAACACCTTCTAGACAAAGTTTCTTGAAATACAAGAAAGGTTGTCAATGTTGTCATTGACAACATTGACAACAATTGAGCAACATTTACATCTTAAGGAGTTCAGTCCTCAAACTTGCTCCAAAAGTCATGAAACCTTAGATAATGTCTAAATATGACTTAAAACACCTAAATATGGCCTTATGACTTTAATTTTTACTTTCTATCCTTCTGGACCTCAAAACACCTAGTTTGGTCTAGTATGTAATTAAGAGAAACTTTGACCTATTTGGGCTTGTCAAACCTAACACTCACATACTTAGGACTACATGAGTCCCTTTATTCCCCTAGTGGTGTGGCTACCACCACTATAATAAAAAATCCCAAAGGGAGTTGTAGGTCTTCCTTAGCCCACCTAGGTGACCCTGCACCACCACTTTAGTGGGAGTATGAGGCCAATCATGTAGTCTCAGTAAAGGAAGGATAGAAGAAAAAAAATGTCACATCAAGCTAGAACATCACCAAGATTAAGTACATAAGACCCAAAACATAGGATCCTAACTCCATTACCATGCACAATAGCACAAAAATAAATGAAAACAAAAGATAAAGAAAACAAAGCCAAAAAGACAAAGAAGGAAAAATGTTAGTACTAAAGCCCAAATCAACTAGTGAAAGAGACCTTAGCTAAGGAAATATCTTGCTCACTAATATCATATTTGGAAAGCTATTAAAAAACATAAGAGATCATGTAGGAAAGGAAAGAGCACCACAAAGGATTGTGTCCCTCATGATTTTATCCCACCAACATGGAAGTGGAGAGAGAGAGAGAGAGAGAGAGAGAGAGAGAGAGAGAGAGAGAGAGAGAGAGAGAGAGAGAGAGAGAGAGAGAGAGAGAGAGAGAGAGAGAGAGAGAGAGAGAGATATTATCTTTCTCAGTGAGGCTTGTGTCCCTTACCACGAATCACAATGAGGAAGGATTTAATGGCTTAATAGGTTTGTGAGGCTTGTGTCCCTTACCATGAATCACAATGAGGAAGGATTTAATGGCTTAATAGGTTCGTGTACTTCATAGTCAATCCTAAAAAACAAAAACTAGGATCAAATGGTCTAGCGGGTTTGTGTGCTTGATATTAAATCTTATGTTCTCATTGATGACTTATGCATGCATATGTGTGTGTGTATGTGTCCACCCATAGACCAATTTCTTGGTATCACCATGGAGTGTAAATGTGTGTGTATTACCCTAGGATGTATTTAGAAAAAAAAAGATATCTGTCCTCAAGATGGAGAGATGTCACTTATACTCATTAGAGGATTTAGCAAATGTACATGCATTTCCCATATGTATGAGATTTAACATATGCTCTTATGTGTGCAAAAAAGAAATGAAGCAAAAATGCATAGATTTGAGGGTGACCTAGAAATCATACCCAATAGAAAAGGCTAAAATACTCTAAGCCATACTAAGAATCCATATTTTTACTTCATGCAAACTATGTACATTAGAGGGCGTATATATGCCCCCTATCCTTAGGATGACTATGTATCCATAGACATTGTAAGGAAGAAAATCAAGGCTAACTATTTCTATCAACAAGAAGATATCCTTCATCGATAATGTATACTATAAACTTAGCAAAGAAAACTAACTCTTATAATCTAAGAATATATTGTGAAAGGATATGTTGTAAATGAGAAGAGACCTTGAAAGGAAGAGATCTTGTGTACGAGATATCTTCCTTCAAGTGGAGTGTCATGGATGGAGATACAAATTGTAAACAAAGAGAGGAAGAAGAACAAGAGTACACCTATTTAGCCCCCTGTATAGAGGTGAAACATGGATCCTCGAAAGAAGGATGACAAACTTTAGAGCACATACTGAGGGAAAATATTTATAATGAACATAGTTTTGCAAATAAAGAAGAGGTGATGATGAAGGACATGAACCTCTTGTATAAGAGAGAGTCATGATCAAGACACAATTCCTTATAGGAAAATAATGTCACATAATAAAGAGATGCTACTATACTAAGGAAAGTTAATCCTTATAAAAAGAGAGCAATAAAGAATGTACAAAGGAACCTTGACCCTCAAGCGTGAGGGAGTATATAAAAAAAAATCAAAAAATATAAAGATGAAACATAAGCAACAACCGATAGCCATTCAAAAAATGCAAACATGCAATATCCAATAAGAAGTATTATATAATAATGCAACACCATAGATGATTAAAGAAAGAAACATCATAGGATACCTGACTGTAAACAACATAAATTGTTAGAAAATATATCACTTATGAAGTAAACTATAGATGATTATTAGATGAGAAACATTAGTATCCAAGTTATAAAAAGATATTTGCAGAAATAGACACAGATCTTGTATGTAACACAATTTTTCATAGAAAAGGTAAGAATGTACCATAGAATAATGCAATCTACAAATAAATGAATGAGAAAGATGAAAGGATACCACATAATACCAACTTAGTTGTCATAAAATGAATAATAAAGGGATAATAGGCCCTTGAGAGAAAAGAAAAGGAAAATTCAATATATTCCCTAAATGAGAGATTCTTTTATAACAAAGATGCACTTACAAACATAAGATTGCACTTAGGATGGTAATCCCTAGGTAACACAATAAATACAAGAGAGAAATCAAATTATAAGAGAATAAAAGTTCATAATGGATATTTGGAAAATAAAAGAGAAGAATCACATTATACCTCCCTAAGTGGTTTCAATTTGTACAAGACATGTGATTTCAACAAAACATAAGATTGCACTTGGGATGTTAGTCCGCAAATATACACAATAAATGAATGCAATAAAATATGTCATCATATAAAAGAAAAAAAAGTTGTCAAGGGGAGAAGATGGACTCTATAATATAGATATAAAAAGAGGAAATAAGGCCTTGCCCCCAAGTGAGGAGACAAGGGGAATGGCTATTATGTTACTCACAAAGTAGGACAAAAATACCCCAAAAGATAGGCTAACAATGTCACATAGCTAGGAGCAACATAATAGAGATGTGGATGTATTAAGTAAAATAATCACAAAAAATATACCATTCAAAATTGCAATTCATATGAAACATAATACATGTAATAAATTAAAAATAAGGATGAAGCATAGATAGAGAAGATCTATTAGGTTTAGTTAGATGAACATGTAAAGAGAAGCATTCAATATGCATATACTCATAAAATAAAGGCATTGGATACACAAAGTCAATAATAGAGAATATGAGTATGAAATCTTCAGGTTCCCAATCTTGAAGAGTAGAGAAACTAATCATAGAGTCAATGTGAGTAGGATCCTTAAGATCTAATGCTAGGTTTGTGAAAATAAGGCCATAAGAATTATATTTTTCAGAAAGACCTAAATCTAAGTAAGATATGTCATGAGAAACATCAAATATGTGGTCTTCTATATATAAGGCACTCTTAGGAGGAGGATAAAAATAATTCATAAAGGCCTCATGTATAGAAGCTATATCAATTAAATGTGTAGAAAGAGGTTGATCATCTAAATGGATCCCACGATGAAGGGAATAATTCATACCCTTATCTAAGGGCTCATCCAAAATAGGGGAATCATCTAAGGAGGGAATAAAACACACATTAGAAGAGGAATTTACATGAGTAAGATAGAAGTCAATATTCCTATTCAAGGGCTTATCCCAAAGAGCATCATTATCAAGGTTAGAAACATCATGAATCACTAATGGTTTATCAACATAATTTTTAGGAAGGTGAGAATCAATAAAAGAACATATCAAATCATCATCAAATTCATAAAATGGAATTTCTTGGATATCATGAATAAAGATGGAAAAGAAAGATAACAACCCCATTAAAGGGAAATTCAATGACAGAAAATGAAATCCAATCTAAGAATGAAGTAGATGCAATCTATATGAAAAAGGAGATCTAAATATTGTTGTGGTCTCACAACACACACCCCATTTTGTGTTACAAAATGGGGACCCCCTAGTTTCAAAACCTCTATGAGGCACCCAGTTAGGGTCTAGGTCATACCCTGGTCTCCTATCAGGTAGAGTTGAGTAGGTTAGAGGGGAAAAAAGATTTTTTTAAAAAAGTACTAAAAGTGCACTTGCACACCCTCAAAGGTGCATAGTCTATGGGTTTTGGGGTCTATAAATAGACCCCCTCACCCTTTCTCTCCTCATTATCTTTTGTCCCCCTCTCTGCAATTGGACCCTCACACCCTTGAGAGCTCTACAACTCTATATTCATGCTCCTTGACACCTCCAGCTCTCCAAGACTAACCTCTCCAACGAAAACATTACCTTTTGGAGGTGCGCATATGTGCATGTGCACACCCTCAAAATGTGTACTTCTCTGTACCAAAACACAATTGATCTTCCCCTTAAAAGTAACATAAAAGGATCTTCACATGAAAAACTCCACATGTGTGCACATTGTGTTGTATGGGCACATTCTAAAGTGCACTTGTGCACAATGCACACCTATGAAGGTGTGTTAGGTGTGCTAGTGTGCAACATAGGACCTTTAAGGGTTTTAGGTGAAAATATGATTATTTTTACTCAATGTTTTGTTAGTCTAGATCCCAACTATTTATCATTATGGTCTTCTGATATCAAAATACTAATGTTTCTCCCCTTTTTGTGTAGATACAATGGCATCATCATCATCCTCTATGGCTGCAAAGATGGCACCAAAGGTAGTAGCATTCAAATATTAGGGAGACCCAAAGAAATCCTGATTCAAAGACAAACACATAGAGATCCAGGACACAAAATTGGGATACATTGACTAAAATACTTTCTCGACCCTCTGCAACAAACTAAAAGAAAGATTAGTGATGGTGTTAGCTTGGATCCGTAGTGGGTTAGTGAATGTTTCTTCACAACCTACATCAATTCAATCCTCTGAGTTAATCATGACATTGGCCCAAAATTATGTGCCAGATGAGAAGGTCATAAAAAGCATGACAAGTGAGATAGTCCTTGATCTTAGGCCACACAACATTAAGAAGGTTTTCCACCTCTCTAGGGTAGACCAATACCTTCAAATATCTTTAAAAGGTGCAGATAAATGGTATAGGGATAATGAAGAAGAGGTCAAGGAGTTGGCACAATCTAAGTACCTAATTGACAATGCACACTTGGGCCAAAGAGCAGGAAAGGTTGATATGACACAGGGATGCATGATCAATGATATTGGCTACTCAATAGTCCTCTTGAGTAGAGCCATGGGCCTTCTTACAATAGGTCACTTAGAGACATTGATGGTGCACTTTATCGAACCCATCAAAATAATAAAGATGCTTATTGATTGGGCCACTATCCTAAGTGACAATCTGGACGAGAAACTAATCACAGTAAGGAATGATCCCCATTTTTACATGACTTCTTACATGGTATATTTATTGGTAGAAAGGACCACAAACTACCCAGGGTTGTACATAAAGGAAAGCATGCAAGATGAAAATGCTTGGCCCCATGTAGTATATCCACATCTGGTGAAGAAGAAGCTCCCACTATAAAGTGTAGAATATAGGGTGGTAAATGATGGTTTCATATTTTCTATCATTAGGTTTATTGAAGGTGATTATGCGAAGAGGATGTCAGTAGAGACTGCTGCAAGGATAATAGAAGTTAGTTCCTACTACATCCAATTCAAGACCTTTACTTATATTTGGGTAGCTAGTACTCTTTTGTGCCCTAAGAAGCTCCTAAGATACCCATCAGACAAGCTCATCCTACTATATATAGCTCACCAACCCACTTCTGTATATGACAAAATGAGAAAACAACATAAGAAACTGTGGGTTTGGCCAATCACCATTGGAACATTTGAAGTAAAGCAGAAGCAAGATATTGCTACTTTCAACTTAGAATAGGATCAATATCCCTTAGAATATTATCATGATCCATGTATTTTGATAATATTAGGATGGTCTAACATCTAGTGGGCAAAAAATTTGTACATGAGGAAACAATGGAAGATCATTGGATGAATGCGGTAGATGACTATAATGTCTATATTAGGGACTATTTTAGAATGAGTTTACACCTAGAAGAAAAGGTACTAAACATGGAGATACCCTTAAAGTCTTAGGATAAGGATGTCCCTAAGATAATGGATCCCTTATACAACAGGGATACAATCTATGATCGACCCATCATGAATATAGAAATAGGGCATGAGGAGAATGATGACATGGATCATTGAGGTCAACCTATAGTAAAACTTATTATAGAATGGACCAAAAAACCATTTTAGATGGATCTAGCACTTCAAGTCATAACTCTTTAGGCTACAACCAGACCCAAGAAAGGAAAAGGAACAAAAGTCACTATACTAACCTACCTTGCCAAATCACCAGTGAGGCTAGAAATGGTACATTCACATGAGTGTGAAGTCAAGTATTTTGAGACTAGAAAAGGAAAGGGTAAGAAGAGAAAGGAATCCCCAAGGGTAAGAAAGCAAGTGGTTGAGGTCCAAGCAGAACTAGAAGCCCAATAAGAGCTAAAGCAAGCTCAACAAGAGCAACAACAAGAGAAACAACATGAGCAATAATAGGTACAATTGGAAGAGAAAGTAGTCCCACCACCTAGAGCCTTAGAGGAATGAGTTGTTATTTTGTGGTGACTAATCAGGGAAGTATTGTACATACTTCATAATTCTTTTTTGGTCCGTACTTTATTGGGAATTTTGGGCCAACATGTTGTAATTAGTTATAGCCCTAAAGTAGCAAAAATATTGTATAAACATACTTAGGGTTAGGGATTTCATAATGTGTGATACATAAATGGCTTCT
Organism: Cupressus sempervirens; assembly: GCA_028749045.1. NCBI lineage: Eukaryota > Viridiplantae > Streptophyta > Pinopsida > Cupressales > Cupressaceae > Cupressus > Cupressus sempervirens. The sequence goes on along the minus strand of CM053792.1, from coordinate 104,552,670 downwards.
TGTGGTGGTATTGAGTTGTAAGGGATTACAGATTGTAATCAGGTTGTAATCACTAGATCATAATAGTATTGGACTTACTGTTTGGTGGATGTAGCCTAGGGATTGGATAAACGACATTAAATCTTGGTGTCTTGTGTTCTCTTCTATGTGATTTATTATTATGATATTGTTTATATTTGTATGTAATTTTTATTTTTGTTCATGGTTAATCCTAACATAAGCCTCCCTATTGGTGCCCAAGAGAGCTTGAACATAAACAATAGTGGTAGCTGTAAAAAAGGAGAAAATTAAAGAAGAAGAGTACTCCCTCCCCATAGGTGCCAAAAACAATTCTCTAAGTGGAAGATGAGGAAGAAGGGGAACAAATTGAAAAATTTCCCTTTGAATAAAAGAACTCATTTAGATACGATGATAGAGGAGGAGAGAAGAAGAAAAAGGTCAAGTAAAACACCTCCATATGTCCCTAAGGAGCCTATCTTGGTTGAAACTTTTGAAGAGGAAAAAAAAAGAGGATAGTATAAATGGAAGGTGAAGGAGCAACCATTTTTGATCTATTAGATTTTGATTTCATGCCTGTAGGAACTAAGATGGTAGGAGAGAAGATAAGGGATACTCCAAGGAATGAGCCATTAGGAGAGGATTGGAATAAATTACCTCCTCTACCTCAGGAACTCTCAACATTCCTCCACCACCAACACAAGACATGGCAGTGATAATGGATAAAGGGTCAGTAGCTCTACCTGATGCAAGAGCATCGAGTTTGGATTTTGGTGGATTTATGCTTTTAATGGTTAGGGATATGTTGGAGACACATTGGGGAACCTTTCCTCATGATTGTATAGAGATTGGATGGATTGAGTTGAAGTTTGAATCATTTTTACCTTGTTGCTAGAGCTGCATTTTCTGGTTTCTAGGTGCCTGTTGCAGGCTATGTAACTAATTTTTCACAATGAATGAGAGGATTCACATTTTAGGGATTGAAGAGGGCCTAGAGAAATATCTCTGGTTAAAGGTTCAAATTCTAATTCTTTATGAGTTGGGAGATATGGTAATTATCCTTGAGTATCAATTTCTAGTAGTTTGCGTGACAGGCTTCTGTGCATGACTTTCAGGATGGATGCGTAGATATCCTTAATGAATTAGCCTTTGCACATTTCAGGGATTGTAGAGGACCTAAAGTACTACCTTCAATTTGAAGCACATTTAATTTCTATTGGAGGCCAACTTGTGGCTCTTCAAGTATTTAATGTTAGTTTTATTTAATTTGTAATTGCTAGGCTGACTTGTGGCTTAGTTGGGTATAAGTAGAGGGTCTTGTGGAGTATTTTATTCATTTTCATTCATGGATCAATTCATTCATTCAAAGGAGTGAGTGTGGAGAGTAGTTGAAGAGAAAGTTTTCCTGAGTCTGTGAATAGAGTGTCGAATGTGAGGCAATTTATAGCAAGATTATGGTGGATTTGTGAGTGTGTGGACAGAGCGCTAAATGTGAGGTAGTTTACACTTGGATCTTGGATCAAGTTTGAGAAGGGCTAGTAGCTTCGGATTGAAAAATAAGGAGATTGTTTGGTGGGCTTGCGAGAACAAGTTTGGATCTTCCTTGGAGGTTTCTATCAGAGTGTGATCTGGACTAGCTAGGGTTTGGATTGGATCTCAAGGGATTTTGTAGAACTATTACTTGCTTTGTATTTGACTATAATTAGGAAGGCCTTACAACCTAACACATTACATGTAATCTATTATATCTATGAATAAATTATTGTGATTTGGTATCAAATCTTGCATTGTTATTCTATTTCAGCTATATGGTTATTAGTTGGGGCTAGGACACCTCCTTTGGGGATTCTCTTGCCTTGCATTGCGTTAGGTGGTATCATAGTGAAGGTTTTTCCAAAGAATATAGACAGATCACTGAAGTTGAGGTAGTTTGGACCATGACTTGGGTTGGAGAAGTAGATCTGAGTTGATCTTGATTTGGTGGTGGATTTTCTTTTTGGTGTGCTAGATCTCTTTGTTGTGAGGTGGCAGATTGTGGTTCTAACTTAAAATTATAGAGGGCTTACAAATGGATCAATGGATGCAAAGATGGAAGACTGATCTTATTGAGGCATGTTTGTAGAGAGATTGTGGATTGTAGATCTATGGTCCTGGACTTGTGATGTGGTTTTAGATTATTCATGCGAGGTGGCAGGTTGCGATCTAACTTGCAAACAATTTGAGTTTGTCACAAGGAGTGTGGGAAGGATTTTTTGTAGAGGGTTTGTAAATATCTTGGAAATGGCTCTAAGAAGATTGGAACCTAAGATGATTGTGAATCTCCATGATGTGTTGGAGAGGAGCTTTTTAGAGATGTCTACTTGGGTTGAAGCTAGTTTGCCTAATTGAGCTAAGGAGATGGTTTCTTAGTTTGAAACTAGTTTGGATGATTGAGATAAGGATAGGATGAGGAATGCATTCCATAGATATTTGTGGAGCTGGACTCTATCAATCCAAAAGAGAGTTGTCTAGTCGGTTAAGAGACTTGTTTGTGAGAGAAGATGGCATAGCAAGGTCAAGGTGGAAGAGGTTGAATTTGTTGATCAGTCTATGGAGCTTGATACAAAACCTCTAGAGTAGTAGGAGGTTGTTGCTAAAGATATTCCTAACCTTGTTGATGTTGGGATAGACATTGGTTTTCATGATCAATCGATTTGGTTTGACATGCAAATTATAGAGCACTTGGTCGTGGATGATCTAGTTGTTGTTGGTGGTGACTTGTATGTTGCAGAGCATCTTGTTGTGAGAAATGAGATTACTAGTGTTGTGAGTTTGGCATGTGTTGATGGAGATCCACATGTTGATATTTATGTAGAGTTTTTTGTTGCTGGTGTTGATTCACTAGTTATTGATGTGGATAAGGATTTGCTGATGAAGCATTATGCTTAGTTTGTTCTTGGGTGTGAGTATGCTGATTGGGTTGGTAATATGTATTTGATTCTGATGTTTTAGTGGATGAAGCATAGATGGTTGATTTTTAGATTTTTTCTATTGAATTTGATGAAGTGGAAGCCTTTGGTAAAGATGAAGTAGGTTGCAAATCTTTCTTTAGGCATCAAAGTATGGGACATACTTTTCTATTTACCTAGGGAGTCTGATGTAGGAGCATCAAGCTTGGATTTTGGTGGAGTTATGATTTTAATGGTTAGGGATGTGTTGGAGACACATTGGGTAACCTTTCCTCATGATTTCATAGAGATTGGATGGATTGAGTTGAAGTTTGAACCATTTTTACCTTGCTGCTGGAGCTATGTTTTTTGGTTTCTGGGTGCCTGTTGCAGGCCATATAACTAATTTTGTACAATAAATGAGAGGATGCACATTTTAGATATTGAAGAGATCCTAGTGTACTACTTTGGTTAAAGGTGAAAGTTCTAATTCTTTACAAGTTGGGAGATATGGTGATTCTCCTAGAGTATCAATTTCTAGCAGTTTGAGCAATAGGTTTCTGTGTGTGACTTTCGGGATGGATGCACAGATATCCTTAATGAATCATCATTTTCACATTTAAACAATTTTAGAGGACCTAAAGTACTACCTTTAGTTCAAATCACAAGTTCTAATTCAATTAGGGCTAGGAGATATCATAATTTTTCTCAGGTATCAATTTTTGGACATTTAATTGTTGTTGGAGGCCGACTTGTAGCTCTTCAAATATTTAATGTTAGTTTTATTTAATTTTTAATTGCTAGGCTGACTTGTGGCTTAGTTGGGTATAAGCAGGGGGTCTTGTGGAGTCTTTTATTCATTTTTCATTCATGGAGTGATTCATTCATTTAGAGGAGGAGTGAGTGTGGAGAGTAGTTGAAGAGCGAGTTTTCGTGAGTTTGTGGACAGAGCATCGAATGTGAGATAGTTTATAGAAAGATTTTGGTGGAGTTGTGAGTGTGTGGATAGAGCATCAAATGTGAGGTAGTTTACACTTGGATCTTGGATCAAGTTTGAGAAGGGCTAGTAGTTGTAGCTTGGAAAACAAGGAGATTGCTTGGTGGGCTTGCGAGCACAAGTTTGGATCTTCCTTGGAGGTTTCTACCAGAGTATGATTTGGACTAGCTAGGGTTTGGATTGGATCTCAAGGGATCTTGCAGAACTATTACTTGCTTTGTATTTGGCCATAACTGGGATGGCCTTACAGCCCAACACATTGCATGTGATCAATTATATGTATGAATAAATTATTGCAATTTGGTATCAAATCTTGCATTGTTATTTTATTTCCACTATATGGTTATTAGTTGGGGGCTAGGAAATCTCCTTTGGGGATTATCCTACCTTGTGCTGTGTTACCACCTCCTCCAATAATTCAAGCAAAAATATAAAGTTAGAATATAGAAGAAGGATAACATGTATAGTTTCACGTCGATGAAGTATCTGAGGAAGGACAAATAGTAGAAGAAAGACAACAAGTTCCTCTAGATACAAAGGCTAGGTCCTTAGCTCAATATAACATAGAAAATCTCTTTAAAGATCTCCCTCAATATGAGAAGACTTCGAAGAGGAGTGATAAGGGAAAGGAGCCTATGTCAGAACTAACTTCTTCAAAAAAATACATGTCGCCAATAGGGACAACACCATCTTGGATGAAGAAGGAGGTCATGTTAAGACAAAAGAAGTAGATGGAATTGACAAAAGAGGACAAAATGATGGAACTAATAAAAGTAATAAAGAAGCATGAGCTACATAAGAGTGATGCTAGATCACTTACCTTCATTATGAAGAATCAAGATCAAGATCTTCTAGAATACCACTTGTTAGAGTGGGGTTTCTATTGCACCAAAAGATCGATCTGTCAATGCCTGATACAACCACTCAACCTATAGGACACATGAGGTAGCTAATCCCTTGTCATGAATCCTAAGGGGAGCACTAAATTTTTTTCTAACGATTTTTGTTCCTCCTCATGTCGACACTAAAAAATTGACTCCAAAAGATTATCAAATGAAGGAGGTCATATTAGGAAAGCCCACGGTGGATACGACAAAGGTCTTGATTACTACAAGCCTCAAGCAAGTATTTAAACACATGGATATGGATGATTCAAAGCTAATAATATTATAAAAGAAGAATGAGCTATTAAGAGGTTACTTATATGAAGTGGTGGGATCTATAGACCAAGATAATCTTGAGATTGCTCTTGGAGCTACATTGGAAAAGAAGCAGGCAAGGCCATAGATGGATTCATTTTTGGATGCATGTTACCAATGGCGTCACATTTTTGAGGAGAGGGAATTAAAAATAATATAATGAAATTTAAACTTGTTGCACAACATCTAGACTAACACTAAAAAATTGTTTTCCATTATAAACCAAGATTTTGGGCTAATGGATGAAGTGCGTACCTAGGCTAATGACTTGCAGGCAATCAGATCTATTAAAGGGAAAATGTATCAATTACTGATGGAGACATATTTAGTGGAGGAGCTAGATGAATTAGATGATTGGATAGAAAAGATATCATTGTGGAATAAAGTTATGGAGGGATTACATGAAGGTATTCAACAGATTAGGAATAAAGCTCAAGAGCAATTTTTGGAAGTGAATAAGTACTACAATGCCGCTAGCCTTGATATTTTTTGAGATGAGTTGAAGACCAAGCTTTCCTTAGTACAAACAATGGTTCAAAAATTTAGGGGCACATTAAAGAATGCTTCATCAAAAGATTATATAAGACAATCATTTAAGACTGCAAAAGCATGATTGGAATTAGATACCAAGCTTGAGGATTTTGCGAATACCAAAATAGAAGTAAGTAACTACCAGCAAGTAGTTAAAAATAAGTATGACTCATTTTATTTTCTAGAGGCAAATGAAGTAGTGGTGATAATAGAGAAATTCAAAAGCAAACATCTAGACATCATTTTGGTATAAAGGGGAAGAAAACCTAGATGTTGGAAATGCATTTTTGACACTTCAAATTATTTTTAGATTTTTTGGTCCTGTCACCAAGGTGCACAGCTATGGAGGTGCACTAACAATTTTGAAGAATAAACTATGCACCACCAATTAACTTCCAGTTGCTATTTTAGAGCATTTCATGCATCAAAAATGCATTTTGATGGTAGCTAAGCTCCCAAAGACACCTAGAGAATGCTGAGCTTCCATTTTTAGAGTACCTAGAGACTCCTAGATCATCTCATGGATTCTATCTTCTCATATTCTCATTCATTTATTCTTGTAAGTCATGTTAAGGCTCATGCACCCATTAATTGATATAAACAAGGGTGGAGACCTACTTAGCACCATTTAGAGAGTTAGTTTGTATATAATTAGCTTTTTTCTTTCATTTGGTTTTGTCAAAAGGATGAGATTTGTTCTTGCACAACATTTAGTGCACTTTTTGTGGCCTCGCGATTTGATGAAATGTAAAACATCTTTCAGTTATTATTCAAGTTCCCATCGATGATTGCATTAGTGGAGTTGAGGAAGAACTACTCCTAATTTCATTAGTTTCCTACTAGATCCTTTTGATAATTTAATTTGTAGACATGTCATTACTTTGGCTTAGGTCCATTAGGAATTTCCCTTTCAATAGTTTTCATAAAATGTCTTGTTACTCTATCTTTATTATTTTCTTTTCAAACACTTGGTTAAAATAGGAATTCATATAGTTACATTGATAAAAATATATTCATCATAAAATAGAAAATACAAAAAAATCTCTTTGTGGTTAGATTTCAACAATTGGTGTACATATTGGTTAGTACAAGCAAATGCCTCCTTGTGAAGATACACATTTATCTTCAATAGAGTTACCTAATAGCTTAAAAAATAACCATCTGAAACCTTGGAGTTAGTCATTGATCAAATTTTCAAGAGAGGGATTTGAAAGCATTTCTGCCATTCAGCATCATGCAAAACAACTGGTCAATAAAAGTGGTGCTAGGAGGGTCCGAAACCATTCTGCCCAAAAACCCAAGTTGTTTAAAAATTATGTAGTTTCTAGAAGTTTATAAAATTTCCAAGTCTATCACTATCAGAAGATGTGTAAGTGTACAGTTTGAAGGTTCCATTTTTATAGAGGTGCACTTTTCCAAAGTTAGCACAAACTAGAAGATCCCAATCCATCTTCCCCATTTCAGCAAGCTTTAAGGTCTTCACCTAGTGGATGAGTTCTTAGAACTCAGTCACTTTTGCAAGGCTTGTAGTGATAAGGGGATACCAAGAATTATACCACTCCCATTGCAAATTTCATGATCTTCCTCAATTCCAAATTTTAACTTACCCCCACCTTTCATTCCACCTAATCCACCATCAATGGCCTTCTTTGAAAATGCAATAGATTCACCCATCAATCTACAAGGTCCACTCAATGACCTTCCCAAGAACACTGATAAATTTTTCCCAATGTTCATTGATAGAGAATACAAACAATTGAGGATCACATCAAGTTTTTCAAATCAATATGCAATCAAAAAGAGATTCAACAAGAGATAGTGGTCCTTCATTTGTTCCCATATACATTGGGAGAAGTTGTATTTAACTAGTACATAAATATGCCACCGGGATCTATCTAGAACTATGTAGCTTTTAAAAATTTGTTCTTAGATCAATTCAATACATTCATCAATCAGACGTGTGATATACTACTAGTTCATATGTATCAAGAGGGATCCAGGAGAGACCATTTCATGTTCCAATAAACATTTTGATATGGCATACCGCAAGTTGGAAACACCCTACACTATAACAATTGGGACTACAATTCAAATTTATCTAAACACTATGAACCAACTTACTACTATCTTCCTAAGGAGATTGCTTGCTATAGATATTGATACAATAGACAAGGTCTTCGAAGAAGTAGTCACCTTAACTAAATGGGCCATCTCATGCCAATATGATAGTACCAACATATCCTACCAAAGTGCAAGTGATGCCTAGTCAATTCATTCCATTAACTCCAATCCCACTACTATAGAAACTGGCCATACCAACTCTAGTTATAACCTAGCCAGGATATAAACCTCTGAAAGCTACCCTCTTTGAGCAAAAGGCAACACCATCCACTGAGGTAGAGAATAATGTCACAACTAAGTTAGATCAAATGAAAAAGACCATGTCTCAAATAATCAATGAGCTAACCTATTTGAGGTTGTTACAAGGGTAGAATAACAACTTCCAAAAAATAAATGTGATCCCTCACAACAACAATTATGGTGAAAATTACAACAAAATTTTTAGTAGAAATAATAATGTAAGAAATAATTTCAACCCTCTAGATCGCAACAATGGTTTCCAAAGATAGAATTGACAATGGAATACCCATTTGAACAATGGAAGTATCCAAAAAAACAACAATAACAATGCTCAATTCATGGACATCAATCAACTTGACACCAATCAAAACATACCCAATGATGGCAGCTCATATTTCAATAGAAATAAAGAAGAAAACTATAATTCACAATGCACTACTAATGAGCCCCCTATATAGTTCAATGCTATGTTATTAGAATCTTATGATTCTTCAAAGAATACTAAAATGGGGGAACAAGTCAATGAAGAATTCATCTTTCCGTTTAAACAAGAATTAGACCTTGAACCAATAGAGTTGTTCACTTTTTGGAACAACAATCACAATACTTAAAAATTATGCAGTTAAAAGGAACCAATGACTGATGGAATCCCTCTAGGCTTGCAACCATTGCCTCCAGATCCAAGAGAAAATAATAATCTGGCACCTACAAGAGCACCATATGTTGGACAAAAAATTTGGAACCAAGGAAATATGTCTAAAATATTGAAAAATCCTTCTTGGCCAACTAAAAAGTATAGTGTCATTGAAGATTTAAAAAGGATAAAGGAAAATATATCCATGTTTGATATGCTAAAAAATTTCCCCAATCAAAGAGAAGCACTGCTGAAAACTCTTGATCATACAAAGACAACACGTAGTACAAGCCTTCCGAGGACAATATCACAAATTAACACCTCTAAGGCTATGCCCACCATGTATAAAGACAAAGTCAAAGTGCACCCTTTCTTGTTCAATCTTAGAATTTTTGGAAGGAACCTTCACAATTGTCTCATAGATTTAGGAGCTTCTTGTAATGTCATGCCACTTTCAATAGCTCAAAAGTTGGAAGTCACTTCATAACCACAAATCGAATAGTGATTCAACTTGACAAAATAGAAGAGAAGGTTATTGGGGTATTGAAAGATATTCACATACAATTGACTACAGATCCCTAGATTCAAGGTATCATAGACATAAATGTGGTGGAAATTTTGAAAACATATGACCTATTAATGAGCAAAGAATAGAACCGATGCCTAAGGGGATGGTTCTCATCTGATTTCACTCAATTATGGCTACCTTAGAAGGGACTGAATAACCAGATAAAACTAGATGCTGAGCCAAAGTTAACAGTAATGATCATAGAGTACAATGCTTTGAATGAAGTAGCATTTCTTAAATCAAACTTGGCTCCTACAAGGTAATGGCTCTTGATATAACTTCAATTGAGAAATCAAAAAATCAGGATGAAGATCCTCTGAACCCTACCCCATGAGAAGAGATCATGAATCAATTCATAGATAGCATGGTTGCAAATTTGCAGTGTTAAGGAGAAGAAGTGGACCTAAACATCTTTCTCCTTCCAGGATTCTGTAGGTTGCACAAAATGAGTCATTTTGAATTTGAATGCTCACATTTTCAATAAGTGATTTCTCGAGTAGTAACTCAGATAACACAATAAAAAAATGTTTAAGCCATAGGTGAAGTACCAAAAGGAAATTCAAGTCCTACGTACATGTTTGAAGTCATGAATAATGAAGAAGAGAAGAAAGAAGATATAAATGCATTATAAAGTGACACCTCTTCAGATGGTGGAGCTTTGTCCTCCTCTCCACCAGGGATGATTAAAGTTCTAAGGAGAAGACACTTTGTGAAAGGTCAAGGATGGGCCTCAGTGGTTATTCAACCTAAATTGATAAAATAATACAGTTGATTGGGGAAATTGAAGATGAACAAAATAAATAGACAATTCCCATATCAAAGGTAAAAAATAGTAACTCATCAAGTCCAACACGTGAAAAAATATAATGGGTTCCCAAGAAATAGTCTTTCAAAGTCTAGGTGAAAGAAAAACTTTAAACAAATAAACACAAATTAAGAAAGCCAAAAGAACAACCAATATCGACACTCAGGTTTGATGGTTCTAAATGTAAGTTAGGAAGAAGGTATTGATCTAATTAATCCCAAAGGTTGGTCTTTTTATGCTACATATCATTTACAATTTAGGTGTACTAACAATGTTGCAAAATATGAAGCCTTGATCTGCAGACCTTTCTTCACATTAGAAAAGTATGTCAAAGCTCTCATAATTGAAGGAGACTCCCAGTTGGTGATTAGATAGGTTAAATTGATCTACTCTTGTAATGACAAAAGATTACTTTCTTACCAAAAAAGAGCTTGGGACTTGATGAAATATTTTAAAGCTCTGAACATAAGGTCTATTCCAAGAAGAAGGAATATGGTAGCTGATGCCCTTGCAATTTTAGCTAGTGCATTACAACTTGTTGAAAGAATGAAAAACAAATAGATTTCCAGTTGAACTTTTTGCTACCCCATCTATTGCGAATAACATTACTAACTTCCAAGTCTTCCAAGATGATCAACATATCATTGAGTTCATTATGTGCAATGGTTTTTTCAAAGGACAATAAATTGATGATATACGTAATGACAAACCCAAGGATAATGAACTATTAGGTGAAGATAAGATCATAAATTTGAAAACTAATAGTATTTCTAAGGGGATGGTGGAGTTGGAGTACATCTTTCACCGAGACAAATCAACATGTAGTAAGAGAACCATTGAAAAAAAGGGAATTGAAGAATGTGATTCATATAATCTAGGCACAGAAGATGACCCTAAGTTGGTGAGAATTGGAAAGGCATGTAATCCTAAAAAATGAGAAAGTATGCTTTAGTTACTCAAAAAATACAAAGATGTCATTACATGGAGTTATGAAGAACTCAAGACCTATGATCCTAACATCATCACTCATGATATTATGTTGAAGCCTGATGCTAAGCCTTTTCATCAAAGAAAAAGACTAGTGAACCCCATTATTGAGCCATTAATAATGAAAGAGGTCTGGAAGTTGCTTGCTGGCAAGATTATTTTTCCAATCCAACATTCTATATGGGTTACTAATTTGGTGCTAGTAAGGAAAAAGACTAGAGAGATTTTCCTTTGCGTACATTTCTGCAATTTGAACCAAGCATCCCAAAAAAAAAATTACCCTATGTCTTTAGTTGATGAAGTATTACAAATTGTAAATGGGTCTAAGATGATGTCTTTTCTAGATGGATATTCAATATATAACCAAGTGATGGTAGAATAGGTAGACAGATTAAATATTGCATTCATAACAAAATGGGGAGCATTTGCATACAAAAGGATGCCCTTAAGATTAATCAACGTAGGGAATACATTTCGAAGAGCAATGGATGAGGCATTTAAGGGGTTAATAAATAAATTCATAGTTATCTATATGGATGACCTAATTGTTTCTTAAAAAGACTAAAGTACTCATATTGTTGACTTGAAACAAGTTTTCAACCGATGTAAAAAATACATTATATCTCATAACCCTAATTACCAAAGGAAAACTTCTTGGTCACACTATTTCTGAAGTTAGGATATCCATTGATCCTCAGATAATAGAAGCGAGTATGAAGTTGTCATCTCCCCATAGTCAAAAAGAGCTTAAGTCTTTCTTTGGGAAGATCAATTTTGTATGAAAGTTCATTAGTAGGTTTGCTGAGATAGTTTTCCCCCTCAACGAATTATTAAAGAAGAGAGTGAAAACTGAATGGGTTCCTGAAATCAAGAAATATTTTGAATATATCAAAGTGGCTATTTCCACAGCTCCAGTACTCATAAGTCTTGATTATACATTGCCTTTCAAAATCTATTCTTTTGCTTCAAAACACTCATGTGCAGGAATTCTCAAACAAAAGAAAGATAAAGAGGATGAGAGACCTATTGCATTCATGAGTTGTCCATTGAAGAATGCCAAATTGTACTATTATTATCTTCAAAAACAATCATTCGCTCTGATAAAAGAAGTCAAGAATTTTTGCCATCACATACTTAGGAGTAAGTTATATGTTATTGTGCTAGATCATAAAGTCAAATCATTGCTAATGTAGAATGAATTAGGTGAAAGAAGAGGAAAATCAATGACTATATTACAAGAGTTTAATTTGAAAATGCAACCAATGAAGCTAGTGAGAGGATAAGGGATAATAAAGATGATAGCTGACAACGAAGAACAAATCATAGTGTATCAAGTAGACACTAATGAAGGAATAGTCACAAATATTTGGTACCAAGATATTGCATAATAGCTCCTGCAAAATCAATACCCTCAATGGATGAATAGTTCCCAATGTAGAGGACTCAAGATGAAATGTGAATCCTACATGCTTCAAGATAGGAAACTTTACAAGAACTATGAAGGGATTTATTTGAAATGTTTGGGATGTGAAGAAGCAAGAGAATTACTAGAGAAGTATCATGTCAAGTACAACACTAGAAATGGATCTAAAGAGATTACGACCCATAAGATTTTGAGATTAGGTTACTTTTGGCCTACAATTTTTAAAGACACATTTGAACATGTAAATTCTTGCCACACTTGTCAAACAAGTGCCAGTAGAGAAAGAAACCTAGCTATGCCATTGCAACCAATATTTGAGATATACTCCTTTGCCAAGTGGGGGATGGACTTTATTGGAACTATCAAACTACCATTATCAATATGAAATATGTTTGTCCTTATAGCTACAGATTATTGTACACAGTGGACTGAAGCTCAAACTTTTTGAAACTATACAATAAAAGTAGTTACTAACTTGTTAGAAGAACACATTATTACTAGGTTTGGAATGCCATTCTTCCTGGTGTGTGATAATGGGTCATCATTTGTGTCAATTTTTCTTACTCAATGAGCATTGAAAAATTAAGTTATAAACAAGTTCTCATCTATTTATTATCCCCAAGGGAATCATGTGGCCGAGTCCACCAATAAGAACTTGATTATATTAATAATACACTTGCTTACAAAGAATCCAAAAGATTGGCACACCCAATTGAAATTCACATTATGGAAAAATAGAGTTAGGATAATAATTGCTTTGGGAACATCCCTTTATCTACTAGTCTATGGACAAGAACCTATATTCATTTTCAATCTCAAGATTCTAGTATTGAAATTCATGAGAGGGTATGCTGAGGATGTTGGCAAGGATCAAATTAGATTGATGAATCTCTTGGAATTGGACGAGAAGAGGAAAAAAACTTTAGAACACATGTCAAAACATTAGGCTACCATAAAATATTGGTTCAAAAAGTGAGCCATAATCAAGTCTTTCAGAATCTTAGACCTTGTTCTTCAATTGGACAAGGTAAAAGAAAAACCAGGCAGTCATACCAAGTTTAAATGCTTGTGGATTCGCCCTTATCAGATTGCAGAGATTTTGGGAGAAAATACTTTTAGGCTAAGTTATTTAGAAGGGGAAGTGTCCCATTATCAGTTGATGACCAATTTTTGAAACATTATTTCAAATCCTAACACAAAAAACATTTCCAAAAAAAAAAGTGTGTTTACTTTTTGCATGAGTGTTTACTTTTAAAATGCGTGTTTATTTTTAGTCATGAGTTTTCTTTTAAGTTGCATCTTGTCTTCTTGTTAGTTTGGGGGTTAGGTATAGTCAAGAGTCTTCTTGATGCATAACCAAGATCACCCCATTTGGTCTCAATTTTAGGGCAGATTTATTTCTTTGTCAAAGCATTCAGATGATTTTATTTTGTGTACCAATTGTAAAATAGGTGTTACTTGTAGTTGTAGACGACTTCTTGTCTTAAAATCAAAATTGAAGATTGATCGCTCTCCACACTTTGTAATTTTAAAGAATTGATTATCTAGGTTAACAATAGCAAGGGATAATTCAAAAATTACTAGTTCAAGTAAAGGGTCTCTTCAAGGACTTGCTAAGATCACTTTTTGTTGTGAGAGTTTCCCAAAAGTTCATTAAAAGAGGAACAAAAGAGTTATCAAACTAAGTATCAATCTAGAAAAGAACACAAATGCCTTGGCTATAAAATCTAAATGTGGCTAGGCTAGAAAAGGAAGAAAAAGAGAATTACAAGGGTGTTGCATTAAAATATTCTAGACAAATGCAAAAGGTAATTAAATATAGGGATATGCACTCCTAAATAGCTATCCTATTCTGTGCAATAAAAAAATAGAATTCAAGGAAGAATCAAGTCGAAACATGCAAGCTCCATGAAGAAAGTTATGAAAGACTCAAAGAAAAGGAGTTCTCTAATCTGGTCAGATAGTGATGGATAAAAAGGTTTATAAGGATTTCCAATATCTATGCCAGTTGAGAAAAGTTGCTAGTTATTCATGATAAATAACACCTTGAGATGTCAATAGGAATTGGAACACTAAGCACACACTGAGCTTGAAGATTCAAGATCATGAAGTTTTAGTTTCCAAAGGACTTGAATGTTATTTGAAAAATTTGGGATCCAGTTATCACTTGACACATGTTACAAGAATACTCGCTGATGAAGAAATGCCTTTGTCATTTCTTCCCTTTTGTTGGGGCTATCTATTGTGGTCTCACAATGTACACCACATTTAATGTCACAAAATGGGTACTTCCTAGTTTCAAACCTCTGCAAGGCACCCAGTCAGGGTCCAGGTCATACCTTGGTCTCCTATCGGGCAATGTCGAGCAGGTTAGAGGGGAAAAAAGATTAAATTTTAGGATATTTTTGTTTAAAAAGTGCTAATAGAGAAATTGCACACCCTTGGAGGTGCACAATATATGGGTGCAAGGGTCTATAAATAGACCCCCTCCCCCTTCCTCTCTTCATTATCTTCTATTCCCCTCTCTACAATTGTACCATCACACCCTTAAGAGCTTTGTAACTCTGCATTCGTGTTCCTCCACACCTCTAACTCTTCAAGACCAACCTCTCCAAGGTAAACATTACCTTTTGGAGGTATGCTTCTCCACACCAAAACACAACTAATCTTCCCCTTCTTAAAAAAAACATAAAAGAAATTTCACATGAAAAACTCCATGTGCTTGCACCTTATGCATGTGTGCAAGGTGCATGACTATGCACATTATGTTGTATGGGTCCATTCTAAAACAAACTTACACACAATGCTCACTAGCAAAGGTGTACTAAGTGTGCTAGTACACAAAATGAGATCTTTAAGGGTTTAGGTCAATATGTGACTATTTTTACTTAGTTTTTTGTTAGTTTAGATCCCAACTAACTCTCACTATTTTCTTTTGACATCAAGATACTAATTTTTCTCCCCTTTTTGTATAGATATTATGGCATCATCATCATCCTCTATGGTTGAAAAGATGGCACCGAAGCCAGTAGCATTCAAATATGATGTAATACTAGGTGTGTTTTCTTTCAAATCCAGGATTCACTCAGGTTAACTACTAGCCTATTAGGGTTTCTTGATGCCCTAATCCCTAGAGGACCTTTATTCTATCCTCCAATCACACTCTAACCTAGTTACACCAATAGTTAGGGCTAGTTCTTTACACAAAAGCTTCTTCACATTTCATTGTTGACCTTGCTCCTGTGGTTACTTGATGAAAACCTTCATCTATGTAGTGTGATGAATTCTATCAATGGTCTTGGACTCCCCTTGACCTTCTAGATTCCAATCCTGTAATTTGAAAATAATTTCCTTACCTATGGGTCAATATTGCTCAAAACAAGGCTGCTAGAGTTAGCCCTCCAAACTAAGTTTTTAGACTTTATCTCCAAATTTTTCTAAAGGAGGTGGAAAAAAATGGATATTTAGACACCCTTTTGGGAAAACTAAAATATTCTCTGGGTCTTAGAGCCCTGAAGTGTTTGTAGACCCAAAAGTAACTTTTTAGCCTACTTTTAAGGGTTTCAAGACAATGCTGACTGGTCTGACTAGGGTATGTTATTTCACCCTCCAAAATTTATCTTAGAAACTTTTCCCTTTGTAGGATTTTACCTTACTCATTCCTCCTCCTTTTGCACCAACTAGTTTGAAGTATCCAAACACTTTCAAACCCCAAAAATTCTCTTCTTGATTTGTGATCTCCTAACCAAGTGCACAGACTTACCTAGGGCATCACCTTAAATTTTATTTCCATGATTTTTAGGGCCCCAAAAATAATATACATTATGCACATAGGCTCTAATATCATTTCCTTTGAAACCATGAAGAACTCACAAAATGAATTCATGGGAGAGCCATTTTTGCTCACCAACCCAAAATTGGAACAACACACTACCTAATTAGAATTTTTTTTCAAAACCATAGAAGATAAAAACTTAAAATATAACAACTTGAAGATAAAAGCACTATAGAAGTACAAACAAAACAAATCCAGCACCAAGTTGGTCTATCTAATCCATTTGTCCATATAGGTAATGCAAAACTTGTCTAGAAAAATGTGTATTCGCTTGCTCAATTTGGCTTATTATAATTCTTAACCCTTGGTATGTGTTTGAATGATGGATATATATACCCCCAAAGAGGTTTTAGGTGGTTGGCATAACCACCAAGGTCATTCTTGCGGTTTGCAACTTTTTACCCAAAAAGTTGTCAAGGAAATTTTCAAAAAGTTGCTCAAACTTGACAACTTTTGGGTTTTATGGGAAACTTTTCTCCTCATCATGTTGGGACATCTTGACCTATCTAGATCGAGTAAAAAAAGATATCCAAAACCTAAGTGTGACCCTAAGGAACCACTATGCATGTTTTTAAGCCATTGTGCCTGCTTGACAACTTTCACAAATGTTGCACAACTAGACATTTTTTACATCTTTTAACTTCCTAACTCCTCCATGAAATCCTATGAGTCCTTATCCACATAAAATATTGAAATAAGTGGATTCAAGAAACAACATGCCCACACCTTTCAAAAGTCCTAAATCTATTTTCAAGGTCCTAGACATATATTCCAAGCCCCAAACCAAAACTTTGAAACACAACAAAAACATCTACGTAACAACTCCTAACGTACTCACCTCCCTGACCTAGCTAGGGCTAGTACAAGCCCAAAATAAAATACAAATGAAACTTGGAGTATGTACTCCTACACTATACTCCCCAAAATAAAAATAAACTAATCTATCTTTCGATTTAGGAGGCTAAGATCAATGCCTAAACTTTTGAAATCTGACTCTCTCACCCAAGTGGCATCAACATCACCTTTTCCCAACCATTATATAGGATGTTCCAAGTAAGCTTTGGTCCCAGTCTTCTTGTAGATTCTATAATCCAAGACTTTGGCTGCTTGCAGAGGTGGAGGAGGATTGAGTTGAAGGCTTTCAACATCTTTGTAGGATCTCCTGGACATTCTGATTGGCAGATGGGTCAGGTCAATTATAAGCAACCAAAATTTGAACATAAGCAACCAAATCTTCAACATTAAAAATTTGTGACATTCCTATGTCTGTAGGAAGTTCAAACTTATATACATTTTCTCCATACTTGGAAAGTATCCTACAGGGTCCTAGCCTTCTCATTTGGAGCTTGTGTGGTGCCCCCTTTTGAGATCTTTTTTTTTTGAGGTGGACCATCACAAGATCCCCAATCTAAAACTATAAGTCCCTTCTTGAGGCATCCACTTTTTGCTTAATCGTGTCAACATTTTTAGCCAATGTTTTCTTGACATTTTCATGGACCTCTCTCTTTGATTGTGCAAAATCTTCAACATAGCTACTACTTGGGCTTCCATCTTTCATGTTTCTTAATTCCAACACTTGTCTAGGATGTAAACCATAAACTATATCAAAAGGACTCTTACCTGTGGACCTAGTAACTGTATCGTTATAGGCATATTGAGTTTGTCCAATGAGTTGATCCCAAGTTTTCCCATAGGGCTAGACTTCTTTAATGTAATAATAATGAAACTTGGAGTAGGTGCTCCTACACCATACTCCCCCAAACAAA
Source organism: Cupressus sempervirens (assembly GCA_028749045.1). Classification (NCBI taxonomy): domain Eukaryota; kingdom Viridiplantae; phylum Streptophyta; class Pinopsida; order Cupressales; family Cupressaceae; genus Cupressus; species Cupressus sempervirens. The sequence goes on along the minus strand of CM053792.1, from coordinate 104,534,640 downwards.
AGGAAACTAGCCCTAGTTCTGATACCAATTTGATGCAAAGAAGATTTTGAACAAACCCAAATCCACATATAATTAGCATTAAACACTCAACATAGAGGCATTTCATGAGGTTAGACACAACCAAGCTTAATATTCTCTTATTCCCATAGCCTGGTTTCTATTTTGGATTCCATTATTCATGACATTTATTTTAGAAACTTTCTTGGTAAATTTTTTGGAGGAATTATTTAAAATAAGTCCTTCTAAATCATATCCAAAGATGATCCCAATCCAACAACCCAATTACAATCTATGATCTTTGTACGAAGACCCAATTTTACTATTAAAACCAAGAAGTAAAATCAGAAACCCTACCTGGGGCATCTGATATCTTTCTCAAAACAAATCCAAATGAAACAAAACCAATTTAAAATTTACCTGTTGTGACTCTAGTTTCCAAATTTGTAAGCCATTAATTTTTTCAATGCATAAATAATTATAAAAGAACAAATCTTTGACTGTAACTTCAATGAATATCTTTAAATACATTTTCATCAAAATGACTCAAATCAATGGGAAAAAAATTTTGTCCACATATCTTTCAATTGAGTATAATTAGATGTTGGGATTCATCCAAATGTGGTTGTACCAAACATTTCAATTAGATTGTAGTTGGATATCCTCAGATTTGAAAATAACAACTGTTAACCAAAATGCCCTCAGAAAGAGATGCAAATAGAGCAGTGTTCTAATGAGGTTCAAATTTTATTGATGAAGAGGATTTGAAAAAAAGAGAACAACAAAAGTGGTAGTAGAGTGTTGTTTTGGTATTCTTGGAACTTAGATGTTTTTCATCTATGTTGTCATCAATGCCAAAGGGGGAGATTGTTAGCATGAATGTTGATGGTATTCATTTGGAGAATATCCTAAGCATTGCTAGAGCACTGTGGAGATTGTTAGTATGACTGACATATTGTATTCATGACTGTGTTTGTCATTAATGTCAACATATCAATATTTTTGTGAATATTGGCATACTAGCAAGATAGAGATTAAGGTCATACACATAGAAAATTGATGATAAGGTCAAACATGGTCACATACATGTTCTATACTATGTCCAAATGATGATGTTAAGTGCACATCAAGTAAGTCAAAGACATGCAAAAGATATGCTTGAGTTATAGAGAGCAATATACAGATAGAGTATCTAAGAAGCAATTTTTGATGATTGGTTTGTATCTCTTTATTAAGATAGAATCCTGATATGTGAGGCTAGATATTAACATAAGAGATTTTGATGATGATGTTAGCAAGTGCAATACATCTGAGGTTGCACCTGTGAGAATTTTTAAAGGTGGTGATCCAACAGTATTGTCTTTCTTTCCAAAATATCCCAGTCCTCATCTATCATAGTTATTGGTTTCTTGTATTTTTCTTCCAATGACCACCATAAATCATACTGATAAGATAGTCCTTCATTTTCATTTTCCATAATTGGAAGTTCTATCCATTAAACTTTTCAACCTTTAGCTTACCCTTGTCTGTCGTTTCTCCCACTCAATCATGAGACCTTCTTGTAGAGGATCTCTATAAAAAAATGACCTCAATGTGATACCACTTATTAGGATTAATGAGAAAATAATAAAAATTACATGAAAATATAACCAATATCAAAAAATAATAAATCACACAAAGAAGAGAACACAAAGATTTAATGTGGTTCACTCAATCCCTGGGCTACATCCACCAAACAGTGAATCCAACATTTTTATTATTCAATGATTACAACCTTATTACAATATGTTATACCTTACATCTCAATACCACCACAAGAAGCTACAATCTCATCATATATCATGAAAAATCCCAACCCTAAGTCTTTTTGTACAAGATTTTGCCACTTACAAAATTAGGGCTAGAATAAGGCATCGTATAGAAAAATAGCAGCTGACATGTTTTACTAAAATAAAGTCAGTTGAGCCCCAAGACCAAGAAAGGGGTGCTACCTACAAACCTCCATAGAAATAATCTGGGGGGAAGCCACACTGAATAAAGTGGGAAAAATTAACCCCTGATTTTGATTTGGATCCACATCACAACAATATGTGCACTCCTCTTGCTAGTTACAAACCCAAGATGAGATACCTTTGGTTGGTGCAAAATTTACCTATTATTGACACTTTCAACCAAAGATGGTACTTTTAGTCTTCCCAACAAGATTGAAGACTAAGATTTTGTAAGAAATTAAAGTCCACCAATATAACTGAGTCGCGAAGTGGGGGGGGGGGGGGGGGTGAATTTGTTATAAAACTATTATAAAAAAATATCTTAGTTATAATTCTTTGTCTTGTCAACTAAACTTCTACTTCTTCTGATCTTGTAATTAGATTCTCTCATATGATAATCCCTTAGATCGCTTACACACATTCAGTAAGCACTCTACTCCTTTTTAGACTTTCTACTTCAACAATTATCATAATACTTGAACACTCATTGCAGTCAAGGAAAATATCTTTCCTTTATACCATATCTTCATAATAATTCCTTGAGTTGGCATCGAGGCTTTCCAAATTAATTATAATCACAATAGCACTGTCGGTTCACAGTCTATACAAAACTTCATATGTGTGATACTAGGGCTTGCACACTCACTAACATCATCAATGAACTTTCCTCTATCTTTGCTTGACTACACATCTCTTTATTACATCTCAAATGTAAGATAGCCCAAAAATATTAGGAACTACTTTCCCAATACTCTGTCTCTGAACTGATCTCTATAATTTAGGTACAACTTATGTTCATCTTCAACTTAGACTTTTCACATTTGACCACATCATTAGGATACCGCGCTAAACATGTCCATAACTATGCATCACCAAACAATCAAACCACTATCTATATCATCAAGATCTCTTTCTTCTACTTATCTAGTCTTTACAAAAACTATGCTATGTTAACATCAATAAAAAAACATAGTCATGAATACAACATGTCAATATTTTCCAATGCTCAGGATACTCCCCAAATGTAGTATCATCAGCATTCATGCTAACAGGAATGTACTCCAATCTTAGAGAGAAATCCTGAATCATATACCTAATGAAGTGCATGTGAAGCTCAATGTTCTTGGTCCTCTAATGCTCAATTGGGTTGTGATTTATGTTTATAGCACTTTGATTGTCACACCAAATAAAGGTGGAACTATTAGGAGGAAATCCAAGCTCTATCATCAACTGTCAAGGCCATAAAACCTCTTGACTAGCTAGTACAACTACCCTATACTCTGCCTTTGTAGATAATAATGCCTGAGCATGTTGCTTCTTGTAAGACCATGTGATAGGACTAGAACCAAGACAAAAAATAAATCTACAAGTAGACTTGCAATCATCAATATCACCATCTCAATTTGAGTCTGTGTAACCAACAATGTGAGGATCCTCTGATGTGTAGTGAATGACATAACATGTAGTACCCTAGATCTACCTCAAGATATGTTTGGAAGTTTTCCAATGACTCTAATGTGGATCATGTGAGAACCTAGAGATAAGTCCAAGTGCAAAGGAAATATCAAGATATGTGTATGTCTGGTAAAACAAACTACCCACAAGTTGTCTGTATAAAGTGGAATCTACTCTAGGAGTAGTGCAAGTGGTAGATATAAAAAAACATGACTAAAAAGCTGTGGAAGAAGAATTGAAATCAAGCATGTTGAAATATATGAGGTATATTAGGAGCATACTTCTTCTAGAATATGGTTATCCCATCTGAAGACTAAAAAACCCATAGGCCCAAAAAATAGTGGATAATTCCAAGGTGTGTCATCTCAAACTGGTCTCTCAAATCTCATTGAGCACTCTGAATCATGGAGGATAAGCTATCTATAATGATGAGATTATCTACATAAAGCATAAGTATCAATAAGTTAGCCCCATGATGTTGAATGTGTACTATAGGATCAAAATGACACTGAGTGAACTGTGAAGCAAGAAAGAAGGAACCCATCTTCTCATACTAAGCCTAAGGGGCTTGTTTGAGACCATATAAAGACCTTTGAACCTTGCATACCAAAGAAGAGTCCTGCACAAAACTATGAGGCTGGTCCATGTAGATGTGCTCATGTAGGTGTGAATGCAAAAAAGAACTCTTTGTCCATCTAAAAAATTGTCCATCCCTATGAAAAGCCCTTCACAACAAGACGTGCCTTGTACCTATCAATAGAACCATCTGCAACATACTTGGTATGGTACACCCACCAACACCAAACCAACTTTCTTCCTTTTGGAAGAGGACAAAGATCCCATGTGTGGTTCTTCAACAAAGGAGAGTACTCCTTGTCCATATCCCAATCCTACTCTAAGTTTCCTATCGCCTATGAAAAAATCTATGAGTCATCTAAAATGGCATGAATCAATAGTCCAGTACTAGAAGTCTGAGCATGAGTGTGACAATAATTTGAAGGATCATCTACCATAGGTCCTACTGCATCAAAAATATCATGAGCCCACTTGGCTGCTTGTTGAACAACTAGTGGAGGTGGTGAAGTGGGGTCAACATCAAGATCTTCCTCAGAGGATACATAAGCCTATGGAGGAGTAGAGGAAGTACTAGATATTGAGGGAGAAGTTGGTGATGGAGGCTCCATCTGAGGATAATGCTCATCAGAATGGACATCTCACAGAAACAAGACATCTTTGGAATTAGGATCAAACAAAATGTATGCTTTTGCATCCTCATAATAGCCAACCAAGATGAATAGTTGGCTCTTCCTCTCCATGGCTTTCTGATGAGCATTTGGAATAAATGCCCAAGCCTCACTACCAAAAATGTGGAATCTAGAAACATCGAGCTTGACATGAGTCCAAGTGTCCTCAGGAGTCAAATGTCACAATGCCTTGTGAGGCATCAATTTTGAATATAGTTGGCACAATTGATAGCTTCAACCCAAAATGAAGAATTTGTAGCTTGAGACTGTATCGCACAATTGGCCATCTCTTGTAATGTCTTATCCTTTCTCTCTGCAACCCCATTCTATTGAGGGGTATGGGGAATTATGAACTAATGTTGCAAACCATACTCAATGCAAAAATCTTTGAAAGAATGATTCACATATTCCTTGTCATTGGCAATGTGTATATGCCTAACAAAAAGACCAAACTACTTCTCCAAAAATTTCTTAAAGATTTGAAATGAATTAAAGTCATTAGACTTGTACTTCAAAAAGTACACCAATGTGAATCTAGATAAGTCATCTATAAAGGCAACCACATATCGAGCACCTAAAAATGATGGAGTGAGGAATGACATAAGATCATTGTGTATCAACTCCAATGGTGCCTTAGCATGTATATATCTACTTGTTGGAGGTGGATCTCTATGATGTTTTCCAAGTGCACAACCTTGACAAACACTGTCACTACAAGATATTTGAGGGATCCCAATCACTAGCTCATTTGTGATCATCTATTATAGATATCTATAGTTGACATGCCCAAAACACTCATGCCAAAGCTTTCTCACTATGTCTGTACGAACAATAAGAGAAACACATGTAGAATCAGAGCTCTCAAATTCATCAAATTGATATAAGTGATATTGAAAATCAACACTCCTAGTAGCAACAACCAAGTCAAGATCATGAATGTCTTGAATAACCACATCATGTGGTTAGAACTCAACTATCTTACTAGAGCCAAAATGACAAATCTAAAAGACAAATAGGAGATTCATATAAATGACCAAAACCAATAGAACATAATGTAGTTAACCACCCTCTAAAGAGATAGTGTCTGAACCTAAAAGTGAAAGTTGTGTAGATTCACCAACTACAATATGTGTAGTAACACTTTGAGCAAGTGAGTTAACCAAATCAGGTGAGTGTTTCATGTGGTGGGAAGCACCAAAATTAAGAACCCAAGTAGTTGTGGAAGATAATGTTCATATAGAAAGAGCATGTCCTTTCCCTGAAGGAGGAGGTGGTGGCTTCAGAGAAGCAATATAATGCTGCTACATGGCCTCCTCTAAAGCTTCAAGATGTTTCCAACACCTAGAAATTGGATGTCCTTACTTGTAACAAAAACTATAAGGATCACTTGTAAAATTCTTATTGTTCGAGGAAAACCCACTAGACAGAGAATATTTAGCCTTCGAAGTGTACTTTCAAGCCTTTGATTTAGTAGTAGGCTTGGAGGAACTCTTGTTGCCTTCTTAATCTATCTTGGGCTTTGGCTTCTTGTAGATGTCTAAGAAACCAATGCCTATGTCTTTAGACCTATGATAATATCCAACTGTGTAAGCTTAGACTATTCTCTAGTCAATCGATCACAAAAAACCTCAAAAGTGGGCATGGTGAATCTAGGACCCAAAGCATCCATAGTGGAATGGAAGGTACAAGAGAAAATATGAAAGTTTCCTCGAAGTTTTGATAGAATAAGATAGATGCACTCCTTATTTGTCTTCTCTTTCCCACACCCTTTTAACAAAGTTCTTTGTTGTTTGAACCTCATTAGAAAGTCTTCAATAGAGGGATAAGCATTTGGTACAAGTGAAGTAAGCTCTACCTTAATCTAAAGTGCTCTAAACTCATTGATGGTACCAAAAAAGTCCTTGAACTTGTCCCACATTTATTGAGGAGTGGAGCACTCATCAAGATAAAATTATAAGCTATGTAAAACACTCAAAGAAATTAGAATCATGGCTTCTTTCATCTTATTCTTGTGCTACAAAGTTTGATATTATTTCTGAAAAAATAGTTGCACTGTATCTAAACAAGACCACAAACCCTTTAAACGGAGAAGTCATTGCATAGCAATTTTCCATGTGTGATAGTTATGTAGGTTTAGTAGAACTAGACAAGAAGAGGCCTCGGCCATTGTTTTAAGATATTATTTTGAATTATTTTGATATTTTGATATTGTAATAGAAAATAATGAAAAAAATGCCCCCGACAAGTCAAAAAACCAAACCCCATCTACTGGAAGGAATGTGTGTGCAAGAAAAGAGCCAAAAACCTTTATTGGAGTATCACAAACACCTACTAAAAAATACAGGTGAAATGATAGAGAATTTGGAAAGTGCTCGAGAAGATCTTTCTGATATTTTAAAAAAAAATTGGAAAATAGAGGTAAAATGAGCAAGTTATGCCCCTAGAAGATAGAAAGCATCATTTGATTTCGAGCTTTAAAAAGGTATCAATCTAGAAAAAATCCAAAAAATACCTTCTTGATCATGTCCATCTCGGAATCAACTTTCTGATGATATTTTATTTTCCCAAAAATGCCTCTATAAGCTCTAGTTAGAGCCCAAAAAAACCAATAGGGTCTCTGGAAGTGTAGATAAAATTTAAAACCCTAAAATAATGAAAAGGGGCTAAATGGAAGACCTTGCCACCCCCCCCACCTCCCCCCCCTCCCCCATGCGACTGCAGGCTGGTTGATGGTGGTTGGGCAGTAGCGCTTCCAAGTGGTGGTGGCATTGTGGTGGCCTAGTGGTGAAACACATGCGAAGGGTGGTGGAGGGTTGATGTCGATGGTTTTAAAATCGTAGGCAGTGTTCAACAAAGTGCAAGCAGCCATCAATGAGGTTAGGTGAGCCACTGCAGTGGTATTCTAACTGTCACATGATTTTCATAAGTCTTTTTTTTAAAATCAAGTGTGCACCTTGGATTGCATGCCAGTCATCGTACGACCCTTGTATGTAAAAAGAAATTGCCTTAGATTTGCCCAGTGTCCAAAATCAACAAAATTTATATGAAACTAGGGATTTTGACATTTTTAGAATCTAATTGCGAGGTTTGTTTGGCCTCAAAGTGCTCTAAAATTTAAAGAGCCCCCAATTTTCATAGAATATACCCAAAAACAACCAAATTTTTTCTATCAAACCCTCATTCTTCTTTTTCTCCAAATAAGAACATGCTACAACAAGTTAGGCTCTAATACCATTTAGGTGTGTATTTGAGCAATACAAATCCACAAAACCTAAAGAACACCTACATGCAAGAACCTGACACAAAGAAGAAAAGACAAATAAAAGGCAAGGGTTTTTTTTCTTCTAAAAATATAGAAAATTATATTATCAAAATCAAATTAATAATAGAAATTTACAATTGATTAATCCTTATAGAAGGATATCGTAAAACATAAAAGGGAAATTCTAAGAGGTAAATGACATTTAATAATTAATATTTAATTATTAAATGGAAATGCAAGTGCACAAAGGGAAATCTTAAGAAGGGAGTAAAAGTAATTTAATAAATGAAATGAAATTAACCCTTTAATAGTTTATGTCTGGCACAATCTGTGACAATTTATATCACAAAAGTGAAGATGACTAAAGAGTTGATGCGAACCCCAACAAGGTTATATGAAAATCCCTCTATTTTAAACAAGGTATTTCTCATGAAGCATTTATTTAATATGAATCTATAGAAGAAGGTGGATCTGTTGCTGATCATTTAAATGAGTTTAATATAGTTAGAAGTCAATTGTCTTTTTAAAATATTTGATGAAAAAATTAGGGCTCTCTTGATTTTGTGTTCTTTGCTTGAAAGCTAGAATGACTTGGTAATGGTTGTGAGTAATTATGTTTCTGGATCTAATACCCTAAAATTTGATAATGTGATTGGTGTTATTTTGAGTGAGGAAAGTTGTAAGAAAAGCTCAGGTGTATCTACATTAGGAAGCTTTTTGAATGCACAAAGTAGAGGTAGAACGAATGAGAGAGGAAATAATTCTGAAAATTGTGGGAAAACAAGAGGAAAATCAAAGGGGAAGAGGTCTCAATCAAGAGGACCAAAAGATTGATGGTACTTTGGGAAACTAGGGCATATTAAGAAATATTGTTGGACTCAAAAAAATAATGAATGAGACAAATAAGAAGGGAACAAGGAACCAACTATTGTAAGTAATTAATTTGAAGAGGATGCTTTGCTTCTTTCTTTAGAAAGTGTTGATGATTCATGGGTTTTAGATTCAAGGGCTTTATTTCATGCTACACCCCATAGAGGTTATTTTATTGGTTATATTCAAGTGGATTTTGGGCTTGTTTATTTAGGGGATAATGAACCCTATCATATTGTCAAAAAGGATAGATTAAGATTAAATTGTAGAATGAGAAACATTGGCTACTACAAGAGGTAAGACATGTTCCAAGTCTAAGTAGGAATTTAATTTCAATAGGGCAACTAGGTGATGAGGGTTATACAATTAATTTTAATGATAAAATTGGAAGGTTTCAAAAGGTTCCTTATTAGTAGAAAAAGGGTGAAAGTAGGCACCTTATATCTTTGTATAAGTCATATTGTTCCTTCTACTTTTAATTGTTTTAGAGAAAAATGAATGTTTGAGAATAGTTTTTGTAGTTGAGCAAGGAAAAAAAATAGATGCTACAAATTGTGATATAACACTATGGAGAAACACACTTGGGCACATACGTGAAAAAGGTATGAAATCACTTCATTCAAAGAATGTTTTACTAGGTTAGAAATGTGTTAGTATGGATTTTTGTGAAAGTTGTGTATATGAAAAAAAGAGTTAGTTTTGTGAAGAGTGAGAAGGAAAAGAAAAATGAGAAATAAGAGTTTGTGCATACAGATGTATGTGCACTAGCTTAGGTATCTTCCCTTCATGGCTCTCATTATTATGATACATTTATTGATGATGCAACTAGAAAAGTATGAGTTTATTTCCTTAGACATAAATCTAATATATTTCAAACTTTTAAGAATTAGAAATGCTTGGTTGAAAATGAGGCTGACAAAAGATTAAAATGTCTAAGATCTGATAATGGTGGTGAGAATTGTAGCAATGAAATTAAAGATTATTGTTCCACTGATGGTATTCGTAGGTAAATTTTTTTTCTAAGGACTACAAAAAATGGAGTGGTTGAATGCATGAACATAACAATAATAGAGTGTGCAAGGAGCATGAGGTTGTATGTTGGGCTGCTCTTAAAGATGCGAGATGAGGCTGTCAATGTACTATTGTATATTTGATCAATAGAGGTCCCTCTAGTCCTTTGGGATGTGGTATTGCAGAGGAAGAATGGATTGGTAAGAAGGTGAGTTATTATTTTCTCAGGCTGTGAAGCATTTGCACATATAGATTTTGAAAATAGAACCAAGCTAGAAGCTAAATCAAAGAAATGTATATTTGTTGGATATGACATTGATGAATTTGGTTATAGGCTTTGGGATTTTGAAAATTATAAAATTATAAGAAGCAGGGATGTCATATTGAATGAGAAAGTGTTATACAAAGATATATTGCAACAACATGAGAAGAAATGAAATGATTATGTGGTGTTGGATGATACTCAAAAGGATGATGTTCTAGTAGTCCATCATGCTTTGCACCAACTACAGCAACAAATACCATAAACCGCAATAAATGTTAGATGATAAATAAGGCTAAGTAGGCCTCTAGAAAGATTTTCTCCTTCTTTGTATTCTATTTTATTAACAAATGTTGGTGAACTTGAATTTAATGATGAAGTTGTGCAGGTGGATACAAAACTTAAATGGGTTTACAAGTTGAAAGAAGAGGATGGAGCTAAGAAAATATTTAAAGCTAGGTTAGTTGTAAAAGGATTTGCACAGAAAAAGGTCATTGATTTTTATGATATTTTTTCTCTTATTCTTAAAATGACTTCTATTCTTACTATTTCAAGTATTATGACTACTTAAGATTTGCATTTGGAGTAGCTTGACGTTAAAACAACTTTTTTCATGGTGGTTTGGATGAAGAAATATAAATGACACAACCATAGGAATTTGAGGTCAAAGGTAAGGAGACTTTAGTGTGCAGATTGAAGAAATGTTTATATATGGCTTGAAGCAAGCACCTTGACAATGGTATCTTAAATTTTACAATTTTATGCATAAGCATGGATACACTAGGTGTCATTCAGATTATTGTATTTATTTGAAGAGGTTGGATGATGACAACTATATTATTTTATGTTTATATGTTGATGATATGCTTGTAGTTGGGTAAATCATGGATCATGCGCACATTCATTTGCTATGGAGGATTTGGGAGTAGCAAACAAAATCCTTGGTATGAAAATTTTTAGGGATAGGAAGAAAACAATTTGATATTATCTTAGGTTGATTATATTGAGAAGGTGTTGCAACGTCTCTCTACGGAGAATGCCAAAGCTGTTAGCACACCTTTGCCTGATCATTTCAAATTGACTAAGGAGATGTGTCTAAGGACACAATAAGAGGAGGATAAGATTTCCAAGGTACCTTATGCTTCAACTATAGGGAGGCTTATGTTTGCCATGGCATGTACTAGGCTAGATATTACACATGTACTGGGAGTTGTTAGCAAGCATATGAGTCATCTTGGGATTGAGCATTGGAATGCAGTCAAATGGATTCTCAGATATTTGAGAGGAACATCCAGTAAGTATTAACATTTTGGGGGCTCTAATACTGATTTATAAGGCTATATCAACTCAAATTTTGTCAAGGATCTTGATACCAAGAGGATTACTACAGGTTATGTATTTACTATTGGTAGAACAATATTGAGTTGTATTTCTTAGTTGCAGAAGGTTAGTGCTTTATCCACTATAGAGGAAAAGTATGTTGTTGTTTTAGAGGAAACCAAGGAGATAATACAACTTCAATTATTCATAAAAGAATTGAGACACCCATAGAGGGGTAATTATTTATTTATAGATAGCCAAAGTGTCAATCATCTTGCAAAGAATTCTAGTCCACATTCAAGGACAAAGCACATACAACTGTGGTAAAATTTCATTTGTTTATTTTTGCATGATGGAAAATTAAAGATGGAGAAGATACATATAGATGGTAATCCAATAGATATGTTTACAAAGGTAGTGATGAGGGAGAAGCTAAACTCCTCTTCAACTTTGGTTGGTCTTCTAGACTAAACAAAATAAAAGAGTAGTTGAGTCCAAGGTGGTTTACATTCTAGTGGGAGCAACAAGTTTAGTGGTGCTATGATCAGTCTCCAAGTGGGAGGTTATTGTTGTGGAGTTTGATTAGCCTCCAAGTGGGAGATTGATGTGATGTGGAGCATAATCAAACTCAGAGGTTAATGTTTCCACTTTATTCGGTATGGTTTCTACCTAGATTATTCTATGGGGGTTTGGGAGCAACACTTCCAAGATGGGGTCAAGGGACAATGCCCCTTGGGGGGTCTTGGAGTAGAGCCCTAAGTGCACTCCTTGTCGTAGTATAGTGTGGTGTTAAGGGGAAATACCTCGCGGGGTTTTTTGGAGGGAGCACCCCCAAAAGCTGAACCAGATTTATTATTGTAAAATACATCGGCTACTATTTTTGTATTGGATGACTTACTCTAGAACTAATTTTATAAGTGGAAAAATCTTGTATAAAAAGGATTAAGGTTGGGATTTTTCATGATGTATGATGAGATTGCAACTTCTTGTGAAAGTATGAAGCTATAAGGATTACAAATTGTAATCAAGTTGTAATCACTAGATAATAAGAATATTGGACTTGATGTTTGGTGGACATAGTCCAAGGATTAGTTGAACCACGTTAAATCTTTGTGTCTTGTATTCTCTTATGTACAATTTACTATTTTTTGATATTGGTTATCTTTGCATGTAATTTTTATTTCTATCTTGTTAATCCTAACACATATACCATTTCTAGTCTTCCTCCCATCACTTGACAAGTCAAATAGCTAACTTACGGAACATGTGAGGAGTCAAATCAGAAACGAACAAGTTGAAATCTTCTGATCTAGGCAAGATAGATGAAACTGGACTTGCATGTCATCTCACATTCTAAGGCACATGGTAGCTCTAGAGAATCAATCTTTAGGTGTTAAGATGCCATGTTTATAAAAATACAACACATTGGCACCTTGAACCTTAGCAAATAGGTCCCTTGAAAAAAGGGTCGAGACCAACAAACATTATATTGGTTCATAGAAATTTCATCCCTAAATCTATCCCCAACCTAATGAAGAAAATGACTTGATGACTTGTCAAGCTCTCCAAATGCTTATAACAACAAAAGTGTCTTGGATTTACAATAATTCGGGCATAATGAAAATGGTTGAAAGTCAATTCCCTTCCAAGTTGATCTGTTGACTAGGAAACTACAAGAAATGCAGTGCCTAAGAAGAATCTTCCATGCCTCATCTCTAGTGAGAGCATGGGTGGACCACTTGGCACATCAATTAGTGCCTTATTTTTTAGTGGAAATAAGGTTTGGGCCTCCAAAACCCTTGGGAAGATAACAACACTCCTAGGTGACTTTGTGAAAACCATGATGATCAACTCCAAAGGCCCAGAGAAAATCCCTAAGGAGTTTCTTCAATTTTATTTAAAAGGTCATGGAGGGAGCCATATGTGAAGAATAGTAAACATGGGTAGCTACCAAAGCTTTGGAGAAAATCTAGAACTTTCTAGCTAAGGAGAACAACTTGGTAATATAGTAGTTGATCTTCTTTTCAATCTTGGCAAGAATAATAGTCCACAACTCCATATGCAAAGCTTGAAAATCAAAAGGAAGACCAAGAAAGAGAAATACCTCTTTTTGTTGAATCTATCTCCATTCATATTGGGAAAGCCATGGAGGGGTAGGAAGAAAATATTTCCTATAGTAAAGAGTCTTGTGCCATTGAATAGCTAAACCTGAGGCTAGACAAAAAGTAGCAAGGCATTGTAGATCATTGGAGAGAGTTTCCTCATCCTTAATGAGAGTGAGAAAGGAATCATCAATGAAGTACCCATTAACAAGTTGTGTAGGTGAATCATGCATGGAAATTCCTCTGACAAGGCTAGAAGAGATTGGCAAGCAAGTATCCAAACCTTTTAGCAAGAAGAAAATAGAGAGTCGAGCCAGAGGACAACCCTGGTGAGTAAATCTGAAAATACCAATAGCTTCAAATTATATTCCATCAATGGTACAAGAAGAAGCATCCCCGAAGAGAATTTAGACCAAGTGGTTAAAGGGGTGACCAAACCTGAGAGCTTGAAGCATCACAAGAATGAAGGGCTACTCAATGCAGTCATACGCTTTGGTAAAATGAATTTTTGGGAAGATGGCTTGTTGTTTAGATTTTTTAGTCCATTCCATACCTTCACAAATTGCAATCATATTGTCTAGAATATATCTAGATTTAACGAATCCAATTTTCTCAGGGTACATAATTTGAGGCAATATATGGTAAATTTTGAGAGCCAAAGCATTAGTAATAATCTTGTAGGAGACATTCAATAGAGTGATAGGTCTCAAATTGCAAATTTCCTTAGGATCTCTAGATTTAGGTATGAATTTAATATTTCCTTTATTGATTATATTGCCAAGAGATTTGGAATGAAAAGCTTCAAGGTAGACCATATGCAAGTTAGGGCCAATGGAGTCCCATTTTTTTTTGTAAAACTCACATGAAAAATCATCACAACTAGGAGCCTTGTTATCCTCCATGGAAAATATAACTTCTTTAAGGTCACTGATGGTGATAATTTTCTCAAAGAAAGCATGCTGATCAACTGCAAGCTAGTTTGGAGTAACAAGAATGCAATCCTTCAAATCTTGGTCCCTAGTAGTTGAGTTTCCCTATGATGTGAACACCTTCTCATAATGTCAGACAAAATCTTGTAGAAATTCAAGAAATTCAAAGAGAATATGTTGACCTTCCATAATTCTTTTGAACCAGTAGAGGTATGGCGAGCTGTGAGAGCCTAAAAAAAATCTTTGGAAGCTTGGTCTCCCACCTCAAGTCATTGAAGGCGAGCCTTGATCTAAGCTCTCTTGGCAGTATAGTTGTTGGCAACTTTCTTCTGATGGTAGAGTTTAGCAAGCCAAAGTTGCAGGTTTGTACCAAATTAGTTCATGGCGAAGGCCTCATAAACATCACATAGATCATTTGTAGTTGTGTCATATGAACATTGACAATACATGGAAAGCTGACTACCATAAATGCGAAGAAACCTCTTCGTGCAGGTGATGGCATCATTTCACTATTAAACCAACCATGGTGGTTATGGGGTTGAGGCTCCAAATTCAAGATGCATAAAATATGAGTCATAGTGGGTTCATGACCAAGAAATGATGTGTTGAGAAAAAGTATGATTAGAAGGATGCCTCTTAGCGCTCTGCTAAAGAATAGTAAGTAATGACTATAATGTTCATTATATTTGTCAATAAAACTAAGAAGAAATTTTTATTACCTTGACGAGAAAACATCATTATCAAGGAAATGTTATATATAAACCTCTATTTATAGTAATACATGATGTTTTTAGGTTGGTGTGAAAACAATGAGCCTCCATATGAATAGTTCCTAACATGTGTTAAATGCCCAATACAATCTCCTACTAAATAATGGTGTACACCCCATTATGTTGATGATAATACACCCAAAATAGACAAGCTCACATGTACACACATAATTTTAAACTTGCACATTGACATATAAACACTCAAGCTAAGAATGAGTTATGCACACAATTTTAGCTTACCAAAGTAAGCTTAAGCATTATTTTACAATAATGATGACATTAATTTATAATAATAATTACATTTGTTTATCTTTAACTTTGATAAGTTAAGCGGGTGAACCTAATGGTTTAATTTTAATTATGCATTTTAGCATTATTTTAGCAATTAAGTGCATGAACTTGAATTTAGTTACAAACTCTAATTAATTTAATAAAAAATAACTATTTCATTTAAACTTAATTATTGAGGGCTTTGTAGAAGTTTTGTCCTACTATTATAAAGGTTGATGTGTTTTTTCCTTTAATTGTTTTTCTAGAGGTCTTATAATTAGATTGGTGGGATGACATAAAAAAATATTTTATTTTATAAAATAACTTGAAATATCCAAATAGTTAGAGAGCTTGACCCACTGATTAAAAAAAAAAAAAGAATGTTAGAATATCTTTAGAATAACTCAAAGAAGTAAATTATCTTAAAAAAGAAATTTGACAAAAGATAATATAAATTTCTAACACGAAAAATAATACATGTACTATTACAAAAAGAAGTTATCTCTTGAATATTCTCAATTTTCAAAATTCTTCTCAAATTCAAAAACATTTCAAACTATTTTCTCATTATCTTCATGACAATGATAATTGATAAAATATGATCTGAATTACTAATAAAAATATATATAAACACATCCAAAGACATTTCAAACTATTTATAAATGTTAAAAAGCCTCCCAAGCTCTGAAGGTAGCAATAGTGATAGTCTCTTCTGAAAAAACGGTTGTCCTTGATCTTTGAATTCATTTATAACCGCCACGGTTACTATTGTGTCAATTTGCAAAATTTATGGGCGATCGCACTTTTGACGGTTTAAAAAAGAATTAGACGGTTTTCTTGTAATATTATAATATTACTTATTAACGGATCCTCTAATATTTCTTGTAATCACTTCTAATTTGTTTCCCAATCTTTATTATTTTTTCTTTTTTCTCTGAACTTCTGACCTGTAAAGATTCCAATGAGTATTGTTGGCAAAGTGGCCTGCCAATGAGTATTTCTGTGCCAGAATTACACTAATGGCATTATAAACATTATATACATGTTTTGCTTTTTAACTTTGATCATTGCAATTGGGTCAACTTAAAATGATTTGCATTATTCAATCTTAGCTAACTTTAAATAATATATTTATTGTTATTTAAATAAAAAGATAATTTTCTCCTCTTCTGCAATATGTACACAATTCATCATCATGTAAAAACAAAGTTTCAATGCTGTTTAGTGGCTTGTACTTACCATCATAGTTTTTACACTAATTAAAAATTAGATAAATAATTTAATACTTTCATTATTGTATCGTATTTTTATTTTTATTTTAAAAAAATACTAAATTTATGAAAGATATATAATTTTTTTAATACATTAAATAATTATTAGTTCATATAAGACCAAATCAAAACAATCAAATGTATATGAGAAAAAAAATTCAAAAATCTAAAATATATAAATTAATAACAAAAATAAAAATAGCTTAATGTAATTGATAAAATTAATTCACTAATCATAAATAGTATATTGCAAACTATATTATTATATATAAGACTAAGTAAAAACTCATAAAATGACAATTAATGTTTTTGAATTAAAAAGCAACCAAAACAAGGGGACTGGCCCATTAAACAGTCAAACTGGTAAACCACCAACCAAAATTACCCCCTTCCACTTTTAAACACAAAAACATTGTTCAGAATCACAACTAAAAAAGTATCAACATGGATAACACAAGTACTGCCTATACTAGAACTTGTAGAACTAAGAAAGCTAAAAAACAAAGGCACTACTGCCTTAAACCCAACATAGCTCAACAACCAATAGAAAACCATAAAAAATCAGGAGGAAAGAGCCCTAAGGCTTCTTGGCATCCTTCCTCCCCAAGGGGATTTTAGCCCAATCTTTCACAAGGAAGTCAAACAACAACCTAGAGTCCTCATTAGTCAAATGTCCCTCCTGCTCTTTCAGCAAATGTAACATGGTGGCAGCAGCATGCGTCACCTTGACATTCTTTCCTACAGAGCACAAATTCTCTCCTACATTTCATTGCTAGCCATCTTTTGGACCTCCTCGGTGATCTCCTACTTGTCACAATGGTAGCCATCCACCTGCTCCTTAGTGACATCTTGCACAATCGAGGGGTTAGGTATAACATTATTTTTAGAAGAAACTCTCACAGGAGAGGAAATCATAGTAGGGGAGGGTACTCTATCCACAGTTTTAGGGAATTGGTCTCGAGTTAAGTTCGCACATCCCAACCCAATGGTGGCTAAAACATGCATCGTCTCTTTGCTCCCTTTAATCCTTTCTCTTGAGCTAGACCTTGAGGACTCAAAAACCTCTACTTCCTCCTCCTCCATGTTCCCCTCACCAAAATTTGAAGCCTACTCTTTAATCCTTCATTTAGGATGACCCATTTACTCTGAATCTGACTCCTCATGCGAGGCCCCAGCCCTCAACTTCTTTTTAGCATTGGATTTTGCAATCCTCCCTAACCTCCTCCTACCACCTCTCCCCTCATCCTCTGGTTCCTTCTCTTTCCCTTTATCCAACTTCCCTTTTTTACCTGAGGGGGTGGGCTTCAGCTCAATAGGGGACCCACTGGACGAAGGCTATAGGGTAGGGGTTGTGGAGCCCATGATCCTAAGGGGGACCGAAGCAAGGTGAAATTGATATAGCCAAAACATCAACCCTTGATGTAGAATGGTATAATTAACCCCCTTCTTCATTTTTTCTTTAACATATGTAACTGTATCCACTAAATCACGTAACAGAAAGAACATAATGGAAATAAAGTTACAGTGGCAAAAATGGTTTAGGAGAGGGAAATGATAGTAATAACAAACACCTTATCTCCCTTCTAGAGTTAGGTACTTCATCAACATTAGACAAACTTCATTCCATGGCTCGGGGAGCTTCTCTCACATAAACCCTCCTTTGTGTCAAATAGGTTCCTCCCCTTCCAAGAAGAAGAAGTGATGCAGAATCGCTTCGTCAGCCACCATTGTTACTTTTTGGCATTTTCTCCCCCTCATAGCAAGTCTCATCGCCAGAGAGATGAATTCCTCCGAGATCTGAAATAAGATGCCATTAATCATGACTCTTTGATCCTCCCAAGAATTGATAAATTGTAGGGAACAATTCTCACCGTACCCATTCAACACCTCCATAAATAGGATAAAACCTCCCTCCCTTAGCATGTACCACACCAGTGGCTTCCTAGCACTCTCCTCTATCATGGATGGCTTAATTCACAAAAGATCTCCCCCCCTCTTTGCAATTTTCCCTAAAACTCTCTCCTTCTCCCAAACCTAGAGGCAATTACTAAGAATGCAGTCACTCTTAGGCACAAAAATAATGGCCCTTAAGCAAACATAAAGGCCTTTATTGTTAATAATAGTTCTATCCCATCTAGACATAAATGTCACGTGTCGACCACCTCTATCTCTTCTCCAATCTTTTCCATCATTCCCAATACTCCCAAACCATTTAAGATTTGAACTTTTACTCATCACAGTGTATGAGTACCCACACAAAAAAATCATTAAAAATTTGTTCATCTCAAACTTCAAAATTCTTTCTTTTTCGAGCCATAAGAATTTATTATCACAAGTACCTTTTCCTCCACTCCTTGCCATCTGTCCATAGTGACTTTTTCCCATCCGCCTACTAAGCAACAAGTCACTATAATTTAAAAGGATCCTCCAGTTAGATATCATCATGCTTTATTTCTTTATTCACTAAATCTCTTACCAAGTTTGGCAAGACATTAAATTCCCTTCAACATCATAGTCTCTTTACATTTAGACCTAAAGTTGCCATTCCATTAGCCACCCCATTTCCCTCCCGAAAAATATGATGCATTTCAAATCTTTTTAAAATTATTAATAAGTCTTTGATGTCTTCTACAATACATTTGATAGCCCACCCTTCCTTCATTATGCCTTTTACAGTCTCTATAATGATTTTTGAGTCACCTTCAATCTCCACGTTTTCTCATCCAACACTAATCACCAATTTCAGACCCCAAAAAAAGCCATTGCTTCCGCAATATTATTGGACACTTTCCCTAGATGTCCAGTATAGGCCAAGAGCATCATACCCTCGTTGTCTCTAACTATGCCTCCACCCATCGATCCCTCCTTTCTAGCAACACCATCAAAGTTGAGCTTAACCCAGTTCTCTCTTAGGGGGTTTCCCTTGTGTCCTTTTTCTTGACAACATATTGGAATTATCGATCTCCATTATCCCCTTCTCCAAGTTCCAACACTTGGCAATCCTGATCTCCAACTGATTAGGGGGTAGTGTTGGCTTCCTCGACCTACTACACTTCATATTCTCGACAAGAAGTTTTCAAATCTTGTCCACAACAACCTCCTCACTTCTTTCTTCATTCCTAAATGCCCTATTATTTCTCTCCTTCCAAATACCTCGATAGACATGGGGGGGATTACCTTCCACATATTGACAAGGAGGGGGTGGGTAAAAGGACCTTGCCAATACTCGACAAATTGCTTGATTCCCTTATTGAACACCCAAGTCACATCTAGTTTCTATAACAGCCTTCCCAAAAATTAGAAGCATAATTACAATCAAGGAACATATGGGTAATATTCTCCTCTGCTTTCTTGCACAATGACATCTATTGGATAATTGAAATCCCCTTTTATGAGATTATCAATAGTAAGTATTTTCCCATGAATTATGGTCCACCAGAAAATATTAATTTTTGGGATTAAATGGTTAAACCATATATTCCCCCAGTAATTAGGCTCTAAGGCTTTATCAAACATTAATTTGTAAGAAGTTCTAACAGAGAGCTCCTACGTCGAGGTCACCTTCCAAATGAACGTATCATTCTATTCCACTCCCAAGATTCTGTACCCTTCCAATAGACCATTTAGCTCTTCGATTAGCTCCCCACCATCTAAAGCATTCTATTGTAATCCAATCTTTTTCCACTTCCTCTTTGGGCCAATGAAATTGACAACCTTATTCCCCACCTACACCTGAAGGTGATTTTGAAGGGATCCATACTTTATTCTTATTAGAGGTTTTTTAGTAAGCCACAGAT
Organism: Cupressus sempervirens; assembly: GCA_028749045.1. Lineage (NCBI taxonomy): Eukaryota > Viridiplantae > Streptophyta > Pinopsida > Cupressales > Cupressaceae > Cupressus > Cupressus sempervirens. The sequence goes on along the minus strand of CM053792.1, from coordinate 104,514,089 downwards.
CCTCCTAGAAATTAATTTGATTACCATCTCCCACCAGCCACCTCACACCTTCTTACAAGAGAGTTATGTTTCTCTCTATATTACCCCAAATTTTAGATCCCATAGGAAGATCTTTTCTCTAGATATAATGAGAGAACTTCAAATTCCCCAGATACTTGGCTTTCAAAATTTTACACCAATTGGCCTCCTCCTTCATCAGGTTCCACCCCACCTTTGTGAGAAGCACATTACTCAAATCAAATATCCTTCTAACTCCCAAGCCTCCTCTACTCTTAGGTTTACAAACCGTGTCCTAGCTAACTAAGCTTAACCTATTCTTATCACTTCCTCCCAACCAAAAGAAGTTTCATTGGATTTTCTCCAATTTGTCCACCATACACTAAGTAATTTTGAACAGTGATAGGAAATACATAGATAGGCCTTGAAGAGATGAAATCAAAAGTTGAAACTTACTCGCACTACTCAGGGTTTTACTTTACCACCCAATTAACTTGTTTTCAATTTTTTCCAGGATGGTATTCCAAAAGTTATTACTTACATCTTTCACCGTCAAAGGGAGACCTAGATATGTATTAGGGAGCATAGTAGTGTTACACCAAAAAATATTTAAGATCCTCCATTGAATATCAAGGGGAGTGTTGAAGAAGAACACCTTACTTTTATCCAAATTAATTTTCTATCTCCCATTGACCACATAAAATTCTAGGACAAATTCCAAGCCCTAGCTTCATCCACAGAAGATTCCTCACTTCGGAAGGTGTCATCCACAAACTGTTGAATCACCTCCAGCGGAAGTGTGGAGGCAGGCTTAATACCTTTGATCTCTCCCCTTTCCATCTTTCTCAGGAACGCCCTTCCCAGCACTTCTGCCACCATAATAAACAAGTAGGGAGAGATAGGTTCACCCTGTCTTAGTCCCCTCACCCCTCCAAAGTTCCCCCAAGCATAACCCTTCACCATCACCGAGTAATTAACAATTTCTATTATTGATTTTACAATCCTTATAACCTTTTGACTAAAACCAATTTTAACCATAACTTCATGAAAATTAATACTAAATAAGTAATATATGACAAACAATTTAGCATATTGCAGTAAATATTTTATTTATAGAAATTAAAATGATAAATTTAAATCTTTACAAATGATAGATTAATTTTAATTGTATATTATTAATAGTAAAATGATATTTCATTATATACATATTTTCATTAGATTTTCAAATGCCTTGAATAGTATGTATTAATTAATATTGATTACATTAATATTTTTTAATAATTTGATAATACATGTTGAGTTTATTTGTTTATATTAGCATTTTTTTATTATAAAAAATATATTAACGATATGTCAAAAACTATATTAATCACATTGAAAAATTAATAAAACTTAATAACTAGCGAGCCAGAAAAAAAAACAATATGGAGGAAACCTTGATAAAAGCGGTCCTATAACACCAAATGAAATGAACCACTTGTCATTGAGATAAATAGTTTAGATATAATATTAGGATAATAAAAATAAATAACTTTAGAAATATTTGATTAATTTAAAAATAGTTTGTTCTCATTGGTTGATTGGTTTTAAACTAATTCACAAATTCTGCTAAGTGAATGCAAGCGTACACAAGTACAATAATTAGAAATCTATTTATAACTTAGACATATTAGTATATAATATCTAGGGGCACTAAGAACATGTAATGAATAATGATGGTTTTGTTTATTGATTAAAATTAAAATTATGTATGACACCTACTTCTCTTGAACAAACTAAAAATAAACATTAAAATACAATTTTTTTTGTCTTTTTCATTTTTTTTGTTTCTTGTATCTCTTATGCATAGCAAAATGTATCCTCTAAGTCTAATATTAGCTTGTTGTAAATAATAAGAAATACACAAAAGTTATAACTCATGGGACTAATATATAATGTTTTAGAGAGAAATCTATTTATTTATTTTTCTTGTAAAAATATTAGATTTTAAAAATGTATATTCTAAAAAATATTAACATGTTAATTATGAATGGTGAAATTGAGAAGATGGTCTATAGTAAAAAATGGTTCACAAAAGGATTGTGGAGGCTTATCAAAGTGATGGGAAAAAGCACACTTATGTAGTATGGCTAAAAGAGGGGTGCAAATTTATTAAGAAAAAAAAAGGAAAAAAGGAAGAGCTCAACAAGGAGCTCTATCCTGAGCAATAAGGTCATCTAACTCATGAGACAAATCCAAGGGTAGTTGCCCCCTATCCATAATATTCCAATCCTAAACATGATTAGAAGTCCATTTGGCCAAACAATCAATAGCTTGGTTTCGTTCTTGTGGAATGTAATTAAAACTAATAGACTCTAGAGAAGTACAACAGAGAAGAGTTTGATTATTAACTAAAGCCAATTGCCAACTAACATCCTCAAGCAATTGTGAAGTAAGAAAATTCACCACCACTTGAGAGTTAGTTTCATAGATAAGCTTGTGCCATCCCCTCAAACAACATTGCTCCACAACATACAAAATGGTCAGGGCCTCCAAGAGATTGTTAGTATGCCGACCCTTAAGCATTGAGAAAAGAAATTCAACTTCTCTAGAGCTTCATCAAGCCACACCCCTAATGCTAGCAAGATTTGGAATCTCTCAAGAAGAACCATTAGTGTTGACTTTAAGAACTCCAGGTGAGGAGGTGGCCAATGATCCATAAGGTTCACCCGTCACTTCCTTTGACATCTTCGATGGTTTGAAACATTATGATGCCATTGACTTGCAACCCCTGGAAACTCATCCTGAAAATGAAAGTTAAGGCGACTACAAATAGCAAGATCACCAGGATCTTTACCTCCATCTAACTTACACTTAGCTTGAATAGTTTCCTCAAGAGAGTGGGAAAACTCCCACCAAAGATGCAAGACTCCAATCTGGATATCCTAGAAGATTTGTCGATTTCTCTCCAACCAGATATGCAAAATAATAAAAGAAGGGCTAACAATCCATGTAGCCTAAAGAGGTGAAGCCTTGGAGGGGCCACTCCCCAAGCAATCCCAAAACTTGGGCAAGGAGGAAGCATGCCGACAAGAGCAACCTCGATTACTCCACCAAAGATGTCATAACTAAGTAGAAAAAGAACACTGGAAGAAGAGATGAGAGATAGACTCCTCTCATTTACCACATAGCACACAAAAAGATGGGCCCTGAAATCCACATTTACAAAGATTATCCCATTTAAGACATTAGTTATGAGCCACTAACCACATGAAGAAATTACATTTGGACCAAGAAAACTTATTCCAAACTTGTTTCCACTAAGGGACCTCAGCACATCCCCTAACAATTATTTAGTAACCTCTTGGTACTTAGCATAAACATAATATTTACCAGATAGGGTACAACCCCAAGCCAAAACATCAGGCCTAAATAGAGAACATCACTCCCTAGAAGCCAAAATCCTAGAAAGCTCCTAGTGGTTTGCTTCTAAACCCCTAGGAGGCTAATTTGAAGAGTGCTTCCATCTATGTCCGACAAAAAGACCCAACTGATAAGGAGTCTTATAATGAGACACTTTGTCCCATCCATTAATAAGAAAAGAATCACATAGATTCTGAAGATGAGGGTAAATGGATAAGATGGGAGGGTTTCCATCCCAAGCATCAAACCAAAAAAAAGCCTTAGAGCCTCCCTTACATATCCAGAAAAGGCCCCTCTTAATCAATTAAGCACCAATCTTGATAGTATTCCACACCATAGAGCCATGACATTCAAGAGGAAGCGTGGAAATTGACCAAGGATTAGTAGCTCTAAAATACTTATGAGTAATTATATGAGCCCAAAGTTGATTTTATCTAGAGCACCATTGGTAATAAAGCTTAGCAGCCAAAGCTTGGCTGCTCAAGATAGCAGATCAGAGGCAAAGACCACCCACCTTCTTAGGCTTGCAAATAGTCTCCGAACTGATCAATCTCCATTTAGAGCTACACAAATTACCACTTCAAAGGAATTTCCAAGAGAGAGCATTGAATTCCTTGAGAAAGTAAATAGGAGCAACTTCAACCATGCTTCTATAAATAGGGAGTGCTTGAATAACATATTGAAGAAGGGTAACACAAGCAACAATAGAGAGCCATCTATGGGTCCAATTATTTACCTTCTCCCAAAGCTTGTTAATCAAATTATGCCAAAAGAGTCGTGGCTACCTAGAAACAACAATAGGAATGCCAAGTTATGTCAAAAGGAGTGAACCAATATGAAACCTCGAGATATTAGCAATCCTTTGTTGAATAGGTTCAAGAATGTTAAACAAATATATAGAAGATTTGTGTTCATTAACTTTCTGGCCTATTGGCATCAAATGAATAGCCAAAGTATGTCAGAAGGCTTTAGTGACTCGAGTAATTCCCGCAAGAGCAGAGTCATCAACAAATTTGAAGATGAGAAAGAGAAGGTAAACCATTGCCCTAGCGCCACCCCTAGATAGAGTTTTGAGACACCTGATACTTAATGAATCTGCCCAAACCCTCAGCCATAATAATGAAAAGATAGGGAGAAAGAGGATCACCCTAGCCGAGACCCCTAGAAGCACCAAATAACCGGGAAGGTTGTCCATTAAGAAGAATAGAGAAGCAGGAAGAAGTGACATAGCTCATAGTCCAAATCATCCACTTTGAACTAAAGCCAAAGGTAAGAAGAATATTCCTTAGAAAGCTCCATTTGGCTCTATCATAGGCCTTTGCCATATCCAACTTAATAAACATAGATCGCTCCTTTGAGCTAGTCATAGAGTGGATAGCTTCGGTAGCAATAACCACCCCATCTAAGTTTTGTCTTCCTGTAAGAAAAGCCACTTGTTCTTCTAAGATAATAGTAGGCAACCACTTTTAAGTCTCTCAACAATCAACTTAGTAATAACTTTGTAAGCCACATTACATAGAACAATAGGTCTAAAAAGCTCCAATTGATTAGCCCCATCTCTCTTCAGAATAAGAACCAAGAAAGTAGAATTCAGTGCCCGAAGCATTTTCTTTCTAGAATGAGATTCCTTAACAACTTCTAACTAATCCTAATTAATGATGTCCTAAGGAAGTAAACAAGAAAGTCATTGGGGCCAGGAGCTTTTCCTTTACGCATACCAAAGACCACCTCCTCCAACTCAACCAAAGAGATCGGGCACATAAGATAATCATCCATTTCTTGAGAAATAAGGGAGGGAATACAAGAAAAAAAAAACACTCTTCATTATCAGCAGGAGGAGAATCCTCAGAGAAGAGGTTAAAAAAGTACTTAGTAGCCTCCTGAGACAAAGCTAGCAAGGAAGATAACCAGACACCTTCGGATTTAACCAAAGAAGAAATATAGCTCTGATTCCAAGGAGATTGCACACTTTTGTGGAAAAAAGTAGTGTTCATATTGCCTTCTTGGAGCCAATCAACTCTTGCTTTTTGCTTCTAGAATATTTCCTCCCAAAGTTCCTATTCTTCCACATCTCTAGAAGTAAGGGATTCGACATTATCCAAATCCTCTGAGAAACCAAGATCCCTAATTTGTTTGGTTGTGATATACAAACACTCATGAGCGAGCCTCTTCATGGAATAAAGGTTCCCAAAACAATCTATGTTCCATCTCTTAAGCTTCCTTATGACATATTGAAGTTTTTTAGAAAAAAGAAAACATAGTAGTACCAAAAAGATCAAGGTGAGTCTCAACAATAAACACATCTATTACAAACAAAATATTTATTGTATAGAGAACTAAGAGTTTGCAACTATTATGATTTTCCACTATTACTAATAGATTTTTGTTGAACGCATTTAGTTTTCAATTTAATTGATTTACAAACTGAAATGATAAATTAGTATTCTATTTATGACAAGAAAATGCATCTCAAATGATAAGAGCTCTACGAGCATATTAGCTCTCCATTTGATATTTGCTCTTCCTTCATTTGCATGTTCCCTTTCCTCTATAGTCTACTTGAGACATAATAACCAAACCATTACAGACATATGAGAGAAGTATATTCTCTTCTTTAAGAAGAACAATAAAACACTTTTAGATTAAGAAAAGTAGAAACCTCAAATACATACATTTACAAAGAACTATCAATTTTGCAATGAAGAGAATTTTATTCAACATACTTTTAACTTGATCTATAAATGCAAAGATAAATACTAAATATATTTATATTATGGAAATGGTAAAAAAAAGTTGACAAACTTTTTTTTCATAAACTTTTCTCATATTATCTATTTTCTTTATTTTGATTATAAATATGTATTTTCTTTTATTCTGATTATAAATATCTATTTTCTTTTATTCTGATAATAAATCATGGAACCGGATCTAAATGTAGAACAGGCTATTTAGAAGTGATGGCCTTTGCTGAAAAAACGGCTCCCTGATCTTCCATTTCATTTATAACCACCCGAGTTGTTATTGTGTGAATATGCCAAATTAATGGATGACCACACTTTTGAAAAAAATATATTAAACAGATCTTTGTAAGATTACTTATAATGGATACCATGACAGATCTTGTAATATGACAGTCGCGTTTATTTGAAAGTGCAGCGGATTCTTGCCCGTATATTGCAGTTAAAATCTCTAAACACAATCGTTGAATCATAAATCAGCTAATTTAACATCTGATCTAACAAGTTTCCCACTGTTTTCATTGCTGCTTTTCCTGTGAACTTTTGACTTTTAAAGATTCCATTAGACGGTACCCTGTTTTTGAAAAAAGATCACGCTAATTAACTTTTTCTTCGTTGAAACGTGTTTTCAGTACTTCCCACCAATAAATGAAATTTGAATACAAATCTCAAACACCAAACTATGCCTTAGAAATGATATTTTATTGCTAAATTGATGGGCAATAATTGCTTTTTTCTGATGAGCATTATAGATGGAGACATCATGATCCACCGACAAATTCTACTGTAGAATCAACTACAAAGAGCTCATTTAATTAAAATTCCCAATAAATCAAGAACCTAAAGCTCCAATTCCAAAAACTTAAAGCTCTTAGATGATTGGAGAAAAAAAGCCACAAGAACAATTGATTGTCAGAAAAGAGCAAGAAACAAATATCTATATGCAAATCAAGTGGGCTTGTACAACCATGGCATTCTGCCAATTTATACAATTACACATATTGGGCCTTATTGCTATTATCTGTAAAAAGCTTGGCTATGGGAGACGAGACACATTATGATAAAATATACTTGATATGGCATTCCCTTTAATCAAGTATAAAAATACAAAGTTTGCAATAAACATTAGAGATCCAGCAGTTTAGCATGAATCTCCTAAAATCATGAAAAATACTAGACTCTATTGGTTGTTCATATATGTAAACCCTAACCCTAGAATCTTATCACCTGCTATCACCTCTTGGGATCCTGCCAGGAACACCATAATAGCTCAAGTACCATTTGACAAACTTCTTCAGACCAGTTGGGAGATCTGTAGTGGGCTTATACCCGAGCTCTGTGCTTGCAAGAGTGATATTGGCATGAGTGTAGGGCACATCTCCATTACTAGGCATTCTGATCACATTCTTCCTGGCCTTTACCTTCAACAATCCCTCGAGAATCCTCACAAGATCTGGTACCGATACTGGTGAAGTGTTCCCCAAATTGTAAACCCTAAGTTGAGCTGGTCCATTCTTCTTCCCACCACTTCCAGTGCTCTTCTCAGCAGTATCAAGAGCCCCCACACAGCCCTTCACAATGTCATCAATGTAGGTGAAATCTCTTGCAACTTCAGCTTGATTTGGGCCTTGAAAGACTGGAATAGTCTTCCCCTGGAGTATGTCCTTGGTGAAGAAGAAATAGGCCATATCAGGCCTCCCCCAAGGTCCATACACTGTAAAAAACCTAAGGCCAGTGATGGAGAGCCCATAGATATGGTTATAAGTATGAGCAATCTCTTCCCCTGCCTTCTTTGTAGCCGCATAGAGACTAGCGGGCTGATCTGTTCTATCCTGCTCCGAGAATGGAGTGTCCTTATTCAAACCATATACTGAACTTGAAGATGCCCAAACAATGGCGGGCTGAGGGTTTATAGATTTGCATACCTCAAACAAATTAACAAGCCCTGCAATGTTGCTATGGACATATGAGATGGGATTTTCCATTGCATACCTTACTCCTGCTTGTGCTGCCAAATGCATTACATGAGAGAAGGGCACCACATCAAACAGCTTCTTCAGCAAATACCCATCGTTGATATCTCCTTCCACAATGAAAATACCGTGGTTTTCTAGCACCCTCTGGCGAGCCCTCTTCAGAGAAGGGTCATAGTAATTGTTGAAATTATCAAGCCCTAGGACTCCGTCGCCTCTCTTCTTTAAGGCCAAGGACACATGGCTGCCCACAAATCCAGCAGCTCCAGTGACCAGCACCATGAATCCATTTTCCCTCTTCACGCTGCATGAATGCCTCACTTGTTTCTCCCATTCAGGTCCCCCCCACGAGGAGCTTCCAAGTGCTCTCCTCCTGCTCTCCGTAGGTGAATTGGTGCTCATGAAGAAGATGAACATCAAACCAATCATAATGCCTGCCCAGAAGAAGAGCTTTGATGATGAGGAACCCCACCTTGGTCTGCTAAAATAGCTGCCATTTCTCTCCAGCTTCCCTTTCCCTGGTGTTGAAGGGAAGTTTCCGTCCATGGAACCGGCAGGCATTGCAAATACTCGAAACACTTCCCACAATTTGGATTGAATGAGTAAACTTGACCTAAATCTCCCCCAATTCGGATTCAATGACTAAACTATGACCTAAATCTGGATCAAGAGGAGGGGGAATTCACTTCGATTGAAATGGGTTAGTCCAGTCCTTTAATAATGGGCGAAATGGGGAGCTTGATTCTTTAAATTGTGATGTGAACTGGTACACCAACTCGCTAAATTTGGATAAAATGGGTATTACCACTTGTTCTAATTTGGTTCAAATGGGTACAATCTATGAACGCCCAATAAAGCAAAGAGGGATTCAGAAAGCTATACCGCCAAATTGATGTGAGATACAAGTGACCAGTGGCACAAATTTCCAAATAGAAACCCGCAAATACAACCGTGGGCTAAACGGGCATGAGATGTGCTTGATAAATACCATAGAACACATTTAACCAGATCGTCGGAAACTCAAGCAGCAAGACACCCTGCAATCAAACAACAGAATCAGATACGAGATCAACCAGAGCATTCAAATCACAAGCACCCAATAAACATACATAATCACAGAGTTGCCAATCAAAGCGGCTTTGGAATTTATTAAGCAATACATATTTTTGCACCATATTAAAAAATTTCAAGCGGAACTATAGATTCAATAAGCGCTGTAAATATCTACTTCTTTAGCAAACATAATTTTATTTCCACTGAACATTAATGGCATCCATTAATGGAGGAATTGAGAAATGGATGCCCAATTGTACAACGGCGACGAATTTCACAACCCAACTGAAAAAATAAATCAAAAGATCAAAATATGCATGCTGAAGATGACAAATTCTACATCCAAAAACACCTCGCTGCAGCTAACCTTCTTAAGATCAAACCACAATACAGAAAAGCCATTGATCTCACTGGTTTCATGAATACATTGGCTGACCTAACAAGTTTTATTGCGGAAAACCATGATCGAAGAGACAAACAAGCACATGAATGAATAACTGATTTACCTGAGTGAAGCTATGTGAGGCAGAAGACAGAGTGGAAAGTGAAAGGCTTTGTTAGGAGGCATACACATCTGTGTCTCTTCCTCCGAAAGATGCATCAGTTGCTACCCTTTTTATTCTTCTCCACATGGCCTCAGTTGAGGACAGTCAGTCAAGTAACACATACAAATTTATGAAATCTCATACTTTTCCGATGGAATTACTGGGAGAATTAACATGCAATGGGGATCTACAATTCCAATCATTTGCGCGGGACCCAGATCTACAATTCAATGAGATCATCAAATTCAAGCCTCATGAACTTCCAACGTTTGCTCTCCCGGTCAAACTCCATAGTTGGCATATTTGATTTGCCAGTTGGCCTCGAATTTGACGGCCTGTAGCCGGTTATTATTATTATTTTCAATAAATTGCATTTTTTTTAAAACTCGGTAGATTTCTGGAGATGCATTATATGCGAAGTGGAGATTTCTTGTAGTGAGAAAATGTATATTTTTCAAAATGGATTTAGGGTTAAAGAATATGCAGTTTTATAAATATGGCGGTGGTTTTTAATTTATTTTTTAAATGTTTTTGTTGAAGTGGGTGTTACGTATATTTATGCCATTGTAAATTACAATGTTTGCATGTTCAATAGTTTGAACTTTGACATTCCCTTTGAAATTTTTTAAGTGTTTATTTAAGTGGGTGTTGCATAAATTTTAAGTGTTTCAATAGGGAATCGGGATATTTAGTGTTTGTTCAAGTGGGTGTTATATGTATTTAAGTGTCTCCTTGTTGGCATGTTGAATAGTGTTTGAATAGTGTTCGCTTGTAGATGTCCACAATAACAGTAAGTGAGAGTGAGTGATCATAATGAGTTTGAAGTTGGAAAATGATTTTGTAGACATTTTACATTTGTGAAGAGAGTGAGAGTGAATGATCATTATGAACCTATTTTAAAATCTTAGTTGGAATATAAGTTTTATTGTACCTATTTTAATTTTTTAATTTTTATATTTAAAATTTAAACATCTAATCGTTATTTTTTCTAAAACATAATTTTAAATATCTTTTTTTTTAAAGTGTAATTTTTAAATCTTTATTTGTGTTTCATATTTTAGTTGATAGGCTATATGATTCTATTTTGGCTTGGAAAATTGTCGGTGTTCCGAAAATTGTTAGCCTTCGACTGATAAATAATTTTGAAACGATTCTTCTTTCATTCTACTTTTAACTCTTTTTTATCTTTTTTGAAAATTTTTAATCATCTATCATCTCTTCTTATCTATTTAACTTAAGCTACTGTTAACTCTTATTTTTAATTTTAATTTTTTTATAACTTAATTAATTATTATTGGTTGTTTATCTTTTAAAATAAAAATAGAAATTATTTATAATTTAATTTATTGAAATGAGATGATTTTTATTTATCTCTAATTTTAACTCTTTCTTTTTCCTTATTTATTTCGAAACTTAATTAGTTGTTATATCCACTTTTAACTAATAGGATATTTGTAGGAGGAGTTGCTATTTTCTTAATATATTTTTATATTTCTCATATTATTTTATTTATAAATTTAAGCTAACAATTTTAAATTAGATTAATTTTTAGTTTTTATAATTATTTTAGTTTTTTATTACTATTCACTTTATATGTGTTATTTTCTTAAGATGATAATCTATTAGTATATGATAAATTAATTAATTAAATAATGTTTACCTAGTTTATTGAAAGAATTAAATTTTATTTATAAATAAAATAAAATAAATTTAAATTTAATTTATGCACATTGTAAAAATCTATCAGCTAATCATTGTAAGCACAAAAGCTTAGAATTGTAGTATTTTTGTTAATTTTGAAAATATTATTTTTATAATTATATTATTATTTTGATATGTAAATAATTGTGAAATTGTAACACACATCATAAGCTCTACTCTTTGACGTCATTGTAAATGTCTATGAATATTAATAATGAATCTTTTACATGTCAAATTAGAAAATAATTTTGATAATGACTTTGGATTTTATCTTTTATTTATTCATATTTATTGTCTTTCCTTTTATTATTTTGTAAAAAGAGACAATGCTGGAGTTTTTCCAATGTTATAGTAAGTTTAATGAATTTGAGTCATGTTAGAAATGTCATTTAAAAAGACATATATTGGTTACTATAATAGTATGTTTCTTTTCATAAGTAATATTTTGTTAAAAGAGACATGAAGTCCTTCCAATGTTGTAGTGAGTTCAAAACTTCAATGTATTTCTATGATATTAGAAATATCATTTTGAAGGACCAAATAACTTTAAAGTCAACCATGTAGTTTTACTAAGGATGGAGTTCCACTAAGACCAAAATTAATTTTCATATTGATTTACCATGCCACATTACAAAAAAAATGGTTATTATGACATATAATAGTGCTCATGTCATTCATGTCATTCAAGTCATTCATGTCATTCAAGTCATTCATGAGGTTGATTTTGTTTTTGTAAGGAAAATCATAACAATCCAAAAGAAAGAAAAATAAAATAAAATATACTTACAATATTATTATAAATCATATTGAATTTACTACGAAGAAAGAGACGAGTTAATCGAATAAGCTCAATAGACATGTCAATAATATACATGATAACCATGAAACCACAAAAGCCCAAGATATATACAAACACCAAATTTGAAGTTTGAAGAACTTATGAAGTTGTTGATCATGATTCACCTCTCCTTGAAGTTGCTAAACATCTACTCTTGCTACTACCATTTCTTTGACTGATATTTAACGTGAGTAGAACATTAGAATATCTTCTTGGATGCAAAATATGATTCAAAAATATTGCATGAAATCTACTTTTTCATGTGTAGTAATAAGGTTCAAATTTTAGTCAATGAATTGATGCATTAGACATGAAATTTAAAATAAATAGTTTTTTTTTTAGTAATGTCAATATGAATAGGGAGATTTATTTATGGAATTTTCACAAGAGAGTGAGAGTGAGTGCTCATAATGAGCCCTTTTGAGATATTTTAGAAAATGATTTTGTGGATATTTTATAACAATGGAGAGAGCAAGAGTCGGTGATCATTATAAGTTTATTTTTAAATTTTAAGTTAGTAAATAATTTTGACAAGGGTCTTCAACAATGAGGCATTATTAGATGGTAATACGTTTATATTGATGTCGTAGTGAGTATAGCGAATCTTGTTGTGTATAATAAACTGAGAGATGTTAGAAACATTATTGAAGGAGACAAAATAATGTTAAAGTCAGTAATACAATTTTATGAAAGCTACTTTTTTTATATTATTCAACTTTTAGATCTTATAATACAAAATGACTATCATAATGTATAGTGTTCATGTCATTGAATCCATTAATAAATTTAGAATTTGATTCAATGAGTTAAATGTATTGGATATATGAATTACAAAAAAAAAATAATTTTTTTTTTCCCATTGACTACTTCAATATGAATCAATAGAAAGAAAGATAAATGATTTTTTAAATAATTATTTAAAAAATAATTTAAATGTAGATTATAAGTGTTGAATATATCAGTCATTAATTTCAATATATCAAGATGATTGTCAGTGTATTTAAGAATAATGAAAAATAAGTCTATAATGATTAGATGACTCAATGTTATCATTGTGTACTATTATTAGTTGGTCCTCTATGCTTGGCTTGTATTTACCGTGACATGAATATGTATCTATTCGTTAAAAAAAATCTTATTCAATATCAAAATGTAAATAATATTGGAATGGATATATAATGCCAACTATGTGAACTAAGATGCATATTACATTATGATAAGGTTTTAATAGGTCAAATTAAAAAATTATGTAGGTTGATTTTGGGATGTCTACATAATATATCTCTTGAATTTCCTATTGTATTTGAGGCTAGTGCCTCCTTTATGAGTTGGCACTTAGATAGTTGGGTTAGGGGATTGGCATCTCACATAGGTAGGTGCATGTGAGATTGATTTGGATTTTGTGTATCCATCTTAGGTTGATTTTGTGTGAATTGGTGCCTATAAAACTATATTATGGTCTTTATCATCTTTCTAAGGTTAGCTTTGGGAAACAAATCTAAGCATCTATTACCACAATGATTTTACTCTTTTAGGTTTGTACATAATTTTGGTATTCTCATGTGTTGATTTGTGGTTGTGTTTATCACCTGAATAGTTATTTTAATAATAATGTTATACGTGGTACTAGATTTAGTGTTATGTTGGTTTTAAACTTGAAGTTGTCACATATTGATTCATTCCAACTCCAACTCCCCCTCTTAGTATATTTTTATACTTAGCTATAAGTTTGTTACTCATTTTTTGTAATCATACATATGCTCATTGGTTACATTAATAAAATAAAATAAATACATTATAGAAAATGACTATTATGACCTATGTATTCATGCTCATGTCATTCATGATGCACTTAGTACAGTTAAAATTTGATAAAATGAATCAAAAGCATTAGACATACAATCAAGATAAAAGATAAATATTTTTTCTTTGTATTTTTTAAATCAATAATAATATAATTTGTATTAATTGATAGAAAAGTTACAAAATGGGGAATCAAACCAATTCCCATGAAGCTTCAAAAAAACTTTTACTGCCTCACAGCCTAAACAACTGACCCATGCATGTTGTAATAGAAAAAGCTTCTGAGGCATACATGACCCATTAGAATACTAGTAATACCATCCATGAAACCAAACTAGCTATTTGAACCAATGCGTAACCTCGTCCTTGGAGAAATTCTGGATGGCATTGTTGTTAGAGATAGTTCTAAGGCTGGGGTCCCATGGGCACCTGCTTCCTTAAAAATAGAGTAGGTGATGTTGAGATTTTTTAGGAATATTTAGAGGGAAGCGGTCCCATGAATTTTTTAATTGAATCCTCTTTAAAAAATCAGCTTTTAAAATAAAGGAATCTAGTTATCTCATAAAATTTAAAAATAAACAGATTAATTCATTTTGGTGGGAAGTTGAAGAGCTTTTTGAGAAATGGCAAAATCCTTCCCTAAGTTGGTGGGGCTAATTCTATCCCCATCCCATTTCCACCCCTTAAATTGAGAGGGCTAAAAAGTTGGGGCTCCTATGTTATAGGAAAAGATTATAAATAAACCTTTAGCCTCCCTTAAAATGTTATCATGGGGTCACCCGCTCCACTAAAATAGAGCCCAAGCCCCTCCCATGGGACACTTGCCTAAGCTGGGGAGTAAAAACATGATTGTTTGAAAGAGACATGGGGGACGGTAGGAGAGAGATATTTGAGACCACCCTAGAGAGAGCATTTGAGACCATGCTCGAGTGCATACACCCAATCCTTCATGTAGAACTTGGCTCTCTCGTCCCCTTGCCAACTACACTTCCAATCATCATCATTGGGTCCTTCACATCAGTTGATACTACCTGTTTTCACTGTGTGATGTCGTGAGGAGGGAGTTAGCATGAAACTAGAGGTTGACCCTCATCATCCATAGGGGCATTCAACTTAACCAAAGTTGATTTTCTGTGTCTGACCACTATGTCACCCAAAAGTGCACATTCTAAATTGACAACTTGGAGGAAGAGGATGAGATTGTGCCATCCCCAATGTGCAACGAGTGTGTCTTTGGAGGGTCATTGATAGTCCAGACCATCAATAGTTGCAACTCACCACTTCCCTCACCAATCAAGTGCCAAGGAAAATATTTCATGTGGATTCTAACCCTAACTCTACGTGGCTAACAATACCTTCAAAACCACTAGCTCACTTTTCTTCCAAGCATTCCCTAGTGACATGAATCACTTCTAGCTTAGACTCAACTATGATTAGATTGATAGCCAAAAAAAGGGAGGAAATTTCCAGATTTGACCTCGACTTCCATCTAGAATCATAATAGTCTTCACCAAAAATTAGTCTCAATGCTTCCCATAGTTGTTCATCATCGTGCTTGAACATGTGTCTCAATCGAGTGATAGATATGCTACCTTTGAATGTCATAATTTTTCCATCTATGTTCAAGGAGAAGTTTGCCTCTATTGTTGTGTAGGTGTTTGAAAATTTTGAAAAGCAATATTTTCCCAAAACACCAGATTGTTAGCATGAATGCTGATGATACTACTTTAGGGGAGTATCCTAAGAATTGAAGAGTATCGACATGTTGCATTCATGAATTTATTTGTCATTGATGTCAACATAGCATGGTTTCTATAAAGATTAGCTGAGTAGAAGACATAGATCTTAATGGTATAGATAATGGTTTGATTGTCTAGTAATGTGCAATCGTGGACATGTTCTACACTGTATCCTATTAATGTGGTCGAGTGCACAAAGTCTAAGTCAAAGATGTTCGAAAGTTGTACCTAATTTACAGAGAGCAATTTAGAGACAGAGTATTGGGAAAGTAGTTCCTAATTTTTTTTTTTATCTTACATCTAAGATGCAATGAGAAGATGTGTAGTCAAATAGTCGAAAAAGATAGTTAGCCCGAGTATTGTACATGTGAAGTTTTTTATAAACTATGAGCGCCGATAGTGCTATTGTAATTGTAATTAATTAATTATCTTATTATAATTAATTAGGAAAACCTCAAGACTGACTGAAGGAATTATTATGAAGATATGGTTTAAAGGAAAGATGCTTTCCTTATTTGTAAAGAAGTATGAGCATAACGTGATCATTGTATGAAGTGTGAAGTGCGAAAAGGAGTAGAGTGCTTGAGGAATGCGTATAAGCGATCCAAGGGATTATTGGATGCAAGATTTGTGATCTGGTTACAAGATCATAAGGAGCAAAAGTTTAGTTGACAAGATAGAGAAAGAGGAAGGAAAAGTACAATACAATTCAATTATTTTGCAAGGAATAATACATAGATCATTTGGATAGTGGTTTCATTAGTCTTTCCCTTGAAGCTATTTGTGCAGTGGGTCCAATTATCTTCCACAATTGCTAATAGGGTTGGCACAACTCATAACAAGGACTTATATGTACTAAATGTATTCATAGACTCCTAATAGGGTCCATCCTCTAACAAGGAACATTTATATTAGTACATCATCTTGTGGGTACCATCCCCACTGGGGTTTTCCCTCTAATCAAGGGTTTCCCTAGTTAACATATTTGGTGTTATTGTATATGAGTATCTTGTTGTGGTTTCATTTTATATTGCTCACATGGTTAAGTAAGTTCAAGGTTGATAATTATGATAATAGTTATACAATTGATTACCCCCAACCCTCTTAGTTATATTAGTGGACTATATATTCTAACAATTGGTATCAGAGCATCAGGTCCTTGAAGGATAAGCTTAACGGCTTTGGGAGATTGATGAGAAGTATTTTTAGAAAGGATAGTCCTAGATTTAATGTGGCCAACTATGACAATTGGAAGGAAGAAGATGAAGTAATATGAAGATCTTGAAAAGTTTGACACCACCATTCAAGCAAGTAGCTCAGATGATTCAGCTAGTAATGCCCTACACTAAAGATTTCACAAATGAAATTTTGCTTGGAAGATCAGAATTTGCAAAAGTAGATCTAATCTAGCCTGGAGATCTAGCTAGAGTGGAAATTTTTTTCAGTGCCCTGAACATTCGACCTAATCTAACAAGGAGTGCAAGCACATGTGGAGATTTTTCTGGTAGCAACAGATCTAATGAAGACAAGAAGATTGAGGAAGGAATATCCCTTCTTGTGAGAAGAGAAAATGATGGTAAGAAAATCTTTAAATATTGGACTTGTGATGAATTTGGTCATTATGCATCTAAATATCCTAAAAGAGAAAAAAAGTATAAGGGAAAGTTTAAGCCTAGAAGAGATAGAGATAGAATTTTTTTGTATGCAAATGAAGATGAAGAATTTGATGAGAAATGTCAAAGTGAAAGTGATGATGGATTAGGTTTTGTGTCTATCAAGGAAGATGATCTTGATAGAGAAATTAGAGAAGAAAGAGTTCTAATTTCCCACGTGGAAAAGAAATCTGATTAGATAATTGGTAGTGGTTGTTCACATCACATGACTGGTGATATGAATAAGTTTGTTAAGGTCAAGAATCATGATCGAGGTATTGTTAGAGTTGGTAATAATGCAACCTATCATATAATAGGAATTGGATCTATTACTCTTGACGGTAAAACTAATATTGATGATGTTTATTTTGTTGATGGATTGAAGCATAACTTGTTGAGTGTTAGACAGTTGGTAAACAAGGGTTATCAGTTGTTGTTCAGTGAGAAGACCTACATTATCAAAGATAGAGATGGTAAGTTGATTGGAACTGGCACTAGATCCAGAGGTAATGTATTTCAGTTGAATCTTACTAAAATGACATATTTGGTAGCTAAAGTGGATAACTGTTGGTTGTGGCATAGAAGATTTTGTCACATAAACCTTAATAATATTGTGAAAGTTAGTAACACTTTTGTAGTTAGAGACTTGTCTAAGATTATAAAGCCTACTAATGTTGTGTGTAAAGAATGTATTTTGGCTAAATAGAAGAAATTATCATTTCCTAGCAATAAGTTCACTACCATAGAGAAGCTAGAGATCATTCACACAAATCTAAGTGGTCCCTCAAGACCAAGAGGATTCTATGGTGAAAGGTATTTTATGATTTTTGTTGATGATTTCACTAGAATGATGTGGGTAATATTTCTTAAAGAGAAATCTAAAGTTTTTGAGAAGTTTAAGATATTTAAGAATAGAGTTGAGAATGAATATGGTGTTACAATAAAGTGTTTGAGGTTTGATAGAGGAGGAGAATTCACCTCTAGAGAATTTAACATATTTTTTTGAAGAGAATGGAATCAAAATTTAGCTGTCTTCACCTAGAACACCTGAGCAAAATGGGATTACTGAAAGAAGAAATAAGTCAACAATAGAAAAAAAAAAAGAGTAATGTTGTTTGAGAATGATGTTTCTAAGACATTTTTGAGAGAAGCAATCAGTACAAAAGCGTACACTCTAAATAGAGTACAAATCATAAAAAGTATGAACAAGACACCTTATGAACTATAGTTTGGTCATTCACCATCAGTTAAGTATTTCAAAATATTTGGGAGCAAATGTTACATTAAGAGAGATGATGATATTGATAAGTTTGCTAAAGAGATGAAGAATGAGTTTAAAATGAGCATGATAGGAGAAATGAAGTTTTTCGTAGGATTGTAGATTGTGCAAAATAGTAATGGTATTTGTTGGAATTCTTTTACAATAATTGGGGGGGCGGTGGGGGTGAATCAATTATTCAAGGTATGGATGTACAAATAAAACTTTTCACAATTCAGTGATCCCATAAAATATTCATACTATGCATGCATTCATTGTGTATCAACTAACACTTATATGTTACTATCAAATCAACTTGTAGAAATGTAAAACATGAAATACAACACATCCATCAGCACATTTGACACAATGATTTAATGTGGAAACCCAATTTGAGAAAAACCACCAGTAACATGCTACTCCTTTTTCACTCTTCTGAAGTGATGCCCTATTAAATGTCAACCCTATTAAAGGTTATGATACACACTGTTAAGTGTGACCCGATTAAGGGATTTCAGTCACCCTGTTAAAAGTGAGCCTTGTTAGAGGACTTTAGGCCATTCACTTGGAATGCCACCCTATTAAAGGATTTTCCAATGACTTTTAAGTCCACCTTACTCCAAAAGATTTACCCTAGACTAATACAATTGTTAGAAAGTAATGGTAGAGCTTTGATCTAATAGAACTTACAACCTCACTTGCAAATTATAGATCTTTGTTCAATCCTCAACTCTGCTTGGCTTCCATTCTTTGCAACTCTTATAGCTTGTTCACCCTTCAAGCATTCATCCTCTTAAGCCTTCTTGCTTACTATGCCATTGTAGATTCCTTTCTTGGGTCACTTGATGAAGCAAAACCCTTTTTCCTTCTCCTTATCAGATTTTACCAAACTCTCTAACTCTCTTGCTTCATGACTAGACATTCCTATATAGAGGAAATTAGAACATTTTCTTGCTCATTATCCATCATCTAAATTAGGGTTTTAGATGGATTAGGTAGGATATAGTGTATCTACCCAATATCTTGTCTTCTCTAGAAACTTCTCTTAGAATCCTTTTGAATTCACCTAAAAAATAGTTTACATAAGATTATGTGCCACCAACTCATCAATCTTATCTTCCTCCTAATTCACAAGTTCCAAGAAAAAAAACTTGTTGGCTTTTATTTGGTGAATCTTTGATCTTTGTCATAATGCAGTAGCTCGACATTATCAATCTTTTGATGCTCGACACATACTACATCACTCGGCATCAACTATAAAATTACTCGACATCAACTGGATTTTAGTGGTGCTTAGTATCAACTAAAAGTTACTCGACATCTAATAACTTGCTCAACATCCACTAGAATTTGTTTTCACTCGGCTCCAACTAACTTTTTGCTTGGCTTGACCTAACTTTTCTCGGCACCTACTATCCACTTGGTCAAGCTTGGCAAATGAACATTGTTTAACTTATTCTTATGATATTTCTAAGTGTAGCTAGCCATTTTGTAACCTCAAGTAGATCATAAATACATTATGTTATCACTATCTTAACTAATCCTTGTACTTCATTACATAATCATAACTCAACCTTTCCTCTAGGAACTTTTGTTACATCTTGTTGATCAAATCCCTCTCTCATCAATCAACTAAGTGATAGTACTTGAAACATATAAGAAATTGTCTTACTAGAAAATAATAGGTTTGACATCAGTGACAAAACAATGATTGAAACACATAGTCTTCTTCAACAATCTTTCTAATCAATGATCTTTTCAATCAGATATCAACAATCTCCCTCTTTGGCATTGATGGCAAACCAAACTGATCAACCAAGTCAATGAAATGATGAACATCTTGTTCCATCAAACTAACTTGGTTAAAAGAGTAAGCCAATACCAAAAGGAAAACTTGTATTGAAATTTATTCCTTTATCAACAACTTCCATCTTCTGATTAGGTTACAAAATATAACTCCTTCTGAGTTCTTTCTTAATTCTCTCTTTCATATTGAATTAATCCGCAGAATATCTCCCTCTTTGTTCTGATCCTTTCTCTAATTGCTTTCTCCCTCTTTGATCAATTTAATGTACTTTCTCCCTCTTTGACAAAAATGCCAAAGACATATGATTGACACTTGGCATTTTTGATATATGCATATATAGACTTTTGCAAGTTCTTCAATTTCTCCCTCTGTCACCTTGCTTGTGACTGTTTTGTAGTTTCAATTTTGTGATTACTTTAGGCAATTCCTAAAGTAAGATCCACTGCGTCTATTTGTATTAAATGACTGTCAGCTTGTTTGATGCAAGCACTCCCTCTATCTTTTACATAGCCTTTGATAGGGGTATCACCCCTTGTTTACCTCTTAGATACTCATAAGCATCCTTAGGTAATGCTTTTGTGAAGATATCAACAATTTGCTCCTTTGTGTTAATATATTCCATCTTCACCTCTTTTTCTTGAACGAATTCTTTTACATAATGATACTTGATTGCAATGTGCTTTGTCTTTGCATGCATGACAAGATTCTTTGATATATTGATAGCACTTGTATTATTACAATAAAGTATCACTGAATCTGTGATTTCTTCCTTCATTCCCTTAAGTAGCTGTTTGATCCATACAATGTTTGTGCAGTTAATAGTAGCAACAACATACTCTGCTTCAACAATAGATTGGGAAGTACAACTCTGCCTCTTGTTAGTCCATGTAACAAGTCTTTTACCTAAGAAGAATGCTCCTCCACTGGTGCTTTTTCTGTCATCAATATTTCCAGCCCAATCAACATTAGTGTAGGCTCTCAATTCAAACTTTTCATTCTTCTTATTTTATAAACCAAACTCTTCTATTCCTTTCAAGTATATCATTATTCTTTTCATAGCCATCAAGTGATTCGCTTTGGGACTAGCAGATAATCTTGCAACTATCCCTACAACTAATGCAATATCAGGTTTGTTGTGTACTACATATTGCAATTTGCCAATCATGGATCTGTATAATGTTTGATTTACCTTAGCTGAAAATCATCATTCTTTGATAGCTTGTGTGTTGACACCATAGGTTTGGAGTCCTCTAATCCAAATGTCTTCAATATCTCTTTGACATATTTTGATTGAGTGATATATATACCATATTTCATCTAATATATACCAATTTGCTTCCATTTTTATCACCCAATATTCTTATAACATCAAAAGGGAAGTTACAATAATTGATTTGTGTAACACAAAACAATTTCCTGGTGAATCATTCAAGGTCTTCCTACAATGATGGAGACACATGTTTGCCAAGTATCATAGAGACATGCCAGACACAGAGAAGACACACATCTTCATCAATAGTCTCTCAAAACCCATGAATTACTGGCTCCAACTCCAAGGGCCTAAAGATTTTAAGACTACTTTAGAAAATGCCACTAAGGTAGAAGAAACCTTGTTAAAAAATGACATTATTAAATTATCTAAAGATGGTAAGAGTTGTATGCACCCTAAAATGGTCACCTAGACTATGAGTCCCCATCATTCAATTTATCAATTTATTAAATTTCCTGAATCAATGGTTTACAATATTTTATTAAATCAATTCAAATCATTTTCTTTGATCAAATTTGATTGTTTATTTTTCTAAGGTTGATCATTTTATCCTTAATCTTATTTAATTAAAAGAAAAATTCTCTTTTAATTAAATAAAATAAGTCCCCATTTAATTAAAATAAAACCTCTCTTTTAATTAAATTCATCCACATTTAATTAATTAAGAGAAAACCCCTATTTTAATTTAATTAAATACTTCCTATTTAATTAAAAGAACTTGCTCCCTTTTAATTAAATAAAATTCCCACTTAAATATCTCTTTGTGATGAAAAAGAAAAGAAAAGAATTAAAAAATTTAAATAAATCTTTTTCATTTTCTCCACACTTAAATGCACATATCTCTAAGTGGGAGTCCTATTTTTCCTCTTTCCACTTTCTTCTCAAACACTCCTCTTCTCTCATTGGTAGAATTTTGTCTTACATGGATCAAACTCTATTATCCCATATTGGTTGTGAGAAGCCTCTCACCTCCATATTTTCCTTTATAAGGGAGAGCCCTCTCCTCATTTTATACATCCACAATTCATCCACAATTACGCTATTGTTGTGTTGCAGGTTTGGAGGGCGATTCTTGAAGAAGGAGTTTGAATACTAAAGCTTCTTGTGGAGAACTTCTATCTTTTTGTCTTCTTCTCTCATGCATCCATGACTTCCATCATGAGGTTTTGCCCTTGCATTTTCATATTATCTTAGAGTCATATTTATTTTCATAGATTAGCATTGCATTTGTTATTACATTCTCCTTCTTGCATTGTTATCATATAGATTAGTTTTCATCTCCATTTGCATGCATTTTAGATCTTTGAATCTCTCATTTCATGGTGTACTTGCATGGGCACAAACTAGGTCAAACTGAGGGTCTTCATTACAAACTCTTGCACTCCATGAATAGAGAGCTATGAGTCACCATTCGAGACCTCATTCTTGAGAAGTCTTGGATATAATGACTCATAGAAGTGTGCTCACATTTTAGGCATACATTTTTGGCACCCACTATGGGGCAACCCACCTTTACTTGCTGGTTATAGATATTTTTGGAGTTAATGCAGATTTATCTGGAGACAAAAAACCCTAGATCTTGAAAGATTTGATTATATCTCTCAAAAAACTTGGTATTTTGATCTAAAATTTTTTTGGCCAGGTGGTGACATATCAAAAAATCTTCAATCCAATTTTCAGATTTTTCTGAGGTCTTTTTGATTTTTAATATATTTTTCTTTATTTTTAATGAAAAATCATTTTAAGGAGAAAATTAGTGAATTTTTTAAAAAAGTCAGTATTTTTGGAAATATCTCTAAATTATAGATAGATTTTTTTCTTTGTGTTTTGATTTTAGACATCATATTAGGGCTTAATAATTTAATTTGCAAAAACTAGTCTATTTTAACAAAATGGCTCCCTAGGGCACAAATGAAAAGATATTTTCAAAATTCTAAATTTTTTTGAAAGTTCATTGATTTTTAATAGGGTTCACTTATTTTCATTTAGGGTTTTGGATCTGAATTGATATCATAAAGGTCCAATCTTTATGACTAGGTCAAAATCCAATTAAAAAAAGGGCATTTAATGAATAGCTTGCATTTAATTTTTACAATGGATCAATGTACAATGTGAGCTTTCATTTGGGTTATTTTCTAATTATTTTCATTATTAAAAATCATATTTTCATATCTAACCCTAGTTTTGCATAAGTTGGATATATATTGCATATCTTGTGTTTGCTTGTTTTGCTTGTTGCTTTGTTCGTTGCGAGAGAGCGTTCAAGTGTAAATGAAAGGTACAACAAAGAAAAGATGTGTTGCAAATATTACCAGGTATTTTGTTGGATCTCTATAACATTTGGATTTGGAAGTAAAATGAATATCTCATGTGTTTGGCTTGAGTGCTTTTACATACTTTTATAGATTCACACTTCATTTGGTGCTCTAAAATTGGATCTAGATTTGCTTTTACACATTTTTGTTTCATATAGTAATTAGGCCCTATGAACACTATTTGGGAGATCTTGAGATACTGAGCTTTATTCGCTTGCTTTACATGTGAAGCTCCTCTTGACAACGGATCCCCTTGTAGGTAGGGAAGGATATTTGTTATTATCTCACTATTCCACTTGGATTTGTCCTCAACATCCATTAGTCCTCTCTCTCTTTTGAGACTAGTGGTGTTTATTGTTAGATTTTCCAAATAGTTGGTGAGGTGATTTCAAATCAGCATGTCAAAAAATCTTGTTTGCTATGTTTGGGTAAGGTGAAGAGGCTAGAGGAGTATGCTCTGTTCCCTTTTGGGCACATTAGAAACTTGGAATCCTTGAATCCAAATCAAGTCCCCATGTGGTACAACTTTGTGAGTCTTCCTTGATTAGAGAGGGTTAAACCATAGTGGACATTCCCTTTATTGGGTCAACCACGTGAATGGTACCTCAAGTAGTAAAAGCCATTTTTGACGTGGTAGTAGCAACCGCTATATAAATGTTCTTGTGGGGGAAATCCTCACGAGTGTAGTCTTTTGTTGGGCTGTTAGATCTCCTCGGTATCTCCGATTGATTAAATTCTCAGAATATGTCAAAACCCTGGTGCACCGAGATTGGATTTCACCCACTCTAGATTACAAAAGCTGCAGAGTTGAACATTACTAAAAATCATAGTGCTGCCAAATTTTCTTTTCTTAGGACTATGTGCGTGATTGAAAAATATTTTGAGAACATATACAGTAGTGGTTCTAGGGATTAGATTGATACTATGACACTATTCTTGTCCATGTGCAAGGTTGCTTTGTCCCTTGCTCATTGTTTCAAGACATTTTCTTTAAATCTCTGATTGCTGTCTTGTGTGCTTGGTTCTTGATTAAAAATCTATTGATACATCTAGTTGGACATTTAAAATGAACAAAATCTAAGTTCTTGAGTCAAGACTTTATGATCAAACTACTTTGTTGTCCTATTATTTTAAATCTTCCTAGGTTGATCTAGTTTGAATTAGACTACTTATGCTATTGTTAGAAGCCTACTTGCACCTTGGGTTATTGTGCTTTGACCTCTTGAATTAGTAATCATTGATTTCACAAGAGACCTTGTTTGGAGTTGGTGAGTTAGAGACCATCCTTGTTGAGAAAGATATACCTTTGGATCCTTTGATATTACACTTGGAGAGTCGTAGTAATCTCTTGTCTATTCACTTTCATCAAAATTCAATTTTAATTATTTATAATTTGGGTAAATCATCCTCCTGGTCCATATGTGCTAGGGTATTCACCCAAAGTTGTGGGCACCTCTGTGACAGTGTTGGTTTATGCCTATTGTAAAATTCTATCTTATCACATCTTTTTTGGACAAGTGAGTGCTTTTACTACCCTAGTTCGATATCAATGCTTCTTAGGGTTATACTAATCAACTAGTACTTTTTCTCTCATGCCGATTACAACAAGATGATCAAGTAGATCAAGGAAAGAAACCTCAAGTTGTCTTTGAACAATTACCTTTAGTTCAAACTCATCGAAGATGTAAGGGAAAAGAACCTGTGTCTGTTTAATCACCTGAGGGTATTCTAGAAGCTTTGCTTGACCCTAGTGGTGATCTTATTAAGTTGAGTACACCTTTAGCATCACCTCATTCAGATATGGATATGAGTTTTATAGGAGCTCCACACAAGAAGAATCAAAGTAGTGAGTATTATGTTGACCTTTTGAATAGTGATCCCACTCGTGGAAGTAGACCAACCTCACCCCTTATTGAGGATAGGTATTTGGATGCACATCAAAGGGATGATAAAAATAAACATTATGCCTATCAAGAAGAGGAAGCCCAACATGATGATCAAATTAGTGAACCTTCTAGTGCTCATGTGAATGCAACATTTATTGGTAACCGGTTTAGACAATCAAGACCGTGTGCACTGCTCATGACACCTTTAGGTTATGCAAATGGAAGACTCAAAGTGATTGAGCGTGAAAGAAAAGCCCTTCTAGAAGAACAAGCTAAGAAGGAAGAACAATTTAAATGCCTAAAGGAAGAAAGTGAAGTTATTATTGAGATGGAAAGGAAATCCTATCAAGAAGCACAAGACTTTTTCAAGACTTCACAACTTGACAATAAATTCAACAATGTGCACATTGGTGGTGGAAACAACTCTCCTCAATCCATCCCTCCTAAGACTCCACAAAGTGGAAGATACTCAAGAACATCTTCACAATCTCCTAGCCCTAGAGGAAGGCAAGCTTCAAGACATGATTATTATAGGAAACCAACACCTCCTAGGGTTTCAAGACAACCTTCACAAAAATCTCATCATGATTCATCATATGGAGGTGGTAGCTCAAACTTTGACTATAATTCTTATGATTTCATGACTATGCAACTAGATCCACATTTTCAGCAACGTATGGAAGCATATATGGACCAAAACAGAGATGCATGCTTTCAACGTTTAATCAACAAGGGTGCTAAGGTCCCCTACAACTTTGATGTCGACAAAAAGATTCAAAAGCATGATCCTTCTATGAAAAAAGAAATTGACCAATTGAAGAAACAACTGAAGCAAATATCGGCACCCAAGAGTTCTTTTTCAATTGATTCAATTTGTCCTAATCCTTTTGATAAGAGTGTTGACATGAAATATTTTCCTAGAAAAGTTGAGATCCCCCAATATGAAAAATATGATGGAAATGGGGATCCGAATGATCATGTGTGTCAGTTCTATACTATGAGTTTTGAGTTTCATCATGAAGACTCATATCTTATGAGATTATTTCCAAGAAGTCTTAAGGGTCAAGCCATGGAATGGTTTACAAATATAACCCCTCCTATTAAGACATTCCTGAGTTAATTCAAAGATTTGTCCAACACTTTTCATACAATCTTTTATGATCTGTCTCACTATTGAACTTATGTCACACAAAGCAAAGTCAAGGAGAATCTTTTGTTACTTTCTTGCAAATATGGAGACGATAGTGCTCTCGTTATTCTAGGACTATTCCTAAGAAAGAAAATATTGAAATCCTTATTAGTAACATGGTTCCTGAGATGAAGTATGAAGTTAAGAAGATGGTTTTTGAGTCCTTTGATACCATGGTTGAAGCTGCATTTAGAATTGAGGATGTTTTGAGAGAGCAAGGTATTTTGACAAAAAATGGAAACAACAACAACAATGGTCAAAATAACAACAACAAAAAGGATAAAGGAAAGAACACATATTGGAATAAGAACAAACAAGTGGTTAATGATGGAGTTGTGGATTCCTCAAAGCCTAAAGACCAAGATGTTCTCCATTTGGCTAGTGTTAATCAACAAAGTACCAAACCAAGATATCAAGAAAGGCCTAAAGGAGAGAAACATAACTTTGCACAATTGGGTGAGTCATATGAAGAGATATTCATGAAGCTCCTTGCTCGCAATCTTGTGCACCCTTACGATGCCATAAAGTTCCATATACCCAAAATTAAGCCATGGTGGTGGAATGAGAAGGCCTATTGCAAGCTTCACAATGGCATTGGACACAATATTGAGAATTGTGGGAGATTTAAGCATATTGTTCAAGATTTTATTGAGAATGGAAAACTTGAAATAGACGGATTAAATACCAATGCTGATCACACAACATTCAAAGAGCCTTTGCCCAAGTATGAGAAAGGGGAAGCTTCCCAACCTATGAATGGCAAGGTTGCAATCAATTACACTTATGCAAATGCAAAAAATGTTGTCAATATGCTTGAGGTTGTAGAAGAAAGTGTTAACATGATGGAAGATAAAGATCCCAACGGTTATGATTTAAATTTGAGCTCTCCTATCCTTGGTGAAAAACCTATTTTGGTGCTAAAGGACACTCACTCTAGAGAGTCATCTCAAGGTCCCCTTGTCATTAGAGGACCCAATTTACACCAGTCAAGTAAACCTAAGTAGTTGTCTTCCCAAAGTCTCAATGCTGTTACACGAAGTCAAGGTCCCCTTGTCATCAAAGGACCTAGCTCAAGTCAAACAAGTAAAGCCAAAACAAGTGCAATCCAAGAATATTCCTTCAAAACTAGTGGTTAATCCTAAGTCGAATTATAATCTTGTTGATCAATTGCAAAGAACCCCCACTTAGATTTCAATCTTTGATCTTTTAGAGTTGTCTCTGAGACACAAAGAAGTCCTTGAGGATGCTTTGTGCATGGCGAATGTCCCTAATAATTTAGATGTCGATCAATTCTAGAAGATGGTTAATCATATTGCTAGCCCTCATTACCTTTCCTTTTCAGAGGAAGATGATAAATCTTTGATCCATCCACACAAATTTTCTCTTCATATTGAGGTCATGATCCATATGACCCGTGTTAGGCATGTGTTAATAGATGGGGGTGTTGGGCTTAATATTTTTTCTTTGAGTCTTTTAAAGACATTAGATTATTCTGAACATGTTATTAATACCATAAGAAAGATTACTATCAAAGCCTATGATGAGGTAGAGAGAAGTTCCAAGGGGTTGGCCATCATTCTTGTTAGGATTGGTCCTATTAAAAAAGATGTTTTATTCCAAATAGTTGACGTTGGACCCCTTGCATACAAAATTTCACTTGGTAGAACATGGATTCATGATATGCAAGTAGTACCATCTACTTGTCATCAATGTGTTAAGTTTCCATACAATGGAACAGAGATTTTTATTCCTGGGGATAACACTTTGTCCATTAACTCAATTTCAGAAAATACTCATGTTCCTCTCAATAGAGAAGCAAATGATTTTAATGCAATTTTAGCTGATTGGAAAGACAAGTTCAAATCCATAGACCTTGGAATGGGGGGATATCAACTCAACTCTATCGCAACATTACCAATTTCACCTAGGTCTTATGGTAAACCTTCGCAAGAGATGAAACCTTCCTCTTCAGCTATGACATGATTCGACACATTTGTACAGTTGTGAGTACCTATTCAAGATGAGAAGGAAGATGTGGCTGTTAGAGATTGGATTTATAGAGAAGAGAAGTATATGCATAATGAGAACTTCACTCCCTCTCCCCAAGCTTATGGACGAGGGTATGCTTTTGTCAAGAAGATGGGCTATCCTGGACATGGCCAACTTAGTAATAGATTAGATGCTAGAGCTAAACCCCTTGATCATGGTCTTTTTGGACGCAAGTCTAAGCAGCTGGTTGGCCTAGGATATGCAAACCACAATAATGTTGCTCCTATCCTTGATAATTTAGATAATGAAGAAGAACAAGAGTACATACCTAATTTGGAAAATCAACAAGATATGTGTGAAGATTGGGTCCCTTATACTAATCTCCTTTGGGAAGATTCAAATAATCTAGTATCTCATGAGACAGTTGCCAATTTAGAACAAGAGAGTGTGACTCTTGATGATATTAAAGCTTCCACATCTAGACATCCTAAGCATTCATGATGTAAGCATCCTAGTCGAGACTCAGAATCAGATTCTAATGAGTATGAATGGGACTCTTTCTTAGAATCTTCCATAGTTGATATGGATGTTGATGTTGTTCATACATATAGTTCTCAACCTGAGTTAGTCAACAAGTCACATGTAGGACTAGAGGATTTGAACTCGCATGTTGCCTTAGTGGATGATCTTTTACTTGTGAGGATGAATCTTGGTTTGGGTGGTTTAGGAAGTTACTTGATAGATTATGAATCTATAGTCACTAGAGATATCATTCATATTCACAATTTTGAACATGTCATTAATTTACCTCTTGTTCATCCTGACCTAATTGATTGGTCCCAATGCAATCAAGAACCTGAGCTCTTAACATTTCAAAATGACTATGAAATAGTATGTTATTTGAATGCCATTAAACCTGTAGTCTCTTCCACCAGTGAACCAGCTACCAGTATGATAGAGCCTGATATCAAGTACCTTAGTTGCAAGATAAAGAGAAAAGAAAAGAAAAAGAATAGGAGTTCTGATGGAAAAAACCACTATGTGGTGGTGTCAAAACCAAAAAAATTAAAAAGAAAGGACATATCCAAGGGTGAAAACCTCTTTGAGGCACCTAAGGATGAGGTAGTTGATCATCTTCCTAGTTATTTTCAAGATAGATCTTCAGTGCTTATTGAACCAATACAAGCAATCAATTTGGGTACATATGAAGCTCTGCAAATGGTACATTTGGCTCTGTCGTTGTCATCACAAGAAAAAGAAGTCTATACTAAGTTCTTACAAGAAAAGAAGATTAATTTTGCATGGACTTATTTAGATATGTCAGGGTTGGACACTAATCTTATTATTCATCACTTATCCATAGCTCCAAGTGTTAAACAAGTTAAGTAGAAATTGAGAAAAATGCATCCTCACATAGCTCTCTTAGTCAAGGTAGAATTAGAGAAAATCCTTGGTGAAAAATTCATAAGAGCTATTGACTATGCCGAATGGATATCAAACATTGTACTAGTTTCAAAACATGACAAAACCATTTGAGTTTGCGTAGATTTTAGAGATGTTAATAAAGCATGCCTAAAGGATGATTTTGAACTTCCTAATATAGACATGATAGTGGATATGACTGTAGGTTATGAGATTAATTCCTTAATGGATGGTTTTTTTGTATATAATTAGATTAAAATAGCTCCTGAAGATCAAGAAAAGATTGCATTTACTTGTGCGTGGGGTACCTATTGTTGGAATGTTATACCTTTTGGATTGAAAAATGTAGGAGCTACCTATCAATGAGCTATGACAACTATTTTTCATGATATGATGCATAAAAACATGGAAGATTATGTGGATGACACCTTGGCAAAGTCTAAGAAAAGAGATACACACTTAGATGATTTAGAAGTCATTCTAGATTGTATGGAACAATTTCAACTAAGGTTAAATCCTAAAAAGTATGCATTTGGAGTTACCTCTGGCAAATTACTAGGATTCATTATTTCAGCAAAAGGGATAGAGGTGGACCTTGAAAAATTTCAAGAAATTATGGATATGACACCTCCTAAAAACATTAGTCAAATGAGGAGTCTTCAAGGACATCTTCAATCTATAAGGAGGTTTATTTCACAGTTGGCAAATAGAGTTCAACCTTTCAACAAGAACTTACATAAAGGAGTCAAATGTATATGGAATGATGAATGTCAAAGGAGCATGAATAAAATCAAGAAATACTTGGCAAATCCTCCTATTTTAATGCCTCCTATCCCAGGGAAACCACTTATCCTATACATTTTAGCAACATAAACTGCCTTGGGGGCATTATTAGCTCAACTTGATGAACATGGGAAGGAAAGAGCAATATATTACATTAGTTGTAATCTTGTTTCATATGAGGTTAATTACACCAGTATTGAGAAAGCTTGCCTTGCAGTTGTGTTTGCTTCCCAAAAGTTGTGACATTATATGCTTGCACATACTATACACCTCATAGCAAAAATAGATCCACTCAAGTACTTACTATGTAAGGCTGCCCTCATAGGTAGACTTGCTAAATGGATGATGATCCTTTTAGAGTTTGACATAGAGTACATTGAGCATAAAGAAATCAAAGGACAAGCCATAGCAGATCAATTGGCTGATTTCCTAGTACAAGATGATGCACCTATTCAAGTTGATTTCCCAGATGAGCACCTCATGTATATCATTGAAAGAACATGGAAGATGTTCTTTGATGGGTCCTTTATGCAAAGTGGTTCAAAAGCTGGTGTGTTGTTTGTTTCTCCTCATGGGTATACAATTCCTAAATCGTACAAGTTATTATTTCCATGTACAAACAACATTGCTGAATATGAAGCTTTAACAAATGGACTTAAGATGGCCATAGAATGGAGAATTACAGAGTTACACAACTATGGAGATTCACAGCTGATAATCAACCAAGTCAATGATGATTGTCTAACAAAAAATGATAAATTGGTACCTTATAAGAAAATGGTTGATTCCTTGAGACTCTACTTCACATTCGTCTCATTTCAACAAATCCCTCAAGCAGAAAATTAGATAGCTGACGCTATGGCTATACTTGCTTCACTTCTTCAATTAGAGCAACATGAATCAAGATTTGAATTCCTGGTCAAAGAGTTACATTACCCTATCTATGATTCCCAAGAAAGTCATGTTATTTGTACCCTTGTTGGTTGTGAGTCATCTCATTACGGTGCCATTTATGCATACCTTCATGATGGAATTATACCTAAAACCTTTAATCAATCTGAATGTAGAAACCTTATTCGAAATGCCTCTCGTCATTCCCTTATCTGTGGTGATTTGTATAGGAAGGGTCTAGATGGAACACTTTTTAGATGCTTAGAAAAAGAAGAATCTGATCAAGTGTTAGTTGATATCCATGAAGGTATTTGTGGGGGACATTCTAATGGTCTTTCCATGGCTCGAAGATTGCTTAGGGCGGGGTACTATTGGCCCACAATGCAGACTGATGTAGTAGCTTTTGCAAAATCATGTGAAAAGTGTCAAAAACATGGTAACTTGATACATGCTCTAGGTAGGGAGCTCATTCCTTCTATTTCTCATTGGCTATTTTAGCGCTGGACCTTTGATCTTATTGGGCAGATTCATCCCAACTCATCATGTGGACACAAGTTTATTATCACTACCACTGATTATTTCACTAAATGGGTAGAAGCTATCCCACTTTCTGTTGCCTCGGGCTAGACAATTCCTCTATTTATTTTGAATCATATTATTTGTAGATATGGGGTGCCTTTTGAGATTATCACTGACAATGGAGGTCAGTTCAAAACTAAGGACCTTAAGCAACTTTGTAAGAAGTTCAAGATAAAACAACATTGGTCCTCTATTTATTTCTCGCAAGGAAATGGTCAAGAAGAAGCATCAAATAAAACTATTCTTAAAATATTGCATAGAATAGTTCATAGGAATGGTAGGGATTGGCACTTACAAATAAATCTAGCTTTGTGGGCCTATAGAACGAGTATTTTTACTCCTACTCGGGCTACTCCTTTTGCCCTTACACATGGTGTTGAAGCAGTATTACCTTTAGAGGTTGAGATTCCTTCACTTAGCGTTTCTCTCAAAGGTCTAGTTATAGATGAAGACTACTGTGACATGAGACTTCAAGAGTTAAAACTTCTAGATGAGGAATGCCAAACATCATTTGACCATATGAGGGTCTATCAAAAGCGCATGTCAAAAGCATTCAACAAAAAGGTTCACCCTAGAGAATTCCAGGTAGGAGATCTTGTTGTACATGAAAATCCTAAGAATCAATAGAATAGAGATAAAAAGGGTAAGTTTGAACCTAATTGGCTCGGACCTTACATTATTGCAACAAATTTTGGTTCTGGAGCCTATTTACTATCTACATCAGAGGGAGAACAGCTCCCTGATCCTGTCAATGTCTTGCACCTGAAGAAGTTCTATCCGTGATGCTCATTCTGTTTGGGGGCATATTTGTACATATTTATTGATCCTGAATAACATACAAAAAAATGATATATTTCAAAAAATAAAAAAATTTATATATTCCAAAAATACAAAAAAAATCTAAAAATTAAAAAATGAGTAAAAAAAAATCAAAAAAATCAAAAATTAAAAAAATACAGAAAAAATGCCTTGGTGAAAACCTAGCAACAGGCACCTTGGTAGCAAAAATACAAAAAAAATATTAAAAGTCCTGAATTTTTTTTAAAAATAAATAAAAATAAAATCCAAGTGGTGAAAACCTGGAAATGGGTGCTACTTGAGGCCTTTACACCCCTGTTTTTGAGCGTGTGTCCTCGACACTTAGCCTTTCTCCATCATGCCTTGTCCTTGTTGCCTTGGTTTGGAATTGGTCTTTGTCTTGGGGGCATAATTGTGTACACTTTAGTCTCTTGGTTGCGTTTGTCTTTAGGAGACTTCACAAGCGGTGTTTTTCAACACCACCCCAACTATATTTTTTAATACAACCTTTAGCATCGAGTGTTTTTCAACACTTATCGATTTGGTCTTACTTAGTTTTGTCATGTGATATTACCTACTTGCAAGCATTTGATCCTTATCCTCGAAACTTAGTATCAGTTAACAAACTTAAATTTTAAATGCAACACTTAATGGTTTACTTATATCATGATCTTTTCTTTGTGTGCCGACTGTTATTGATTTTTGTTGAGTGTCGTTGTCTGATAAGTCTCTCTGGGATGCATAGCTAGAGGACTTGGGGCATGGGGCATGTTTTTATTTGTTTTCTTCTTGTGGGTGTGGTCTTGAAACACTAGAGTGTCTCTTGTTGTCCCCTTGAAACACTTAGGAGATTTGAGGCATCATCCTTGACTGTTTTTGCACAACCATTCTTCTGGTCATCTTGGCATCTATGCCTCGATGCGAGCATGGTTTTACTACATTAAATTGGGTAAGCTAACATCAAAGTCATCTTGACCTTTATGTCTTTGATGCTTATATTAGAATCTTTCCACATTCCAATATGATATAAATCACATTCATATTTTCATAGTTGCACTTGTGACTAGTGATGATTGTGTGATTTTTTGATGTTTTTAAATAATGGCCCAATGATGAAAATTATTTTTTTACATTCTCTAATGAATGATGAACATAATAATCCTATGTTACAGTTGCTCTTTTGCAAGTACACCATTGCATTTTCATGTAGCTTGCATTATTAGACTTCATGTTAGTTTGCATTTTTAGGCTGCATTATGAGTTTGAGAGGGTTTTCTCTTCATCTTTCTTGTGGACTTTTAATCAATTGTGGTTACATTTTGATCTTTATTTCCTTGTCTTCTTTCATGATCTCAATGGAAATTTCTATCTTAAACAGTTGATTGATTTTGGAGCATTCTCTTTCTTATGGAACATTTTATATACTTCTTTATGTTTCTTTTCATCTCTTCCAAACTTCTATCTTCCATTTACTTTTACCCCACTTCTTTTCTTCTAAATCATCTTTGGGGCATAATATTTCATGCTTTTTGATCTACCTTGGTTTTGTGATTCTTATATCTTTTATCTTACATCAAGAACTTTATCTTTTGTTTGATTCGATCAATTTGCTATTTCTCCTCTATCTCATTTCGATTTCGATCATGAGGGGACAATACCTATCAACTTCAATCCTTGATTCAATTTTATCAATTTTATCTTCAACTTTTTTAAGTGAAAATTTATTTTTATTCTTTGTCCTGATGTGTTCCCGAATCGACCACACATCTGGGTTGTTTTGTGATCTCAAATCAATCTCACACTTCAATTTCTTTCTTTGACTACACGTGTTCCCAAATTGATCACACATTAGTCAAAGAGGGGCAAATGTATGCACCCTACAATGGTCGCCTAGACTATGGGCCCCCATCATTCAATTTATCAATTTATTAAATTTCTTGAATCAATGGTTTGCAATATTTTATTAAATCAATTCAAATCAATTTCCTTGATCAAATTTAATTGTTTATTTTTCTAAGGTTGATCATTTTATCCTTAGTCTTACTTAATTAAAAGCCAATTTTCCTTTTAATTAAATAAAATAAGTCCCCATTTAATTAAAATAAAACCTCTCTTTTAATTAAATTCTTCCACATTTAATTAATTAAGAGAAAACTCCTCTTTTAATTTAATTAAATATTTCCTATTTAATTAAAAGAACTTGCTCCCTTTTAATTAAATAAAATTCCCACTTAAATATCTCTTTGTGATGAAAAAGAAAAGAAAAGAAATAAAAAAATAAAATAAATCTTGTTCCCTCCACCTACCATCAATGTCTTAAATTTCCATATATGGGTCAAGAGGTGACCATACTAGGGGACTAAAACTTTGCTCAATATTGTAAATACCTTGTTTCTCATAACAAAGAAGACACTAGCAGCTTGACAGATGACATTAGCCAGTCCACATTGATAGACACTTCATGTTCTACTAGCCAAAATAACAACCACTCATCTACATTAACTAAGGGTAAAAAGAAAGTTAGTTTTTCAATTTCTTCCCCTCCTTCACCATCATCATCAAAGGACCCTAAACAAACACATTATGAAGAAATGGATAGGTTGATGAAGGAGTTTGATAAGAAGTATAAAGTACAATGCATAGGGGTAGGTGAGTACTAAATCTACTTATTTGATCCCCCACTCTCTCCAAGATCCCATGACAAACCATCATTCACCACTAAACTGTATCACACACATTTTGTCAAGGCAAGTGGAGTACCCCCAAGCATAGTAGATGAAATTAATAAACAAAATATTGACATTTCCCCCCATCTACATGGAAAAGGTTTTTATCTAATGAAAAAGATGGGATATACAAGAGAAGGTCCATTAGGGAAAGGGAAAGGCATTATCAAACCTCTTATAGCACAGTTTTGGTCCAACAAATCCAAAATAGGGGTAGGGTTTAGTGAACAAGGAAAGGCATAGGGCATCCCCGAGTCTCTTCCCAAGCACAGTGCTTCCACCTCTTCTACTCTGGCATGGGTATTGAAAGAAACAAGTGGCAATAGCAAGTAGGCAACTGATATAATAGATGTAAATCTATCTCTCCCTAGTTCATACCACACAAGAGGACCACTTTTGGACACCTCCAATGATGAAGAGGATGATGACTCCACCAAGTGGGACTTTGAATCATTATCCGAAGAGTCCATCCATGTCAAAGAATTTGATGTTGTTCACATTCCTATATCCAATGATTTCACTGCATAAGGATCCACCTCTTGTTTGGATCTTACTTCACCAAGAGTCAGAATGCAATAGAACAACATAGGGGCTACTACAGAATAGACACACCACACCACATCATATGACGATGATGAACATATTGAAGGATTCCAATTTCAAACCATATTTCATGACTTCTTTCCAGTAGAAGTCAAAGATGACTATTATGAGCCACTCACAAGCTCTACTTTTCCTGACACTTTAGAAGAAGTACACGTCATAGACCTAACTGATACATCATATGAGCCATATAATGAGATCATTTATTTGAACCCTGAGAAACCCTTTCCATATTATGAATCACTCTCCCTAGTGCATCTTGAACTCATTAGCTAGGATACAACTGAGCCTCACCATATTCCTAATTTTGAAACTGATCACAATGTCTTCATCTACCTTAACCTAGTTGAACCATCTTGTCCACAAAGAACCAAAGAAATTCACACATTTGAGTCTGATATCAATCATCTCAGTCATACTAGTACATGCCAAGTAGTTCATAGCCTTGAGGATCACTACCAAGTTGTAGCCGATCTTGAGAAAAAAATGGAAATAAATATAAGTGACACATCCAATGGTGAAAACCCAACTATGATACCCATTGATGAGATGATTAATACCTTACCTATGCACTTCGAGGAAAGATCATCCATTTAAATCGAACCAACTGAAAAAGTCAACATTGGTGTAGAATAGGAACCAAGGATCATCTATTTGGTGTAGTCTTTAAGCACAAAGGAAAGAACCACATTCACTCACTTCTTTATAGAGAGGCAAATAAATTTTGCATGGTCTTACGCAGACATGCCAGGATTAGACCCAACTTTAATCCTCCATCACCTCAATATTTCTCCAGAGGTCAAGCCGGTCAAACAAAAACTTAGGAAGATGCATCCTGACATAGCTCTACTAGTCAAAGTAAAATTGGAGAAATTGGTCAGTACCAACTTCATCTGGTGCCTAACATATGCGTCATGGATATCAAACATTGTGCCTATATCAAATAAGGATGGTAGCATATGCATTTGCATTGATTTTTGGGATGTAAACAAAGCATGTCCTAAAGATGATTTTCCCCTACCCAACATTGACACTATTATAGATCTGACAACAGACCATGCCATGTTTTCACTTATGGATAGATTTTTAGGGTATAATCAGATTAGGATTGCTCTAGAGTACCAAGATAAAATGGCCTTTACTTGTGCATGGAGCATGTTTTGTTGGAATGTGATGCCCTTTGGGCTAAAGAATGCAGGGGCCACCTATCAGTGAGCCATGACCACTATCTTTCGTGATATGATGCACATCTTTATGGAAGACTATGTAGATGATATCCTCACCAAATCCCATACTCGAGAAGAACATCTTCCCATCTTGGACTAGATATTTACCCGCTTAGAGGCATTCAAAGTTAGGCTAAATCAAAAGAAATGTGCTTTTAGCATCAAATCTGGCAAGCTTCTAGGATACATCATCTTAGCCAAAGGGACATAAGTTGATCCTAAAAAGGTATAGGCCATAGTTACCATGCAACTACCAAAGAACCTGAGTCAACTAAATTCTCTCCAAGGAAGGCTTCAATCAATTTGTCACTTCATTTCCTGGCTAGTAGAGAAGTGTTTGCCTTTCACCCACTTATTACACAAAGACATAATTTTCAAATGAGATGATCAGTGTCAAAAAGCTTTTGATTTACTCAAAACCTACTTGATGAATTCGTTAGTATTAGTGCTTCCAGTGTCACACAAACCATTACTATTGTATATTTCCCTAATTGAGAAATCAATTGGAGCCCTCTTAGCCCAAGAAAATGATCGAGGAAAGGAAATGACCATTTATTACATCAGTCACACCCTAGTTAACTATGAGTTAAATTACTCCTTTATTGAAAAGGTATGTTTGGCTATAGTTTTTGCTTCCCAAATGCTACACCATTATCTTTTGACACATAAGGTCAAGCTCATCTCCAAGATTGATCCCCTCAAATATATTCTTAGCAAAACAACATTAATAGATAGATTGACCGAGTGGGTCATGATCCTAAGAAAATTTGATATTGAGTATGTCGATAGGAAAGCAATAAAAGGATAGGACATCACTGACCAATTGGAAAATGAACCTATAGAGAGCTCAAATCCTATCTTAGCTAGTTTTCTAGATATGCACATTCTCCAAATAGAGCTAGTAACTTGGAAGTTCTATTTTGATGGTTCTTACACACACCATAGTTCAGGCGTCGATATTTTTTTCATCATGCCACTAGGTGTTACTATCCCCAAATCCTACAAACTAATTTTCCCCTACACCAAAAATATGGTGGAATATGAAGCCTTGTCTTTAGGCCTCAAGCTAGCTTTAGAATGGAAACTAACAATGCTAGAGGTTTATGGAGATTCCTAGTTGATTATCAATCAAGTCACTAACACATATTAGACCAAGGATGAAAAGTTATTGCCTTACAAACATATGGTTGACACACTTAAGGCATGTTTCATTCATATTACTTTTGAAAAAATCCCAGAGACAAGAACAAAGTAGTAGACACCATGGCCACCTTGGCCTCCTTGCTTCAGCTACCAGAGCAGCATGAGCAGTATGAGTTCTTAGTAGAGGAGGTGGTTCAACCCACATTTACTCAACCCAATTCCCTTATCATTTGTCATTTAGATGCTCCTAATTCCGTCTGGTATAACCCCATCATCACTTACCTCTACAATAACACCATCCCCTCTAACCTTTCATGCAACCAAAGATGTAATTTCATTCGACAGACCTCAAATTATACTTTGGTGGCTGATACGTTGTATAGGAAGGGTCTTGACAGTACTTTGTTTAGATGTCTTAAGAAGGATGAGTCGAGAGTCACTCTACAAGAAGTCCATGTAGGGGTTTGTGGGTCACACTCAAGTCATTTTAGATTAGTAGAGAAGATTCTCAGGATGGGTTATTTTTGGCCAACCATGGAAAAGGATTCTATCGACTATGTTAAGACTTGCAAAAAATGTCAAATCTATGGTAACCTTGTTCATGCGCCAACCCAAGAACTCAACCCTTTTGCCACACCATGGCCTTTTTATGAGTGGGTTTGATTGAATTGGAGCCATTCACCTGCCTTCCTCTAGCGGACATAAATGGATTATTACCACCATAGAATACTTCACCATGTGGGTTGAAGCGACACCACTTGCCGACCCTATGGGAAAAAAAATCTCTTCCTTCATCCTAAACAATATCATCTATTGGTTTGGAATACCTCATGCCATTCTTACTGAAAATGCCTTGTACTTTAAGAATCAAATAATTGACAAATTATGTGAGAAATTTAACATTATACATCACTCCTTGTAAATTTGTTATCCCCAAGGCAACTACCAAGCAAAGGCCACCAATAAGACCATTATCAACATTCTCAAGAGAATTGTCAATGATATTGGTAGAGATTGACATTTACAGTTGAATCCCATCCTTTGGGCCTATAGGACAAGTGTTCAGACACCTATAGGTGCAACACCCTTCTCTTTGGTTTATTGTTGTGAAGACATTCTTTCCTTAGAGGTTGAGATTCCATCTTTGAGAGTTACTCTTCATGATGTCCTATCAAATGAGGACTATCTAGTAGCCCATCTAGAGCAGTTAGAATTGTTAGAAGAACATCAACATGTAGCACATGAACACCTCAAGGTGTATTAGAATAGGTTATCAAGACATTACAACAAAAAGGTAAAACACTATGTTTTCCAAATTGGTGATCTAGTCCTTTGATAAAACCCCAAAAATCAAATTGCTAGGGAAAAGAAAGGAAAGTGGGAGGCCACTTGGATTGGTCCTTACATTATCACAGAGTCCTTTGGGACTGGCACTTACAGACTCTCAGATTGTGACGGTGATGATCTAGCAGAACCCATCAACAACATCCATCTCAAAAGATTCTATGTTAAAGACTTTGAGGAAACATATTATTAGCAAAAATACCAAAAAAATCAAAAAATAGAAAAAAAAAATTTAAAAAAAATGGTTCTAAAGAAGTGAGAAATGTCACCTTTGGTTTGAAAAGGGGTGAGAGATAGCACCTTTGGACTTTCCTAAACAACACAAGTCCTTTAATGCTTAAAAATAATCAAGACAGTACCCAAGCAACTGCCTCTGGACAAATTTTACTTGTTTGTGGTTTATCTACCACAATCAAGTTAATTTCACACATACCCCATTGAGAAACACTTGTGGGTTACAATTTAGTGGTTCTTTGGCATTATATGTAATTCACAAGTAGCAAAGATAGTTAGTATGATAACAACAAAGGGAAAATGACAAATCGGGAGAAACAAGGAGTTAGATTATGTATTGAGATAGTATAGACATGAATTACAAGAAAATCAATGCACATCTCAACTATCTGCCATGACTAATGATCCCCAATATTTATTTTAGCCTTCCTTCAACTCATTTGATGTCCCAAACTCTTTTCCTTGCCTCTTGCATCCCAAGTATAGCTATCCACGCCCACTTTTCACCTTTTGGCTCACTTTGGTCTCCTTGACTCTTTCAGTGCCTCCACATAGTCCTAACTATCTCCACAATCCAACAAATCTCACTCACATCCTTGGTTCACTTTCACCAATTGGAAATTTGTCAAAAATTAAAAAAAAAAATCGAAAACTTGTCAAAAATTATCAAAAAAATTCAAAAATTGTCAATTTTTTTAAAAAAAGTCCAAAGATTATCAAAAAAATCCAAAAATTATCAAAAGATTATTAAAAATAATCCAAAAATTGTCAAAAAGTATCAAAAAATTCAAAAGTTGTCAAAAATCATTTAAAAAATTCAAAAATTGTCAAAAATAATTAAAAAATCCAAAAATTGTCAAAAATCATCAAAAACATTCAAAAATTGCCAAAAATTATCAATTTTATTTTTCCAAAATTGTCAAACATTGCCAAAAATATTCAAAAGGGGTTAATAATTGCCAAACATAGCCACAAAATCTTGATAAATTAACAACACCTCAAAATTCATGTCAAACGTGGCTCACTTTAGCTCAAATAGGCTATATAATAGGTCAAAAATATTTAAATATGAAGTACCTCAAATATTATTAAGAGGCAATGTAGTTATGTCCCGAAACATCTTGGTGGGCTTTGGAAAATCTGGCACAATACAAATAGTGCAAGAGGCATCGATAGAGTCCCCTCTTCCTTCATCCTGTCAAGAACAACAATTCCAAATGGATTATTAGTCTTATTTATGTTGCAGTGGCCACACTTGGTCTACCCCCTTCAAAAAATATATCGATGCTATCTCGAAAGCCCAGATATTTGTCAGACTCTTTCATCATCACCTAATCGAGGGCACAAAATAAGTAAGCGTAAGCGTGAGAGCTTCCCCCCCCCCCCCCTCAAGTGTCTTTGTAAAGGTCCCTCAAGCACCTTTTAAGGCCCAAGCACCTTTTTCAGGCCCCCTTAAGCCCCTTTTTAGGCCCAAGCACCTTTTTTAGGCCCTCTCAAATGCCTTTTTAGGCCCAAGCACCTTTTTTAGGCCCCCGAAGTGCTTTTCTAGGCCCAAACACCTTTTTCAAGGCCCTATTTTGGCCTTTTCAGGCCCTTGAGACACCTGTTTAGGCCTGAATGCCTTTTTCAAGGCCCTATTTTGACCTTTTCAAGCCCTTTGAGATGTCTTTTTAGGCCCAAATGCCTTTTTCAATGCCCTATTTTTGCCTTTTCAAGCTCCCAAAGTGATGTTCTTCAGCCCTTAAGCGCCTTTTTAGGCCCTAGATGCCTTTTCCAGAGTCCAAACATCCTTTACGGAGGCCTGAGCACCTTTTTCAATGCCCTTCTTGGCCTCTTTTGGCCATCACAAGCCTCCCATAGGTCCAAATGCCTTTTCACAAGCCTCATGAGCATTCATCTTAGTGCACACCTAGCAAAAATCCTAACGTTGGCCCTATGCGTGTGTGTAAAGGCTATTGATATATATAGTCTTGTACCTCACAATTTGTGGTTTAGCACTTCCTACATTTTCCACGATTAACTGCTATGACTCTCCAACCGTTACACAAATTTGTACTCATCTTTCCTTGAAAGCCCTCACAGACATTTAATTCCCTGTTTAGAAGTAAAGGTTTTCCTTACTCTATGGATCGTATTGTTGCCACTTTTACAAAGAATAAAACCTTTCCAATATTTTTCAAAAATTCAAAAAACATTTGAATTTTCCCAAAATATCCAAAAATATTTGAATATTCTTAAAAATTCCAAAAACATCCACAAAGTCCTAAAAATGCCAAAAACATCCAAATACATTGCAAAAAAAAAAAAAAAACCACAAACCATGTTCATCCAACACATTAACATTACTACTAGTTGTCCTTTTTCTTGCCACAAAAATGAAAACAAATTTTATTCTATTATGATGATAATGACAACATTACATTCACATATACTCTGCGGATCATTTATTTTGGTCTCCCTGGGAGAGGTGGCAAGACAAGGTGTTTAATTAATGGCGTTCCTTCAGACCTAGCTCCTAACAGAGAAGCCCATTGTGTCAATCCTCTACATATCCACACCACATCCATGGGAATCAGAAACCTACCACTGCACAACTACACAATTAGGATTTGTACAAATTCCCTACCCACAAACTACATCTTTCATTAGTTCTCATTCAGGAATGCCTGATGATAAAGTCCCATATAATAGGAAGCTTCTTGATGTACCTTTGCCATCCATCGCATATCCACAAACACATTCTCCACTAGTTTTTTTATTCTTGGTACATTGATCACTTGTTGGGCCACATCCTACTCTTGCTGCATTTGATCAGTTGCCATTCTTCAATGCTCCAGATCCACTTTTGTCTCACCCAATTGATTTTGCAACTGTCTC
This sequence comes from Cupressus sempervirens, assembly GCA_028749045.1. Taxonomy (NCBI): domain Eukaryota; kingdom Viridiplantae; phylum Streptophyta; class Pinopsida; order Cupressales; family Cupressaceae; genus Cupressus; species Cupressus sempervirens. The sequence goes on along the minus strand of CM053792.1, from coordinate 104,470,308 downwards.
ACCTTTGGCTCAGTCAATACTAACCACTCCTGTAGTTTCAATGATAGGGAGTTTGACTTTGCAATCACCTTCCTGAATGACTTAGATTGTGACTGCAACAACACCAGCTCATTTTGCACACTTTCTAACCCCATTTGTGCCATCTTTAGGGATTCTTGCAATCTTTGAGCTTGCGACCGCTCTACCCACATCCCTGTGTCATTCCCTTCTAAATGCAATTGCTCCACACATAGTTCTACTTCTAGTGATTACACTTGTGCCCACTCTATATTCACTACTACTTGGAGCCGTCTTGCCTTAGTTTGCGCTCGATCTTCCCGCACCTTCTCTGTCAATCCCAAAATAAACTCGACTTCCTATTCAACATTCTCTACTCAAGCTCTCTCTATAGCTAACATTCTCTAAAATTCTTCCATGACACTTGATGATTGGTCTCCACCCCTCATCTCTTGCCATGACTCCTCCATATTTACCTTGATCACTTCCCCTTCCACTGATCCTTGTCCCGGGATTCTGAGTCTAATCAACCGACCTGCTCTGCTCATCCCCTCACCCACACTAATATCTCCCACATCCCCTAGACCTTTTTCTTTTTAATTTTAAGGAGATTTTATCTCCCTCACCTCCTCCTTTGCTTTAGACATACTCTTCATCATCTTAGGTGGCCTATTCTCTGCTTGTGTCATTAGCTCATCGTCATCCACTACCACCTGCAATGCTTATTGCACTGTAGTCCCTGACAACATCATTAATGCTAACAAGGGTATTTCTTCTACCATGATCCCCACATCTTTAGGTTGTGCCAAATCCCATCCCACCTAACTTGATTCAACTTGTATTTCAGGTTGATGCACTAGCTCCTCAAAGGTTCACTGAATGCACTTTGCTCTTCACCCTTGCATGGTCCACTTTCCCTGGCTATCATCACCTTCCTGCTATGACTGATCTGTTGAGCTTGACATGCTTTCACTTACATAATGCCTCATACTTCTCAATTAGTCCAACAACCACATTTTACTCTTCACCTTGCTTCATTCCATTCCCATGCTATATGCTTGTTTATGGCTGTCACTCACTTGAACTCACTCTTTAATGACCTTACCATGTGTTTGCTTCCTACTACACTCATACCAGGTACATTTCCACCATTCCCATGCCATATTGACCACCAAATTTTTTTTTCCAACACACACTCCATGCATTCTACTATCGATTTCCACTACCACATCTCATAATTTATTGCCCAACCATTTAGTAACATAGTTTGAACAAATTTTACACTATTGCACACAACTTTTAGCACTACTGGTCTGTAATTACTAGTTTTTCTATTGTCATGCACTTCTAGTACCTCGATGATGTACATGACTAGAGGTACCAGGATGAAGTCATGATACTTTATTTGCCTTTGATTTTTTGATGTTCAATTCCAGTGATCCTCTGATTTCATGCATTATTGGTGTCTACTTGTAAGTGTCTCCTCTCATTTGGAAAGCCATGTGTACCTTGACCAATTTTGTACGATATCTTAGGTGAGAAATTTATCTTTCATTTGATTATTTGTGTGCCTATTTTTGTTAATTTCAGTTATAACATTTGTTTTTTAATAAATTGTCATACTTTTCATGTACATTATCCATGATTGGTGGTACTTTTTGGCATGACATTGTATTCATATCACCATAGCTAAGCTAGTGGTGGTTGTACTTGGTCACTTTTTATTAAACACTCTATGATGATAGTTAGTTTGCATCTCTTTAGAATAAAAGTGACAGTTAGTTGCATTCATCTAGTTTGCATTTTCATCTTGGGTCTCTTGTGAACACACGGTTGGCACATCAATTAGGATAACAAACACATACGACTCTTATCAACAGTGCTCAACAACAAGGCTACAAACAATGAGTAAGGTTATTCAACACCAAGTCACCACCTAACATACTAGTGCAATGGTTAACACTCTACTATTGTGGACTCGGTCTCATCACAACACTACCATCTTGCATCACACATCATTCTCGCCTATCATCTATTCTGCCTATTGCATTATGTGGCTTTTAAATCTGAAATAGTTATGGTCACTAATTTCTCCTATTATATTGTGTGACTTTCAAATCTCAAACAACTTTGGGTCATTATCCATAACACGATTACACATATTTTATGCATTCATTATTTCACCCATTCTTACTTGGATCTCAAGTTTCATTTGTAAGTTTCAACTCTCAAATGTTGAGCCCCCTTCCTTCCCATCTTTTCATCTCTAGCATAATCATTTTCTTCCATACATTTCTTTCCATCTATCATTTCTTTTCCTTGCATTTCACCTTCCATTCAGTTCATTTATCATTATCCTATCATCTCATCATATCTCATTTATCGCATTTCATTTCATTCCATCATTTTCATTACCCTTAAACATATTTCACTTCTCAAATCAGATATATAAAGTCCATGATATGACAAGTGTACAAGTTTGAACATCAAAATGCACGAATATCTCAAATATCACAAGGATTGAATAATCAACATCCAAAGGTCAATCAACATCAACATAACAAGGTCCTCATCCTAAATGACATACATGATAAGCTAACAAAAGCTCCACAAATCAACTCTATGTCACACCACTTGCATCATCTATCTGTGTCTGATCATAAGGTTCTTGCTCACTGGGGACACTCATCCCATCTCGAAGAATCAAACATCGAACAATGACTTCAATTTTTCATCACACTTGATCATCCTACATCAATCAACTCTCAACATCTAGCTATTTAGCTACTGATTGTTGGAGTTGATGAAATCCAACTTTGAAGACACCTAAGATCACCTACATCCAAAAACCTGTCAAAGGGAAGCCAAGGAAGGAAGAGCATGGAGCTAGGGAAAAACCCTAAATGGACATGAGAGAGAAAATATGCAAACACTAGAAAATATGTATTTACAATATGCAAGAATGTGATATGTGAAATACAATGAGGGAGCTCGAATATAAAGAGCTCAAGGAATCTCCTAGAACAAGCTAGAAGACGCTAGGAGATAAGTGTGACAACTAAGCATACATCCACATGAGGTGGAAAGTTCTCGAACAAGGTGAGAGGATAAGTATGACTTAGGAGAGAACAAACTCCCATATTTTCAATAAACTCCTAGCCTACAACTAATAAATGAAATACATTTACCTACATAAGCTTAAGTAAATAGAATACATAAATAATAATTAGTTATTTACTCTAACACCCCCCCTTAAGTGCAACTTAGGGAAATTCCTTAAGCTCACAAAACTAAGAAATGCAGAATGGGTCTCGACAACAAGGCCATGTTAGGTACCCATGTACAATGCAAAGAGATGCAACCTCTGTAAATAGGGAAAGAGGGAAAACCATGTGGGAAAAACCCTCCCCCCAAAAAAGGTAAGAACCTAGTGAAGAACTAAAGAAGCCTCCAACTAGGGAAATGTCCCCTAAAATAGGAATAAGGAGTGATCATGAAGAGCATCACTAAAGCAGGAAGAAGCCACAAAAACTGTCATCAAGAAAGAAAACTACTAATCTGAAGAACTTCCATGGAAGAAGAAGGCACAAACCAAGCATGTCTATATGGTAGATGATCCATCTCATCAAAATGCATAGGTAGCCAGCCACTGCAATCGCCTTGTATGTAGGACCAACCACTGAATACATAGTTCACACTATTGAACCATCGAACCATGGATGCATTAGAGCAACAACATAACCCCCCCTTAATGTAGATGGGGTGAGATGATAGGCAACTGAGAAGGTGGGCCAAAAATCTCCTATAGACAAACCAAGAACGACGAGAGAGGAAGAGGTACAAACACCTATAAAGACATGGTCACAATGATGCTGCATGGGGCTAATGTCATGGAAGAGACACTCACTTGACAAAGGGAGAAGGCCTAAAATAGCAAACAACTATCCCCTCCATGGTGCTTTATAAAAATAGTGCAAGTACAACTGACTCAAGAACAACGTTCATGAACCCAAAATGCAAAAGTGATGCTTTATGTTAGTGTATATACATAAGTTCTTACAAATGATGTCTACAATGATTAGAACAAAGAAAAAGATGACAGAAAAGAAAGTATTGCATAAAATAAAAGAAACCATGCTAGGAAAATGATCCTCGGGCCTGAAACACTTAAGATATCCACCATATAGCAAAAATACCAAAAATATGATAGAAAGAGCATGGGCCAAAATTTAAGGAAAAGGACTACATTTCTATTCATATGACAAAACTAGCTTTCCAAAAATATAACATTTTCAAAAAACTGACATGGGATGCAAAAGATATGCATGCCAGAGTCAAAAATAGAACTTCAAACTTCAACTAAAAAAATGAGCAACAAAAATGCATTAAAATTTGAAAATACCTACACCAATGTCTCTATCTTGGAACTAGCTTTTTGGTGCTTCTTTTGGATCGAAAAAATACCTCAGTATGCTCAAGTTATGGCCAAAAAATTGAAGGTAGGTCCAAAATGACCTTGAAGGAGAGGCAAGAAGGTGTTGATGCAGTGCTGATGTCAGTAAAACACTGCATTAAATTTGATGGCCCAACAGTCATCGTAGCAAAATTGAAGCCACATGGCATGCCATGTGGCAGGTCCACATGGTAGCCACGTGGAAAAATTTGACGTGGCAGGGGTGATGTAGTGGGTCCACATGGCAAGGTGCCACATGGCACCTAGGCCATGTGTCACCCCCACACATTGTCATGTGGCTACAAAAATGCTGATTGGTCTGACAACTATGCTAGCTGCTGAGTCTGCAGAGTAGCATAGGGGTGGTTACCTCTAGTGGAGGCGGCAAGAACTGGCAGAAGGAGCTAGTGGAGGCGGCGGAAAGTAGTGTTGCGGTCGCGCAACTAGCTGCGACAATTGCAAGCTAAGCACTGGTGGAGCGTAAGTTGCCTCATGGTGGCGTGCGAGCACTACTGTGGCGGTGACCCTTTTTAAAAATTTTTTTCTCGACCCTGTGTCCGTATGATTTATACGGATACCCGTAACCAAATTTGTTTTGCCTCCTAGAGCTTTGTCTCCAAAATTGAAAAGTTTTATATGAATCCTAATTGCAAATGGCCTTTCGAATCCAATGGCAACATCTTTTTAGATCTAAAGTGCTCCAAAAAATTGCTGTCCCCTAATTTAAAGAAAAATGCACAAACAAACTAGGGTTTGTGACTTCAAATCACGGCTTCAAAAATCCTTCAATCAAGTAGTAGCAAGAAGGCTCTAATACCATGTTGAAGTTTATGAAATCCAACTCCGAAGATGCCCAAGATCACCTGCATGCAAAAACTTGTCAAAGGGAAGCCAGGGAAGGAAGAGCATGGAGCTAGGGAAAAACCCTAAATGGACATGAGAGAGAAAATATGAAAACACAAGAAAATATGTATTTACAATATGCAAGAATGTGATATGTGAAATAAAATGAGGAAGCTCGAATATAAAGAGCTTAGGGAATCTCCTAGAACAAGCTAGAAGATGCTAGGAGATAAGTGTGACAACTAAGCATACATCCACATGAGGTGGAAAGTCCTCGAACAAGGTGAGAGGATAAGTATGACTTAGGAGAGAACAAACTCCCATATTGTCAACAAACGCCTAGGCTAAAACTAATAAATGAAATGCATTTACCTAAGAAAGCTTAAGTAAATAGTATACAAAATTAATAATTAATTATTTACTCTAACACTGGTTCTATCTTGAACTTTTTATTTATCCTACTCTGTATCTTGAGATGGACATGTTTGTTTTCCCCTACTCTGCATCCTAAGGGGGGGCACTTTTTCTATCTACCCAATATCATTTGATTTATTTTGCACTTCATGTTGTGACTACACATTCCCTGTCAACTGTTCTCATCAACATTTTCAAAAATAAAATTGGAATATTCTTATTTTGTACATTCCTTTTTTTTGATTTCATTTCTGAGGGAGTAGTATATTTGGGTATCAATAGTATACTAGGGCATCAACAAGTATCAACAGTATATCGAGGCATCCAAATTTATTGGGGCATCAAAAATTTTCAACTATAAAAAATGTTCTACCCCAACCAGTATCCATATCAAATCGGGGCATCTAAACCAGGGCATCAAAAATTTTCAAATATAAAAAACATTCTACCCTAGCCAAAATTTCTAACATCAAATCAAACAAAACTGGGGTATCCAAGAAAAACATCATCATATAAAAACATCAATTCATCAACAATTAGACATCAAGTTATTGACAATCATACATCATATCAACCTCAAAATATCAAAACATTATTGATTAGACATTCAATCATCATAATTTGACCTAAATTAGAAAACCAAGACAATCTTTGAACTAATATGCTTTTCATATTAGCTCAAAGAGGGGCATTTGTAGACAACCAAAAATTGGCAAAGACATAAATTATGCAATTTTGATCAATCAACACAAATTAAGGAGGAAATCATAGAAAAATAACAAACTTTCATATTAAAGATTACATTAGGTCATTAATCGATTAAATCATCTATCAAATTAATAAGACCTAAATAAACTTCAAAAGAAGAGAAAAACAATTCAAAATCATAAAATGGAATTCAAAAAGGAGAGGGAAAAGACAAACTTTTGAGAATAAATGGAACTTTTATTAAATCAATAAATCCATTTATTCTCACAAAATGAAAATCCTCCTTTAATATAGAGAATTGAAAGAAATCCACATTTAACCTTAAATCATGACTTTTGGGCTCCTCCTCTCTTCTCTCATGAGACATTTTTGTTTAAATAAAAGCCACATTTAACCATAAATCATGACCTTTGGGCTCATCCTCTTGTCTCTCATGAGACATTTTTGTTGAAATAAAGTCACATTTAGCCATAAATCATGACTTTTGGGCTCCTTCTCTTGTCTCTCATGAGACATTTTTGTTGAAAAAAAAGCCACATTAAGCCATAAATCATGACTTTTGGGCTCCTCCTCTTGTCTCTCATGAGACATTTTTGTTGAAATAAAAGCTAAGACTTTTGAGCTCCTTCTCTTGTCTTTCATGAGACATTTTAGTTGAAATAAAAGTCACATGGAGCCTCCAATCAAGAATTTTGGGCTCCTCTTCTTGTCTCTCATGAGACAATTTCAATTTCACTTCTATCCACTAGTGAAAGGTAAAACCCAAATTCCTACCTCAACCCCTCCTAAAATCCTATAAATAGAATGAGAATTCAAGAGCAAAAGGAACCCAAGTTTTAGGCATCTGCATTATAGGCATATTCAAAGTTGTCATATTGAGCATATTAGCATTGTTATTCTAGCAAGCTTATGCCATTTTGATAGCATTTTAGTTTAGTTTTCATGTTATTTAAAATCATCTTAACACATGTTTAGCTCATTGCATATTCATTTTGATAACATTCTAAGAGTTTTTATTAGCATGTAATCTGCATTTTTATCTTATATCTTGCATACATATTGATAGATCTACAGTTTAACCATACTTCTCATTCTAGAACTATCATTGAGATGTTGGTCTGAGAGTAGTCTTAGTGGTTATAGTTAGAGAAACATGAGACATTTGTAGAATTTGCATTTTGACAATGATTTCTTGGGTTTAGTCTAGTTGATTGTCATTTTATCAACACTTTGCATCAAGGTCTCATGAATACATGAATATACCATGTCCACTAATCTTAGAATCAGAATGTGCATTTTCTTCATTCTACAACTCGGTATCTAAATGTAGCTTGGCTCCTGAATGCAACTTGGCATTCACAGGTTGTGACTTTTTAGTTATTGAGACTTGCTGTTGGTTTGCAAATTGATTTGTAGCATCTTCTTCAGTAGGCATTCCTTCATAGAAATATACAAATGATTTGTATTCTTCTGGTTGCTTTGTAGTTTTAGCCTCATGTACTTCTATAAACTCATAAAAATTCACATTTGCACTTTCTACAATTTTGTTAGTGTTAGTATTTAAACACTTGTAGGCTTTACTTCTTGTGGAGTAACTAAAGAATATACCTTCTTCACTTTTTGCATCAAACTTTCCACTCCTAACATCTTTAAGTATATAACATTTACTTCCAAACACCTTAAAGTATTTCACATTAGGTGGATATCCATACCATAGTTCAAAGGTGTTGAATGAGTACCTTTCTTGACTTGCACATGGTTCAAGGTATATACAACATTACTTACAACTTCTCTCTAGTATTTTAGAGCAACATTCTTCTCCATCATGAGTGTTCTGATGTAGTCCATTATAGACTTCTTTCTTCTTTCAACAATTCAAATTTGTGGAGGGGTTCTAGGTGCAAATGTATGCCTTTTGATTCCTCTATTACTATAGAACATCTCAAACTCATTTGAAGTGAATTCTCCTCTATTTAATCTCAAACGTTTTAGACTTTTACCTGTCTCTTTTTTAACTCTTGCCAAGAACCACTTAAACATTTTAAAAGCATCAAATTTTTGCTTTAGAAACATGACTGTCATCATCCTAGAGTAATCATCAAAAAATAGCATTATGTACTTATCTCCTTTGTAGATTTGTACTTCAATAGGTCCACACAAGTCAGTACGAACAATTTCTAGTATTTCTTTAGAGGTATAAGCTTTACTTATAAAGCTTGACTTTGTCATCTTGCCTAACTGACATTGTTTGCATATTATATTATTAGGTTTCTTCAACTTAGGAAAACCTCTAACTTTTTTCATGTTACTGATACTAATCAAATTATCAAAATTAACATGACATAATCTCTTGTGCCAAAGCCATACATCATCAAATTTTGCAATATTACTAGTAACATCTATATCCAAATATAATAGATTACTTATAGTTTGATTACCTTTTCCAATCAAGTTTCCATTTGTGTCATATATCTTGGTAGTTTTATTTTCAAACTCAACTTTGCATCCCAAATTATTCAATTGTGACACACTTAACAAGTTATAATTCAATCCTTCAACATAGTATGTATTGTCACATGAAAGCTTGTCTGTGAGTTTGATAGACCCTTTTCCTTTTATCAAGCATGGTGCATCATTACCAAACCTTACACTATTTCCATCATATCAAGTTAAGATAATGAACTTAATTTTGTCTCTAGTCATGTGATGTGAGCATCCACTATGAATAATCCATTTATTATTCTTGTTTACAAAGTCACAAGTGCAATTGCCTCATACTCATCAGATTTGACCTTCATTGCAACATATACCACTTCATCATCATGTTCATTAGAGTCATGTTCATCAATAATGTAGCATGAATTCTTCCCTTTATCTCTGTTGGTGTAAATAAGTATTTACTTATTACACTTACTTAAGTTTTACTTAGGTTAATGCATTATTTAATTCTTTTGCATTATTTTATTATTGTTTTAGGTGAGACACTTAGGAGTTTGTGTACTCTCATTGAGTTACACAACTCTAATTATGCACATGGTGTCTACATCATAGGAGTATGCATCATTCACTGAGTTGTCATGTTGACAACATAGTTATCCACACTCCTCATTTAGCACATGTTGTCGACACCACTAATTTGCGTGCTACACCATTGTAGGCTTATCCTCACATTATCACACTTAATCTCGTGCTCAATGGAGGATAACCCATATATAGTGGACATGTACCTGATTGTATGACCTATCATGATGCTAACTTCTATGCATTCTAGAAGCTCTCCTGAGGCCTTTATATTCAGGCACTCCTAGTGTACTCTCAACGAGTTATTGAATGAATATTGTGATTCTGATCATACTCTGTTTATTTTGGTCTACTGTGTGCTTGTGTTGAGTTCTTTAGTTCTTGGGTGAATTTTGGCCTAAGCCAAATTCTTACAATCTCTATAGTCTCTTTCATCATCTTCTCTTCTATTTTTGTGTTTGTTTCATTCTCTTTAGTTCTTCTTTCGTGTACATCTTGCAGCAATATGACCATGTGCAGCAATATGACCAACTTCATTGCAATTGAAACAAATGATGGGTAACTTACCTTTGAATTTGCCCTTTCCTCTGTAAAATCATCTTGCCAACAATGCTTCCAATTGTTCAATGTCTTCCTCATATGTGTTGCTATCACTAGATGCATATTTTATCTTTCTTTTCTTCTTCTTTTACTTTACCTCCTTAGAATCCTTCAATAACAATTTTGCTTTGAATGCTGATTCAATACATTCTAGTTTGTAGCTATCAAAATTGGATCGCTCAAAAGTAGCAAGTCTATGAATTGTAGAAACTCTTGACTCTTGAATTGTAAAAACTCTAATGGCATAAGCAAGTAATAATGTCCTCAATACTTTACTTAGCATATTATCATCATCTATTTTACCAGTAGCACCTTTTATTGCAATAACAACTTTTTTTTATCCTAGCAACATATTGAGCAATATTCTCACCTTCTTCCATTCTCATGCCATCAAACTTACCTTTGAGACTCTCTAACTTGGCTCTTTGAACATTCCTCCATAGATAGTGGCCAGGGTATCCCACATCTTCTTTGCACTATCAAGACCTTTGATAACATCAAACTCAGCATAGCTTAGGGCAGAGGCAATCTCCAACATTGCCTGATTGTGTTCTTTCTTTTCCTTCATATCTTCAACAGTTAGGGCTCTTGTTGGATCAACATGCTCTACTAAAATGAAAGATTGTGCATGATCTCCAAGTCCTCCAAGGTTTAGCTTCATCAAACTTTGCCATGCAGGAAAGTTATCTCTGTTGAGCTTGAGTACTTCTCTTTTTGACATCTTGATCTTTGTGCTTCTAGTACCTTAAAAGTAATCCTCTTAAGTAGATGTATCTAATACCAATTGTTGGAATTCTTTTAGAATAACTGAGAGGGGGGGAAAATCAGTTATTCAAGGTCTAGATGTACAAATAAAACTTGTCACACTTCAATGAGCCCATAAAACATTCATACCTATGCATGCATTCATTGTGTATCAACTAACACTTACATGTTACTGTTAAATCAACTTGCAAAAACGTAAAACATGAAATACAACACATCCATTGGCACATTTGACACAATAATTTAACGTGGAAACCCAATTTGGGAAAAACCACCAGTAACATGCTACTTCATTTTTCACTCTTTTGAAGTGATGCCCTATTAAATTCCAACCCTGTTATAGGTTACAACACACATGTTTAAGTGTGACCCAGTTAAGGGATTTTAGTCACCCTATTAAAAGTGAGCATTCTTAGAGGACTTTAGGCCATTCACTTGGAATGCCACCCTATTAAAGGATTTTCCAATGACTGTTAAGTCAACCTTACTCCAAAGGATTTACCCTAGATTGATACAATTGTTAGAAAGTAACAGTAGAGTTTTGATATGATACAACTTACAACCTCACTTGTAGATTAAAGATATTTTTTCAATCCTCAACTCTACTTGGTTTCAATTCTTTGTAGCTCTAACAGCTTGTTCACCCTTCAAGAATTCACCCTCTTAAGTCTTCTTTCTTAGTATACTATTGTAGACTCTTCTCTTGGGTCACTTGATGAAGTAAAACCCTTTTTCCTTCTCCTTGTCATATTTTTGAACAAAAATCTCTAACTCTCTTACTTCATGACCAAACATTCCTATATATAGGAAATTAGAACATTTTCCCACTCATTAACCATCATCTAAATTAGGGTTTAAGATGGATTAGGTAGGATATAGTGTATCTACCCAATATCTTGTCTTCTCTAGAAACTTCTCTTAGAATCCTTTTGAATTTGCCTAAAAAATAGTTTACATAAGATTCTATGCTACTAGCTCATTAATCTTATCTTCCTCCTAATTCACAAGTTCCAAGAAAACAAACTTGTCGACTTTTATTTGAAAAATCTTTGATCTTTGTCATAATGTAGCGACTCGACATTATCAATCTTCTAATGCTCGACATGTACTACATCACTCAACATCAATTGTAAAATTACTCAGCATCAATAGGATTTTATTGGTGCTCAATATCAAATGAAAGTTACTTGACATCTACTAACTTGCTCAACATCCACTAGAATTTGTTTTCACTCGGCTCCAACTGAATTTTTTCTCAGCTTGAACTAACTTTGCTCGACACCTACTATCCACTTTGTCAAGCTTGGAAAATGAACATTTTTAAACTTATTATTCTGATCTTTCTTTTGTAATCTCAAGTAGATCATCAATACATTATGTTATCACTGTCTTAATTGATTGATGTATTTCATTACATAATCATAACTCAACCTTTCGTCTAGGTACTTTTGTTACATCTTGTTGATCAAATCTCCCTCATCAATCAACTAAGTGATAGTAGTTGAAACATATAAGCAATTATCTTACCAACAAATAGTAGCTTTGACATCAGTGACAAAACAATGATTGAAACACATAGTCTTCTTCAAAAATCTTTCTAATCAGTGATCTTTTCAATCAGATATCAATAGTATTTTCATTTCACAAGATAAGTACTTGAATGATATGTTGAAAAGGTTTGGTTTGGAGAGTTGTAAACCTATTGGTACATGCATGATAATTGGTCACAAGTTATCCAGTAAAGATGATACACCTACAATAGAGCAGAAGAACTATAGATCTATCCTTGGAGGTTTGTAGTATCTGACTTACACCAAGCCAAATATAGAAAATGTAGTTGGGATTGTAGCTAAATTTCAAGTTGATCCCAAGGAGTATCATCATGCAATAGTAAAGAGAATATTCAAATATTTGAAAGGGACATTTGACTATGGAATTTGGTATGACAAATCAAGTGATTTCACTCTATGTACATATACTAATGCAGATTGGGCAGGTAGTATGGATGATAGAAAGAGCACTAGTGGTGGAGCATTCTTTCTTGGAGGAAGATTGGTTTCTTGGCTAAGAAAGAAGTAAGATTGCATTTCTCATAGTATAGCTGAGGTAGAGTACATTGTAGTAGCAAATAGCTGTAATCAAGTTATGTGGATGAAGTAGATGTTGAAGGATATCAGAATTGAGTTTGAAGAACCTTTTATCATTTATTGTGATAAGACAAGTATGATGAGTATGTCTAAGAATCTCATATTTCATTCTAGGACTAAGAATATATCTATTAAGTATCATGTGTTGAGACAGAAAACAACTAAAAAAGAGATCAGATTGCAAATATCTTTATGAAGCCTTTTCCCAAAGATACATTTGAGTACTTGAGAGGTATGCTTGGGGTTATGCCCTTGCCTACTTCTAAGTAAATGATGTGGAAAGTGCATTAGCCCAATGGTACAAAGTACTATTGTTAGCCTAGACTGAATGTTGATGCTTCCTGTATGGGGGAGTATCTATGATGATATGAGTCACTGAGGACTCTTGGTATTTGGAATTGAACAATGTATTTGGACACTCGAGCTAGTTGAAGACTTGGTGCAACATAATAGCAATTGGTATTTGAGATTGAAAAATTTGGCATTGATGTTAATGGGGGAGAGTATGAATGAAAAAAAATCTCCTAAATTTTTGGGGAGAAGAACTCCTAAGCAATGGGATAGAGATATCTCTTTAGGGAGATTTAGAAAGATTCATGAAAGAAAGTAGGAATATGCACCTAATTTATTGTTAATTTTTTAGTGTGAAGTAAACAATTGATGTCTAAGAGAAGACGTATTCACTTGTTGTGCACTTGTTGCATTAAGATTTATTTATCTTTTGAACATCTAATGCCTATCCTAAAACTCAGAGGATTTCACACTTTCTTGATGAAGGGGATTTGAGAAGATGAGAGCAATAGCAACAATAGAGTATTACTTGGTATTCTTGGAACTTAAATCTTTTTCACCTATGTTTCTATCAATGCCAAAGGGGGAGATTGTTAGCATGAATGTTGATGATACTACTTTGGGGGAGTATCCTGAGCATTGGAGAGTATTGACATGTTGCATTTATGACTATGTTTGTCATTGATGTCAACATGGCATGGTTTCTGTAAAGACTGGTTGAGTAGAAAATATAGATCTTAATGGTATAAACAATGGCTAATTATCTGCTGATGTGTAGTCATGGATATGTTCTACACTGTGTCCTAATAGCATGGTCGAGTGCATAGAGTCTAAGTCAAAGACGTATGAAAGTTGTACTTCATTTGTACAAAGAGTAGTTCATAGACAAAGTTTTCAAAAAGTAGTTCCTAATGTTTTTTTGCTATCTTAAATATGAGATGCAATGAGAATATGTGCAATCAGAAATTGTTAGAGGATAGTTAGTTGATGATGTCAGTGAGTGTGCAAGTGCTAGTATCACACATGTGAAGTTTTTTATAGACTATGAGCCAACAGTGCTATTGTAATTGTAATTAAATAATTATCTTATTATAATTAATTGGGAAAACCTCAAGACCGACTCAAGGAATTATTATGAAGATATTATATAATGGAAAGATGTTTTCCTTGTTTGTAAAGGAGTATGAGCATGATGTGATCACTGTATGAAGTGTGAAGTGTGAAAAGGAGCAGAGTGCTTTAGGAATGTGTGTAAGTGATCTAAGGGATTATTGGATGCAAGATTTGTGATTTGGTTACAAGATTAGAAGGAGCAAAAGTCTGGTTGATAGGATAGAGAAAGATGAAGGAACAATATAGTATAATTATATTATTTTGCAAGGAATAATATAGAGATTATTTGGACAATGGGTTCATTGGTCTTTACCTTGAAGTTGTTTGGTTAGTGGGTCCAGTTGTCCTCCACAACTCCTAAAAGGGTTCACACAACTCCTAATAGGGTTGGAATCTCCCAATAGAGATTCAAAGTCTCATAAGAGGGATTCATATGTACTGAATGTATTCATAGACTCCTAATAGGTTCTATCCTCTAACAAGGAACATTTATATTAATACATCATCTTGTGGGTACCATCCCCACCAAGGTTTTCCCTTTGATCAAGGATTTCCCTAGTTAACATATTTGGTATTATTATGTATGAGTATCTTATTGTTGTTTCAATTTATATTGTCCATATGGTTAAGTAAGCTCAAGGTTGATAATTGTGATAATAGTTGTATAATGTCACTTAAAAGCATTATCAAGACCTAATCTCTCATGTGTGGTCAAGGTACCCATTATCCCTTCATTATTACTTAAAATTCCATCGAATGGCTAAAAGTTATACATACCTAGGATTGATGAGATGGTATGGTAGAGGCACACAAGTTAATAATTATGTATATGAGCTTAGGGCACAGATTAAAAAGTGCCATATAAATCCTTCATTTAATCACCTTGGTTAAATCTAGGTACTAGAAAAGTTTTGAGTGGCAATTTCCCCATCAATAATACCATGGGTCAGGGATAATAACTCAAATTTTTATGGTTGAAGCTTAGTGTAATACTCAAATAACTCAAAGTTTCATTCTAGGGAAATTGCCACCCTGACATTGGACAACTTATCAGCTAATGTATTAGCACCTCTAAGGATGTTGGTGACTATAAAGTCATTAAGTCATCTAGTAGTAACCTAACTTGCTTCACACACTTATTAAGATGCCATAAGCCTATGCTACCTTTGGCAATACCATTGACCACAATTTGTGAATCTTCTTTCAAATGGAGTGTTTGGACACCCAATTTGACTCCAAGTGTGACAACCTCCAAAGAAGCCAAACATTCAACTTGGTTTTTAGTTCCATTGAAGTCAACCTTGGCCCACCCCTTATCAAGAGGGTTCCAAATCATTGGAACAAGTGTAGGGGGTGAATTAACTCTCGAAAAACCATGAATAGGCCTGAATTTGATCATTGGCCAATTCTTTTGGATGAGTGAATCTGATTGGGATAAGGACATCTTGGTCAGATTAACCTTGGAGCTAGCATTAGAAAGCACTTTTGAGATGGATTTTTCTAGCCTAGCTAGAAATATGGTCATGTCTTCTACTTTATCCTAAAAAATGTACCTATTACATTCCTTCCAAATTTCCCAAAGAGTAGTTGAAGGTGAAATTGACCAAAAGGAGGCTAGATAGGTATATTGTTGAATTACAAGCTAGGAACCTAGCCATTCCAATAGAGAATTGGGTATGGAGCCTAACCAATTCAATCGCTTGAATACAAATGCCCAAACTGAGTGAGAAAATTTACATTCCACAAAAAGGTGATCAAGAGTTTCCTGGGTTTTGTTACATAGGAAACACCAAAATGGAGCAGAAAACCTAACTTCATCAGTCAATAACCTGTCAAAATTATTATGTGTCTTGTTAACAATGTAAGTAATCTTGCCTTAGGTAGGCAAGAATTGTGCTAGTAAAGCTTATTCTCCCATTAAACCAACTCATGGAAGGAATTGATAAGGGAGTATTCAATTTTAAGAGAGCATTTCTTACTTTTTGTTCCACACCACCTTATGATATCATTTTATAGAGTTAAATAGATTGGCCTATTTTGTAGTAGTCTAGAGAGAGTAGCTTTTTCTTTTGGAGGTAGCTGGAGGATGGCTAGATCTCTTCATTTGAGGGATTAGCCAAGACTTGAAGCTTGAAAATCCAAAAATTCTGCCACCTTCTGCCCCAACACTTTGTTCATTAGATCCATGATGTGGGGTGAAAACCCTTCTTAGGCTAGAGATTTTTTGTCTTCCCAAGAGTCCATACAAAATTTAGCTTTGGATCCATTTCCTAATTCCCAAGTAATGTGATTAGAGATCAAAGGGAAACAACTTATTATAAAGTTCCACAAGATAGATCCTCGAGGAGGGTAGAAAAGGGTCAATATTCTATTGTTAACCAAATTATCTAGTGAATAGGAAGAAAATCAAGTTTCCTTTCTTAACCCTAATTTTCAATGTGATGATCCAAATTAATTAAGTACAAGAGAGTAATCAATGTAGAAATGGATCATGAGATGAAAAATAGGGAGAGAGGAGGTTATATAATCTTTCTATTATGGGGGAGTACGTGCTTAAATCATGAAATAAGTAAAAGACAAATACTAACCTTGAATCTGGAAAGTGTTGTTTTTTGATGTCTGTATGCTATTTTTGAAAAATTTGAAACCTATTTCAAACTAGAAATGTTGAGATGGAGAAAACCCAGAAATATTTTGTCTTTTTGAAGGGAGTTAAACATTGACTCTAATAGTGGGGCACAATCCTACCCTAGGGCACAATTGTACCCTAAAAAGTCAATCTTGACTTGCACTACTTTGACAGAATTTTTGTTCGTGAATCTCACAAGTTTGACGAAAGGGTATCCAAGTCTACACTTATATTTGATGTTCCACACCTATATCTGCAAGAAAATGGTTTGTTTTTTTGGATGGGGAGTTTTTCTTGGTCAATGCCCAATTTGGAATCAACCTTGAAATTGAATTGAAATTGTAATATAAAGAAACAAAGTAATTGAAACAATTCACCTTGCTTATATTGAAATCCTTGTGGAGGATTCAAATCCTTGAATCCACGAGTACAGATTCTCCAAATGTATGTAGAATGTCTCAAATCAATGGCATTAGATCTTCAACATGAATCTTGAATGTATCTTTGCATAGGAAAATGCTTGAATGAATGTGGATGGAGAAATCTCCAACAAGAGAGCTCCATAGAGATTGAATCCTTCAATGGCTAACAATGGATCTACTTGATGAATTAGATACTTGAATGCTTGAATGCTTAAATCCTTGAATGCATAAATACTTAAATGCTAAAATACTTGAATCAATGAATAAATATATTATAGATAATAGCTTTTCTCATAGATAGTGGATATGCATGGATGTCAAAATGAGGGAAGACGGCTTCCTTATATAGAGATATAGGGCACTAACTCCTAGAGAAGGCTGACATAGGAGCATTAAATCCCATTTAACCTTAACCCCTAGGAATAGACCTAGATTAAATGTAATTTAAGAGTCTACTATTCTAAAACTTGAAACAGCTAACCTAGAAGCAGGAAAATAACCTTTCCAAATCCAAATGTTCTAAAACTCTTGAAAAAATAAAAAATGAACCTGGGGTTAGGGAAGAGGTCGACCCTACCCTAGGTTAGGGTTGAGGTTGTCCATGACCTAGGTTAGGATCAAGGTCGACCTTAACTCACCAAGTTGTCCTTAAGCCAGAAGTCAAAGTTCTCAGTTTGATAGACTAGGCTGTCAGAATTAGGCTAGAAATGGAGAAAGAGAAGCAAAATAGGGGTAAAATAACCAAATCCATGCAAAGACCCATTCAAGGTTCTTGACATGACCCAAAAAAACTTACTTAGAGGGCTAAACACTCTTAACATGGATGTGCTTCTATTTTAAGATGATACATTTAGCCCCCACTTTAGCAAGAATATGGACCCGATGCAAACTCTTGGTAAAGTAGATCATAGTGAAAAGATAAACTTATTAAAATGAAAGGGAAAAAGAGATCCTCAAGCCCCTAGAGACTTAATTCTTTGTCAAATCTAAGATCATAATAAGAGAGGCATCTTTAGAAAAAGAGAAAAAGAAAAAAGAGTGTGATAATCTCTCCCAATGAGAACTTATGTCCCATTGTGAACCACACAAGGAAAGTGCACAACTAGAAAGATGGAACTAAACTGCCTAGTAAGTGTGGTTATTGAGTAGTCAACCCATCAAGGATTCACTCTTAAGAATGTTCTATTCTATAATAGTAAAACCAAAAAGTAAAAAGAGATCCAATCTTAAGGACACCTTTGATGTAATGCCCCACTCGGTGATCCTTGGAACAAGGATTAAATACAAGCCAAGATAATTTTAAAAAAAAAAAAAAAAAAGTATGGATGCACACGACATAAAACATATGAGGATCACAAAGATCACAATGGAAGACTTAATCACAATCTTGACAAATAATGAATCTCCAAACATCACTACCAAATTGACACACACAAATAGAGAAATAAAGACCAAAGATGCCAATAGAACAATGAATCTCATATCTATCAAAGCATGGAAAATTATGAAAACCCAAAGGGTACTTGAAACACCAAAATGCATTCCATGAAAATTAGTAGAGATGCCCCCTATTTTTTGTGTGAGAAACACAATTGACAAAAATTTGTGCGAGGAAGTACAACATGCCACACAAGAAATTGCCTTTTGATGAGGAAATGCATCAAATGACATGAGGAAGTGCTTGACCCAACAACCATAACACCCCTAACTGGTGTGGATTTTTGCATGAGGAAGTACCAAGAGCTATGCTAGAAAACTTAGCACACCGCACAAACTTTTGCACTCTCACATGAGGAAGTGCAATTTCATGCAAGGATCCAAAATTGCAAGCTAGAAAATAATAAAGTAAAAAGCTAAGAAATGATTTTCCTCCACACCGAGAAGTACCAGATCCACAAATTGAGGCATAGGCACTTGAAAACTAAACTAAAAGATGGAACTACATCTAATCACCTAAAATGTAGCATTAAAGAACATATTGAAAGAAAAATTACAATGAACATAAACAACAAAACTAAGTGTGTGGTTCCTCCCAACCATAATGGCATCATGAGACCTCGAAGGCCCTAGCCATCCCTTGTGCATAACATCCCAAAAAACCAACTAGATAGTCAAATTTTTCTTATAAATATGTCACTACTAAAGCATAATAACATCATAAGAACATAAATCTAACATGTTAACTGAAAGCAATAGATACTCCAACTAAGAAGATAACATCATCTAAACATATGCTAAACATCATAATAAGGAAATGCATCAATAACTAACATCATCTAAACATAATATACAATCATTCCAATGAAAGCATAAATCACAAGAAAGCATTCTCCAGAACCCAAAGTACCAAGTGAAAACATCCAACCACGGTTGCATTGGGATAATAGGTCACCTTTGTACACTAGTCCCCAGTAGTAGTATAGGTAGCTACACCTCCCAACCACATGAAACCCATAGTCCACTCTTGCTATGCTGATGGAGACAATGATCCAACCACAAACACACATAAAGTACAATGTCCATGGCTAACACTCACACCACATAGTAATGATGATTGAAACCAAGATAAGAGAGAATGCATAAACTACAGGTCATAGTCAGACACTCAATGGGCTATAATATAGGGGTTGGCATCATGGAGAGTCACTTCGCATAGAAAAGCCCAAGCTTGGATTGTGCAAATTCAACTCCTCAATGGAAGGCTCTAGCACATAACTTTTCATTATCTTAAGTTTTATTACCACCCAATATTTTATTTAATTATCTCTTGATTAAAGCTTCTTCTACCAACACTCTAGGCACAATGATCACTAGGCTGCAAGATAGAAGCACCCTCCATATGCTACCCTACTCGACCCATGCTCATCCAATCATGAGTGCTTGTAGGCATGCATATTCCCAACCTAACCCCAAATGATCAAAACTCCCATAAGTACCATGGAAGATTGGGCCTATAATGCCCTGCCTAGAGATCCTTGGAACACAAGGATAAAACATGCACTGAATAATTTTTTACTTAAGATAAGTTACTTAACAAAAAAAAAAAAAACCAAGTGCAATAAAGAACCACCAAGACAAGGTGATGATAAAAGAAAACATAGTAAGACTCACATGTTTACCTACACTAGTGAAAGTCTTACAACTACTTCCAAAGACCTCCAAGCTCAAAAATACAATGCACAAACCAAAACCATATGAATCATGAGAATATACCAAGGGGATATTCTCATTCAATCCAAAGGTAAAAGCTCCTAGCCTACTTAGACATACAAGTCCATATCCACAAATCAAATCATAATCATGATTCACAAGTAGAGACCAACAATAGTCAAGTAGAAGATGAGGGCTTACAGTTACCACCACTCATCTACTAAACACCATGCTGAAAGATAAATGTTGATTCCTAAAATTTGGTTGTCTAAAATGCTAAAGCCCTAAAATTTGGCTAAGTTTGGATTTTTGAAGCCCTAAAATTTTATAGAATCTACATCTTATCTCAGAGAGGTCTGGAACCTATCTCAAATGAATCATTGCATTTATTAGAATATATCTTAAGTATAAGGAATTCCTTATAAGTTGATGTATATTAAATTCTTTATACTTAAATAATATATTTAAAACCCCATGGAAACATTTTCTGAACTAGGAAGAAGTACAACCCTAAAGGGTACTCAAAACACCAATCAACTCCCTAACAAAAAGTCTAGAGATCCCTGCTATTTTCTCAAGCAGGTTTTTTCAAGAAAACCAAGTGATACTTTAATACACCTAGGTGACATTTTTCACTATAGCCAAGTGATACTTTTTACCAAGGTGATGCTTTTCACTATAGCTAGGTGATAATTCTTAATATGTCTAAGCAATACTTCTCAGTATGGCCATGCAATACTTCACTAGTATCATACGATATTTTGCACTACTATGGTGTGATACTTTCAAGTATCATACAAGCTTTCTCCTTAAGGAATGTGATACTCTTTCAATATCACCCAATGCTAAACCATTATCGCCAAGGATTGAAAGGAAATAATCTAACAAACAATCAGAAGGGTAAAAGAGTTAGAACATCCACACTGGGGAATATTGGATCCACTATAATTGAGGCTTGGACACTCGATCACATGAAATACAAAACACCATTCCATAGGGAGTAGAATACAACTATCCATCTAATCCATAACAACATAAAAAGAACATGTAAAAAGCAACATCCTAATGTACATATATGGTTCATAAATCAAACATCATATGAAGGGAAACATAAACAATAAGGCACCCTCACAACTAAAACTCATCTGTGGTTCCTCCAAACCATAATAGCATCATGAGACCTCGAAGTCCCTAGCCATCCCCCGTGCATAACATCCCAAATTTCCAACTAGATAGTCAAAGCTATCTTATGAGGATGTCATTACTAAAGCCTAATAATATCATAAAAGTAAGAAATCTAACATGCTAAACCAAAGGCAATAGATAATCCAAGTAAGTAGATAACATCATCTAATCATATGCTAAACATCATAATAATAGAATGTTTAAAGTAGACTAACATCATGTAAACATCATATCCAAGCATTCTGATGAAAGCATAAATCACAAGAAAGCATACTCTAGAGCCTGAAGTACCAAGTGAAAACATCAAGCAATGGTTGCACAAGGACAATAGACCATCTCTGTACACTAGTCCCTAGCAATGGTGAAGGTAGCTACACCTCCCAACCACATGAAACCCATAGGTCCACTCCCATTGTGTTGATGGAGATAATGATCCAACCACACCAATACATAAGAAAACATTCATGGCTATCCCTCATGCCATACAATAAAGCTATATTCCCCAATGGAAGGAGCACAATTTAGGTAGCAAAACTCCCCAACTGAAGGTGCACAATTCCCACTTTTTAATTATCTTAAGTTTTATTACCACTCACACATTTTTATTTAGTTATCACTTGTATTAAACTTCCTCTACCAACCAATGGGAAATGGTCACTAGGTTGAGAGATAGAAGCCCCTCCATGTGCTACCCTACCCTACCCATGCTCATCCAATGATGAGTGCTCGTAGGCATGCATATTCCCAACCCAAACCCAATGATTATAATTTTTCAGAAGTCTATGAAAGATCGAGCCTCGCAAGTCACCTGACAAAGGTATATGCATGTATTCATGTGTGACACACCATCATCACAAAGATCATAACAAAAGGATTGGATGAGAGCACAAGAAAAAATATCACTCAACCAAAAACAAACTTGGGAAGGTAAATTCTACATGAATCCCAAAGAATAATAAAACCATACATCATGAACTCACTCAACCAACCTCAATCCAAGAGTATGGATTCTACACAAATCCTGATGATGCAAAAAGACCGAACATCATGAACTCACTCAACTGACCTCAATCAGGGAGTATGAATTCTACACAGATCCTAGTGTCCATAAAATAATACCAAGCATCCAAAATAAACAATAACACCAAGTATAAAGTCACTCAACCAAACACAAAGTCAAGAGTACGGATGTGGTACGCATCCCATTGCAAGATAAGAATGCAACAATGGTCTGATTGACATCCTACAGATAATCGAAGTCCATCACCAATATAATGTCAAGAAAACTTGAGAAAACTAGGTGGCACACAAAATGAGGTAAAAACCCCAAAAATAGGAAAACTTTGCAGTTAAAATCTATTGGGTCTTAGGGAACAAAAGCCACAAAAACCTAATAAAATTTGGGTTTGGATTCTGTAAGCAAAAATGACCAACATACTGGTGTAAAACTCCAAACACTCATCCTAGAAAATAAGGAAATACTCATATCCTACCAACTGGGTAGAGCTAGCATACAGAAATGAAGGGGAACACTAGTTCTTAGCCTTCTAACAAATGGCTACCAAAAATAGAAGGAGAAATGGAGCGAAAACAATAAAATAGGAGAGCCCTACCTTGTAGCCAAAAGGACATAATAAGAATCTAAACCATAAAATAAAAATCCTGTAGAATTAGCAAAAAACATGACAATCCAAGGTCTCTCAGAGTTCGATCCAACAAGACCAATCTCGTGATGATCCTACTCCCATAGCTCCCACAAAGAATAGAATAGTAAATCCTCATGAAGAGGATTTTGGGTTTTACTCTCAAACTTTCTAATTAAAAAGTGAGAAGTGAGGAATTAAATTCCTCTTTCAATACTTATTCACTTTTTGAGTGAATAATTGATTAGGCAAAATAACCAACAACTTAGTTAAACCCAAATCAACCCAAACAAAAATAGAATATTCCTAGAAATAGCAATTCATCTATGGAAAAGATGCTACAAATTAAAAATAATTAAAATAAATCTTGAAAACCTAAAATCATTAAATTTCCTTAACAACCTTTGCGACAATGTGAACCTTTAAATGCATAGACACACTCATGGGTCTAATCACATAATACAAATGAGTCTAGGTTTTAATCAAATCACCAGAAGGTTTAATTTAAACATTTAATAAGATACGTTGAGCATACATGGATGACATTGGTGATTATGAATAGTTGAATCACTAACTCCATGTGCCACTACCAGGGAATAAAATCCTGCACACTAAAATACACGATCAAGTGCATACATATAATAACTTAGATGAAGCAATAAATACATTAAATCACCTAATTTAACCATTTATTCAATTATACTAAAATAATCTATTTATGTCACTCACATTCACATATAACATGATGAAGTAAGAATGAAGTAAATAACCCTAGCATGAATTCCATCACATAACATAATCATAGATATGTCTAAATATTGGATAACCATATATCATCATAAAAAATATTGTCATCTTAAAATGGCATCATCATGCAAATATGACCAACTGAACAATATAGTAGTCTAACATCTATGATATTGAAATCAAAGTATAAAATCTCACCCTCTTGTCATCTCAAATGTAAAACATAACATGAGTAACACGTATCTCTTGGATCAAAATATAACAAGGTAAATATCTGCAACACATAACTAATGAATCCAACATGGACAATCCATGTCTAATTATTTAAGCATTTAATAATGGTTGTTTAAACAATATGAAAAGGAACTTAAAACACATAAGAAAACACATTCATAAACATGACTAACCACTACTATAGGAACCTAATCCAATGTAGCAAGATAATAGTACACAGTGCAACCTCTGCACACATCTCAAGGTAATCAAAAAATAACATCATAATACCACATCAATCCTGGTAACCACTAGCACAACCTAAGTGAACCATATAACACATCATAATCTTGTAAATCAGCCAAAATTATAATCAAAGAAATGAATATAGTAACATAAATATAATCACCTCAAGGTTGTAGACCATTCATGGTCCCAATCACAATCTCTTCACAATGAAAGATCAACAAGGTTGCATCCATCAGGATGACTTACATAAATCAAATGAGAGAGGCACTACAGGGCCTTGCAAGTCACTTGACAAATGTACACATACATACTCGTGTGTAGCACACCACCATCACGAAGATCATTACACAAGGACTAGATTAGAACACATGCAAAATACACTCAATCGAAAATAGACTAAGGAGGACAGATATGACATGTATCTTAATGCAACATAAAAGTAAAACAATGATCTAACTGACATCCAAATGCATGATCTAGGTACATGACCAACATCATGCCAAGAAAACCCAAGAAAATAAGGCAACATGAAAAATGAGGTAAAAACCCAAAAACTAGATAACTTCAAAATTAAAACCCATTTGGTCTTTGGGCACAAAAGCCTCAAAAATTCAATAAAATTTGGGTTCAGATATTGTATGCAAAAATGTCCATCATAACAATGTGAAACCCCAAACCCTTATCCCAAAAATTGGGAAAACATTCATACCTGACCAACTAGGTAGAACCAACACACAGAAACAAAGGGGAACACTATTAGAAATAATAGATCACCAATATAATTGAGAGGGGGGGGTGAATCAATTATATATTAACCTTAAATAATTCTTAATTATTCAACCAAAGTAAACAAAAATCATAAAGAAATGTGCATACACAATTACACCAGATATGTTGACTAGGGAAACCCTTGATTAGAGGGAAAACCCCGGTGGGAATGATGCTCACAAAATAATGTACTAATTTGAATATTCCTTATTAGAGGATGGACCTTGTTCGGCATCTATTAAAACACTTAGTACAAAGAGTCCCTATTAGGAGATTCCAACCCTATTAGGAGTTGTAGAAGGCAGCTGAACCCACTGTCCAAACAACTTCAGGATCAGATCAATGAACCTACCATCCAATTGATCTTGGTACTATTCCTTTCAAAATAATAGATGTTAGAAAATCTTTCACTTCTTCCTTTTTCTAGTATGTTAGACTTCTTCACCTTCAAATCATGCAATCAGATCTAGAAATCTAAACCCATCAACAATAACCCTTTAGGTCACGCATTAGCAGATTACTCTACTCCTCCACTTCACAATTTGCAAGTCTTCTCTGTTTCTTGATTTCAATGATGATATCTAAAACTCAGAAAACATCTTTCCTTTATACCACACTCAACATTAATTCCTTGAGTCAGCTCCATACTTTATTATAAGTTAATTAAATGAAATACACATTTAATTAATGTTGTCAGCTCATAGTTATACACAAACTTTCACATGTGTGACTTTTGTACCTATGCACTCATTGACATCATCAGTGGTCAGTATATTTCCTCCAGTTAACTGCACAACGCTTCATTCCAAATACAATGTGCTACAATAGAAACTATTTTTCCAATGCTTTGTTTCCCTACGATTCTCTGTAAATCATTAATATCTTCTGTACACTATCGATTCAAGTTCTGCACACTTGCCCACATGTCAAATACATGTTGTAGTATATGCTAGTAATTGCACATAAGCACATACACAATGTAATGTCCTTAATACACAAATCTTAGTCTTTTGTAAACTCATTACTATGTTGTCATCAATGACAAACATAGTCATAACACTATTCTGCAATGCTCCCCCATAGCATTAGAATTCATGCTAACAATCTCCCCCTTTGGCATTGATGGCAACATAGATGAAAAACATCTAGTTCCAAGAATACCAACAAGTTTCTTCATCACTCAAAACTTGCTTCATGCAAATCTTTTATTGCAACACTTCTCCCCCATAGTACAAACACTCTCTAATGTTTTTCATGTCACTCTCTCCCCCATTGACATTAATGTCAAAGATAGTAGAACAATTGAATATACAATAATCTATTAGCACAACCACAAGCTGATCTGTTGCTTTACAACTTTTGCATATAGTTCTATAAACAACACAAGTGTCTAAAGACATTGTTGCACATCAATTACCTATTGCCAAGAGTCCTTGACTAACTCTATTCATCATAGATACTCCCCCTTTGAGGAAGCATTAGCATTCAATCTAGTCTAACAATGGTGCTATGTACCCTAGACTAATGCACTTTTGCATCTTCTACTCTGAGCTAGGTAGGGGCATAACCCCAAGCATACCTCTCAGGTACTCAAAGGTATCCTTTGGTAAGGCCTTTGTAAAAATGTCTACAATCTGTTCCTTAGTGTTGATGTACTCCAGTCTGATTTCTTTGTCTAAAACTTTCTCTTTCAGCACATGATACTTTATTGCTATGTGCTTATTTTTAGAATGCAAAACAAAATTCTTAGGAACGTTAACAATATTTGTGTTATCACTAATCAATGATAATAGGTTCTATGAATGTAATTCCAATATCCTTCATCATCTACTTCATTCATATGACTTGATTATAGTTGTTTGCTACTACAACATACTCTGCCTCTGTAGTACTTTGTGAGGTACAATCTTGCTTCTTGCTAAGAGAAGAAACTAGTCTTCCTCCAAGGAAAAATACTCCTCCACTAGTTTTTTTTTGTCATCCCTATCTCCAACCCAATCATCATCTATATAAGTACAAAGAGTAAAGTCATTGCTTCTATCATACCAAATGCCATAATCTGATGTTCCTCTCAAAAATTTAAATAGCATTTTTATTGCTACATAGTGATATTCTTTAGGATCATCTTGAAATCTTGCCACAATTCCAATTGCATTAGCTATATCTGGTCTGCTATGAGTCAGTTATTACAATCCTCCAATCATAGATCTATACTTCTTTTGTTCAATAGTAGATGTCTCATCTTTGCTTGAAAACTTATGACTAGTTACCATAGGAGTTCCAACAGGTTTACAACTTTCTAGACCAAATCTTTTAAGTACTTGGTTTGAGAGATAAAGATACCCTCTTTGTTCTAAACAATCTACAATCCCAAGAAATTTTTTATTTCTCCTATCATGCTCATCTCAAACTCATTCTTCATGTCTTCTGAGAATTTTTTACTGGCTTCATCATTTCCACAAAAAATAATGTCATGAACAAATACAATGATTATTAGCAAATCATCTTCTATTTTCTTCAAGTAAAAGTAACTATCTACTGTTCCTTTATCAAATCCAAGCTTTACTAAGTATTTTTCCAACCTTGCATACGAGGTTCTTGATGCTTGCTTTAATCCATAAAATTCTTTCTTTAGTCTACAAACCATATCCTTCTCTTTTGGTAAAGGAAAACCCTCTGGTTGTTCAATGTAAACTTCTTCAAGTTCTCCATTCAAGAATGCTAACTTAACATCCATTTGATATACCTTAAAATTATTTTTTGCCACATATTACAAGAACATTCTAACTACTTCCATTCTAGCTATAGGTGCATATGTCTCCTCATAGTCAATTCCTTCTTGCTGAGAGTAACCTTTGCATACAAGTATTTCTTTGTTTCTTATTACTTCTCCTTGTTCATTCATTTTATTTCTAAATGCCCATTTTGTGCCAATCATATTTTTGTCCTTAGGTCTAGGAACTAATTCCCATGTGTCATTTTTAATTATCTGATGGAGTTCTTCCTCCATTGCTCTTATCCAATGATAATATTTAATTGCTTCATCTACACTTCTTGGTTCTAATTGAGATATCAGACACAATTCTATTAATATATGATTGAAAAGATCATTTGTGTTAGAATATTGTTGTAAGAAGTGTTTTCAATCATTGTTTTGTCATTGATATCAAACCTACTATATGTTGGTAAGACAATTGCTTATATGTTTCAAGCACTATTACTTAGTTGATTGATGAGGAGGATTTGATCAACAAGATTTAACAAAAGTACCTAGAGGAAAGGTTGAGTTATGATTATGTATTGAAGTGCAAGAATCAGTTAAGACAGTGATAACATAATGTATTGATCATCTACTTGGGGTTACAAATGTTTGTCTACACTTAGAAAGTTCAGATGAAAAAGGTTGAACAAACTTCATTCGCTAAGCCTAACCAAGTTGATAGAAGGTTCAGAGTAAAGTTAGTGAAGGTCAAGCAAAAAGTCAGTTTGAGTCGAGTGAACACATTTTCTAGTGGATGCCGAGCAAACCAATAGGTGCGAAGCAAGTTAGTAGATGCCAAGTGATTTTTAGTATGTACCAAGCACCAGTAAAATCCAGTTGATGCCAAGTGATTTTATAGTAGATGCGAAGTAACATAGTATGTGCCGAGCATTAGTAAATTGATAATGTCAAGCTGCTGCATTATGAAAAAGATCGAAGAATCACCAAATAAAAGATGACAAGTTTGTTTTCTTGGAACTTTTGAATCAAGAGGAAGATAAGATTGATGAGTTGGAGGCACAAAATCTTATGTAAACTATTTAGGAGGCAAATTCACATGGATTCTAGAAGTTTCCAAAAAAGACAAGATATGGGGTAGATACATTGTATCCTACCTAATCCATTGAAAACCCTAATTTTTGAGATGGATAATGAGCAAGTAAAAGAAGTTCTAATTCCCTATATGTAGGGATGCCTAGTCATGGAGCAAGGTTGGTAAGAGGTCAGAGAGTTTTGGGATGCAAAAAACTAACAAGGTGAAGGAAGAAGAGTTTGCTTCATCAAGTGACCCAAGAGGAGAAGTTTGAAATGGTGAGCTAAGAAAGATGACTAGAGAAGGATGAATGCTTGAAGGGTGAACAAGCTATCAAAACTACAAAGATTGGAAGCCAAGCAGAGTTGAGGACTAAATAGTGATCTGTAATTTGCAAGTAAGGTTGTAAGTTGTATCAGATCAAACTCTACTATTACTATCTAACAATTGTATCAGATTAGGGTAAATCCTTTGGAGAAAGGTTAACTTAAAAGTCATTGGAAAATACTTTAATAGGGTGGCATTCCAAGTGAATGACCTAAAGTCCTCTAATAAGGCTCACTTTTAATAGGGTGATTGAAATCCCTTAACTGGGTCACATTTAACAGTGTGTGTTGTAACCTTTGACAGGGTTGGCCTTTAACAGGGCATCACTTCAGAAGAGTGAGAAAGGAGTAACATGTTACTGGTGGTTTATCCCAAATTGGGTTTCCATGTTAAATCATTGTGTCATGTGTACTGATGGATGTGTTGTGTTTTATGCTTTACATTTCTGCATGCTAGTTTAACAGTAACATATTAGTTTTGGTTTACACACAATGAATGCATGCATGGTTAAGAAAGTTTTATGGGTTCATTGAATTGTAAAAGTTTTTATTTGGACATCTAGACCATGAATGACTAATTTTAAAGTACTAAAAGCACAAAGATCAAGATGTCAAAGAGAGAGGTACCCAAGATGAATAGAGATAACTTTCCTACATGACAAATTTTGATGAAGCTATACCTTGGAGGACTTGGAGATTATGCACAAACTTGCATTACTATAGAACAAGTTGATCCACCAAGAGCCCTAATTGTTGAAGATTTGAAGAAAAAGAAAGAGCACAATCAAGAGATGTTGGAGATTGCCTTTGCCCTGAGCTATGTTGAATTTTATGCTATCAAAGACCTTAAAAGTGCAAAGAAGAAATGGGATTCCCTAAACACCATCTATGGAGGAGACAAAAATGTTCAAAAAGAAAAGTCAGAGAGCCTCAAAGGTAAGTTTGATGACATGAGAATGGAAGAAGGTGAAAAAATTACTCAATATGTTGCTAGAATAAAAGAAGTTGTTAGTGAAATAAAAGGTGCAATTGGTAAAATAGATGATG
Source organism: Cupressus sempervirens (assembly GCA_028749045.1). NCBI lineage: Eukaryota > Viridiplantae > Streptophyta > Pinopsida > Cupressales > Cupressaceae > Cupressus > Cupressus sempervirens. The sequence goes on along the minus strand of CM053792.1, from coordinate 104,439,783 downwards.
GAACTGTGATAAGTAACATCTTGAGAACATTGTTGCCTGTGCATGCAATTAGAGTATATCAATTCAAGAGTTAAGATGTATACTAGGAAATGATCTAACCCTTGAAGGTATAGTGGGTAGACTCACAACATTTGAGTTCTCTAATTTTAACAACTATAGGCCAGAGAGAGTATTGAATCAGCTTTCAAAGCAAAATTGTTACTAAAGGATTCTGAGGAGGTAAAGCCAAAGAAGAAGAAAAGAAAGATCAAGTATGCATCTAGTGATATAAGTACAGATGAGGAAGACATTGAACAATTGGGAGCATTGCTGGCTAGAAGATTTCACAAAGGAAAAGGTAAATTCAAAGGTAAGCTACCTATCATTTGTTTTAATCACAATGAAGATGGTCATATTGTAGCAAGATGTACACAAAAGAAGAACTTCAGAGAAGGAAATAAGTACAAAAATAGAAGAGAAGATGATGGAAGAGATTACAGAGATAAAGGCAAGAAGTCATGCTATGTTGCTGATGAAAATAACTCTGATGAAAATGATGATGAAGTAGTATATGTTGCAATGAAGGATGAGTTAGATAAGGATCAAGCTACTACATTTATGACTTGTGTGAACAAGAATGACAAATGGATCATTGATAGTGGATGCTCACATCACATGAATGGAGACAAAAGTAAGTTCATTACCTTAACCTATTATGATGGAAATACTGTAAGATTTGGTAATGATACACCTTGCTCAATAAAAGGAAAAGGGTCTATTAAGCTTACAAACAAGATCTCATGTGAAAATGCTTATTATGTTGAAGGATTGAATTATAACTTGTTAAGGGTGTCACAATTAAATAATTTGGGGTGAAAAGTTGAGTTTGAAAAAAAATCAGCCAAGATATATGATACAAATGGAAACTTGATTGGAAAAGGTGATCAAACTAGGAGTAATATGTTCTATTTGGATATAGAAGATGCTACATGTCTTATTGCAAAATGTGATGATGTATGACTTTGGAACAAGAGATTATGTCATGTTAACTTTGATAATCTGATTAGTATAAGTAACATGAAAAGAGTTAGAGGTCTACCCAAGTTGAAGAAACTAGAAAATATAATGTGCAAACAATGTCAGCTAGGTAAGATGACAAAGTCAAACTTTAAAAGTAAAGCTTATACCTCTAAGGAAATACTTGAAATTTTTCATATTGACATGTGTGGACCTATTGAAGTGCAAAGCTACAAAGGAGACAGGTATATAATGTTTCTTGTTGATGATTACTCTAGAATGATGATTGTCATGTTTTTAAAACAAAAATTAGATGCTTTTCAAATGTTTAAATTGTACTTGGCAAGAGTTGAGAAAGAAACAAGTAAGAGCTTGAAATGCTTGAGATCAGATAGAGGAGGTGAATTCACTTCACATGAATTTGAAGTGTTCTACAATGACAAAGGAATCAAGAGATAGAAATCAGCACCAAGGACTCCCCCACAAAATGGAATTGTTGAAAGAAGAAATAGATCTATAATAGATTGTGCCAGAACACTAATGATAGAGAAAAATGTTGTCCTGAAATACTGGAGAGAAGCTATAAGTACTACAATATACACTCTGAACTATGTTTAAGTAAAGAAAGGTACTGACTCAACACCTTTTGAACTATGGTATGGTCATCCACCTAATGTAAAATATTTTAAGGTATTTGGAAGAAAATGCTATATTTTCAAAGATGTTAAAAGTGGAAAGTTTGATGCAAAGAGTGAAGAACATATATTCCTTGGTTACTCCACAAGAAGTAAAGCTTACAAGTGTTTAATTACTAACACTAACAAAATTGTGAAAAGTGCAAATGTGAATTTTGATAAGTTTATAGAAGCACATGAAGTTAAACCTACAAAAGAACCAGAAGATTATAAGACATTTGCATACTACTATGAAGAAATTCCTATTGAAGAAGATGTCACAAATCATGCAGCAAATCAACAACAAGTTTCAACAACTATCGAGTCACATCCTGTGAATGCCAAGTTGCATTCAAATGTAGAGTTGAAAAATGAGGAGAATGCACAATTTGAATCTAAGATTAGCATACATGAAAGAGATGTTGAAATACCTGACAGAGATACACTCATTGATATTGAAGCTGAAAGACAGAATGCAGCCACAAGAATTGAGCTTAGATTGTCCAAATATATCAAAAGACACCATCCTACAGATCAAATCATTGGAGACAAAGATGCAAGGCCAATGACAAGAAATAGGTTGAAAAGTGAAACATACTTGCTAAGCATGAAGGAACCTAAGATAGTGAGAGATGCATTGGAAGATGATGATTCGTACAAGGCTATGGAAGAAGAAATTCAATAGATAGAAAAGATTAAGACTTTGAACCTAGTTCCTAGACTAGAAAATAAGAATGTGATTGGCACAAAATGGGTATTCAGAAACAAGCTAGATGAGAATGGTGAAGTAACAAGAAACAAAGCAAGACTAGTTTGCAAAGGGTATGCTCAAGAAGAAGGAATTGACTATGGTGAAACAATTGCCCCTATTGCAACAAAGGTTTCAAAGTTTACCAGATGGATGTCAAGTCTACATTTTTTAATAAAATACTAGAAGAAGAGGTCTACATAGAATAGCCAGAAGGATCTATGGACAAAAACAATAAAAACATGGTATGCAAACTATATAAAGCCCTATATGAAATGAAAAAAGTACCAAGAGCATGGTATGAAAGACTTCATACTTATCTAGTTAAGATTGAATTTGAAAGAATAGATGATAAAAACAATTTGTACATGAAAATAGATAAATAAAAAGGTATATTGTTATCTAAGATATTTGTTGATGACATAATATTTGGAGAAAAAGATGCTTTGTGTAAAGATTTTGCAAATCAGATGAAGAAAGAGTTTGAGATGTTAATGTTTGGTGAGATCAAATTATTTGTGGGATTACAAGTATATCAAATGAAGTATGGTGTCTATATTACTCAGTAACAATATATCAAGGAGATATTGAATTTTTTTGGACTTGAGGACTCAAAACTAATAAGTACACCTATGGTAACAACACTCAAACTATCAAAGAATGATGAATCAATTGAGTTCAATCAAACATTGTATAGATCCATGATTGGAAAATTGCAATATGTAGTACACAATATACCTAATATTGCATTAGCTATGGGGATAGTTGCTAGATTCTCTACTAATCCTAGAGAGAATCACTTGATGGCAATAAAACGGATAATGAGATACCTGAAAGGAACAGAAGAGTATGGTTTATACTATAAGAAGAATGAAAAGTTTGAACTGAAATCCTACACTGATGCTGATTAGGATGGAAATATTGATGATAGAAAGAGCATTAGTGGAGGAGCATTCTTCTTAGGTAGAAGACTTGTTACATGGAAAAGCAAGAATCAGAGCTGTACTTCACAATCTACTATTGAAGCAGAGTATGATGGTGTTGCTATCAATTTCACAAACATTGTATGGATCAAATAGTTGATAAAAGGAATGAAAGAAGAGATCACTGAACTAGTGACACTTTATTGTGATAATACAAGTGCTATAAATATATCAAAGAATCTTTTTACGCATACAAAGACAACACATTACAATAAAGTATCATTATGTTAGGGAATTGGTTCAAGATAAAGAGGTGAAGATGGAATATATCAACATATAGGAGAAAATTGCTGATATCTTCACCAAAGCATTACCTAAGGATGCTTATGAGTATCTAAGAGGTAAATTAGGGGTGATACCCATATCAAAGGCTATATAAAAGATAGAGGGAATATCCTACATCAAACAAACTGACATTCATTTCATACAAATTGATGTAGTGGATCTTACTTTAGTAAGTTTTCTAAAGTAATTACAGAGATAGAATTTCAAAATAGTCACAAGCAAGGTGACAAAGGGAGAAAATTGAAGAGCCTGCAAAAGTCTATGTTTGCATATATTAAAATGCATTGTTGTCAAAGAGGGAGAATGTTCAAGAAACTAATCAAGTGCATATTGATCAAGAGGGAGATGATCAAAGCAGAAGATCAAGTCAGATGGAGAAAGTATATTGGATGAAAGTACAATAAAAAACAAGTTCAATAAAGTGAAGGTACATCATCAAAAGATCAAAAGACTGGAAGCAAAAAAACAAAAGAGGAGATATTCTGATATTCTACTGATCAATGAAAAAAGAGAATTAGATAAGTGAGATTTTGTAACCTAAGAAGGAGTTATTGATAGAGGGAGAAGTTTTATTCAAAAGCTTTCTTTTTTTGGTATTGTCTTACTGTTTTAATCTAGTTAGTACATCATTATTTTGACTGGTTGATCAGTTTGGTTTGCCATCAATGCCAAAGAGGGAGATTGTTGATATATGATTGAAAAGATCATTTGAATTAGAAAATTCTTGTAAGAAGTGTTTTCAATGATTGTTTTGTCACTAATGTCAAACCTGCTATATGTTGGTAAGACAATTGCTTATATGTTTCAAGCACTATTACACAGTTGATTGATGAGAAGGATTTGATCAACAAGATGTAAAAAAATTACCTAGAGGAAAGGTTGAGTTATGATTATGTATTGAAGTGTAAGAATTAGTTAACATAGTGATAACATAATGTAATGATGATCTACTTGGGGTTACAAATATTTGGCTACACTTAGAAAGTTTAGATAAAAAAGGTTGAACAAAGCTCATTTGCTAAGCTTGACCAAGTTGATAGAAGGTTTAGAGTAAAGTTAGTGCAAGCCGAGCAAAAAGTTCATTGGAGCTGAGTGGAAGTGTTTTCTAGTGGATGCTGAGCAAAATAATAGGTGTCAAAAAAGTTAGTAGATGCTGAGTGATTTTTAGTATGTGCTGAGCACCAGTAAAATCCAATTGATGTTGAGTGATTTTACAGTAGATGTCGAGTAACACAATATGTGTCAAGCATCAATAAATTGATAATTTTGAGCTCCTGCATTATGAAAAAGATTGAAGAGTTTCCAAATAAAAGCCAACAAGTTTGTTTTCTTAGAATTTGTGAATCAGGAGGAAGATAAGATTGATGAGCTAGAGGGATAGAATCTTATGTAAACCGTTTAGGAGGTGAATTCACATGGATTCTAGGAGAAGTTTCTAGAAAAGACAAGATATAGGGTAGATACATTGTATCCTACCTAATCCATCGAAAACCCTAATTTTTGAGATGCATAATGAGTGGGAAAAAGAAGTTCTAATTCCCTATATGTAGGGATGCTTGGTCATGAACCAAGGTTGGTAAGAGGTCAGAGAGTTTTTGGATGCAAAAAAATTGACAAGGTGAAGGAAGAAGGGTTTTCTTCATCAAGTGACCCAAGAGGAGAAGTTTGCAATGACGAGCTAAGCAAGAAGGCTAGAGAAGGATGAATACTTGAAGGGTGAACAAGCTATCAGAACTGCAAAGATTGGAAGCCAAACAGAGTTGAGGACTAAATAGTGATTTGTAATCTACAAGTAAGGTTGTAAGTTGTATCAAATCAAACTCTACTATAACTCTCTAACAATTGTATCAGAAGAGGGTAAATCCTTTGCAGAAAGGTTGACTTAACAATCATTGCAAAATCCTTTAACAGGGTGACATTTTGAGTGAATGACCTAAAGTCCTCTTATAAGGCTCACTTTTAATAGGGTGATTGAAATCTATTAACCAGGCCACATTTAATAGTGTGTGTACAAGATATCATTAGCTGAATCATTTGTGTTACTATCTTGAAAGGTGGTGTCAAAATTTATAAAATCTTCCATATCACTTCATCATCAGACTTCTTTCCATCATGAGATGTGATTCCTGCAACAATCTTAGATATTCTACCAACATAGCTTCTTAGAAATTCATCTTCCATTATTCTAGCATCTTGGAATGCACAGTACAAATTTTGCAATCTAACCCTTTTTGCATGTGTATCACCCTCATAATTAGCCTCTAAAGTTTTCTAAATTTCATGAGATGTTTTGAGTAGATTTACCTAATTGTACTCACTTTCAGGTAACATTGAAAATTTTGCTTCTCTTGCCCTTATGTTGCACATAAACACTTCTTTGTGTTCCTTAGTACAAGTTTCAAGATTATCTTCTTCTACAATGTTTTTAGATGTATCAGTTACAAGCCACTATCCCAGACCCATGCACAAGAGGTGAGTCTTCATTTTATCCTTCCAGCTGTCATAGTTTGTGCCATCAAATCTAGGACTTTCCTACTTGAATAGATTGACCATGGATCTCCCAAACTTCTTCACCTTCAGATCATGCAATTAGATCTAGAACTCTGAACCCATCAACAGTAACCCTTGAGGTCATGCATTAGCAGATTACTCTGCTCCTCTACTTTGAAATTCACATGTCTTCTCTATTTCTTGATTTCAATGATGATATCTAAAACTCAAAAAAAATCTTTCCTTTATACCACACTCAACATTAATTCCTTGAGTTAGCTCCATACTTTATTATAAATTAATTAAATGAAATACACATTTAATTAATGTTGTCAGCTCACAGTCATACACAAACTTTCACATGTGTGACTTCCATAATTGTGTACTTGCTGACATCATCAGTGGTTAGTATATTTCCTCTAGTTAACTATGCAACCCTTCATTCCAAATATAATGTTCTATATCAATCATACAATAGAAACTATTTTCCCAATGCTCTATTTCACTACAGTTCTCTATAAATCATTAGTATCTTTTGTATGTTGTCAATTTAGGTTCTGCACACTTGCCCACATGTCAAATATATGCTGTAGTATATGCTGGTAACTGCACATCAGCAAATATGCAATGTGATTTCCTTAATACACAAATATCAGTATGTTACTTTGTTAGTCTTTTACAAACTCATTACTATGTTGTCACCAATGACAAACATAGTAATAACACTGTTCTGTAATGCTTCCCCATAGCATCAGCATTCATGTTAAAAAACACTAGTTCTTAGCCTCCAAACAAACAACTACTAGAAATAAATATAGAAATTGAGCTGAAACAAGAAAATGAGAGAGCCCTACCTGATAGCCAAAGGGGCTAAAATAGAAAATAGCTAGGTAAAATAAATAACTCCTAGATACAACCAAAAATGATGGCAAAGCAAGGTCTCCTTAAGCTAGATCCAACGAATCTGTCTTTGCAAAGATCCCATGCTCATAGCTCTCACAATGAATAGAAACCCAATCCTTCAAAAAAGAATTTCATAAAAATATCTCAATTTTTGAAATTGCAAAAGTGAGAAGTTAGGAATTAAATTCCTCTTTCAATACTTATTCACTTTTCAAGTGAATAATCAATTAGGGAAAATAGCCAGTTAGACTAGCTAGACTCCAAATTGACCCAAACAAAAATAGGCTATTCCTAGTAATAGGAATTCATATATGGAAAAGCTGCTAGAAATTAAATTCAATAAAACTTAAAGCCCAAAAACCCATAATCAGAGAAATTTCCTTAACAACTTTCATGATATTGTGAAACTCTAAATGCATAGACATGCTCACTGGTCTAATCACATATGCAAATGAGTCCAAATTTAACAAATCACTGGAAGGTTTAATTAAATAATTAAAATAAGGATACATCGATCATATAGAGATGATTTGGTAAAATGAATAGTTGAATCACTAAATCCCTGTGCCATTGCCAAGGATATAAACCCTGCACACTCAAACACACAACCAAGTGCAATTGCATATAATAACATAGAAAAAAAAATGCATTAAATAACTAATTTAACCACTTATTCAATTATACTAAAATGATCCATTTAAATCACTCACCTTCACATAAAGCATAATGAAACAAGGATGAATTAAATATCCATAGCATAAAATCCATCACATAACATAATCAAAGATATTTCCAAAATACCGAATAACCAAATATCATCATAGACCTACTATCATCTCAAAATGGCATCAACATAGTGAAACATCTATGATACTAAAAATAAGGTATAACATCAGACCCTTAGGTCATATCAAATATAAAACATAACATGAGTACAAGTATCTCATGGATCAAAATATAACAAGGTTTAGACTACAAGCATGAGAGGCACTACATTTGACCTTAAGGGATCAAAAATATATTTGAAAGTGGAGGGATGAAAAGATCCTAAAATATAAATCCATGCTTTAAGGATTAGTACTAATCCAAAAAGGTAGAAAAGGTATCTTGAAAAATAATATATATGTATTTAAAAGTGTGTATGTGCAATAAGTGAGTAGAGTGTATGCCCCCATGTTAAAGGCATTGCTAGCACTTTAACAGGAGCAATTCCTTTGATGGAAACATAAAAAACTCCATTGATTATGTTTCCACTGTGAGATGACCCCAGATGAAGACAAATCAATGGAAATAGTAGATAAACATATAGAGAACACATAAGGGATCTACCTTCTGTGGGGTTAGTATGATTATAAAATAATATATATATATGATATTATTGCAAATGAATTGACATCATTCCCCAAATAAAGTAGAACTACAGTCACAAAGGAGGAAAGATCACATAAGAGATACAAAGAAGAATCTTTTTAGACTGTGACCTAGAGATAAAAAATAATCAGTGCTACCAAGTCATGAATCCAAGAAAATTTACACAAGGAAACATGTACAAAGAATAGTATAACATAGCATGAAACAACATATGGAAGAATAGAGATACATATAGAAGAATATTACAATAGGTTTTATTCTTTTCTCATATTTTACCAACAAAAAAACAAAGATCATATAAAAGAATGTAAAAACATTTAGCAAACATATTATGGGAGAAGCATAGTACAATAGACAAATAAAAAAAATGCTACCATGAAGGACTAGCAAATCAAGTGCACTGCCTACTCTCCTCATCTTATTTTTTATCATTTAGGGAAGGTGGGTAACTCACAAGAGGGACTATATTCAAAAAAGTAGGAATGATAGCTAGTTCCAAACAAGGATCCTCTTGAGAATTGTATACGTGAAAAACCTACCTATTAGGAGCACGCTTAAACAAGGAAAACATTAGTTGTACATGTTCATCTATTAAGATTCAAACAATAAACAACTTAAACTACTTGCATTTTACAAAGCTAAATAACCAATAGATATGAGTCCCACGCAACCTTGAAGCAACTCAACAAGCACACCCCTGTGAACCTTGTTAGTGTGCTATAGTTAGAGGGATGTGGTTGTTCTCTCACAAACACAATGATTGAATCCCAAGATGCTTGAAATGAAATGCAAGATGTATGAAACTAGCTAGATATGAAGAGAATGCTTCAAACAATGGTTATGGATACAATCATTCTCAAAGCATTCAAGGATAGTGAATATGGATGCAAGAAAATAAACTAAGTTAACCATGCAGTAAAATAAAGCTAGCAACTACCAAAGGTTAGCAAAAATACATAAAATTACTAAAGAGCTTTAGAATTACACTAGCATGATAACAATACAAATGAGGGAGATGAAGAATGCTTGAGACAAAGGCTCTATTTATAGGCTTGAGAGAGGCCTTGGGGAGGTGGCATCAATGTGGCATCCACATAGGCACCATAAGGGAGACACATGGGCTAAGGAGACAAGCCATGCAAAGGTCAACATAAGCCTTTTTGGTGATTGAGATGACTCAAGGTGTGCTCACACATGTGTGAGTAACCTTGGAGAAAGGAAAGGGGACACATGTGTAAGACTGTAAGAGGCTTTTTGGATAAATTAATAAAAGGGAGGCTTTCTTGGATTTTGAGTTGCTAACACATGTGTGAGAAAACACTTAGGGACTAAAAGATGCTTGGGAAGGTGTTTAGGATAATTAAGTGGGATTAACTAGTGGATATGCTTAGAAGGATGAGAGTGATGGGTGGTAGACTAGGTTTTAGGTGGGATTAAGATTAAATTAAATTTGATTTAAGTTAATCATAGGATTATAGAATTTAATGAAGTGGAGGGAATTAAATAAATTGAAATTTATTTAAAAGGAGATTTATAGAGCACTATGCATTAAATAAATTTAACACATTAGAGGGGATGCATTTAAATTAAATGTAAATACTATAGGGAGGTGAAACTATTTAATTAAATAAGTAGAAGAATATGAAAAATATAAATAATTAATAATTAATTAATTATAATGTCAAGGGAAATATTAAATAAATTATTATAGTGTTCAGGATGATTTTAAGTGTCTACAAGAATCACAATGTTCAATACTAGGCATAAGTGTCAATTGTGAGGAAAGCATATTAGGTAAATCAATGCCAATATTAATAGTTTCCTATTCATCATTAACACCATCAACATCATCAAGAGTATCTTCTTCATCTAAATTAATCAAAATAGAATCTAAGATATGAATAAAATCATCAGAATCATGCAACTTGTTATCAACAATAACTTCTTCAAACACATCATGCATAGTTGTATCCAAAGAAGGTAAAGATTTTTGAAGAATAGAATTGAAAGCTTTATCTTGAGCACGATGATTTTTATGACTTTTGTTAGCATATCTATTACGTTTTTCCTTACTTGAATTTTGTCGAGAACTAGGAGGAACAATTACAAGATCCTTCATAGGTTCTATATGAGGATTAATAGGATTACTAGCAAATTGACAAGCAATAGGAGGAACTTGATTAACAGTTGTAGAAGCCATAGATAAAGGAGGTATGGAAGGTGTAGAAAAAAGATCACAGTCAAGATTCTTAGGAGGTAAACTCAACTTGAGAATCTTACGATGCTTATAGACTTGATATGAACAGAAAAGATGGTCAGGTCAAAAAGGACATGAATTAGTTAAAGAAGGCCAAAAGAAGTCAATGGTATCAGAATCGCAGGGCCTAGAAGTATAATTTAAACTATGATTAACTATCTTCAAAATTACTATGATTAGCTATGATTTGAGGGAAGAGTTAATTCAAAATGATGGTAACATAATGCAAAATTTTAAATATTTTCTTTTTGAAAGTATGAAAATTATCATTACAGATACTGTTAGAGATTTTAGGGATGTTAAAGTTATGATGGAAAGTACACACGAATCTCATAATGAAAAGGTATGGGATTTTGAAGTGCCTTGAAAACTTGCTTGTAGGATGTTTAAAGGCCCTAGAGATGTTATTTTCAACATTGCAGTGTTGTTATTGATGAAAAATATCCTTGCTATTAGCAAGCTTGAGAGTAAGAAGGTTCAGATGCGAATTATTGAGATTGGGGGGTCAAAAAATTATTGAGGAAGAAATGGGTAGAGATTTGAATCGATTGGAGCAAACAAAGATTAAAAAAATTTAAGGATATAATGGTGACCTAGTTATTGTTAAAAGAAGGGGGATTTCTTCGTTATATGCAGGAAATGACAGGTTATGATGAAAATTGTGCTCTTTAGTTTGTGAATGGGTGGAATGATTGCAGAGATACCATTGTAGACACCTAAAAAACCTTTAGAAAATAAAGTATTTTTATTTTCTGAAAAATTCCTGATGACATCATCATTAATTAATTAATTAATTAATTAATTTTTATGCCATCAAATCCCTTTATCTTAATTAAAAATATTTAATTAAGGAATCCCTCCCAAAAATGTTTAAATCTTATTTAAACATTATTTCCTTATTTATTAATTATTTAATTAATATATTGACCAAAAATCCTAAAATAAATAAAAAATTTATTTTTTGCCCAAAACTTGGCCAATTTCCTTATGACCAATAACCTCTTCCAAAATCTTCTAATCCTTCTTTAATTTCGATTAAAGGCTAATCCCATCATTTCCTACCCCTAATCCCAACTCAAAATATTTAATTAAAATTAAATATTAATCCTCATGTTTATTAAAAAAGTTTTAATAAATATCTCCTCAACCCAAACCCTTGAAATAAATAAAACTTTATTTATTTCCTAAAAATCTAATTTATCCTCATCCTAAGAAGTTCTAGACTCTTCTAGAAAGTCTTCATCCTCATCCTAGGAAATTCTAGACTATTCTAGAAAGTCTTTATCCTCATCCAAAGTCTAGACTCTTCTAGAAGATGTCTTTAAACCTAATCCTAATCCCTTCCTAACCTTGTCACATTCCCTAAACATGGGTTAAGACTTACTAACCCAAGCCAAAGTTAACAAATATCTCCTCCTTCACCCACCCTCATTAAATGCCATCCACTTGCCTATCCCTAAGCTAATCTTAAACCATGCTAATCCATCCTCTAATCATTTGCACAAGCCTAAACAAGCTTAAAACCTTCCTAATCAAGTCCAAGTTGAAATTGCTCTCATCACCCTCAAAATATCTCAACCATAAAACTTTATGAAGTCCACTAGGTCATAAATGACTCTTACAAGCCCTTTTATTGCTCTTACAAGTCATTATGAGGGTCTTTATGAAGATTTTATCCCTTGAGCCTCCTTTGTTGACTCATCCTTCCCCTTTCCTCCATCCTCTCACCATGTGACATGTGTCACTCCTTGATTGGCTATAAGGAAGCACAATCCATGTGCTCTCTTCTCATGCAATCTGAGCCCTCCATGAGCTTTTTCTCATCCTTGCATCTTAGCCCTCAATCCCTCAAGCCTCTTGCCTATAAATTGGATCCTTCCCCTTTGTAAAATAACACAATCCATGAATTAAAGTCATAATGCCATTTTGAGAAGCCATTTTACATCAAAACCATACACTCACACCCAAATTCCAACTCCATTTGAAGCCCTTTTTGAAGCATAAGCTTGAGCATACATCCTATCTATTTAGACAAAGCTACTCAACAAGAGAGCTTCTCATTGAGAGAGCCCATTAATGGCTCATATTCTCAATTGAGAGCTCATCTTAGTCTATCTTGAAGTTTATGAATTTTGTTTAGTTTGTAGAAGCTTTATTTAGATTTGGTTTCTATTAGCATACTAACATTGCTCATATACAACCATAAATGGTATCACATTCCAAGTTAATGAGGAGGTTATTGCGATGGCCACTGGTTTGTCTCTGAAAGGCAAAAAATGGAAGAAGGTTACGAAAATAGTAGACAAGGCCAACATGAATAGCTTTTTTGCTAAGGATGAAGAACCTATTTGCTATAGGGGAGGCTTCTAAAGGATAAGCTACCGACTCCTTGGGATGATGTTTGTCTGGTGATCATGAATTACCTCACACTTGAAGTCTATTATTATTATCACTTCCCTCTCCTGAACCATTTTAGAAATAGAGCATTTATTTCTATTCTGTTCTTTCTATTACACTCCCTTGAGGAAATGATAAGTGATGTTAGGGAGAAGAGAAGTAAGGGTAATAATTTCACTATCATTCACCAGGGCTTAATTTTTAGACTTTACCAATTTCATCTTGCCCCTTCTCCCCCTAGGGTTGTTGTTATTGATAATCAATGCCACCACTAGAATTTCCCTTTGAGTACTAGTACTAGAACTAGAATCCACACACCACACCCTTCCCCTAGTAGGAATAATAAAAAAAAGAAAAACCAAGACATAGTATTTGAACAAAAGGGTAGTAAAAAATCAAAATTGAAAAGCCCGTAGAGGTGGACATTGGGGATTTGGAGGAGGGAGGAAATGGTAGGAGAAGGTCAGGAAGGTTAGCCAAAACACAAGTAAGGTATAAAAAATATGCAAATAGATTTAGGGTTGAGGAGTTAGAAGAGGAGAATTGTGTGAACAATGAAAGAGAGCTAGAGGAGGAGAAATGTTCTTACTCCAAGAGAGAAAAGGGGAATGAGGAGAAAGAAAAAAGTAAAAAATCTATTGATAACACCTGAGTGTCTACTGGTAATGTCAATACCACTAAGATGATGCATGTGTCAACTGATTTTACCTTGCAGCCTATTACTTTATGTGAGGACAACACTAAAGTGGATACCTCGCCTATCACCATCTCCTCCCTAGCAAAGGAAAAAACCAATATTTTTACTAACCCCTAGGTTTTGTAGGATGAGAACCAACCATTAACAAAGACTAAGGAGGTGCATAAGAATGTAGAGAAAGGAAACAAGGGGAAAGAGGAGGAACAAAATGAGAAGAATGTAGAGATTGAGAAAAGGGTCAAATCTTTAGAAAATGAGTTTTACTTCTCTGAATTTTCCTTGAAGGTTACCCATGTTGCTACTACTACCCTCCAATTATTGGCATAGGAGAAGGATGAGACAGGACTAGACATGAAGGACAACAAGCTCCTGTATAAGTTTCTTATTGAGGGTTGGGCTAGAGTACTTCTGGCTAGGAAAGGAAAATATAAAGATGAAAAATAATGTGGTGGTCTCTAGGGGTTTTTTAGCTCTAGCTGTTTATTTGTTTTCTGTTGCTACCTAGTTTTTTGGTCTACAACTTATTCTCAGACTTGGGTTGGCATGGTTATGCCAATAGTTTTATATTCTAAACTTTAATAGTATGTTTAGTACTATATTCTTTAGAATTAGTACAGATGGTACTTTGGTAGCTATAAATGATCGTGTGCTATTTTTTGGCTGGGTTGGTTTGTTTATGCCAACAATTCAAGTTTTGAACAATCATAGTATGTTTAGTACTATAGTTTCTAAATTAGTATAGATGCCTCTCTATTAGCTGTGTTTTTTTGTATGTTATTTTTTGGTTGATAGTTGTAGTTCTTTGTAGCAATGACTACCATCTACTTGTTTTTACTGGCAGTGTGCTAGTTGTTAGCTTTTTGGATGTAAGGGCCAACCCCCTTGTTTTGGTCACTTTTTATTTCAAAAAACTATCTTCACTTCATCATCATAAATAAATTTAAGACATTTATGAATAGGTGAAGCAACAACATGCATGGAATTTAACCATGGTAAACCAAGTTTTACTTGAAATTAATTAGAAGCAGGAATAACAACAAAGGTGGTGTTCACAATCTTTCCACAAAGTTGAACTAGTAAATCAATAGAACCAAATAATGGATAAAGAAAACCATTACAAGTTCGAATCTATACATCCAATTTATCATAAAAATCACATTGCAAACTTTTCATAAAAACATTTTCTTCTATAATAGCATTAACTAAGGAGGTAGGATCAACAAGACAACCATGAGTGGGTATCTTAACAATCTTACAATAAATGTAAAGGGGACCATTGGGAGCTTTAATAGTCTCAGAATCATCAAAGGTAATCAAAAGTTCTTGAGGTCATTTTTTCTTAGGTTGTTGTCAAGGTTTAGGTTGAGGCTTCAATTTAGGCTTAGGTTCTAGTTGAGGTGGACAACTTGAGATTGAAGTGGAGGTTGAGACTAAGGCAGAGATACAGATTGAACCACATGCTCCACTTGATTAACCACATGATTAAGATCATCCATCTTTGAATCATACACAATATCCATAGAAGATGGTTGAGTAATAGTATTAGTATCATGTGTAGGTAAAGGATTCATATAGATTTGTAAATTTTCATTAGGAGGAGAAACAAATTTATTCCCACTACCATCAAAATTATCAATAGATAAAGCATCAAAATCAATTAAGTTCTGAACCTTATGTTTTATAGAATAAAATTTCTTAGTATCATGACCATTATGGCGATGATATTGACAAAAATCTTTTGGATCAAAATATTTAGCTGCCATTGTAGCAAGTAAAAGAAGTCAAATTGGAGGTAAAGTAATCATATTAGTAGTTAACAACCTATTCATAATAAAATATTTAGAAAGAGGAGTAAATGTATGATTCAATCAAAAAGGAATGGATGCAGAAGTGACATTGTGAGATGCAATTGCAGCTTGATTGACAACTGCATTTGATTGTTTATTTATCTTGAGATAGTTGTTGGATTTTGAACTTTATTTGGATTAGGAGCAGCATCACTTTTATCAACAGGAACAAGAGCCATTGGAGCAGTTCTCTTAAATTGAGTCACTTGTAATTGATAATGATGAAGCACTGCACAAAGTTGTTGAAAAGAAGTAAATTTAGTAAGAAATATATTATCTCTAATATCCTTTTGCAAATTTTAAATAAAAATATATTGAATATAAATATCTGGAACATGATAGGAAATATGAGCATTCAAATGCTTAAATATACCAATAAATTTAGTCAAATTTTCTTTAAAGTTTTGTTTACAATGCATCAAATTAATCAAAGACACTTATAGGCCAATGGTTTTTTGAATTTTTTTAATAAAAGCATTAGCAAGTTGAGGAAATGAAGTGATAGAATAAGGAGTCAAAGAACAAAACCATTGTAAGGTCTTGTCACGAAAAGTTCAAGCAAATAATATAGTTAAAATCCTATGATCATGACCATAATGGCTACAAAGAATTTGAAAGGTTTTAAAATGATGAACAGGGTCTTCCTTACCATTATAATTCTCAAGAAGAGGCATATCGGCTCGCTGAGGAATGGGAGTACGAATAATATCCTGAGACAAAGGACTACCCATGTCACACGCAGCGATACTAAACTTATTTTGAGTTAAGGATGCAAGTTGTTGTTGTGAAGATGACACAGGTTGAGCCAAACTAATAATTGTAAAATCATGAGAAGAAATAGGAGAAATGGTGACATTAGATACACTAGGTAAAGTGTAAGAAGCTTCAAGAATGGAAGAGACAACTGGAGGAACACTAGGAACTATAGTTGGCAGAGGAGTAGAATAAGTAAAAAGAACAGTATGATAAGAAGGTTGTGATATAGGAAGGGACACATGAGGAACACTCATAAGGATAGAGGGAACTTTCACAGTTAGCAAAGGTGTATAAATAGGAACACTAGGAAGAGGAAAAGAAGAAGGTTCCACACTAGTGAAAAGGAGGAAAGAACCCTAAATCTTGAGCTTCTTGAGCTAAAAGTTTAACATTGGAATGTACAAGGTGAGTAATACCACACAAGAGATTAACACCTTTGTTACTATCACAAAGAACTTTCTTAATAGCCTCAATGGCTTGAATAGAATCTTGATTATGGTTTTCTTGAAGAAGGTGATTACCCATTTTATCAAGTTCATTTGAAAGTTTTTGGACTTGTTTAAGAGGAACTCTTAAAGAATCATCCTCATCATGAGATGAGTGAGAAGAGTTTTGTTCCATAATAGGATTAGAATTAGGAAGAATCAAAGTTTCATCCAGAATCTAAAGGAAAGGAGAAGAAGACTCAGGCTCAAAGGTATCCATAAGTCTATGACTACATCTAACCCTAATATTAGAAGTAGGACTAGAATTAATAAAGCTCATAAACCAATACAATGTAAATGAACTAAAATAAGAAAATGGAAAGCATAGATATTTTTGTATTTTGAAAGAAAATTTGTAATTTTTTGTATTTTTGAATTTTAAAATGCAAAAGCATATACTAAATCTAATATTAAATATGAAATGAAATATAACACCACAAATAAAAATAGAGCATCTCATTCCACAAAAGAAAAGAGGGTAAGTGTGTCGGGTTTAGCAAAATGAATATGAAGAAAATATGATTTCCTTTCTTAACACTAATTTTCAATGTGATGATCCAAATTGATTAAGCACAAGAGAGTGATTAATGTAGAAATGGATCATGTGATGGAAAATAGGAAGAGAAGAGGTTATATAATCAGTCTATTATGGGGGAGTATGAGCTTAAATCCTAAAATATATAAAAGAAAAATACTAATCTTGAATCTAGAATGTGTTATTTTTGATGTCTATATTTAGTTTCTGGAAAATCTGCAATCCATTCTAGACTAGAAATGTTGAGACAGAGAAAAACTAGAAAAAAATTGTCTTTTTGAAAGGAGGTTGACCTTAGTGGGGCACAATCCTACCCCAAGGCACAATTATACCCTAAAAAGTTGACCTTGACCTGCACTACTCAGACAAAATTTTTGTTTTCAAATCTCGTACGTTCGATGAAAAGGGTATCTGAATCTACACTTATATTTTTTGTTCCACACCTGTATCTACAAGACAAATGGTTTGTTTGTTTGAATGAGGGGTTTTCTTTGGTCAAACCCAAATTTGGTATCAACCTTGAAATTGAATTTAAATTGTAATATAAATAAACAAAGTAAATGAAATAATTCACCTTGCTTATAGTGAAATCCTTGTGGAGGATTTGAATCCTTGAACCCACAAGTATAGATACTCCAAATGTATGTAGGATGTCTCAAATCAATGGCATTAGATCGTCAACACTAATCTTAAATGTATCTTTGCATAGGAAAAAGGATTGAATGAATGTAGATGAAGAAATCTTCAATAGGAGGGCTCCATAGAGGTTGAATCCTTCAATGGCTAATAATGGATCTCCTTGATGAATCAAATGCTTGAATGCTTGAACAAATAGATTGTAGATAATAACTTTTCTCATATATAGTGGATACGTGTGGATGTCAAAATGAGGGAAGAAGGCTTCCTTATATAGAGATCTAGGGCACTAACTCCTAAAGAAAGCTGACATAGGATAATTAAATCCCATTTAACTTTAACCCTTAGGAATAGACCTAAATTAAATGTAATTTAAGATTCTACCATTTTGAAACCTAAAACAATTGACCTGGAAGTGGGAAAAGAAACTTTTGAAAGCCTGATGTCCCAAAACACCTAAAAATCTGAAAAAATGAACCTAGGGTTAGGGACAAGGTCGACCTTGCCCTAGGTCAAGGTTGAGGTCATCTATGACCTAGGTTAGGGTTGAGGTTAACATATTAGCATGAATGTTGATGTTATCACTATGGGGGAGCATTGCAAAACATTGATATGATGTATTCATGATTGTGTTTGTCATTGATGACAACATAGTAGTAAGTTTGGGAAGATTGACAAAGCGACAGATTGTGATTTTTGTATTAAGAAAAATACATTACTCATCTATTGATGTGCAATTTTCAAAGTACACTATAATATGTGTTTTTTACAAGGGTAAGTGCATAGAACCTAAATTGATAATATACAGAAGATATTATTGATCTACAAAAGAACTGTATGGAAATAGAGTATTAGGGAAGTAGTTTCTATTGTGTGATTACTGTAGTTCATTACAAATGTAATGAAAGGTTGCACAGTTAACTAGAGACAGTATACTAGCCAATGATGATGTCAGAGAATGCACATGTATTGAAGTTGCATGAGTAAAAGCATGCTTATGACTGTGAGCTAGCAACATTAATTAAATGTGTATTCGTTTAATTGATGTATTATAATTAAGTAGGAATCCAACTCAAGGATTTATTAGTGGGCATGGTATAAAGGAAAGATGTTTTCTATGTTTATGATAGAGAGCACATGAGACCCTCAAACTATTGAGCAAGTAGAGCACTAGAGAAGAAAAGTGATTTAGCTATGTGTGTAAGTGACCTTAAGGGTTATTATTATTGAGAACTGAGTTCCAAATGCAATCGAATGGTCTGAGGAGAAGAAGTTTGATGTACTAGACAAAGGAAGAAGTAGAAGCTTGTTTCACATCTATTATTTTGAAAGGAATAGTATCGAGGTCAATTGGATAGTGGGCTCATAGATCTAATCCTAAAGCTATTTGAATAGTGGGTTCATCTATCTTCCACAACTCCTAACAGGGTTGAAATATCCTAACATGGAATCAAAGTCTCCTAACAGGGACTAATTATACTAAATGTTGTAATAGAATCCTAATAGGGTCCATCCTCTAACAAGGAATATTTATATTGGTAAATCATCTTGTGGGCATCATTCCCATTAGTGTTTTCCCTCTGATCAAGGGTTTCCCTAGTCAACATATCTAGTGTAATTGTTTATGTTAATCTTTGTATGATTTTTTTTACTTTGGTTGAATGGTTAAGTTTTTTTAAAGAGGATAAATGTTTTAACTGTTGAATAATTGATTCAACACCTACCCCCCCCCCCCCCCCCCCCCCCAACCTTCTCAATTATCTTGGTGGACTATTGTTTCTAAAAATTAGTATCAGAGCATTAGGTCCTTGAAGAAAAAGTTTAATAGCTTTGGGAGATCCATTGTGAGCATGTTCAGAAAAAAAAACTCTAAGATTTGATGGGACCAATTACAATAGTTGGAAGGATAAGATGAAGACTCATCTTTTGTGAATGGGTCCAAGATATTGGCTTGTAACCAAGGTATCTAAGGATATCGTGGAAGAAGGAAATCTTGAAAGTTGTACTGAGAAGTAGAGAGAAGTATTTATGTGCAACATAAGAGCAAGAGAAGAAATATTGTCAACTCTACCTGAAAGTGAGAATAGTCAGGTATAACTACTCAAAACATCTCATGAAATTTGGAGAACTTTAGAAGCTAATTATGAGGGTGATACACATGCAAAAAGAGTTAGATTACAAAATTTACATTGTGCATTTCAAGATGCTAGAATGATGGAAGATGAATTTATAAGAATCTATATTTGTAGAAAATATGAGATTGTTGTAGGAATCAGATCTCATGGTGGAACCAAATTGGATGATGAAGTAGAATGGAAGATCTTGAAAATTCTAATGCCACCTTTCAAGACAACAACATAGATGATTCAGCTGTTGATACCCTGTACTAATAATTTCACCAAAGAAACATTGCTTGGTAGATTGGAAGCCGTAGAATTCTATCTAAAACAATCTGGAGAATTAGCAAAATTTGAGACAACATTTAGTGCATTAAATGTTAAACCTAGTCTAGCAAAGAACATAAAAGCACAAGGAGATATTGTTAGCAGTAGCTAGACTATTAAGGAAAAGATCAAAGAAGGAGTGGCTCTTCTTTTGGAATAAGAAAAATATGGTAAGAATATTTTTAAGTGTTGAACATGTAATGAATATGGTCATTATTCATCTATGTGTCCTAAAAGAGAAAATAAGTATAAGGGAAGATTTAGACTTAGAAGACCTAGAAATTGCTTATATGCTAATGAAGAAGAAGAAGAAGAAGAATTTGATCAAAGCATATGTGAAGATGAATTGGGATTCATAGCTATAAAGGAGGATGATCTTGAAAAAGAGATATGAGCAAATTTGTCAAATTCAGAAGTCATGATGGAGGGATTGTTAAAGTAGGGAATAATGCAGCCTGTCACATTATAGGAATTGGATCTATCACACTTGATGGTAAAACAAATATTGATGATGTTTACTTTGTTGATGGACTGAAACATAACTTGTTAAGTGTTGGACAACTTATGGATAGGGGTTACCAATTATAGTTTGGTAATGACACATGTATCATGAAGGAAAAGGAAGGAAAATTGCTTGGTATTAGCACAAGAACTAGAGGTAATGTATTTCAGTTGAACACCACTAAAATAACATGTTTAGTAGCTAACATTGACAACAGTTGGTTATGGCACAGAAGATTTTCTCACATAATTTTTGATAACATTGTGAAAGTCAGTAATACACATGTTATGAGAGATTTACCTAAGATCACTAAGACTACTAATGTTATTTGTAAGGAATGTATCTTGGCTAAGCAAAAGAAAGTTTCATATCCTAGGAAGAAGTTTGGTACTACAGAGAAGCTAGAATTGGTCCATACATATTTAAATGGTCCTTCAAGAACAAGAGGATTCTATGGAGAAAGGTATTTTATGATTTTTGTTGATGATTTTACTAGAATGATGTGTATAGCTTTTCTTAAAGAAAAATTAGAAGCATTTGAGAAATTCAAGATATTCAAGAATAGAGTAGGGAATGAATCTAAAGTTAAAATCAAGAGCTTAAGATTTGATAGAGGAGGAGAATTCACTTCCAGATAATTCAATATCTACTATGAAGAGCATGGAATTAGGAGACAACTATCTTCATCTTATTCACTTGAGAAAAATGGGATTGTTGAAAGAAGAAATAGATCAATTGCTAAAGCAGCAAGAGCTATGTTATTCAAGAATGATGTACCAAAGACATTTTGGAGAGAAGCAATCAATAAAACAATATGCACTTTGAACAGAATATAGATCAAAAACGATATGGAGAAAACACCTTATGAGTTATGGTTTGGATACTCACCATCAGTAAAATATTTTAGAATATTTGGGAGCAAATGTTACATCAAAAGAGATGATCATATCAATAAGTTTGATCCAAGGATCGATGAAGGTATGTTTCTTGGCTATTCATTAAAAAGTAAAGCTTATAGATGTTTCAACTATAGAACAAAAACTATAGTAGAGTGCACAAATGTGAGAATAGATGAAAAGTTTGGCACTGAAAAAAAGATGATGGATTATAACTCTGATGAAGATAATTATTCTGGGATGACCAACATATGTAATGAATTATTTATCAAGACTAACAATGACCTACAAAATAATGTGCAAACTAAAAAAATAAGAGGAGAATAGAGCATAGTACCTGAAATAAGAGTTGAAGCAGTAACTCCTACCCCAAATAAGAATATGACGAGAAATCATCTTGCAGATTAGATAATAGGAAGTAAAGAAAAAGGAGTAATGACAAGAAGTAGAATCAATGAAGAACTATGTCTAACATCTCAAGTTTAACCAAAGAATGTAGATGAAGTAATCAAGGATGATCACTGGATGAAAGCAATGGAGGAAGAACTCGAATAGATAACAAAGAATGACACATGGCAATTACTTCCTAGACCTAAGAACAAGAATGTGATTGGCACAAAGTGGGTATTTAGAAACAAAATGAATGAACAAGGAGAAGTAATAAGAAATAAAGAAAGACTAGTATGCAAAGGCTATTCTCAGCAAGAAGGAAAAGACTATGAGGAAATATATGCACCTGTAGTAAGAATGGAAGTAGTTAGAATGTTCTTGGCATATGCAAAAAATAAAAACTTCAAGGTATATCAGATGGATGTTAAGTCATCATTCTTGAATGGAGAACTTGAAGAAGAAGTTAATATTGAGTAGCCAAAAGGTTTTCTTTTGACAGAAGAGAAAGATATGGTTTGTAGATTAAAGAAAGCCTTGTATGGATTAAAGCAAGCACCTAGAACCTGATATACGAGGTTAGATAAATACTTAGCAAAGCTTGGATTTGCTAAAGGAACAACAGAAAACAACTTGTACTTGAAAGAAATAGAAAATGGTTGCTGATCATCATTATATTTATTGATGATATCATTTTTGGAGGAAACGATGAAGCCAGTAACAAATTTTTAGAAGATATGAAGAATGAATTTGAGATGAGTATGATAGGAGAAATGAAATTTTTCTTAGGATTGAAAATTGTTAAAAAAAAGGTAGGTATCTTCATTTCTCAGACTAAATATTTGAAAGATTTGCTAAAAAGATTTGCTAGAAAATTGTAAACCTATTGGAACTCCTATGGCAACTAGTCACAAGTTATCTAGTAAGGATGAGACACTTGTTGTTGAACAAAACAAGTACATATCTATGATTGAAGGATTGCAATATCTAACTCATAGTAGACAAGATATAGCTAATGTAGTTGGAATTGTGGCAAGATTTTAGGTTGATCCTAAAGAATATTACTACTTAGCAGTAAAAAGGATATTCAATTATTTGAAAGGGACATCTTATTATGGCATTTGGTATGACAAAGGTAATGATTTTAATCTTTGCACTTATATTGATGTTGATTGGGTAGGAGATATGGATGATAGAAAAAGCACTAGTGGAGGGGAATTCTTTCTTGGTGGAAGACTAGTTTCTTGGCTCAGCAAGAAACAAGATTGCACTTCATAGAGTACTACATAGGTAGAATATGTTGCAACAACAAACAATTATAATCAAGCTATATGGATGAAGTAGATGATGAAGGATATTGGAATTACATTCAAAGAACCTTTTATAATTTACTGTGATAAGACACTTATAGTAAGCATGTCTAAGAATCCTATTTTGCATTCTAAGACTAAGCACATCTCTATAAAGTATCATGTGTTGAGAGGGAAAGTTGCCGATAACAAAATTTGACTAGAGTATGTTAACACTAAGGAACAAATTGTAGAAATTTTCGCAAAGTCCTTACCAAAGGACACATTTGAGTACCTAAGAGGTGTATGTACCCTAAAATGGTTGCCTAAACTATGGGCCCCCATTATTCAATTTATCAATTTATCAAATTTCCTGAATCAATGGTTTGCAATATTTTATTTAAACAATTTAAATCAATTTCCTTGATCAAATTCAATTATTTATTTTTCTAAGGTTGATAATTTTATCCTAAGTCTTGTTTAGGAGAGTTATTTTTGAAGAAGGAGTTTGAATACTAAATCTTTTTGTGGAGAACTTCTATCTTCTTGTCTTGTTCTCTCATGCATCCATGACTTCCATCATGAGGTTTCATCCTTGCATTTGCATATTAGCTTAGATCCATATTTGTTTTCATAGATTAATATTGCATTGTTATATCCTTTCATAGATTAGGTTTCTTTTCTTGAATTTTTTTGCATTGTTATCATATAGATTAGTTTTCATCTCCATTTTGGATCCTTGAATCTCTTGTTTCATGGTGTACTTGCATGGGCACAAACTAGGTCAAACTGAGGGCTTCCATTACAAACCCTTGCACTCCATGAATAGAGAGCTATGAGAAATCAGATTGTAAATATTGATCAGAAATCCCATGCATTCCATGGTGAGAGATGAGAAATCTAAACCTTCCAAAATCACAACTTTGATATAGGAATTATGGCCACAGTTTGGGGGTTCCATAGAATTCCTACTTCCCAAGAGGCACACATAAAACTAACAAGAAATCCTAACCATTTATATTGGACACCCAAGATCCTTAGCAACTTTCATAACATCTAGCTTGGTTTCTAGAATATAGATGATATTCAACTTTACCTGATCAAGTCCTTTTATTATCAAATATACTTTGTCAAGGGTATTGCATCCCCTAAAATTCCAAGTAAGGAATGTAATGGCCTCTTGGGAGAGACTATGTATCTCTCTAATCACAACTTTATTTAGCCTTTCATGTTCCCAATATCTTCCAATAGTCTTTAGGTTGACTTCCTACCTCTACCATATTGATTACCAACTTTGGATTTGGGTAGTATTGCTTTAGATTAGGAGATATTTCTTGGTTCAAAAATGCCCACTTCCTCACATAATAAATTTTTGTATTCCTCATCATATATGTCACACTGTTTATCCCTTTCTGATGACTCTAGAATCAACATGCCAGCTGATTCTTGATACAAGGTTTTGGAAGCATGTCTGATAGATTCTTCCCTAAGAGCCTCATTGCTAGGATCTTGTTCAACTTCACTACAATTTATGATGACTAGGGTCATGTGATTCGTCAGCATGATCAAAGAATCCCCATGTGCATTTTGATTTAGTCGATCCACCTATGCTTCAGGTTCTAGACCATTTGGGGTCTTGTTATTTGGGAGGGGTTGTTTTGAATTAAACCAAATCCCAAATTGTTCTTTGTAGGAAGCAACTGATAGGCCAATGGTGAAGTGGGATCATTTTGTGTCAAGTTGGACAATAATTTATCTTCCAAGAATGTTGCCTCCTTCCCTTTACCTTATTTTCTCTTTCAAGCATTCGGCCTCCAAGTGACCCCTTTCTTTACAATCCTTGCATTACTCAGTTATTTCCTCTACCTAAATATCTTACCTCTAGATTCCTTCCAAAGAGTGAGTCTCAATCGCCTTAAGTAAAATTGGGTGAGGAATCCATAGGATACAAATGCATTCATACATACTTAAATCTTCTTTAGCAATTCCCTCATCAGATTTGATGAATTTCCCCAGTTTATCCTTGATTATTTTGAAAGTCTCTTCATTCCAATATTCATGTGGGAGGTTATATAACTAGATCCAAATAAGAACTTCTTCAATGTTAGATTAGAGGGGATTAAAATTGATTATCTAATATTTAATGTAAAAACCAATTCCATTCAACAAAAAAGGGCCATTAAAAAGAACCCTATTTTTTCTTGGGGGGTTCCCATGATGATTAGGAAAAATCATTGGGAAAAGTCTTAACCTGAACATGGTTGCCCTGAGTATTATCAACCCATGAATGAACTTTGGGGAAAGTAGGCCAACCTTTACCCCACTTCATAAAGAAAGCTCTATCTTTTAGGATTTGAATTGTATTCTTCTAGGTCATAGATTCAATACAAATATCTAAAAACTTATCTTCGAAAGTAGATGAGATCAAATTTAACTTCAGATATTTGACAGGATCATGCCTAGGGAAACACATTTTTTTATTTTCCAAATTTATGAAATTTTCATATGCTCTTTACATAATTTTTGAATAACTCCAAATATTACAATGGGGAGCAGGTGTTGTCAAAGGATTTGGGCAGGGGAGGCATTCTAATATGAGCCTTGATTCCTTCTATGAATTTTTGACCTAGGTGGGATCCTATAGCATTAATTGTGAGTCATTTGTTTATCAATTGCCATGTTGTATGCCAGGTTGATGTCTTTGAGGACTGTGACCATGAAGCTAAGCTTCTTGGTGTGAAAAATTTGCATGCTTCAATATTGCCATGGTTTTAAAATGTTTGTGTTCCACAAATTAGTGATAATCTTCCTTCCATCCTTTGTCTCTTGCCTGATATTTTCTCCATTGCCACTTGTTTTCTATCCATTATCTTCTCTTCCCTTTGTTTCATTTCCCTTCACTCATCTTCATTCACTCCTCATCCCTTCACATATTCCCTCTATAATTTTTATTTGTATTAGATACAAAGGAAGCACATCATAAAATTGGAGAGAGTTTGAAAGCCCTTATCAGTATATAATGCTTAACTACATTACATTTTCTATAAGTATAAGTCACATATACATATCAAGATATACAATATCCTACCACAATATAGTACATTTCCATCTAAATATAAAATGATAAAAAAAAAAAAGTGTTATTTGTATGTACTTATAATGTTCCTCTAAGTTTTAGTTGTGACTATTTCTTTTACATGTGTTGGTATTGGCCCTCTAGAATATTTCCATCACCTCTCTTCTCAACTCATGTTTTCCACCCCAAGTATCCACCCATCCATTTTATTTATATATGTAAAGAAATAGTATGCAATGGTATGATAATATTGCAAAAAAAATCTTATATACACTGAATACAAACCCACCCTAAAAAAATTCTAAATAGCATTATCAAAGGATGAAGGATGCCAATGCAAGATCTATGCTTAAGATAGGTTTGGAATTCCTTAAGAGATAGATGATGTGATAATAATAAAGTAAAAACAATGTGAAAAGTGGATAATAATTGTACATGAAAACAAGATAGAGAAGCTTTGAACTTTGAATCTAAATTTTCTAGTTGTTCTTAAATTCAACTATAATTGTAGATCTAGAAAATAGGGATATATAAATTTCTACTAAAAAATTCCACAAAAAATGACAAGGAGAAATTGTGAATGATAACTTGTTGTAAGGATAAGTTGCCATGGTGACTTGTTCTAGGTTTTTTTTTTTTATGAAAGTGTATTTTAACTTATACTTAGTGGATCCAAAGTTACAACTCTGCAACCTATGCATGCACACATAATAAAAAATAAAATATTATGGAAAGAGGTTTGAATTGGTCAAATCCTATTTAGGAATTAGCCCTAAAAATGAAGTAAATTGCATAAAGGAAAGTAAGATGAAAAGGTCAAATGATAATTTACCATATATGAGACCCTCATAAATGGATGGACTAATCACTCAAATCCATGAATATGCTTGAATTTTATTGATATCTAAGGATTTAACCATAGAATGAGATATAGAGTCAAGAATGCATTCATAAACACATGGATCTATAATTCTTGCTCCTAGATTTTGAATGCAGATATGGTCCATAGCCACATGAAGACATAGAGAGAAAGGATGGATATATGGATCTTTTAATATGATTAATAGTTCATTTTCTTGTCTATCATGAGAGGAAACATGCATCAATTGGATAATATTACCTTTGGTTTGAAGGATCTTGGAGATCTAGAGATCTTGAATTGGATGTTTTCCTTCAATATTGAATGTCAAATCCTTAATTGTACAACTTTATTACTTGGTTACTTGATATCTTGTACTTTCTTATGATTTCATATTATGGAAAATGAGAGGAGAAAATATTATTTTATAATAAAATTCCTCAATTTTAGGATTTAAGCTTGTTATGACTAACCACAAATATAAAACTTGAAAGAAAGACCTACCATCAAGTTATAGGCCAAATCTAGGCCCAAAACCCAATGAAAAAGACACCATTGGCGAATTGTCCTAGGTAAATTGGGCCTAAAATATGGAGGTATATTAGGGATGGTGAAAGGAAGCAGGGGAATTAAATGTAGGTTGTTGTGATCAAGCATAACTAACATTCAAACCTTGAAATCAAAAAAGTAGGGTCTAATAGGTCCTAGAGAATCCAATTATTGGATACGAGTTTTTTAGGATGATACATACATTTATCTTGCTAGATATAAATCTGATCCTAGGCTTTATTTTCTAGAGTACTAAAAGTGAGCATAACATCATTGTGAACATAAAGTGCCAAGGTATAAAAATCTTAGAATAATCAAACCCAACTCAAATGAGATATTATGGCTTGCTTATGCTCCAACATTCTCATCAATAAAGTATCCTTATTCTAATGAAATTTTGGGTGAGGAATAAACTCATCATAAATAGGTTTAAGTATGGGCCTATAGTTTCTTAGGCATGCCTAATAATTCTTAGTGTTGGGATGTGTTTGTCATTCCCAACAAAATCATTTCATAGTTTGTTATTTTTTCTAGAGCATGATCCATTAGTTGTACTCATGATAATACAATGTGTTTCCTAGGTTAAAAAAACATGAATTAGCCCTTTTAAAATTTTGATTTTTAGACTTACTATATGGGGGTGTCACTTATTCTACACCAAAAATTTAGAGATTAAGGTTTCTACCAAGGGTATAATGAATTTTCTCTATCATTCCTCTCCCTAGTTTTTTGGAGTTTAGCCATGAAACTATGCAAATGTCTCTCTTTAGGGAAAAAAAAAAGTAAAGAATTTATTAACATAAACTAGGTGGATGAGTTAATTAGTCACACATTTTCAACTTGAGCCCTTCAATACAAGAGAGAGATGGGCTTTCAAACAAAACTCTCAATATAACCCAAATTTTATTAAAACAACCCAAGTAAGATGAAGGGATTCCAATGCTAAAATATATTTATATCTAGGAAGTACATAAGAAAGCCCTCTTTCATGCAATATTTATAAAGCTTTAGATATGCAATGTGATTAGAATTACTAGGTTGATTAACTTGCCTATGGTTAATTTATTAAATGTAAGAAACATATATATACAACCATACTAAAGAAATAAATTAGTCCTAAGATACATGGGGAAGAGGGAGAAAATGACTTACCTCAATGATGGGTAGTGGAAGACACCTTTCAAATTAAAAAATAGAATACTAGAAATTGCAAGATAAAAATTGAGACCAAATATGGAATTGGGATAAAAAACCTAGAAACCTCATACAAATGTGGATCTCCAAGTACAGGTTGACCTAATCAGCCTATAGTGACTTATGCTCAACCAGTTCAATGTGTTCTCAACCAATAGAAAACCAAAAAACTGGATGATCTTAGATCTTTAGAAAACTATTGGCCATTTTTGCCTTCCCACCAAAATTGCCATATTGGAATTCAAACCCAGTTAATGTTCATAATATTCAAATATTCAAATATGGGGCACAAAAATACTTTATATTAAACTTTGGTTATCCCCTTTTTCCTAAGTGTTTATGTGATTTAATATCTTTGTGGGGCCAATATTTCACCCACTGTTAGATCTTTTTGTGATCCACAACCATTCCTTTTTCACCTTGTAGACGTGCTCATTCTTTATTTCATGTGACAAAGTCACATTGCATCGTGTGTATGTGTGGGTCCAAGTTTCTTCTGTGTGCCATCTTTTGACTATGCTAACATGTCAATGTGAGGTTGAATATGGCTAGAATTCTATTGGTTGTCACTTTCCCACATGTTGTATTTTGTCAAATTTCTTGATAATGTGGGGAAGTGGCATTATGACATTTAGACTCATGGGCAAAGTTGTGTTGTCTCTACCGCAATGTGACAAGGTGACGAGTCAGATAGAGCTGGCATATAGATGCATTCCCATTGGCCAAAGCTTCAAGGGTACAAAGGAGATTCAAAGATATTTTTCACTATAGATCTTTGGCAGATCTATGATTATCACTTTGTCACTAATAAAAAATGTATGATGATTATCTATAGTGACAAAGAGACATCATACCATGTGGTAGGTGGGTCCAGTTTATTTATGGATTGTGGTGTGGTGGATCGATGTTAGATAGGTTGGCAAATAGTCATGTTTCTATTGGTCAATGCACTATCAAGTTGGGTGTACCTTTGGCATTGTTAGATGGTGGTAGATCAATGTCTCTTGTTATGTCACTATAGGAAAATGATCAATCTTTAGCTATAGCGACATAGCAAGGATTGGGTATGTGTCCTTGTAGGCTTGAGTGGAGAGTAATAGTTAGGAATGACGGTTAAGTTGACAATATTGTTATGTGGTCAGTTAAATGATGTGGTCAAATGCATGAATATTCCAATAGGTGGCAAAAAGAAATAATATGGTTGGTCCACATGGAGGTTTTTAGTTGCTTGACTAGGTTAACCTATTGACTTTGCTGATTCATAAGCCAAAAATAAAGAAAGATAGGGTTTCTTGCACAATATGATCTTTTTGATCGATCTCAACCACTCTAGAGTTATTGCTTTACTAGAAAATATGCAGAGGCAACTCTTTCCAAGACCTAATTGTCTATTTTGAGGAATTATGACATTGATTGGCACCATTTCTATCATTTTAGGTTTACTCTAGTTAGGGTTTCCATGATTTTCATGTCTCTGTAAGTATACCAGATCAAATCTATTGTTTGGATCATCTTGATTGTTCTCTAAAGACTTAATGGTAGTGGTTGTGGAGTAACTTTTAGTTGAAAATATCTCAGTTATGCCTAAACTATAAAGGTAGATTGTGTAATCTTTCTTAAGGTCAACTCTTCTCTATTTCTCTAATATTGCTCTTCAAGTTTAGTGTAAATTCCCTTTGCCTCTAAACTATTCATGGTATTCTATCTTATCTCCTTCAACCATTAATATATTGTGCAGGACCTATTTTCCTCTCATTAGTGTAGTTTGGATATCTGTAGTTTTGCATGACTATATCTCTTTGACCTATGAATGATATATAAGTGAATCTCATCTTCCTTGTGTCATTTATTTGGGTTTTCTAACTTGCATGCGATTGTTGGATTAAAACAAGTCTAGATGTGTATATCTTTTGGTGTCATAATAGTCTAAGTGTGCATTTATGGGTAGAGATAGGATCAAACACTCTATTTTGATGCATCACCCCTTATGTTAGATTAGGTAGATTTGCTTTCATGCTTTCATTCTCCCTTTTCCTCTCTAGGTGTAGTTAGGTGCACCCTGATAGTAAAGGAAGTTGGCTTTCTTTGGAGATCAACCTCATAGTTCAAGTCCCATAGCTTGGAGGTTGTTTCCATGTTTAACAAGGTTGTCCTTAGGTAAAAAATTTGGACAAGGTTGCAAACTTTTTTGACAATATTTTTTGGCATGCCTGGTGGGATGGAAGATTCAACTACATAAGTCCATTGGTTAGCTAGTTGAGTTTGATCTATTGAGAAATCGGGTATTTTTCCTCAGTATCATCAAACTTTGGAGGCATTTAATCAAACACCATGGCAACTCTAGTGCACTTCTACTAGTTTCATACAGACACAGTGCTGGTATTTAAAGATCATCCTTGATCTTTGTGATTTTCAAGTTTTCTATGAGTTTGCAATTTTTTATAAAACTTTAATCATGGACTCATTTCAAAGAAATAGTTACTATTCCCCCATATCATAAGAAGATTATCTCTCAGCCCTCCCATTCCCAATGTTAGTCACAACATGGTTATGACTAATAGGATTATCCAGATCACTATAGGGAGGAGAGATGAAGCTCATTTATAGATTCCTCCTTAGTTTTAGTCCCCCTTTGAATACCAAATGACCAATCCACTTAGTTGTCCACCAAATGTTATAGAATTCCTGAGGCCATGATGGAGTAGCTTTGTAAACACATGGACAATCTTTCCTCTACCTATTCCAACCTAGGAAGAACATTTGAAAAGGTCCACAACCCTTATGAGCCTTCATATGGTGGGAACCTTGCTTACTTCATGCTTCTCATAAGGTCTTGGGTTGATAAAATGCATACAAGTAGGGAGACATTGTTTCATTACTCTTATACCTATGAGGTGGTGAGTGAGATTGCATCAATTTTTAGAAGGGTTTGGGAGGCTCTCTCCCATTTACAATGGGAGGAGGAGCAAAGGAAGATAAGGACCAATAAAAAAATAGAAGAACAAATGAGGGAGTTGGAGGAGGTAAAGCTTAGGCTTTCCCAAGAATAAAAGGTTGAAGTGCAGGAGCCTCCAAGCATGAAGTTTGTTAGTTTAAAAAAAAGTAGCCCTCCCCAACCTCCTATTTCAAGCTACCCTAAACCTTAATCTATAATTTTGACATCTCTACATGCCAAGGAAGCAAATGCCCCCTTTTCCAAAATATGTCATCCCAAGATTTAAGAAGCCCCC
Organism: Cupressus sempervirens; assembly: GCA_028749045.1. Lineage (NCBI taxonomy): Eukaryota > Viridiplantae > Streptophyta > Pinopsida > Cupressales > Cupressaceae > Cupressus > Cupressus sempervirens. Next base: position 104,407,297 of record CM053792.1, on the reverse strand, counting down.
TTCATTAGATGAGCCTTTTTTTGTTTCCCCTCCACCCCTTGTAAGAGAAAGTTGGGTTAGCCATGAACCCCTCAAACTTATCACCATCATAGTATTTCTTGATGGACCTATTGTATGGACTCCTGATGGTTCAAATAGAGAGTTTTAGGAGAATGAAATGAAGCAAGTAGAACCATAAGGGGAGGAATTTCAGCCTACTAAGGAGGCAAAGGAGGTAGCCATTCAGAAAAAGGAAGAGGATCCAATCCTCTTATTTGAAGAGCTCTCCTCCTTTTTTGAGGAAGAAGAAGAAGACAACAAGGTTGTTCCTCTCTTTAAGGAACGTGATTAGAGGAAAAAATCATGGCTTTTGAGCCTTTAGGAGAGAATGAGGATCCGATTTTGGAGAAGGAAGAGGATGATTTGTTGTAATAGAAAATCCTCTATGATGTGGAGGATGGAAAAGAGAGCCTCAAGAATAGCTCTATCCTTGAGGAGGAACATGCTAAATGCATAAGGTTGTCCCTCAATCTATGCATATTATTGCAATAGAGAAAGAGGATTCTAATCAGGAGACCTTTTGGGATGAGTTGGAGATTTTTTTTTCATCCTTGGACATAAAATAGTCTTCTCTTTCATTAGATGATCATGAGTTGCAAAAGCCGTAAGGGGATAGTCACACCATACCAGTAGCTCTAGAGGAGGTGGCTCATGAGCAACATGAACAAGACGTGGAGAATTTTTCTTCATAGGAAGAGGAGCCACAAATCTAGTTGGAGTTCATAACATTGCAAAGCACAACCAAGTGGTCAAAGATGATTCCCTTGTCCTTGCACCATCAAGAGGATGCCTCATAAGGTATCTAGCTCTGCAACAAATCAGCAAGTTGCCCCAAGTCATGCTCACTCTAGAGTATGAGGAAGTAGATCACAAGGAGAGGCAAGTATGTTTTGATCCACAAGATAACAACCCAACATTGGAAAGCTTCACTTTTTTTAGCATTGAGAAAGAGGCATTCCATGTAGCAACATGTTTGTTGTGCTTGTTGCTATTTTCAGCTGCCCTTATGCAAGGAAGGAAAAATCAACTTGTGAGGAAGGGGAGCTACTTCAAAAAACTAGTTAATGGGTTTATTTAACCTTGAATTTATGTAAAATCTTGTATATAGTTAGTTAGTTTGAGTCATGTTCTTTCCTATTTTCCAAGAAGTGCACAAGCACGTGTGTTTTTTATAGAGGTTGCTGAGGATTTTGGTTCCTGGTTTCAGTTGTAGAGAAGTAGTTTTGAGGTTCTTGGGCATGCTTTTTGTTATTTTAGGGTTTTTTATGGGTGGATCTTCATAATTTCTATGAATCTATTTCCCAATGGATGCACATGCTATTGGTCTATGCATAAGCTAGCTCATCGTCCCCGAGTCACCAGATTTGTTGGTCATTTTTGTCTTCTCTCCAAAATTGCCATATTGGAATTCAAACCTAGTTAACGTTCATAATATTCAAATATTCAAATATGGGGCACAAAGATACTTTATATTAAACTTATTTTATCCCCTTTTTTCCTGAGCATTTGTGCCATTTAATATCTTTGTGAGGCTTGTATTTCACCCACTGTCAGATCTTTTTTGGATCTACAACCATCACTTTGTCGCCTTGTAGAAATGCTCATTCTTTATTTCATGTGATAAAGTGACATCACGTCGCATGTTTGTGTGGGTCCAATTTTCTTTGGTGTGTCATCTTTTGACTATGTTGACATGTTGCTGTGTGTTGGAATATGGCTAAAATTCTATTAGTTGTAACTTTCTTGCATGTTGTATTTTGTCAGATTTTCTAACAATGCGAGGAAGTGACGTTATGACATGTGGACTCATGGGCCAAATCATGTTGTGTGGGCTACAATGTGACAAGGTGATGAGTTGGACTAAGCTAGTATATAGATGCATTCCCATTGGCCAAACTTTCAAGGGCATAGAGGAGATTCAACAATATTTTCCACCCTAGATCTCTAGCAGATCTATGGCTATCACTTTGTCACTAACAAAAAAGGCATGATAATTATCTATAACAACAAAGTGACATCATGTCATTTGGTAGGTGGGTCTAGTTGTGTTGTGGTGGATCATTTTAGATAGGTTGGCAAAAGGCCATGTTTCTATTGGTTGATGCACTAATAGGTTGGGTGTATCCTCAGAGCTATCAAATGGTCATAGATCAACATCTCTTGTTATGTTGCTATAGGAAAATGATCGATCTTTAGCTATAGTGATATAGCGAGGATTAGGTACATGTCCTTATGGGCTTGGGTGGAGAGTAACAATTAGCAATGATGGTTAACTTGACAATATTGTAAGCTATTGCAGTCAAGTTTTAAAGGGTGGCACAATTAGTTAACTAATGTGGTCAAATACATGAAGACTCCACAAGGTGGAAAAAAGAAATAATATGGTTGGTCCACATGGAGGTTTTTGGTTGTTTGATCAGGTTGACTTACTAACTTTGTTGATTCATAAGCCAAAAAATGAAGAAAGATAGGGTTTCTTGCACAATCTGATCTTTTTAATCAATCTCAATCACTCCAAAGTTATTGCTTTGCTAGAAATGATGTAGAGGCACTCTTTCCACCGAATGATTGTCCATTTTTGGAGAATTCTAGCATTGATTGGTGTTATTTTTATCACTTCAAATTTACTCCAGTTAGGTTTTCCATGATTTTCATGCCTTTACAAGTATACCAGATCAAATTTATTATTTGGATCATTTTGATTCTTCTCTGAAGACTTAACAGTAGTGATTATGGAGTAACTTTTAGTTGAAAATTGTTGGAAATATAAGAGGAGTAACTGAGAGGGGAGGTGTGAATCAATTACTACTAAAATAACTCTTAGATCCCTTAGATGTCAAATAAAATTCAAAATAATAAAATTGATTACTATTGATACTCGATAAGCATACTAAAATTGTTGTAACTTGGTAAATGCAGAATGTGTTTAACTTAGCAGATCTTAAGATATTGTTAGTAATTTACTTGCAAGTGTGAAAGAAATAACATGAACACATATGACACTAGGATTTAATGTGGAAACCCAATTTTCAAAAAATCACCAATTATAACTAGTTACTAGTTTTCACTCTTCTGAAGTGAGCCCTGTTAGGAGCCGACATTGTTAAAGGTTACAAAACACACTGTTAGGTGTGACCCTATTAAAAAATTTAATCACCCTATTCGGAGTGGCCTTGTAAGATGTCTTGGAACAATTCAATGGAATTTCCACCTTGTTAGAGGATTTACAAATGGTTGTTAAACCAACTCTGTCAAGAGATTTTAGATTACTGCTACAATGATTAGAGGGTAACATTGAAATGACTTGATTGTGATGCAATTGAATTTCTAATTATAGATCTTTGTTCTAACTTATACTTGATCCTTCCTAATCAAATAACACTTTTCTTACTCCACAAGGATACCTTCTTATCCTCTAAGTTCGCTTCCTCTCTTCTTATCTCTTTCAATTCATTCAACTTGCATACTTTGAAATCACAAATTGACCTTTTATTTGTACCTTCCAGATTGTCAAGTTGGCTCAAATACAAAGTAGAATAACCAATATTCATTACCATAGTCAGCTAGAATCAATAGGTAAAATAATTAAGCTTTACGTGCCAGAATAAGAAAATCCTTTCGTAGCCGACCCAACTTGGTAGAAACTAATTCTGATGCAATTTCCTGTGTTAACCAATAGGAGCTTAGTTAACATTACGAACTTACAAAATTCCTTTGGTTACCAAGTAAACCTGGTTAATACTAGCTCTATTCAATTTTCTCTTTGTTAACTGAGTGAGCTTGGTTAACACTCTTTTTTGCATAAATTCCTTCGATGCCTGAGTGAGGTCAGTAGATATTGCCTTTTGTACAGACCAAACTCAAGAACGCTCAATAGACAAGGAAAATTGTCTTCATTGACCAAGTGAGCTTGGCATGAACTGACTAATAACTAATATGACATTTGTGTAACATTAAAGACAACACAATTAATTAATTTTATCCAACAATCTCCCTCTTTGGCATCGATGGCAACATAATATGTCATAGCACAATGAAATTTTGAGAACAAGACTCCCTCTGTCAGAAAGTTTCTCCATCTTTGATTTTACACAAAAAAATTCTCCTATAGTATTCTCCCTCTATGAAGGAACTACTTAACTTATCCTTCTTGTAATTACAAAATTTAAAAAGTTGATATGATAGTCAACTTCTCCCTCTTTGACAACACATGCCAAAGATAATAACTCTGACTAGTGTCAATATACCTTGAGTACATATCAATCTACAATATGTCCTTGTCAATACTGCATCAACCAATTGATCTTCAACTTAGTTCATGTTGATGCATCACTAATCTTTATTTATTGAGCTTTAGATAGGGGAATAATCCCTAGCTTACCTCTTAGATACAAAAATACATCCTTAGGTAATGGCTTGGTGAATATATTTTCAAATTGTTCTTTTGTATGCACATATTCCAATCTAATTTCTTTGTCCTATACTAATTCTCTTACAAAGTGATATTTTATAGCAATGTGCTTTGTTTTGGAATGCATCACTAGATTATTTGATATGTTGATTGCACTGGTGTTATCACAATACATGACTATTGGCTCTTTGATTTCAACCTTCATTCCTTCAAACAATTGTTTGAACCAAACAATGTTAGAGCAATTCACTGCTATAGCCACATATTCTACTTGTGTTGTGGATTGAGATGTGTAGTTTTGCTTCTTCCTTGTCAAGATACCAACCTTTTACCAAGAAAGAATGCTCCAGCACTAGTGCTTTTTTGTCATTAAGATTTCTTGCCCAATTAGCATCAGTAAATACTTTTAAGTCAAGATTGTCTCCAAGTTTGTACCATACACCATAGTCTTAAGTACCTTTAAGATATATCAAGATTCTTTTTATTGCCATCATGTGGTTTTCTCTAGGTTTTACTGAGAATCTTGCCACTATCCCAACTACTAAGGCAATATCAAGCCTTGTATGTACGACATACTATAATTTCCCAATCATTGATCTATATAAGGTTTGATCTACTTCTTTGGATTCATCATCTTTGGTAAGCTTAAGTCTAGTACACATGGGGGTTTCAACTGGTTTTGAATCTTCCATTCCAAATTTCTTGAGTATCTCTTTCATATACTTAGATTGAGTGATATAGATACTATTTTTGTTTTGTTGTATCTACAATCCAATAAAGAATTTTATTTCACCACACATGGACATCACAAATTCTTTATTCATTTTTTTTGAAAATGCTTTGCATAGGTCATCATTTCCTATAAACAAAGTATCATCCACAAATATTTCTGCCAACACAATCTTCTTATCTAGTCCTTCCTTGATATACAAACTACTATTGTCATTTTTTCTTTAAAAACTAATTTGTATCAAATAGTTATGTAATCTTTCATACTAGGCTCTAGGAGCTTGTTTTAGACCATATAGTTCTTTGTGTAATTTTTAGACCACGTCCCTTTTGTCATAATTAACAAAACCTTCTGGTTGTTCAATGCAGACTTCCTCATCAAGAATTCCATTCAAGAATGTAGATTTAACATCCATCTGATATACTTGAATCCTCTATGAGCTACATATGCTAGTAAAGTCATCACACCTTCTAATCTTACAACAGGGGAAAAAGTTTCACCATAATCAATACCTTCTTGAGAATAGCCTTTACATACCAACCTTGCTTTGTTTCTTGACACTTTTCCATCTTCATTCAACTCATTTATGAATACCCATTTTGTACCAATCACATTTTTATCTTTGGGCCTAGGAACAAGAGTCCAAGTTTTATTCTTTTCTATCTATTCTATTTCTTCATTCATAGCCTTAATCCAACTTTCATTTTCCAGTACATCCTTAATTCTTCTAGGTTGAAATTTAGTAAGTAAACATGTACCTTTTAGTTTTCTTCTTATCATTGTTCCTTCTGATTTCTCTTCAATGATCTGATCAAGTGCATGATGCCTTCTAACATATTTAGCCAATACAGGTTCTTTGACTTTTGAATGAATTGTACTATCTTTATTTTGAATCTCAACCTCAAGCTTGGGTCCTTCTATCTATGTCTTTTTCTACTCCAGCTAGATACTATTTGACTTTCTCAAAAGCTTCTAATTTTTCTTTCAGATACATAATAGTCATCATTCTAGAATAGTCATAAAAAAAAAGAATGAAATTTTTTCTCCACTATAACTTTCTATTCCAATGGGTCCACATTAATTAGTATGCACAATTTCCAAGACATCTTTTGATTTATAGTTTTTGCTCATAAAACTAGTCTTTCCCATTTTACCAATTTGGAAATTTTTGCATAATCCAACATCAAGTTTCTTCAAACTAGGGATACCTCCTACTCTTTTGAGTTTGCTTAACTTTACCATGTTATCAAAGTTTACATGACATAGCCTTCTATGCCATCACCAACTTTCTTCTACTTGAGCAATAGAACATGATCAATCACCAAGATCAAGATAAAATAGGTTACCTTTTGTTTGCTTGCCTGATCGAATCAGATTTCCTTCGTTATCCAACACTCTTGCCTTGCCATTCATGAACTCTACCTTGAGTCCAATGTTGTTCAGCTATCCCACACTCAGTATATTATGTTTAAGTCCTTTAACCCAATAGGCATTTCCACATACAAGTTCATTGGTGAATGAGATACAACCTTTTCCTTTTATGCAACAAGGTTCATTTTTTCCAAACCTTACACTACCTCCATCATAGTGTTCAATATGTTCAAGCTTAGTTTTATCTCTAGTCATATGGTGAGAACATCTACTATCTATGATCCAAGTATCATTTTTACTAACATGAGAGACAAGTGCCATCTTATCTCCTTCATCGTTAGATTCATCTTTTACAACAATATACACTATTTCATCTTCAATATTATCAGAATCGTTATCCATAGAACAATTTTTCTTTCCTTTGCCATTGTAGGATTTGTGACCTTTGAATTCCTTCTTGCCTTTGTACTTGTGGCTTTTCTTCTCTTCCTTTCCATCTTTGTTTGGACACCTAGTAGCAATATGACCAATTTCTTCACAAGAAAAATAGATTAGAGGAATTTTACCTTTGTACTTCCCTCTGCTCCTAGAATATTTCTTTGCAAGTAGAGCTACAATAATTTCAAGATCACTATCAAAAATTTCTTCAGTTTCTTCCTCACTTCTTGATTGATTATATTTTATTTTCTTGCCCTTTTCTTTGAGTGAGAGTTTAGCTTCAAATGCAAACTCAATATTCTTGGAAGTAGGAACATAATTGTCAAAGTTGTCTAGTTCAAAAGTTGTCAATCTTCCTACTAGGGCATCCAAGCCTATCTTATTATTTAGATCACATCTCTTTTCTTGAATAACATACACTCTAATTACATAGATGGGAAGCAGAGTTCTGAGCATTTTTCTTCTAATAGTTTCCTCTTTGATTTCTCCTCTAGATGCTTTGATTACACAAACACTGGCCTTAATTCTTTCCACATATTTTGCAACATTTTCATCTTCTCTCATTCTCATTTGATCAAATTGTCCCCTATGGCTTTCTACTTTGGCTTTTCTTACATTTTCATCTCCTCCATAGATTTCTTTCATTTTGTTCCACATATCAAACATAGTTTTATAGTCTTTGACCTTATCAAATTCAACATAACTGAGAGCAGATGCAATATCAATCATAATGATGTTATGGTTCTTTTTCTTAGCAATATCTTCAACTGATAATGTTCTAGTGGGAGTTTTGTATTCTTCATCAAGATTTTTGTAGCTTGAGCCACTGACAGTAGCTAGATGAAGCCTCATAAGTCCTTGCCATGCTACAAAGTTGTCTCTATTTAACTTTCGAATCTCTCTTGTGTAAGACATCCTAATCTTTGGATTAGGTCCTTGAAATCTTCTCTTAAGCACCAAAAGATCTGATACCAATTGTTGGAAATATAAGAGGAGTATACTAAGAGGGGAGGGGTGAATCAATTACTACTAAATTAAATCCTAGATCCCTTAGATGTCAAATACAATTTAGACTAATAAAACTGATTACTGTTGATTCTCGATAAGCATACATAATTTTTTGTAACTTGATAAATGCAAAATGTGTTTAACTTAGTAGACCTTAAGATATTGTCATTAATTTTCTTGCAAGCATGAAAGAAATAACATAAACACATACGACACTAGGATTTAATGTGGAAACCCAATTTGGGAAAAACCACCAATAGTAACTAGTTACTATTTTGCACTCTTCTAAAGTGATCCCTGTTAGGATCCAACCCTATTAAAGGTTACAAAACACACTATTAGGTGTGACCCTTTTCAAGGATTTAATCACCCTATTAGGAGTGGCCTTGTAGGAGGTCTTGAAACAATTCAATCGAATTGCCAACTTGTTAGAGGATTTATAAATTTGCTGTTAAACCAACTCTGTTAAGAGATTTTAGATCACTGCTACAATGGTTAGAGAGTAACAATGAAATGACCTGATTATGATGCAACTGAATTGCTGATTATAGATCTCTGTTTTGACTTATACTTGATCCTTCCTGATCGAATAACACATTTTTGCTCCACAAGGATACCTGCCTATCCTTCAAGTTCACTTCCTCTCTTCTTATTTATTTCAATTCATTTAACTTTCATAATTTGAAATCACAAATTGACATTTTACTTATACCTTCTAGATTATCAAGTTAGCTCAAATACAAATTAGAATAACCAATATTCATTACCATAGTCAGCTAGTATCAATAGGTAAAATAATTAAGCTTTACATACCAAAATAAGGAAATCCTTTGGTAGCCAACCTAGCTCGGTAAAAATTAATTTTGAAGCAATTTCCTGTGTTAACCAATAGGAGCTCGGTTAACACTGCAAACTTACAAAATTCCTTTGGTAACTAAGTGAACTCAGTTAATACTAGCTCTATTAAATTTTCCCTTTGTTAACTAGGTGAGCTTTGTTAACACTCTTTTCTGCATAAATTCCTTTGATGGCCAAGTGAGCTTGGTAGATACTACCTTTTGTATAGAGCAAACTTAGAAATTATTGGTAGACAAGAAAAATTGTCTTCACTGACCAAGTGAGCTCGGCATGCACTAACTGACAACTGATATGAGATTTGTGTAACATCAAAGATAACACACAATTAATCAATTGTATCCAACAAAAAATATCTCAGTTATGCCTAAACTATAAAGGTAGATTGTGTAATCTTTCTTAGGGTTGACTCTTCTTTGTTTTTGTGATCTTTCTCTCCAAGTTTAGTGTAAATTTTGTTTGCCTCTAAACTATTCATGGTATTTTGTCTTATCTCCTTTAGCCATTAATGTATTGTATAGGACCTATTTGTCTCTCATTAGTGTATTGTGCATATCTACAATTTTTCATGACTATATCTATTTGACCTATGAATGATATATAAGTGAATCTAATCTTCCTTGTGTCATTTATTTGGGTTTTTTGATCTGCATTTGATTGTTGGATTAAAATAAGTCTGGATGTGTATATATTTTGGTGTCATAATAGTTCAAGTATGCACTTATGGGTAGAGATAGGATCAAACACTCTATTTTGGTGCATCACCCCTTAGGTCAGATTAGGTAGATTTGATTTTATACTTTCCTTCTCCCTTTTCCTCTCCAAGAGTAGTTAGGTGCACCCTAATAGTAAAGGAAGTTGGCCTTCTCTGGAGACTCAAACTCACAGTTCAAGTCCCATAGCTTGGAGGTTGTTTTCATGTTTCACAAGGTTGTCCTTAGGTAAAAACTTTGGACAAGGGTGCAAACTTTTGTGACAACAAAAACTCCTAATTTTAGGTTTTTAATTCTAAATTTACAATTCTGACAATTTTTTCTTGCACACAAGAAAAAAATGGATTTTTTAAGAGGGGAGGGTTTGCCTTTGTCAAGCTCTAGTTGAGGAATCAACTTTAAAATTGAGATATTAATGATATAGGAAATGATAGCAAATAGTATAACTAAATCTATCAATGAGTAATATAATTACCAATGTAGATGTAATCAAGTATAGTATGTAATCATGTATATTAACATAATGGCCATGACTCAACACAAAAAAAGAGGAAGCTATGTGAATCTATTTAATAAAAAATTGTCCTTTTTCAGAAATGACTCATTAGTGTCCAAGATTGGAAGACAAAAATTGGGACCAATAAAATTGAGTCACTTGAAATTGTGATGTGCAAGTGGTCTTTGAATTTTGATATGAAGGTACAAATCCCTTTTTTTAATTTGTAATGATTAAAATATTGATTATCCCTTTAACTAAAAGTCAAAGAAGGAACACTACCATCTATCCATAGCTATGAGATAGCTATGGAGATTTGTATTTTAGAATTAAATAAATGTAGGGAGAAAATGATATTCTTAGGCTTCCTTTTATACTAATTTGTGGGCTTGAAAATGAAGCAAGCCAACAAGCTTGCCCGATTTTAAAATTTAACTCCCTAAGAAAAAATTCGCCCTAGGACATAAAGCCTATAGGGAATAGGTTGACTTACGTTGACATGGGTTGACCTATTCTGTATTGGGTCAACCTAGGTTGACTTATTCTAGGGTTGGCCCAAAACGAGCTAACCCTAAGGTCTATGGAATTGCTTTGGTGAAAGTTAAAGATATGTGATAAAATAGGAGAAAAAATTGATTGAGCATGAATCTATCCATGATCCATAAGGTCATCAAAGGATATGCAATAAAAGGTCTTAAATAATAAGTTCTTCCATTTTAAGATGGTTCATCAAGAATAAAAAATTCTTCTACTTCTACTAATGACTCCAACAAGTTCTTAGTTGGTACCATCCTTGATAATGACGCGTAATTGGATTAATGAATTTGACATAATGTTCAATTTAGGGATAGTTAATTCATCTTGAAGAGTCATCCTTTTCTCATTAAGATTCATTTAATTATTAAACCAAGGACATTTACTTAAAATGGATCGACACTATATATGCACCAAGAACTAGAATCAACCTCACTAAAGAAAAATTGCTGATGTAAAGTCCATTCTATATTTGTAGGAAGTAAATTCTAGAAGGAAATAACCCAAAGTAAATGTTGAGTCTAGCTAAACAAACTGATATTTTTAATTAACATTATTGAACACATATTCTTCCTAGAGCTGGCTTGTAATTTACACAGTCATTTAGCTACACTAGCATACATCTACTTGCTAGAATACCAAAAACCATTGAAATGAAATCTATTCTATGACAAGAAATGGAGCTAAACTAAAAAATACTACTCTACAAGTGGGCCCCCTTGGGTGAGCATCCAAAGAGCTCAAATATAGTTTAAATGCTCAAAACATTCATTTTAATAAATTTTAAATAAATTGGTACATTGCTACAAAGTTCACAAAGATGAATTTCTAAAACTTGTAATCTTTTGAATTATCTAATTCTCTATACCTATCTCTCATAGGAGAGGATAGTATTATTTAAATGAAATATTTAATTTCTATATAATTTTTCCTTAAAAAGGGGAAGAATATTATTACATCATAGAAGGTAAGGCACATTAATTACAACCAACGTAAATCATGTTCATTTAGCATAAGCTCTAAAACATAGGTATCATTCCATCCTAGATCTTATCAATCTTAAAAACACTCATCATGACTTGGAATTTTTTAGTTGTCAACATAATTGACTGCAAGCCAAATCCTATAACAATGCCATCTATTTTAGGACTAAATCACTTGATAACCACTTTAGGTACTTCCTTTGAACATGCTTCAATCAACTACCCTATATCACAAATACTAAAATATAAACTACAGACAAAGCTCCTGCATAGATCATGCAACATAATCATTTATAAAATGATTAACTATAATCCAAAATACATTCATACAATAGAAAGTAAAATTTTATATTTCATGTCATTATAAATAGCTATCCATAATTTTATCCTAGTACCATCAAGAAAAAAAGAGATCAACAAAGTCTTAGTGGCAACATGTCACTTGAGAAAAATATTATGACATAAGTTTATAAAACATGAAAGGCTAACTTACAACTCTAACTCCTGATAACACCTAGACCTAGAAAGTTTTATTAAAAAGAAGATTAATATTATATCCCATCAGTTGTAAATGTCCATGAAAAAGGAATATAATGAATGCCACAATGTAGATCTCCTCCTTTGATGGACAACAAAATGCTACATCTTGAAGATGAAATGCTCACAAAGAATTCTTGAATACTTGATGAATGATTTAAATGCTCTAGGAAATATGCTAGCTTGATTGTCCTTGTGTGTGCGCAATGATGTCTTGTGTATGTAATGTAAAAATAAGGTTCCTAGGCTTCCTTCTGTACTAGTTTTTGAGTGCAAAAACAATGCAAGCCAATGGGATCACTTTATTTTCAAGTTTGGAAATTCAAGATAAATCTAGCACCAGGACTCAAAGTCCCTATGGAATATGTCACCTTGGTTCAACCTACTCTAGTGTTATCCTAAGAAGGGGAAACCTTGAGGTATCAAAAAACAATGCAGATAAAAATGGAAGAAGTAGGATTCAATGGGAGAAAGAGGTGATTTGAGCACAAATCCATCTATAGTCCATAAGATCACTAAAGGGAAAGAGATTAAAGGTCTTAAATGATGGGTGTTTCCATATTAAGATGATAGACTATTTAAGAGATTAGAATGATCAAAATTAACTATAACAAGCACTAGTATCCATCTCTCACTAAAAGAAAAAGAAAAAAGAAAAAATAAAGAGACTTCCAATCAATTAAGTATTCAAAATTATAGAAGGAAGTATCCCCAAAGATACAATATATAAATGCATATGTCTTTGACTAGATAGGATCTTGGACAATTAATCATACTACATTAGAGGGATATCTTACATATGATAGAAAACTAAAGAATATGAATATGTTAGATTAAGTAATCACAAAATAAATAAAAAATAAAAACTTAAAATGGATATTGTTAGCAAAGGGGGCATACATAAAATGGTCGAGCACAATTCATAAGGAAGATATCATATTTGTTTATTACTTCATCCAAAAAGTAAATAGACATCCAATTAATAGAATCAATAAATTTCTATTATTTGTTAATAGGTAAAAATCATAATACATTGGATTTATACATTTAATTTAATTAATTAATAGTGTTAAACTATCTAATTATCCACTTATGTTTTTTGGGTAGATATCACCATCCAAAAAAATTGATTTCCCTAGAGATGTGATATATAAAGAATGTACCTTTAATTAGATAGAAACATAGATAACCTATCTTATCCGTAAGAGGATTATCTTGTAGATGGTATGATATGCAAATGACTATGATATATAGATAAATATATCTTTAACTAGATATTACCAAATATGACCCCTTTTATCATGTAAGAGGAGTATCTTCTAGATCATATATATCTAAAGAAATAAATTTTCTTAATTAAGTAGTGTTGGGATTAATCACAAACATAAATAAATAGGGTAATCTTTAAGAAACCCCCCTCCAAAAAAAGATATAAAATATTGGTGAATCTTTCATTATTTTGAAAATAAAAATTATTTCTATTGGTGAGTTAAATATTATTTATATTGGCGATTATTTTGGAATCATAATTTTTGTGTATAAATATTGGTGAATATCAATAACAATAGGAAGTTCATTAATCGCCATGGAATATTACAATTCAAAATTGAATATTTTTTACCTCATGGAATATTAGGTGGATCACTACATTATATTTAAAATCAATAATGAAAACTAAATATTGGTGATATATCCCTAAAGTAACTAATAATTATGATAATTATTGGTGAATTGATTTTAATTTCTTCAATGATATATAATATTTAGGTGAATCAAATCTAAATATATATCAAATATTTTGGTAAATCATTGAGTTTAAACTTTTTTATAAAATAAATTATTGAGCAATTTTAAATATTTTAGAGATAAACTTTATAAAAATGTGGTGATTTAGATTGCATTAAATATTAAGTTATTAGTCAAATTATGAGCCAAAATTTTCTAAAATTATCTAATTGACAAATAGTAGTCACTAAAAAATACCTTGTAAATAATAGTTACATGCAACTATAACCAATATCATAAGATAATAAATCACACAGAAGAGAACACAAGACACAAGGATTTAACTTGGTTCACCCAATCCCTTGGCTATGTCCATCAAGAGAAAGTCCAATATTATTATTGTCCAATGATTAGAATCCACAATCCCTTATAGCCCAATACTATTTCAAGAAGCTACAATCTCATCATACATTAGCATATCCCTAACCCTAAGCCATTTTATACAAGTTTTTTTCCATTATAAGACTCGGGATAGAATAAGAAAAATAGCAGTTGATACCTTTTATAGTAGCGAGTTAGTTTTGGCATCAAGGGTGTTGCCCCCAAAACCCCACATAGGGGCATTACTTCTTGACTCCATCCCATACTATGATAGGGAGTGCATCTAGGGTGCAGCCCTAGGACCCCATAAGGGGTGTTGCCCCTTGAAATTCTCTTGGGGGCTTTGTCCCCAAACCCCATAGAAATAATTAGGGGGAAAATTGTGTCGAATAAACCATCGAGTTTGATTAGGCTTGACATCATAATAATATCCCACTTTGAGACTAATCAAACTCCACAACAATAACCTCCCACTTGGATACCGATCATAGCACTGCTAAACTTGTACCTCCCACTGTAATATCAAACCACCCTGGACTCTTTTATTCTTTTATTCTATTCAGTCTAGAAGACCAATCAAAGCTAAAGAGGAGTTCAACTTCTCCCTTGTTACTAGCTTGGTAAACATATCTACTAGATTATCATCTATATGTATCTTCTCAAACTTTAAATATCCATCATCCAAAACTAACTGATTGAAATGGTACCACAACTATATGTGTTTTATCTTTGAATTTAGAGGAGAATTCTTTGCAAGATGATTGACACTCTGACTATCTATTGACAAATAATTTTCCCTCTGTGGGTATCCTAATTCTTCCATGAATAAGTGAGTCCATATCGTCTCTTTGGTTTCCTATGTAACATGAACATACTCTGCCTATATAGTGGATAAAGCATTAACCTTCTACAACCAAGAAACCCAACTCATTACTACCCCACCAATAGTATATATATAACCTATAGTACTCCACCAAGTATTATTAATATCTTTGCCAAATCTAGGTCAACATAGCCCTGTAAATGAGTAGTAGAGCCCCCAAAATGTAAACACTTACTGTATGTTCCTCTCAAATATCTATGAATCCATTTGACTACATTTCAATGCTCAATGCCAGGATGACTCATATACCTACTAACAACTCCCACTACACGTGCAATATCTAGCCTCATACATACCATGGCATACATCAAGCTTCCTATAGTTGAAGCATAAGGTACCTTGGAAATATTATCCTCCTCTTCTTGTGTATTTGGAAAAATCTCCTTAGTCAACTTCAAATGACCAAGTAAAATTGTGCTAATAACTTTCGCATTCTCCATAAACAAATGTTGCACCACCTTCTCAATATAGTCAGCTTGAGATCATGTCAATTTTCTATTCTATCTATCTTTGCAAATTGTCATGCCAAAGATTTGTTTCTCTACCTTTAAATCCTTCATAGAAAATGAATGTGCTAACTATTATTTTAACCCCTTAATGTGATCCATGTTAGACCTAGCTACAAGCATATTATCAATAAATAAACATAAAATAATGTAGTTGTCACCATCTAACCTCTTAAAATAAACACAATGATTTGAATGATACCTACTATATCCATTTTAGTGCATTAAACTATCAAATTTTAGAAACCATCGATGAGGTGCTTACTTCAAGCCATATAAACTTTTCTTATATTTGCACACTAAGTTCTCCTTACCTTTGACCTCAAATCCCTGTGGTTGTACCATAAATATTTCTTTCTCCAAATCATCATGGAGAAAGGTTGTTTTAACATCAAGCTGCTCCAAATACAAATCTTTAGTAGCCACAATACTTAAAACAATACGAATAGAAGTAATTTTAACAACATGACAAAATATCTCATCAAAATCAATGCCCTTTTCTGAGAAAATTCTTTTACAACTAACTTGGCTTTAAATCTTTTCTTACCTTCATCCTCTTCTTTCAACCTGTAAACCCATTTATTCTATAAAGCTTGTTTATCTGTAAAAAACTTGCATAAATTCCAAGTCTAATTTTTTAGTAAGGAGTCAATTTCTTCTCTATTAGTAGACTCTCAATGAATCTTAATATCCACCTGTACAACTTAATAATAAAATTCAATTTCACTAGGATCAGTTAGTAAAATATAGTACAAAGAGGGAGAAAATCCTTCTAGAGGTCTACTTAGCCTTGTTGAACATCTAACATTCACTAGGGTGTGTGGTATTTTTGGTTGGGGTTGTTGCAGAGCATAAGGGACTCCTAGAAAATCCTCATTTTGAGTATCATCCAACACTACATAATCATTTTCTTTCTTCTTATGTTGTTGCAACATATCTTTGTACAACACTTTTTCATTGAATATGACATCCATGCTTCTCACAATTTTATAATTTTCAAAATCACAAAGCCTTTAACCAAATTCATCAATTCTATGTCCAAAAAATACACATTTCTTTGACTTAGCTTCCAGTTTGGTTCTATTTTCATTATATATATATATATATATATATATATATATATATATATATATATATATATATATATATATATATATATATATATATATATATATACATACATACATACATACATACATACATACATACATACATACATACATACATACATACATACATACATACATACATACATACATACATACATACATACATACATACATACATATGTATATATATATGTATGTATGTATATATATATGTATGTATATATATATATATACACATATACATATATACATATATATATATATATACATATACATACACATATATATATATATATATATATATATACAAATTCTTTACAACCAAAGGTTGTGAGAAAAGAATAACTCACCTTCTTATTAGACCATGCTTCCTATGGAATACCATAGATCAAAGGAGTAGAGGGACCTCTATTGATCAAATATAAAGCAGTATTGACAATTTTTTGTTTGTGAACACTAATAGTGGAGCAATAATCTTCAAATTCATAATTGTAGTACTCACCACCATTATCAGATTTAAGACATTTTAATCTCTTACTAGTCTTACTTTCAACCAAACATTTCCATTTCTTAAAAAATTGAAATACATTAGATTTATGTCTAAGGAAATAAACTCATACTTTTCTAGTCATGTCATCAATAAATGTAACATAACAATGAGAGCCACCAAGGGAAGATACCTAAGCTGGTCCCTATACATCTATGTGCACAAGCTCTAATTTCTCATTTTTCTTTTCCTTCTCAGTCTTTACAAAAATTTCTCTCTTTTGTTTTCCATATACACAACTTTCATAGGAATCCATATTGACACATTTCAAACTTGGTAAATCTTTTTTTGAATGAAGTAATTTCATACCTTTCTCACTCATGTGCCCAAGTCTATAGCATCATAGCATTGTATCAGAACCTATAGCAACTATTTGTTCTCCCTACTCAACTGCAAAAACTATTCCTAAACATTCATGTTTCTTTGAAACAATTAAAGTAGAAGTAACTATATGACTTGTACAAAGATATAAGGTGCCTACTTTCGCACATTTTGCTACTACAATAGAACCTTTTGAAACCTTCCATTTTTTATCATTAACAGTAACTACACAACCCTCATCACTGAGTTGTCCTGTTGAAATTAAATTCCTACTCAACCTTGGAACATGTCTTACCTCATACAGTAGCCAATGATTCCCATTCTACACCTTAATCTTAACTTTTCCCTTTCCAACAATTTGACAAGTTTCATTATCTCCCAAATAAGAAAGATCAAAATCCCCTTGGAAATAATCAATAAAATAACCTCTATGGGGTCTAGCATGAAATGAAGCCCTAAAATCTAAAACCCAAGAATCATTAACACTTTCTAAAGAAAGAAGCAAAGCATCATCTTTGGATTTATTACTTACCACATTTGCCTCCTTGTTCCCTTCTAGTTTATCTCCTTCATTGTTCTTTTGATTCCAACAATCTTTCTTCTTATGGCTTGGTTTCCCACAATACCAACAATCTCTTAGTCTACTAGATTGAGACCTCTTCCCCTTTGATTTTTCTCTTGATTTCACATGATTTTTAGAATTACTTCCTCTCTCAGTCATTCTAACTCTTCTTTGTGCATTCAAAGCACTTCCTGATGTAGATCCACCTGAAATTTTCCTACGATTTTTCTCACTCAGAATAGAACCAATCAAATCATCAAATTTTAGGGTATTAGATCCTAAAACAAAAGCACCCACAGCCATTACCAAGCCATTCCATCTTTCAGGAAAAGAACACAAAATCAAGAGAGCACTAATTTCTTCATCAAAATTGACATTCACGAAAGATAACTAACTAGTAACTATATTAAACTTATTTAAATGATCTGCAATAGATCCACCTTCTACCATCTTCATATTAAATAAATGCTTGATGAGAAATAACCTTTTTGAAGTGGAGGCCTTTTTATACAACTTTACTAGGGTTTGCATAAAATCTTCCATCATCTTTTCTTTTGTAACAATAAATGCCACTGACGGTGCCATGGATAATCAAATATTTTTAAGTTCCTTTCTATTTAAAATCTCCATGTCCTCATCTATCATAGTTCCCTATTTATTGGGTTTTCCTTCCATTGGATTCTATAAATCCTTCTAATAAAGATAATCCTCCATTTTCATTTTCCATAACTGAAATTTCTGCCCATTAAACTTCTCAACCTTCAACTTACCCTCATGTTCTATCTCTCCCACTCAACCATGGGACTCCCACTCAACTATGAGACCTTCCTATAGAGGATAGCTGAAAAAAAATGATGATAGTCTGGCTATGATACCACTTGTTAGGATTAACCACATACAAAAGTAATAATTATATGTAAATATAACAATTATTAGTAAATAATAAATTGCATAGAAGAGAACACAAGACATTAGGATTTTACATGGTTCACCTAATCCTTAGGCTATGTCCACCAAGATAAAGTCGAATATTATTATTATCCAATGCTTACAATCTGCAATCTCTTACCTCTCAATACTGTCGCAAGAAGCTACAATCTCATCATACATTATGAAATACTTTACCCTAAGTCATTTTATACAAGCTTTTTCACATTACAAAATTAGGGCTAGAATATGAAAAATATGCAAGGGGCGCTACCCCTTGATTCTATCTTGGGGGCATTGCCCCCAAACCCCCATAAAAATAATCAAGGGGAGAATCGTGTCAAATAAAATGCTTAGTCAAGTTACGTTCCACATCACAAACAGTAGTTACTATTGGAAATTTGGCTAAGGTAATTGTCTAAGGTTGTCATTTTTGCCAACATGATTTTAGTATGAATAGAGCAGATTATGATAAGGAAGTCAACGTAGTTATACCTAGGAAATTGTCTAAGTGTCAAATAGTTATCTAGTAGAACATAAACAAATTTTCTATGTATGCATGACAAATTAATATTGAGCACGTGCACAGTTAATGACAAGTAGTATAGAGTTTCATGATGATGTGGTTAACTATGTGTGACAATGCAAACTATATGGAAGGATTTATGCAATAAATACCAGTAAAGGCAGTAATCAGAGCAGAACATAGCATAATTGTAAAATGTGAATTATGAATTAAACAATTATTCAAGATACAAAATAATTTCTTAACTAATTAGGGATGACATCCTAGATGTTAACCCTATGTTAAAAAAAGTTGATTTTTTATTTTTCTAAGTGTTTAAGCAATGAAGGTCAACTGAAAAAAGCTTTGTGAAATGTAAAGATATAAAGGAAAGATCGTATTATGTGAAGAAGTGTGCAAGATATATATGATATGCAAAGTATTATGTGAACTATATGATGCAAATTATAATTTATGATCAAAGTTATGCAAAGAGTAGAGAAAGTAAGATCAAATATTGAAGATATCAATAGTAAGAGGGTTTTTTATATCTATCTCTTTTTGTCAAAAGGAACTATATTGTACAATTGCATGTTTGGGTAGTGGGCTCATCTTGCATACATTCTATTTTTGTGATACCAAATCCTAACATGGTTGAGGCTTTTAGTAGGGCCTAGTCCTCTAACAAGGATTGAGACACTATATGTACTTAATAGACTCCTAACAAGGTCAACATTCTTAACAAGATTCTTTTTTTTAGTGGTACATTTTGTGGGTATCATCCTTACTAAAGTTTTCCCTTGGCCAGTGTTTTTCTGATTAAAAAAAATATGGTGTTATGAGTTCTCTTTGTGTATGGTTATCTTTACTAAATTTAACATTGTTAGTTTACTTTCATATGCATGTTATAAAATAATTAACAATGTTAAGTTGTGGGCAACAATTTGTAGAATACCAATTCACTCCCCTCCTCTTAGTATTACCTATTTCTAATAATTGGTATTAGATCCCAGTTACTCTAGGGAGGTTTAATAGCTTGAGTAAGATCCCTACGAATATGAAACAATTAATAAGGAATCTTGAAGAAGCCCTTCAGCAAATTGATCTTTTTACTAAAGAAAGAGAAAACCTAAAACAAAGGTATGAAGATGAAAAATATTACATTAGGAAATTGAAAGACAAGATTGATCATCTCAAATCTAGAAAAGAACCTAGAGAGAAGACAAAAGATAGTGATGAGGTAGCAACCTTAAAGAAATAAAATGAGATTTTGAAACATGAGTTGAAGATTGTTGAACCAAAGCTAAGTCTGGAGAAAGATGATAGCAAGATTGAATCAGATCTAAAATATGAGAATGCAAATCTAAGATCCCATCTTACAAAAGTGACATTTGAACTTGAGTCTATCAAAATAGAGCATGCAGAACTTGAGAAGTACAATACTATTGTGAAAGGATAATTAACCTAGGTTAAATAATAGTTAGAGATTTTATATTCTAGCAATGAGAAAGTTGATGAGAAACTATATTATTAGAGACCTTCCTATGATAAGATTGGTCTTGGATATTTCAATGGAGAAAAATTAGCAAAGAAATCTTAAGCAAGAAAGGAACTAGATCCAGTTGTTGAAACCCCTAAACTTAAGAAGAATGATCATAATGAGATTGAACTAAGCCAATCTAAAGAATTTGAGCAAGTAAGTCAACCTAAGAAATTTGATGAACCTAAGGAAATAGAGCAAGTTGAACCACCTAAAGAGGTAAGGTATGAATTGAAAGGTAGATGCTTTATATGTAATAAAGTCGGTCATATTAAGAGAGATTGTATAGGTGATTCATTCAAACCTATTACTAATTTCTATTGTTATAATTGTCATGGCTTTGGTCATAAAGAAGTTGACTATAGAAAGCCAAAGTTTCATAGTAATAATAGAAATAGTAGAATGTTTAGGGATACTAACCCTGTAGAAAATGAAATAAGATCCACAAGTAGATCTAATGAAGGAGAAAGAGATAATAGAACAAGGACTAATATTGTGTGTTACAAGTGTAACAACTTTGGACACATTTCTAGGAATTGTTGAGCACCAGTTAATCAGAATGAACCTAATTAGAGGAGTATAGCTAGATGTCAGTTATGCAACAATTTTGGTCACATTGCAAGATTTTGTAGAATGGATATGAGGAACATCAACATAAACCCAAATTTCAGAAGGAACAACAATGGAAATGTCAGAAAGATGAACTTAGAGAACATGTTGAATAATTTAAAGAGGTATTTTTCAAAGTAAAAGATCCATCAAGTTCACATGCGGTATTGGAAGAATGGTATTTTGATGCACCAAATAAAAGATTAAAGTCACAAATTCTATGTGATTCATCCTATTTGAATTAAGCATTTTTCTATTGAAGATATAGAACCAGATAGATGGAACAAGAGTTAAATATTGAGTTGGAAGTTATAAAGTTAGTATGTGGTAAAACAAGTTGAAAGAAAGCTCTGGTTAAGAGCACATGTTATTTAGAGATCACATGAAGATGTATGAATGAAAAAAAAAAAATCTTGGTTTTTAGTAACAATTTTTTACGGATTGATTACTTGCATAATCAATACAAAGTTTGATTTGAAAATATTTAAAGCATGTGAACAAGATTTCATGTACCATTCAATTGTGAGAAGAGGTAAGGAGCATTTGAGATCAAATTATCAACAATTTAAAGGTGAATTGAAGTTTTTTCAAGTGCAAAGTAAAATAATTCCTAATTACGCATAAACTAGGTATTCTTAGACTTTATCAATTAAATTTTTTAAGTACTTGAATCAAAAGATAATGGAGAACCCTTCTTCCTATTATATTAGTGAGAGACCTAGGTATAAATTCAATAAACACCCACTTGTATTGTTGGAAGATGATCCTTTGGGAGCATTTTTGCATGTTCTGCCAAAAGTATTGCATGTAGAGGATTTAAGGGCATACATTCACTACAAATTTGAGACTATTGGGGATAGTGAAATTCATAAGGACTTGAATGTGGTATGCAACATGATCTATATTTGAAGCAAGGCTTTGAGCACCTAGAAGTGTCAAACATTATTAGATGTTTGCTTCATACAGAGTTTCATAATCATGAATGGACTAGAATCATCTTGAGTCAAATCCATGAGGGAATGTTCTAGGTACAAGACATATCTATAATGATTGAAATGAAATGATTCATAGGCTTAATAGATTATGCAATGAAGGGAGAAATCCAATGAACAAAAAGAATGTGAAGAAAATGGTTGAAACCAATTTGAGGATAGTCAAATGGGAGAAACATGAGAATAGACTTGATAAAGGAGGATGATGTGAGAATCATCAAAAAAATTATAGGGTATTAGATGAATTAAAATTCAAGGATAAATTATGTACCTACTAGATTCATCCATGTAGCATATCTAATGACAATAAAGAAAGAGAAAGTTAATATGTGTGAAATTGTGAAGCAGTAGTTGCTTGACAATATTGAGAGATTAAAGAGGACAAAGAATGTAGTGTTTAAATTTGAATCGCTGATAACTCAATCACTCTTTCAAGTTATAAAAAAATTATTAGGTTGTATGCTAGAATATGAGTGGAATGGAAACAAATGCACAGTAAACTTGATTACTCCCCATTACAGAAGATAGCCAGAGGAAAGAATTACTAAGGACATAACAAAATTGATGAAGAGTTTCTAGTCAAAAATGAAAATGAGATTTAGAATTCCTCCCTCACTAGTTCCCTCATTGGTAGAGAGTTAAAAAGATGAAATATGTTTCATGGTTGAAATTGATGTCACCTGTATGGAAGCAGTAGAACCTAGAGTTAAGTTCATAGACCCTATGGGCTATGAAGTGAGAATAGAACTAATATAATGTTATGTAAAGATCATGCTTGAATCTAATAGGGATACAAATTTTCCTAGATGGGGAACCTATGATGAGAAAGTTAGAGAAATTCACAGTGAACTATATAACAAAGAAATTAAGAAGAATGTAGAAAAGAAGGTTGAAGCAGTCTTAAAAGTGATTGGTATGACGAGAAAAGAATTTGAGGAAGCAAAGGGAATTTCCTTGGAGATGATGGAAAGTGGAAAAACTAAGTTTTTTATGGCTACACGTTTAGTAGTTCTAGGAGTTATAATTGTTAAACCATCCTCACTGATCCCTAGTGCACCTTATGTAGTGGTGTCACAAGTACAACCTACTATTGTACAACCAACTCAGAAGAAGAAAGATAAGAAAAATTAGGTGCAAGAAAATCAAAGAGATTATTAAAGGTCAAGCAAGAAACATAGTCATCTTTCAAGAAGAGGACAAATCAATTATCTAGTGGTCCAAAGAAGAGAAGAAAGACTCTTCAAATGATTGAATTAGATGAGTCTAAAGAAGAAGAAGAGATAGAGGACAAACCCATAGAGAAGATGACAATAAGAAACCTTGGAATGGTAAGGTAGAAAATCTTAATGTTCAAATTCTTAACAATAAGAATTTTGTTCAATTAAAAAATTATTATCATTTGTATAACAAAATGGATAGAATACAACTAGAAAATGAAATTGTTAGATACATGATTTTGGATAAGAAAATATTTGAGGAAATTCAGAAAGATATTCCTCAAGATCTATACAATATGTTTGTTAATATAATTAGGAAAGTATTAGAAGAGGATAGACTAATTAGAGAGAATAAAACCAAGAAGCTTTGCAAGGTTAAAAATGATGAGGACATGCTAAGAATATTGAGGGGAATTGAGCCCTTATTAAGGAACAAAAGAAGAAGAATTTATTGATGGGTAGTAACTATGACGAAGTGAATGAGGAGACAAAGCAAGCTATTGTCAAGTTCATGAGCTCATTACCCAACATTGACAAACAAAGTGCAAAATTAGGGGGAGCAATCTCTATATCTATTGAGCAGAGTGTACCTAAACCAAAAATAGCAGAAGTCAAGGACACCAAGATGATAGACCCATCTTCACAGATCATAATTGATACTAAAACTATGCAAGTAGATAGTAATCAAATAACTATTGATGAGAAATAAAATCATGGTAAGGATGAAGGAATGAATATTGTTGACAATTTGGTTAGCTACACTAGTTATGGTAATGATGAGGAAGAAAACAAGAAAAAAGAGGAAGAGGAAAAGACAAGAAGAGAGTATGAGGAGAGAAAGAAGAAAGAACTTGAGGAGAAAAAGAAGGCAAAAGAAGAGAAAAGGAGAAAGGAAGAAGAGGAAGAGGGGACGAAGAAGGCAGAACAAGAGAAAAAGAGAAAATAAGAAGAAGAAGAGAAGAAGAAGAAGAAGGCATACGAAGAGGAGGAAGAGAGAAAGAAGAAAGAGGAAGAGGACAAGAAGAATCTTGAAGAAGATGCAAAAAAGATAAGTATACCTAGTTCTTCTAGGATGCCTAGTTTACTAGCAACATTAATAGGGATAGATGATGATGATTAGACTGAACTAATCTCATCTTGTAGCACGATTATAGAGAAGAATAGGAAAGTGAAAAGTCTACAGAGCACCTCGATGGAAGCTACACAAAGATTGAGAAAGCTTTTCCTACAAAGATGATAGAATTAGATCCCCAAGATAGAGAAAAGGCTGTCATAAAGGCTTTTGATACAGAGTTTACCAAGCTATCAGACATTGCAGAGGTACAAGCATAAGCAAATGATGATCCAGAAATGTTCAACACTATTTGTTAGATTATTACAAATGATTTGTGAAATATTGATGTGTGTATCAAATAGCTGAGAAAATATGAATAGGAAGTAAATGGAGTGTATGCCAAGTGTGCACTAACATTTAGGTTCACTAAGAACAAGGATGATGAGATGAAGTAAAATAAATAACTTGAGGTACTGGTAAGTTAGCTTGACCAACCAAAATAGAGGATTGAAGATGTTGAGACACAAATTAAGAAGATCTATGATGAGATAAGGTTCATTGAATGGATAAAGATAGAATTGCAAAAATATTTTCACTTCTTAGAGAAAATCTATCTCTAAAAATTGGAACATTGGAGTAGCAAATAGAAGAATGTCTTAAGGCCAAGAAATCATTTGAGAAATTTGTCTATTCAAACTTAAATGCAATTGAGATTTCATCTTATGGACTTGGTGCCCTTCTCAACATATCTAAAGGCATTAGAGGTTCATGGAAGGAAAGCTCCAGAAGTCTGTAGACAAGTTTTGATGATTGTATGACATGACTATCAGCCTTACGTAGAGGTATTGAACTAAATTTTGACTTGTAAATAAATGTTGGTATCTTTGTCATTGATGTCAAAGGGGGAGAAAAGGTATGGAAAATTGTATAGATAAAGAATAGATGTATGTACTTCAAAGGGGGAGTGATGTAATATATTTAGGAGTTACAAGGAAAGATGGTTGATGTGATGATCCACAGTTTTCAAAGTTTTGATATTTTGGTTGAGGCCAATTTTGTAAAAAAAAATTGAAATGTTTTGAAGTGATAAGTTTTTTTTTTGGATTTAGCCAATTTTCCTCATGTTGCCATCAATTACAAAGAGGGAGATTGTTTGAAATTTGGCTAATGCAATTATTTGATGTTCTCATTTATGGAAACATGATTTCAATATGAACAAAGCAGACTATGATAAGGAAGTCAAGACAGTTATACTTAGGAAATTTTCTAGGTCTCAGATAGTTATCTAGCAGATAGCAATCATTTTTCTATGTACAAATGATAGAGTAATATTGAGCATGAAAATTGTTAAGGATAGGTAATACAAAGTTTCATGATGACATGGCTAAGTGTGTGTGTCATTATAGACTGTATGGAAGGAGTTATGCAATAAACATCAGTAAAGGCAATAATCAGAGTAGAACATAACATAATGGTAAAAGGTGAATTACGGGTTAAGGAATTATTTTGGATACAATATAATTGCTTAACTAATTAGGGATGACATCTTAGATGTTAATATTATGCTAGTAAAAGTTAATTTTGCATTTTGCTAAGAGTGTAAGGAATGAAGGCTGACTGGACAGAGTTTTGTGAAATGTAAAGATTTAAAGGAAATATCATATTATACGAAGAAGTGTGCAAGCTATATATGATATGCAAAGTATTATGCAAATAGTATGATGCAAATTCTAATGTATGATTACAGGTATGTGAAGAGCAACGAAAGTGAGATTAGATATTGAATATATTAGCAGTAAGAGTTTTTTATGTATCTATCTATTTTTGTAAAAAGGAACTGTATTGTATAATTTCATGTTTGGGTAGTGGGCTCATCGTGCATAAATTTTGTAATTGTAATGCCAACTCCTAATAGGGTTGAGGCTTTTAATAGGGCCTAGTCCTCTAACAAGGATTGAGACACTATATGTACTTAATAGACTCCTAATAGGGTCAACATCCTTAATATGATACTTTTGTTTAGTGGATCATTTTGTGGGTACCACCCCCATTAGCTTTTTCGCTTGGCCAAGGTTTCCTTAGCTAATAAAATATGGTTTTATGAGTTCTCTCTATGTATGGTTATCTTTACTATTCAACATTGTTAGTTTACTTTCATATACATGCTATAAAGTAATTAACAATATTCAATTGCAACAAAAAAATTGTAGAGTATTGATTCACCCACCGTCTTAGTATTACCTATTTCTAATAGTTACAACATTAATATAAAAAAATTGAAATAAATATGTTATGAAAAGTATGTGTTTCAAATAGTTGAGCATAATTTGTAAGGGTGATGGTGTGTTTATTTCATTAGACCCAACTGATAATGTTGTAAAAGAGCCATATCAGTTATTATGTTGTCATTAATATGAAGCGTTAGTTGGATGGACATTATGCTAATTCAATAAAGTACCATATCATTTGATTGATGAAGAGGATTTGAAGAAAGTATGATGACACAGTGGATAAGTATTGGTATTCAATGGGTTCTTGAATGAATTATACTATGACAATATAATGTTGTGATGAAGTCCATGCATTTACTGAGTTACACTGAGAAACTAGGTTAAATAAGAGATATAGTAAACACTAAGTAATTACAATTATCACTGAGCACTTGGAAAAGTAAAGTTAAAGTTTAGTGTTAACCAAACATTTCTAGTGCTAACTGAGTGATGTATTTCCTGAGTGAAGTTGCAATGCTCACCAAGTATGAATAGGAAGAAAAGAAAGATTGAATATGAGTCCAACTTATGGTGAAAATAAAGAATGATTGAAAAGCTCAAAGGATAAAGTCAAGGATAGTTACATGATCTACGACTGAAGAAATATAATGAAGATTTGATGAAGGAGATTTATATAACATAAGGATGAGCACAATGTCCAAGGAAGTTCTACTTTAAGATTGATTAAATACAATGAAAATAGATCAATGGTCATGAATAAGTGACAAAATATGGAAGGATTTGGAAGGAAGAAATTAACTATTCAAGGAGATGATTGGAACTATTTTTGGTTCTTGATTGTTGCTAATAGATATTGATAAAGTGAAAAGTATTAAAGTTGAAGAAGGTGAAGGAAGAACAAGGTGAACTGAAAAGAGAAAAAGAAGAAAGATCAAGCAAAGAAAATGAAAAGTGAAAGAAAAAGTATGTGAATCAGCTAGATGGAGATTAGAAGGAAGAAGACACAGTGAAGCAAATATCTAAACAAGAAAGGTAGTGCTAAACCTAGTAGATCATTTGACTATAACTTTCTTACCATTGCAATAGATAAAATCTCTTGACCAAGTGGACCTAACAAGCCTTTGAAGTCCTATATGGTAACATCTATTAGTGATGTTTGTAATTATTTTAGAGAAGGCCGCTCTTTAGAAATGAAAAGGAGCGATAAGATCTAGAAGATCTTTGATTAAAATTCTCTAGCCAAGTCAAACTAAAAATGTGCATGTAACCTTATATAGTGTTGGCACCTTAAAAAGCTCACTTTAGAAGAGTGAAATATTTGAGTTGTTGGTTCCTAGGTGGTTTTTCCCTTTATAGATTTTCCATCTTAGGATATACATGTCAAATGTATGATTTCTTATGTCTTGCAAATTGGTTTTCAGATTATAAGATAAGCTATATCTTTGATACATGGTAAAGTTGCTGGAAATATATGTGATAGGCTAAATTACTAAGAGGGGACGGGTGAATTAGTAACTAATAAAACTTTAATCCTTTATTAGCAATTAATCCTTCATGTGTATTCTAATCTAATTTCATGCATGAGAAACTGAAAACATAAAAGTATTCATAATACTTTTGACACACAATTTGGTCACCCAGAAACCTTCCAAATAGAAAGTAAAATTGGGGTGGGGATGATACCCACAAGCTTAAGCATTGTAGTATAAATTTAGGCCTATTAAGGCTTACAATGATCACTTCTGATGATTTTCCCTATTAGGACCAATAAGGATTGCTAGGTCCACCTTGCAAAAGGATTTACAAACGTACAATGAAGTATGCACTTGATAAAGAGATTTGCAAAAGAGTATTAGGTCTACCATGTGAAAGAATTTAATTGATCCACCTATTAAGATGAAATAGTAGCTAATCTTTGATCTACAACTTGGTTTGTTGAATGAGATTCCTTTAAGTGTAATTATAACCTTGTTGTGATAGATAAATTTTTGCTACTCCTTACACTATTGTAGCCTTTGTAATTCACTCTTTTGCTCTTCTCTTCTTGTTACATTAATTTTTACTTTGCCATTAGATGTGATACAAATACATTACATATATACCAATCCAAAATATAAATTACAAAGTTGGCCACAATACAAGTTTACACAAAAACCACAAAGTTGGCCAAAGTGTAGAAACTCAAGTTTTGAAGAGTAGCTCGGTGAGGTTCTGATACTTGGCATCCACTATCAATGCTCAAAATTGTCATGCACTCAGTAGATGTAGAAGCTCAGTCCATACTAATCACTTCAAAGTAGTCTTGAACTTGGTCTGCACTGGTAACTCAACAAATATTGTGAAACTTGGCATATAAACTAAGTCACTTGATTCTAACTGCATAGCTCAGTAAATGTTATGACTACGAGCTTAGTATAAAATGAGTGACTTGGTTAATACTGAGTAGCTTAATTAACACTAGACTCACATAACTACAATTGCAAACTTGATAAGCACTACACAACTTAATTTGCACTGAGGAACTCAGTAAACCTTACAAAGCTTGGTTTACACTACTGACACCAACTTGGTTGTAACTGCTCGGTGCAAACTGAATATTGTCTCTTGGACTCGGTAGCAACTATAGAACTCAATAGAGTTTGAAATGATTGGTTAACTCTATTAACCATACAATATGCTGAGTAGATACTTACAATCTGAACAAGTGTATGTCACTAATAACAAACATTACTATAATGTCAACAATCTCCCACTTTGGCATTAGTGATAGAAACACTTATCAGCTAAAATTGAATTCAAAATAAATGTCCAAGAATACCTTTTGTTCATCACCTTGTGTCTCTAACTTGGTAGAGTATTCTATTTTTGAGATTTTCCAAAATTGCTTTTGTAAGAGATGTATCTCTAAGTATCTGTACATGCATTATATGGTAATACTCCCCCATACATAATATATAGTATACTTTACATCTTTTCACATCTAATATATACATTTTCTCCCCCTTTATGTATACTTCCTCTTGTAATATACATTTACAATATACAATCTTCTCCCCCTTTTTGACATTAATGCCAAAGATGTATGCTATCTATACTATACAATAATGCCAAAATGTGACAAGAAATTTGAATGTACCTTCAAAATTAGTGCCATTGTCTTGTCCCAATTTTCTTGCAACACCTTGCATGTGTGCAATGCAACTAGAACTTCTATTGATAGTTCTATCATATGATCTACAATTGAGAAGTTGTTTTCATGGATGAGCATCTTAACATGTACAATGTGTTTCTATAATCCATCCATGTATGGGAGAATCATGCTTTGAATGTCTATCAATGTAGCTCTTATTCTAGCTTCTTCTCTCAATAATTCTATCTACATATATGTCAATAATCTAATCTTTGTGTATTAGGAAGAGCTATAACTTGGTTCAAGTTGCAAATTTTGTGCACTTTCCTTCAAATCCTCATCAATATTTGACAGTTTATCTCTTATTTTCTTGGTGAAAATTGATGTATCACAATGTTTACCAAATAGTGAAGATACATTGTTGCAAGAGGCCTCCAATGAGCCAAGAATAGTAGTTAATTCTACTTGATTAATAACAATCTACTGAGCAATAAGTTCCAAAACTTTATTCTCAAATTTCTTCTTAGACCTTTGCAAAATTTCTATTGTCCATTCAAATAATTATTGAATTTCTGGACTACCTCTACTAACTAATTCAAAATTGGTTGAGAAGTGTCAACCTCTATGTTTATTGTCTCAGCTAGGATATTATTTGCATCTTCAATTATTTGAAATTCCTTATTTCTTTCTTCTCTAAGCCTGTACTACTTAGCTTTCTTCTAAAGAAGTTCTCCAAAAATATGCATCTGATCAAGATTGAGATTTGAGATGTCCTAGTTTGGAATAACAAACTCTTCATCAAGATCAATATCCTCTTCTTTCTCTTTACCTTTACCCAAAAATTTTGTACTTGGTTGAGACTTGGTCTCAACTGTCCTTGCGTTTATTATTTATGTTGGTGTAGATAAGTATTTACTTATTACACTTACTTAATTTTACTTAGGTTAATGCATCATTTTATTATTTTATTTAGGTGAGCCACTTAGGAGTTTCTGTACTCTTACAAAAGTACACAACTCTAATTATGCACATGGTGTCTACAACACTGGAGTTTTCATATTTCACTGAGTTGTCATGTAGACAACACAATTATTTGCACTCCTAATTTAGCACATGTTGTCTACACCACTGATTTGCGTGCTACACCATTGTAGGCTTATCCTCACTTCATCACACTTACTTTCGTGCTTAATGGAGGATAACCCATATCTAGTGGACATGTGCCTGGTTGTATGACATATCATGATGTTGACTTCTATGCATTTTAGAAGCTCTCTAGAGGCCTTTATACACAAGCACTCCTAATGTACTCTCTGATATGGAAATATGGCATATTGAATGAATATATTTATTCTGATCATACTCTCTCTATTGGTCTATTGTGTGCTTGTGTTGGAGTTCCTTGGTCTTGGGTGAATTATGGCCTAAGCCAAATTCTTACATGGTATGAAAGCTGAGGAAGATTCTCTACACATAGTTGTTCAAGACCGTTCATGCTTCAGCACCTCGACATGAATCTAAAGCATCCGTAGAAATTGGGAGTGTCTAGAGCCAGATATGACCTCACCATTGCATTCGAAGCATCGATTCAATGAAGATTAACTATAAATTTTCCTATGTTGGGTGAAAGTTGATCGTGAGGCAAATTTTTTTTGCAAATCAGAACCTAGAGGCCCTGATTTGCAGTTTGGGTATGGTCATTTTCGGATCTATTTAATTGGTTATTTAGATCTGAATTATTTTTATTCTCTACAATTTATTTTTGAATTAGGTATTTTCAAAAAAAAATTATGGCCAAGGCAGAGAAATTTTTTTTTGCAAAATCGGGCTGTCAGATCTCGGCTCTACAATTTTAGAATATTTTATTATTAATTGCAAGGTTTTATTATTATTCGATGGGCTATACTGAAGAATATACTGCAAATTTTGGCATGATCTGACCATTTTCCAAATGATCGTAGAATATTTCTGACTGCATCAAAGTTCCTCTCGGTGGCTCACAACACATAACCAACAACCACTGGCTTTTATTTTATCCCCGCAGATTCACACATTTAAAAAGGTGTGAAGTCTCACACTACGGCAGTGTGGGACTAATGTCCCTGCCGCAAATTTAATTTCAATGTTCACAGTGAAAACTTGATGTTGTTTCTTGGTCCTGGTAATAGAAGTAGGAAACTCGGCAAACACTGCTACACCCACCAACAGTTGAAGACCCTGCTCTCTTACACTACGCAATGTTCAACAACCTTCTGACATGCAGTGAATTTTTACTCACTTCCGCACCCAAGTCATCCTCGACATGTGGATGCCTAGTAAGCATACGATCACAAGTTAGACCGCATAGTTAGATCCACATCATGCCCAGTCAGTGCTTCATCAACATTATGTGGTGCTAAGTAAGCACTGTGTCACCTGACACGTATGACTCAAATTGTACACATAGTTAGTGACATGCAGGTTGCCACGTTGGAATTTTCTCTACGATTTTTTACAGTCTGTATGGTACAAAATTTCCATGAATGTTGCTAATGTCATCATTCGTATAAATGATGTCATGCTGACATCATGACAGGGGGCTCGGTGCGCTGACTCATCTTTTTACGAGCTTAAATTTGATGGCTATCTGACTGTCATTCCAGGACCAATTTGTACTGCTATGATGTTCGTATGACTATCAAAGTTAACCCTCTCATTTTCTAATGTAGCCCCTCTCCAGATTCATTTTGGATTTTGCAGTCTGACTTCAGGAGGCCATAACTTGGACATCCAGACTCCAAATTAGGTGTGATCTTTTTTTTCTAATTGGGTAGAATTTGTTTTGGTGTACAATTTTTTTAGAATTTGCATTTTTTGGTGACTATACCTACATAATCCTGCATTTTGCAACTTCAAATGTTTTGTATGGGCACATCTAGAGTTGAAAACAGGTTCAATTTTTTTTGAAAGTGCATTATTTTTCATCTACTTTCTAGATCTTTAATCATATTGAAGGGTTGTGTGGACAAAAGTGTAAAGTTCTAGATTTGTAATCCTTTAAGAGCTTGTAACAAGCAAAATCAAAAGTCCAAAAAAGCCAAAATTGGCAAGTGGCCATTGTAATCGTACTACTAATAAAGTACCCAAAGCATCTATTTTGGGGGGGTTTCTTCATTTAGTGAAAAGGGGGGGTGTTCTTGGTGTTGTGTTCTCTCTTTTCTACACTTTTCTTTCATTTTCTGCATTATGGGCAACTTTAAGTTGCCTAAATTAACTCCTCATAACTATGCTACATGGACCATAAAAATGTGGTATCACTTAATGCATACTGGAGTTTCACAATATGTAGATGGTACTCTTCCTAAAATAGTAGGTGATAAGATATTAGAAAGAGATATTTCAGCTTCGGTAGCAATGGATAGGAAATCCCTAGGTGATATATGTTTGGCGGTTGATGATAAGATCATGTATCAAATCAAGAAGTGTTCTACATCCAAGGAAGCTTGGGATACCCTCGAAAAGCTTTATAGTAAAGTGTCTGAAGAGAATGTTTTCAAAATTGAAGATGAGCTTGTCTCCTTAGATCCTAAGTCATATGATTCAATACAAGATTTCATCATCAAGGTGAATGAACTAAGGACATAGCTTACTAATTGTGGGAGTTCTATCAAAGATGATAGATTGATTTATCTCATACATAACAAGCTGCCATCATAGTATTCCACATTTGTATCTTCTTTTAACACCTCAAAGACTACCTTAGGGTCTGCCTATAAGAAAGTCACTTTTGATGAATATGCTGATCTGTTGGATACTAAAGAAAAGAAGTTGAAATCAATGGGGATTCTTAAATCACCTCAATCTAAAGCATTGGTGGCCAACAATGAGCATTCTCAAAATTTAGTTGGACAATCTTCAAATAAAGGAAAGGGTAAGAAGAAATGGAAGAACAAATCAGAGGATGCAGAAAAGACAACACCACAATCCAATCAATAAGGTGAGCCTTCCTCAAATTCCAACAAGAAGGGGGACAACAATAAGGAGAAGAAGAAGTGTTCTTATTGAAAGAAATTGGGTCATGAAGAACATGAGTGCTATCTTAAGAAGATTGATGAGTTGACCAATATCATGAAGAAACATAATGTTCCATTGCCTAATGATTATAAGGATAAAGGGTCTTCTTCAGATACAAAGGGAAAAGGGCAAGCACTCATGGCTAAATCAAATTCTTCACAGGAATGGATATTTGACTCAAGTGTCTCATATCACATGGGTTCTTCAAAGGAGGACTTTTCTTCAATGAAGTAGTCAAAGGTACCGCACATCTTCATGGGAAATGATAGCAAAATGGAAGTTGAAGGAAAAGGAAATGTGGAAATGGAAAATGGAGAGTTTCAAGATGTTCTCTATGTTCCAAACATAAGTTCAAATCTCCTATCAATCTACCAAATCACTTACCTTGGAGATGGACACGGAGTTGAGTTCCTTCCAAACTCAGTAAAGGTGCATAGTCTTAAAGATGACTCATTGGTTGCAGTGGGGAAAGTGAATCATAACAAAAGGTTGTACTATTTCTCCCATTTTGTGCCCAAGTCTCCTTCAAAGGCCTTGTTATTTCAATCAAATTCAAACATGCAATTATGGCATGAGCGATATACTCATCTTGACGTCTTCTACCTTTAACAACTTTGCACAAATTGAATGGTCAAAGGTCTACCTGAAATCAACTTTTCTAAGGGTGAAGGTTCAATAGATTCAATGGATATGCATCTAGAGGGGAAGTTATAGAGAGGGAAGTCTTCAAGAGCACCAGGCATTCCACAGATGGTTAACATGGTATTAGCAAGTCCTTTTGCATTTAGCCAGGGTCGCTACATACTTACCTTAATTGATGAATTTTCAAGATAAACTTGGGTCTATTTTTTTCATAATAAGAATAAAGTGTTGGACAAGTTTCTATCCTTCACTACTAAATTTAGGCTTAAATTCTAACATGAGAAGGTCAAAATTGTGACTAAAGTAGGTCAAATAGGTGACTAAACTTGTTGTCAGTCTTTTTTAGTTAGTTTTTCGACCCAAAAATTTTGCATCAAAATTTTTACTTCATAAAGGTGGAGTTACCAACACGAATTTCATCAATTTCCTTAGTCCAAATTGAACTATTATTTTCCCATTAGCAGGTGTTGCTGGTCAGAATTTTGATGTAAACCCCTTCACCTGCGATGGCCAAATGACCAATTTTGCATCGAAATTACGACCAACAACCCTTAATTTTCTATGCCAATACCATACATTCGACGTTAAAGGGAAGGCATGTGTGCCAAATTTGAGAGCAATGCTAGGTTGAAATTTATATGAGTTGTGCCAATTATTGTAAAAGCTTTGCTCTCATAGGAGCCTTCTAAACTACACAAAATTTGATTGTAAAGTGTAATTGCTCGGTGCATGAGAGTCAAGGTATCGTGCACATTTCTACCTCCACACCATTGTTTCATTCATCACATGATTTATTTCATACAAAACAATGGGAAGGAGGAAGAAATGTGCATGATATCTTGAGTCTCCACCGAGTAATTATGCTTTACAAATCAAATTTTGTGCAGTTTAAAAGGCTCTTATGAGAGAAAAGCCTTTGCAATAATTGGCACAACCCTTCTAAATTTTGGTTCTTGGGACACCATTGCTTGTGAAGACTATAGGGAAAAATAAAAGCCAGAATTAGGAAAGAATTATTTATCAGGAATGAAAGCCAATAATTTGACTAACTAATCTCTATTTTTCAAATAGATAAATGTGACAAAAAAACTTACAGTCCCAATCACATCTTCATAAGAGCACATATATAACTATAACCATAACTATGTCTAAAACCAACATAATTTACAAATATCCATAATTCAAATATTATCCCTTGATGTTTTCTTTAATGCAAAGTTTTAAGTCAACTATTTTATTGCCCTGGATGATGTAATACCAAATTGTCATTAGGCTAAAGACTACAACAAGATTTACAAATGCAAGGAGAACTATCCAACCAAAGTAGAAAATGACATGAAAAGTTAACAATCTATCAATTGACACCTCTAGATGAAATATTTCTAGCAATTGAACTATACGTTATAGAAACAAAAATTGCCTTAAAATTGACACCTCACCAGTTGCAGTTCATTTACATCTCTAATGGCTTCACAAAAGTTGAAAGCTTACGATTTGTCAAGAACACAAAAGGAATTCATAGTTCAGCTGCATCAATAAAAGTAAAGTAGTTCAGTTGCATAGTGAGGGCAAGAGACTATCAATATCGATTGTGGAGTTGCAGATAGGTAAGCGATAAACATAAAAAGGTAGTACAAGGCACCATTTGCCATGTTCTAATATGATGAACTACCTTGGAGCTAGTTCTAAACCTTGATTTCTTAATGTTGGATTTGATCCAATGGTACCATTATCTAGAGGAGGTCCCACACCCCACTTTCTTGCTGATTTTGAAGGTGCTAATAGAGCATTTTTGCTAGCTGATCTCCCTTGTGAGCTCAACTAAAAGAGAATTCCTGATTGAAGAATGTCGAAGATAGTTATAACGTGCCTATTAGCCAAAGATAGTCACGATGTGCCTATTGCTAATAGGAACATGGTGACTATCTTTGACATTCTCCTATGACTCTTGTGGTTCTAATCTTATAACATGAGGCTTCCTCTTCTTTTTTCAAACATAAGGTTGATGCAGCCCTATAATAAGAAATAAATGGGTTTAATTTTGATTATGTACAACACAAAGAAAACTAAAATGTAATAGCAATTTTTAACAAAGAAATGAGCTATATAAACTTATAAAGCTCATATTAATAATAGGCCATAAACAAGAGCTAAATTCTGAGTAGAAAAAGTCTGCACACATGAAGCGTACTTGATTGATCAAAACCAAATCACTGCCAAGCCTTTTGACCACTCCTTAATAACACTTTCTCTATCACTAAGTTTGCAGCAAGGTTTCTGTTTATTTTTGGATCTAACATTAATATGGCATCCCCATCCAAAAATTTCTTCAAAGCTTGAAAGATTTATACATGAAGAGATAAAAAACTCAAATTTTGTCATGACAAATAGAGCTCCAACATTGATAGTTCATACAATCTGTGAAATCAAAAAGTACTTGCATACAAACTGAAACTATAAGTTGGAGAAGTGAGAATATAATTGCAACCCAAATGCTTGAGAAGTAGTCAAATATGTTATATTTTTAAAATATACATGTTAAATTTAGAGTATTAATTAAAACTGTACATTAAAATTTGTAAAATCAAATCTCTTTCTCCTTTATTTTTAACATGGTAATTTTTAAAAAATACAAAGCTCATTGTCTTAAATCTGCACATATACACATACCTATATAAGGACTACATAACATTAATATTTAGTTTACACATTTATATAAAGGCTTTAGAATCTTTCAAACTAATGCAATCTTTGGGTATAAAGCTGAATTCCATGACTATTAAACAGATATATTGAGCAGAAAGTTGGTTTTCATCGACATATAATAGGGCAACTACCATGCAGATTGGTATCATTGGTTGTAGCATCTAGGTATAGACTGAAGAATAGTAGGGTATTTCCTTTGTAGGGCTTCACTACATACAAAAAAGAGGTTTAAGAGTAGAGAACATTGAGCACATTTAATTGATAAATGTTTCTAAATATAACAGATAATTAAATTTTCACTTTTAGCTCTACCAATAACACTTGAATAGCTATCATGAATCATCCTTTGCTTGGCTCAACTTTTGCTAAAAATTCAACATATGTATTGGCAATATTTGAATAATGGTGTGAATACTGAAGTTCACCTCGGAATATAAACAAAATAGCTAAAAATTATAGAGCAAATTGAAATACATCAACACTGTGGCAATTCTATGACCACCCATGATAGAGGCTACAAAAATGGATGCTTAGTTATTCATTGCCATTGGCTAGGGGAAGGGAGGCTCTTCAAACTTGGATAGATTTCAATATAAGGTCAGTATATCTCCTTCTAGCTTATTGCACAATCCTACCCTTGGAATATAAACAAAATAGCTAAAAATTATAGAGCAAATTGAAATACATCAGCACTATGGAAATTCTATGACCACCCATGACAGAGGCTGCAAAAATGGAAGCTTAGTTGTTCATTGCCAATGGCTAGGAGAAGGGAGGCTCTTCAAACTTGGACAGATTTCAATATAAGGTTAGTGTATAAGGTTAGTATATATATTTCATTGACAGTGGTCAGGAAAAAGGAGGCTCTTCAAACTTGGACAAATTTCAATATAAGGTCAGTATAAAGGTACTTGAAATTTTAAAAATAAAAGAAAGAGAAAAGACATACATTATACTCACCCAATTAGTGATTTGTATGTGTTCACTATAAGATACCGAGTCATCTGCAAAGTGAGGATGTTTTCCAATAATAATTTCCATCAAAACAATCCCAAAACTATAAAAATCACTCTTTTCTGTCAGTCTATTTGTAGTATAATATCTGTTTTAAAAAATAATAATAAGCCTATGTTATCATTATATATTAATGAAATTAAATAGATATCAACCATTTTAAAAGAAAATTTCAATTGTCTATATAGATTCTATAGATTCTGCAATAGCAAATAATTTACTACCTTTTAGATCATTTTCAAATAATTTCACTTTTTATCAGAAAGAGATATATTCCAATAGAAGACATGGTTCACTATTACACAAAATTTCAGCATTAGTTGGGAATGAAGTGACACTTGAGGAGCCAAGTATTGATGCTCTTGGACAGAGTGGAGATTTAGATTAGCCATCAGAAGGTGATAAATCATATGTGTTTGGTTCATTATTAGAAACTGAATCACTTGCTATTGAAGATCCTTCTAGTTCAGGATAGTCAGTACCCACTAGAAATATTAGCAAGAATGGGAATCCGAGAGTGCCAAATGAAGATTTAGTTCATGGTGCAACTTTTATAGGGATAGTGAGAAGAATATAGTCATTTGGCACTTTTGTTTATTTTTGAGCTCTCATGGATGGACTAGTACATGTATCCAAGTTTAGTGATATAGCTTTGTGCACTCAAGGTCATCATGAGGCATTCCACAAGGACCCTACTCTACACCACCTTCCTAGAGAATTCATGAGTAAGATAACAAGGTTTTAGGATGTTAGGAATATTATGAATCTAGACACTGAGTATGAATCTGCACATAATGTTCACACTATTCTTATCTAAGAATCTAGACACTGAGTATTTATCTAAGAATAGTATCATAAAACACTATTGAAGATAATAAGGTTTTAGGTTGTGTCTAGACATTGAGTATGAATCTATACATAATGTTCACCTTTCTCTTTCTCCTTCACAATCAAAACATTCAATCCTAAATATCAATTCATAACACAATGTATAACTCTTTAAAGTTGTTGTTCAATTTTATAAAAGATATATCTTCTAAATTGAACATAATTCATATTATATATATAAACTAAGAAAATAAATAAGAAGTAATCTAATTGACTTTACCAAAAAAACAAAATTCTATACAAATAAAAGAAAATTCTTAACAAAATAAAAAATAGAATAAAATATACTAGAAACAAGAATTATGTGAAATTAAGACCTAACTATTAGAAATGTTTATTATGTCTGATGCTGATGGCATTCCTTCACCCATTTCATTCTCTATCCAAAATCTACCCAGGAAGAACATTTATTTCAAACAATATGCAAACCAATTCATAAAATATACTACAATTGGTTAGAAAAAATATCTCCCAATTACCTATAGACATCATCTAGAACCTCTTTTATCTCAAGTTTGAAATGTCTTGCTATACCCAAGCTCTCCAAATGATTTACCATTGAGAGGCCAAGAATCAAATTGATAGGATAAGCACCGAGCACTGCACCAAAAAACAAATGTCTCTTACATTTACATGATCATTATAAAAATATCATCAAACTATATAAAAGAATATTTAAAGACCAACCTATATCATAAGCAGATAGAGATTAATATCTTCTCTCAATTTCCAAGAACAACATATTTATCCTTGTAATATTATCATCTATGCACATCGAACCAAATGATTTGTTCTCTCTTCTCTCTTTCTCAGCCTGCCATATAACGAGATGAGTGGTTATTAGAGAACAACATATATAGTTAAATGTAAAGAGTATAGTAGGTAATATAGTTAAATACATTGGAGGAATCTTCAACACTCATAGATTTGAGTTTCTGATGTGTTCTTGTATTGAACTTCTTTCTTCCATTGAAGTTGAAATTAGAGGCCCCTAGATTAAAGATATTATTACAAATAAGTTCAAGAAAACTCAATGAAAGAATTGATTATGAAATAAATATATGAATGAGTATAAAATTGTAGATTGTGCACTAATCATACCCTTCCAAACTATAAATAAATTGGACTATGAGTAGGGAAAACACAAATGCTTAACCACAAAATTATTGTAGTATTCAACTATGTTCTTCATAGTCTATAAAAGCTGACTAAGGTTGCAACATTTATAATGACTATAGAAAAAAATATAAATTAAAACAAGAAATATTATCATCAACGTTTTTA
Organism: Cupressus sempervirens; assembly: GCA_028749045.1. NCBI lineage: Eukaryota > Viridiplantae > Streptophyta > Pinopsida > Cupressales > Cupressaceae > Cupressus > Cupressus sempervirens. The sequence goes on along the minus strand of CM053792.1, from coordinate 104,366,356 downwards.
AATGTAGAATGAAATGGTTGTAAGTATGCATTTCTACCACATGCAAATGATTTTGAGATACAGACATGTGTAATCCAATCTCCCAAGGAATAGATAGCACCACTTATTGCCATCTTTTCCAAAACAAGATTTGTCATAAAGTGATGTTAGAATAGTTACTAAAATGGTCATAAATTATGTTGTTATAGTAAAAGAATACTTTAACTTAAGAAAAAAACTACACAATATTAAAACATGACATCATGCTTTAAAAACTAAAAAGGTACTTGTAACAAAGAACTTCATTTCGAATTGCCAATTGGTTGTCACTATTAACTATAAGCTTATCTTTAAAGTTTGAGCTTCACTTGGTTTCAAGAATAGTTAAATATTCTCTACTAAACAGGGCCAACCACATGAAGGTGGAAGCTCATTTGGCCCCCCCTAACATCACTCTAAATTCCCCATTAACATTTAATAACATTCATTCATTCATCCATTTTTGAAATATAACATTCAATCATTATAATCACATGATAACATTCATTAACACATAAAATTTATTAACACACAACATTCATGAATAATTCATTGACACCCAACATTAATGAATAATATTGATTAACAATATTCAAGAGTAAGTCATTCATGAATAATCATTTTTTTTGGCTTTCTTGTTGTTTTTTTTTTCACAATTTTTTAAAGAGGAATATCAATGTCCTCATCATCCCCCTCCTCTACTAGTTCTAACGCATGTCTCCTCCTCATCCATTCAAGAACATCATGAGGCCACTACACCAAAGGGGGGTCCGCTGCAATAACAAGTACTTCATGAGTTAAATTCACACCATTTTATATTAGTGAATTACAAGTTTTTATTTAAGTAAAAGAAATATAAATCAAAAAAATAATTTAAAAGAACAAAACATAGATTTTCTTTACCTGAATGTGCGACATGATCTACCTGCTGATCAATTTGAAAATCCTCCGGCACTCATTTAGTACGACATGATTCTATATCCTCAACACAAAAAGGTTACACCAAGTTCAATCAAAGATGTTAAATTGTATTAATAATTACATAATTAGTTTTAAATAGAAAATGAGCACTTCCATCGACAGTACGATGCACATCAAGGTCTTCATGATGTTGCGTATGATTTGTGTCACGGTTAACAGGCATCATTGCAATGTCATGCACATTATTATCAAATAGATTGTTGCTCAAGTATTCAATTTCTAATATATTTTTGGTATTTTTTCCTGTGCACATGATGCAAGAGACTATTTAGTTGGGGCAATGTAAGCTTGCCATAGGCATTCAGCCACAGCTACATAGCCTTGCTTGAAGGCAATTCTTTTGTGTTCTTCCGTGGCCTCCATATTAAAATTGATATCCTGCATTTTATTTCCATTTTTTATAGTTAAAAAAATTATTTTCATTTTATAAATATTTTTTCTCTACAATTCATTTATTTCTACTTACAACTCGTGCTTTGATTTTACAATATCCCCCAAAGCCAAGTTTGTGCTGCCCAACCTTTTCTAGCCTGGCCTTTGTTGCCTTTGATGTGTCCTGAAACCTATGAAAAGTTTGAAATATGTTAGATGATATAGATATAAAGATAAATACTAATTAGCACATTATTACATTAATGTACTAGTAGTTAATACTATTGGATACCTTTTCAGATTTTTTGGTGTACTTTCTTTTTGACCTTCCCCTTTCTCCTTTGTATCCAAAATGAACTCATTCCACTCCCTCACTGAAACAAAGGGAGGACACTCGTACTTCAAGTTGAGGATGAGACTCTCTCTATATGAGTCCCTCACAACCTTAAGATTTTTGCAAGCTTTTTGTAACAATTTCTTATGATAAAAAATATTACTACCAAACTCATGCTCTATATCTTTGATGAGCTCATCTTTTAGATTTTTATCTTGGAAGTTCCACCTTTTAAGAAAAAACACAAAATTGTTAGATATAGCTAGTATAAGAAAAGACTTGAATGAAAGAAAAAATGTTGCACCAATTAATGATATGAAAAAAAAATAGTGTGATAAAATTAGTTCAGTTATGATGTTCCACCTTGTACGTATAGTGGGCCTGAATCTTTGCAATGTGAGGTCATAAAGCCTCCTATAAAATGTATCATTTCCTGCAAAAAATTCATGGGATAATTAATAGTAAGAACCATTAAAATGAATCATGTGAAGAATACTTTTCATAGTGAATAACAAATACATAAAATGAGATACATTTCATCTTTTTAGTGATCTATTTCAGGGTTGGAGGGTCAACTTGACCAAAATTGACCAAAAAAGAAGTACCTGCAATATTACCATTTGAGCAATCCAAATTAAAACCACCATGGGTATTGAATCAAATACTTCATAGCTCAAATTGAATTACTAAACTAGAGAATTACTGGTATAGACAAAAGGTCATTGATAATTTAGATGATCCTACCAAACCCCTAATAAAAAGGAATTCTAGAATAATTAAACAACTTGCACAATATGACTTACTAAAGAAGGTCATGAGGCATCACTCCACATCAAAAGCCCTTGCATTCACCACTTCCTGTCATGTTTAAGTCTTGCAAAAAAATCCTTATTACAATTTTTAAAATAATTGTTTAAAGTACCTAGAATCTTAGGACATTTCAAAGGCATTGATTCATCATCGTCAATCAACAACGATGTTTGTGTAGCTCCCAAGCTAGAAACATGGGTAGCTCCAAGAAATGACGGTGAATTATCACCAATACATGCACTATGATCTGCATCTGGTAGCATATCAGACAATGCATCTCCTACCACAAAAAAATAATACACTATGTGATGCACCCAAGATTAAAGTACAAATTATCAACTCATAATTAACACAAAATCAAATATAGAAAAACAAGGATTTACTAGTTGGATGTCCCCTTGTTGCTGACATTATAGTCAGCAATCTTGTATGGGCGTCTGTCAATCTTGTAGGAGTCTCCTACGCTAGATGACCTGAACAATACATTGTTTTTTTTTTTTTGATCGATAATAAGATATTTAATAAATCATAGGAAATTACATAGTTTCATACATTAACCTTTCAAGGTTTACCATTTTCACAATGAGTCTAAACCTTCCTCCCCTACTATCACAAAAGAAAAAACTACACTATAGTCATCTACTTTCATTACAAACTTTTTCATTCAAACATAATATTTGCCTATTATAGACTTTACTCTTAAAGATAAATCTGCTACAGGGAGCCACCTTGTATCCTGCAAAACCCGACCGTTCCAAAATTGATCCTTCGCTCGGTTCGGCCTTCCATTGTCGCACAACTTGCCACTGGTAACTCCATCATTCGCTTCCAGCCACTTTCGTTTCCTTGCCTCCAGCTAGGGCCAAACTGAGATTCTAACCCTTTCAACTCTGCACTTTGCTGGCTCTTGTATCCGACCACCGCTTCCTTGGCACTGTCACATTGAAGGGCTCGTTTCGGTTCTGCGCCTTGCCCTCCATTATTGCATTTTTTAGGGCATTCCATACTGCGCGGCGCTCATTCACATAAGCCTCTTTCTCCTTAAATCCCCACGGCCAGTTCACAAAAGGCACGATCCCTTTCTCCCTGCCTTCCTCCTCCTCTGCATAACCCTCCGAGAAATTGAAAGCCCAGCCCGGATGTGCCCACTCCAACCAGTCTTCCATGTTTGGGATTAACTCTTCCTCAAAAAATTCCTTCATAACCCATTCCACTACCCTTTCATGTTCTCCAACTTCCAAGCCCCAGGCCATTATCATCGCAGTTATATCCACTTGCACTTTCCAATGGTGATCCGAATCCTGAAAAAGGGGTCCCAATGTGTCTTGCAATGCCTCCACCACCGCCGGCGATGCGCACTTCACCATCTTCTTTAGCCTGTGGTCTGCAACTCTCCCATATAATGCCTTCTGCTGTCGCGCCGTCTTGAATGTGAAGGTTGGCTCCATCTCTGCAATTCCTCTTACCTTCTTCAATTGCTATCTCCCTTCAAATTTTCTTCTGAGAAATGACCTTTGCCGTGCCTTTTTTAAAGACATTTCAAATCTTTTGAATCATTATTATTTCCTACGAGCCTTTCGCTTAAAAGATTTTGCACGCTTCGCAGGATTTATCGGACGGCTGAGACTTCTATTACTTAATTTTCTGACAGTCCGCTATTATTACATTCGATTTAGGATGTTAAAAAGTGTGCCTTTTGAGTTAACTTTTTCAATCCTTAATTTTCCCTTATTCATTGATAGAGCCCATTTTGAAAGCATGTCGGCCTCTTGATTGCCTTCTCTTTTTATGTGTGTTATTTTGAAATCTTCAAAGTTATTCAATTCCTGCTCTATAATATTGATAATAGGTTGTAGATGCCATGCCATTGCGTTCAATTTAGATATTGCCTGCACTGTGATCAAAGAATCACCTTCCAGATGTAATTTTTTAATTCCTTCCTTTCTAGCTATTTGAACTGCAAATAATGTTGCTTGGCATTTTGCTATGTTATTCGTTCCATTTGGGAGTTTTTTCGCTCCTGCTAATAATAGGTGCCCTCTGTCATCTTTAAAAACAACCCCAATTCCTGAATCCCCTGGATTGCCTTTTGCTGCTCCATCAAAATTCACTTTGATCCATCCTTCCTGTGGTGTAACCCATTCTACTGGCTTCTTCTTTGTTTTGCTTTTGCTTGTTACCAAAGCTCCTGAGGGTGATTTAAATCTTATCCCCGGCCATGTATTCTGTATTTGTCTATCCTCTCGGGTGAATGGAATTTTCATAGCTTGTTTCCTTGTGGCTGACACACTGACTGTTTCTTCTATTGCATTAATGATTCTGCTTATGCACCTCCTCAGACTTTCTTTTTCTCCTCTAAACATTCTCCTATTTCTCTCCTTCCACAATTCCCAGATTATCAGAGATGGTGCTACTATCCAAATACTTGATAGGGTTGATTTCTCAACTATCCTTGGCCATCCATCCAAAGCTTCCTTTAGCATTTGTGCTCTTGGCCCTTGCCATCTTAGTTTGAATTGAACTGTGTCCCAGCATTTATTAGCATATTGGCATTGAATTAAAAGATGGTCAATGGTTTCCTCTTGTTTCTCACATAGAGGACATCTGGATGGACCATTTATCCCTATCTTTCTTAGTCTTTCAGCTGTTAGAATTCTTCCTTTGTATGCTAACCAGGTAAAGGCCCCAGCTTTAGGCATTGTGTCCTTATTCCAACATAAGTCTCTTGAGAGGAAACTTTCCCTTCCTGTCTCGGCTAATAGATTGTAGCCTATTTTAACTGATTATTTACCTGATACTGAGCCACACCAAATTACTTTGTCCTTCTTCTTTGTTAGCATCACATTCCTGTTCTTAAAGATTTGTTTCATATGCTCTTTTTGTTCCTCTGTCAGTTCCTCCCTTGATACATCCTTCCAACACCACTCCCTTCCTACAGGACCCACCTTCTCAGTCATGTAATCTTTTACTGTATTACCCCATCTTTCTTTAAAAAAGGACTTCAGTTCATTGTCCCTTATATTATCCCCTAGCACTTCCAAACCATTCCACGAATCTTCCCAAAATTTTGCTGACTCCCCATCCCCTATCTGCCATGTTATGTGCTTAATTATCACCTCTCTACAAGACACCATAAAGTTCCATATGGCTGATCCTTTTGGAGGATTTCGGATTGTTAAAATTCTGTTGTTATCCATATTGTCTAAATATTTCCCTTTTAAAATTCTTACCCAGTAGAGGTGTGGATTTTCATAGACTGCCCAGACCAGTTTAGCTCCTAGTGCTTTATTCATACAACTCCAATCCCTCAGACCAGCTCCTCCTTCCACTTTGGGTCTACATATTTTTTCCCAAGCCAACAATGGGATCTTATTCTCTTCATTGGCACCATTCCAAAAAAACTTCCTCATTTTGCTTTCCAAAGTTCTAATAACCTTCTTTGGAATTTCTAGACACATCATTGCAAAAACCGGCATTGCTGTTATCACTACTTGAAGCATAAGTATTCTGCATGCCAAAGTCAGCCATTTGCCCCTCCATCCTTCCATTTTCTTTTGGCAGTTTTCTATAAGCTTGTCCCATAAGTCTGGCTTATTTCTTCCTGCAAAAAAAGGAATGCCTAGATATTTGTTTGGCATTAACCCCAATTTGATGTCCAATATGCAACTGATCCTAAATCTCACATTATAGGGAGTATTGAAGAAAAAAATTTCTGACTTTTTCCAATTAATAAACTGCCCCGAGACTTTCCCATAGAGCTCTAAAGTATGCTTCATCCCTCTGGCTTCTTCTACACTGGCTTCTCCCCCTAAAAAAGTGTCATCAACAAATTGCATATGTGTGAGGGATTCAACTGTTTCTGTGATTTGAATGCCTTTCCATGCCCCTTGCTCCCTTTGCTTTTGGATCAGCCTTCCTAGCACCTCTGCCATTATTATGAAAAGGAAAGGCGACAGAGGATCTCCTTGCCTTATTCCTTTTTCCTGTTCAAAAAAACCTTGAGGGCTTCCGTTTACCAATACAGAAAACCTGAGTGTTTGAATACAACTTTTCACCCATTGTATCCATTCCTTACTAAACCCAAATCGGCCTAGCACTTCTAGCATAAAGCTTCTATCAACCGCATCATATGCTTTCCTTATGTCTAGTTTTACCATCATGTTTTGAGATTTTGAAGCTCGGATGGTGTGCACAGCTTCATGTGCCACAACTACCCCTTCAAAAATCGAACGCCCTAGGAGAAACCCACTCTGCTCTTTTGAGATAATAGAGTTCAAAACTAGTTTGAGCCGATTTGCCATCACCTTTGATATGAGCTTATATACTGTATTACAAAGTGAAATGGGTCTAAAATCTTCAAAGGTTTGTTGTGTTTCCCTTTTTGGCACCAGTGCTATAAAGGTGTTATTAAAATCTTTAAGAATGAAACCTCCTTTTCTCGACTCCTCCACTACTTCCCACAAGTCTTTCAAGAATATGCAGCTTAATTTCTGAAAAAACAAAGCTGGAAAACCATCCGGTCCTGGGGCTTTGTCCCCTCCTAAACCCTTTAAAGCTTGAGAGACTTCAAATTCTGAAATTGGATCCATTAGAGCCCTATTTTGTTCCCCAGTTATTACTGTCGGAATAACACTCAGCACCTCTCCCACCTCAGCATTGTCCCTTACTGGAACCTGACCCTTGTTTGAGAAGAAATTTATAGCCTCCTGATTTATTTCTTCACTTTTCGTCTTTAAGATTCCATTCATATCTTTTACTTCAAAGATTTTATTTGTTGCCCGCCTTACTTTTACCGAGTTATGGAAAAAGTTAGTGTTCCTGTCCCCATCTTGTAGCCATGTTTCTCTAGATTTCTGACGCCAAAAAATTTCCTCTTTGTTTAAGCATTCCTCCAACTCCTTTTTGAGCCCTTTTTCCAGTTTGAAATCCTCCTCAAACATTCCACTTTCTATGACTTTGAGACTTAAAGTCTTTAACTTCTCTTCTATATCCTTTTTCTTATCAAAGATATTACCAAAGTGTTCCCTATTCCAGATCTTTAATTTCTCTTTTAGAAATTGCAACTTTTTAAAGAAAATGAAAGCTTTGTTACCTTTCCTTGTCGGAGCCTTTTTCCACCACTCCGCAATCTGGTCTGAGAAACCCTCTGCCTTCAGCCACATTGCTTCAAATTTAAAGGGACATCTGTCTGGAGTTTTTTCATCCTGAAATCGCAGAAAAATGGGAAAGTGATCTGAACCCTGGTAAGGTAGAATTTTCGCATCACATGACCAATTGGCTTCAGCCCAATTCCCTGCCACGAGAAACCTATCCAACTTTTCTGCTATATGCACAAAACCTTCCCTATGGTTTGTCCATGCGAAGTCACCTTTTTTGAAATTAATATTAACTAATCCATTATCGTTTACAAAATAGCTGAAATCTTTTTGACTCTCAGAAAGCCATCCTTTGCCACCCTTTTTGTCTTCCGGATTTAGAATAGCATTAAAATCCCCCCCCCCAAAATTGTTACCTCATTTGGAAACTCCTGCACTTTTTCAGCTATTTTTCCCCATAACTCTTTCTTCTCAACATTTTTATTTGGTCCATACACATTTATCACCATAAATGACCAATGTAGATTTTTAACATAGACTTTAGCCCATTGCCAATTTGCATTTAACTTAGACTCTGAAACTGTGATTGTTTCAGGCTTCCAAAGTATCGCCATACCACCTGAAGCTCCCTGAGCCCCCGACAGCAAACATTCCCATCTTCTAAATTTATTTTTAAAACTAGAGAAATCTTCTTCTTTTATCTTTGTTTCTTGGAGAAAAACTAAATTTGGCTTCGCTTGATCAAGACACCTTTTGATCAAACGAATTTTGTTAGGGGCATTGCAGCCCCTGACATTCCATGATAAGGTTTTCATGGCTCCTGGGAAAAGGCCAAGCCTTTTCCCGATCTCAAGATTTTTGTTTGGCTTGCATCTTTGCCCGCCATTGCCAGCTTAACTTTCACTGGTTTTGGTCCTCATTTTTTTTGACTCCCAACATTCGGTTTCTGCTTTTTGGAGCTTGTTAGCTCTAAAGATCTATCTTCCTGTATTCCTGGCCTATTTGATAACCCTAGGTCATTTAATAGGTCCTCTTCTAAGGGTAAACCCATTTCCTCCATTCCACTACTACTGTCCAAGGCTTCCTCAGAGGAATCACTTAGATTTCTTTCCGGGGAGACTTCATTGTCTTTAAAAATTGTTTCCCCATTACCTTCTAGATCCTTACTTCTCAGAGTTTCACATTCTCCATTCTCTCCTCCTTCTTGGGATTCCATTTCTTGTTTATTTGATTCTCCTATTCTTGCACTACACCTTCTAAACCTTACCCTGAGAGTTTCTCTGCACCTCCATTTCCCTTTGATCACATTCTGCTTCCCATGGAGTTTCCAATACTCTTTGGGTGGAGTTCTCTGTGGTCCTTTTAAACCCTTCCCCCTCCTCACTTTTCTGCACCTCTCTTCCCTCTGACTGCACTGGATGATCTTGAATTTCTTCCTCAATGTTTGTGGGTGTTAGGTCCTTTGTGTTTTGTGTCTGAGGCTTCTGTCCCTCGCCCATCTCTAAGAAATCTAGGATTTTGTCATCCTCCAAACCTTTCCTTCTCCTGCTACTGATATTCCAAGATTCCTCTTCTGGGTTTTTTTTTTTTTTTTCCTCTCCTTCCCATATCTCTATCTGTTGTTTCCAAACCCCGTATTCTGTGCTTAGGTTTACATAGTCCGGGCATGGATTCCCTTCCTTTAACATGATCAGTAGCCTTGGATGAGAGGATGAGTCCACTTTATTTAGGACCACTTCTGACCTGACAAGTTCTCCTATTGTGTTCCCAATTTCTTCCAGCACCTTTTCTCCCCAGTATTCTACTGGTAAGTTGTGAAGATTGATCCAGGTGGGGAAAGACTTCACCTTCTCTTTGTTTGGATCAAAGTTTGGTGCCCATTCCTTTAAAATAAAACCCTTACCTTCGAGAAGATAGGGGCCCTTTTTCAGAATGTCATCTTTATCTGCTCTGCTTGGTGCTATTCCCAAATAGAAACCATTCGCTAGGGTTTTGAATCTACATTCTACCCCCCATAGAGATCGGCTCCCCCACCTTATAATAGAAACTGACGGCCATGGCCCTAACCACTTAAAGAAAAATGCTTTCTCTTTCATTTCATTAACCGATTCTAACCAGTTTTCATTACTAATACGGATTATGGACATTACCTCATAGGTGGCATTGTCCTCTTTACTTTGAGAGCCCTCCTTCGCTGCTTCTTTCTCCCCCATGGCCATTTCCTCCTGTTGCTTCAGCCTGTAGAACTTATGGGCAATTCTGGAATAGTCAAACTTATCGAAATTTTTGTACCCCCAAGCATTTATGTTCCCTTTCTTGCTCCTGTCCCAGTTCTTTGCTTTCGCTTGTCTCCTCTGTGGTGGAAAAAACTGACACTCATTTTGGTAGTAGGGTTTTTTATTATGCCCCCCATTCCACCTATACTGGTTCATTGGCCATCATCTATTGATCTTCTCATCATATGCCCTTCCTTCATGGCATTTGAACCTAGGGTTCCATTCTGTGAAATGCTGGTGTACTTGCCTGTCTGTTGCAGGTGACCGTTGCCCCCAGCGTTCAAAATGTGGTCGCCCCTGCACTCGCTCCCCCATCCTTGAGAATTTGAACAATACATTGTTAGCAAAGACATTTTGAAATAATAAAATTAAGAGTTAAGTTAAGAAGTTTTGAATGTTCAAAATAAAAAATTACTTCTTACTTTTCAACTAAAAGATTATTTTACCAATGACAGTCAAAGCTCTGCTACTACTGGCCTCACCGCATTGTCCTTGACCAATTTGTGGATCAGTTGCCAAAAAATCTTATATAACAAGAATTAAGTAATTACATTTTCTTACAACTCTTTAAAAAATTGCATCATTATAGTATTTTTGCACATATTACATATTTTACTTCACAACATAAAAGATTATAAAATATAAATCTTTATTGAACTTTTGTTATAACTAAAGATTCATTACTGCTTACTTCATAACAATGAGCTTGTGCTCTTAAATCTAATAGCCTCTTCATCATCTCCTTGGATTCCATATTTGCCTCATCCAAAATTTTCATTATTTCTAAATTAATTTTTAAAATTTTTTTCTTCAACATTTTTGTTACATTGGGAGTTTCAGCAATATCCTCATCAAAAGGCATAGCTAGTGGCTTGGTACTTACTGCTGGTGCTTTACCTTTATCCTGAACATCAAATTGTGAGAGGAATATAAGTAAAACTATCATAAAAACTCAAAAATTATAAATAAAATAACGTAATAATATAACATTTTTCAACTATCTAATTTGTACAATTTCAATAAGGTTTACCCTCGTTGAAGAAAGGGTGGGAGTAGCATCCTGGTGGCCTCTATCATCTGTTGGATCCATATAATCCTGTCACAAATATTAAATTTAAAAAATTCAGCTAATTGAAAGCAATAGACAACAAAAAAAACTTATTAACAAAATGGTATATAGTACTTACAACCCTCATGATAGTAACTTTGTTTGTATCTATGCGATTGAAATGGTAATCTATTAGTAGTTCTTCCCCTGCACTTATTGATTTTATTGTACAAACAAAAAATTCATTCTACTCATGCACCTCAAATATGCAATTGGGTTGCTTACTAGTTGAGGAAAGTCGCGTACCATTTATAAAACTTGCAATATTACCTATTGCTTTTGGTCTCCCATCAATGTACGTAGCAAATCTTTTACTTTGATCATTTTCTTTCCATTGTATATAATTAGTTGATAGTGCATACCTATGCATACTTTTTTTTATTGAACAACCCACGTCCAATCATTGTAATTGTAACATGGACCGACATACTTGAACAATTTGATAACTTTTTTGTAACATACCTTTATCCTATCCATGGAAAATAGGCCCAAACCATGTAATAAGGATAGAGCAATTTGATATATCCTCTCATTAACACAAAAATCTATGTTAATTGGAGGTAGCTCATTGGGTACCCATTCTTTCTCAATGTGTGTGTACCGAAAGGGCACCTTGATGTTGCCTTTGGTCTCATCATCATAAGAACATGACCCCCCATTAGAAAGGAAAATTTGCATGTGTTTATCAATTTTTTTTTCTAATCTTTTGACCTTTAGTTGATCTCCCTATTTTAGCCATACTACATGTAGAACTTTCATCTACCATTTCCTCATTTCCCTCATTCGATGTAGATAGATCTGACAAGTACCTATTTGGTGGGTCTTGTAACCCATCAAATGGAAAGTGAAAGTGACAAATATAAAATGTAGTAAGTTGAAAGTGATTATACAATTATATTTCTATATAGACCTTCTTTTTCTTTATATACATTATATGATTATATAATATGTCTATTTATAACATACGTGCCCAATGATAAACAAGAAGAATATAAAAAAATTATGTCTATTTATTGACTTATACCTATTGATCCATGTCACAATGCACGATCCATGCCAAAGGGGTCAAATTTCCTGCATATGTTAATGATTTATCTTAAGTTAGCTAAAAAATTACATGATACACGTAAACATGAACAAATTTACCTTATATATGGAATGCAAGATCATCAATAGAAGGGGTGATGATGTACGTGTAGTCAATTGACTGTTTGCAAAAAGGGTGATAATCAGACACAATATAAACATTGGTAATTATAAATAACATATGTTGTAATCATTAGAAATGAACACAATAAATATGTAATCAAATTTCTTGCATATGTTAATCATTTACCTTAAGTTAGCTAAAAATTACATGATACACGTTTGCTACAAATAACTTAGAAGACAACATGAACAATAGGCAACATCGTAAACATGAACAAATTTCCCTTATATATGGAATGCAATATTGTCAACAGAAGGGGTGACGATGTACCTGTAGTCAATTGACTGTTTGCAAAAAGGGTGATAATTAGACACAACATAAACATTGGTAATTATAAATAACATATGTTTTAATCATTAGAAATGAACACAATAAATATGTAATCAAATTTCTTGCATATGTTAATCATTTATCTTAAGTTAGCTAAAAATTACATGGTACGTGTATGCTACAAATAACTTAGAAGATGATGTGAACAATATGCAACATCATAAACATGAACAAATTTACCTTATATATGGAATGCAAGATCATCAATAGAAGGGGTGGTGACATTTGTAGTCATTGATTATCTTCATCATCATCATCATCATCATCATCATCATCATCACCATCATCACCATCATCATCGCCATCATCGCCATCATCACCATCATCATCGCCATCATCACCATCACCATCATCACCATCATCATCATCATCATCATCATCATCATCATCATCACCATCATCGTCATCACCATCATCTTGATCTTCATAATCTACTTCTTCATCATCTTCAATATCTTCTTCTTCCATAGCATTATACTTTATCGGCCTTCCTCTTGGATCATGTCTAACAACAAATGACCAACCCTGTTCATGTGGAACCTCTAAGTAAAACACTTGCTCACATTGGCTTGGAAGAACATAGGGCTCATCTCCAACTGGCTCAAACAAAATTGTATTAATCATTGTAAATCCATTATCATGTTGAATAATCGTACTATTTGGATCATTTTGATTTAGTCCTAACCTATACCATTTTATGACAAATAGAACTACTTTGAAGGTGTTAAATTCACACTCAATTATATCATCCAAGATGCCATGGTATTTATTTTGAGATTGTGAGGATGTATGTCATTTCTAGATGATATACTGATGACCTCAAAAATTGCAGTTATCCCAGAATAACATTGGAATCTCCATTATGATGAGCTTCTATAACCAATGAAGCAATAGCTTCCCATGTTAGTGAGCAACCATTTTGTTGACATCATTCAATCCATTTCATCATCCAATCAAGATTTTTTGCAATATACAAATGTATTGCATCCCACTCTCAACCACCTGTTTCAAAAAAAATACACCAATTATCAATAACTTATATTGAAGATTTATAAGAATTAATTAACTACAATAACATCTTAGATTTACCTCTCACTTTCCCTGATCTACCTTTTCCCATCAAGTACTACCCTTTGAATTTGTTAGTTGGGTTGGGATTCCAAATATTATCTACATGGATCTTTGTTGCAAACTTAAGAAGATATTCACTAATGTACACCATGGTCTGGTATACCATATATCCCTCCACCATAGAACCCTCAAGATGTGCTCTTTGTTGAACCAAGCCTTTCAAAAATTTCAAGTTCCTCTCAACCATCCACATTGGCTTGGTTAGTATAAGTCCACACAATTCAATCTCCTCAACTTGATGTATGAGGTAGTGTTCTTGTGCATTGAAAAAACTTGGAGGTAGACACTTTTGCATTTCACACGTCAGAAGAGGAATTTTTCTCTTCCAATATTTTATATCTTCTTTATTTATTTCTTTAGATGACAACCACCTCATGTATTTTCTAAGATCATATATAACTTGTTTAACACTTCTGGTGAAGTGGTGTGGGAGAGATAAAGGTAAAACATACTGCAATATTTCTAAAATGATCTTGTCAATATTTTATAAAAGAATGTAATTAAAACTACATGTAGTATATAAATATATAGTGAATACAAAATAACATGAATTACCTTAATAAATATATGCAAATCGTGTGTTTTCAACCCTGGCCCAAATTCACTTTTCTTTGATAGGAGATTGATTATGTTTGCAACAAATCCTATGGGAAATCATTTTTTTTATGACTTCTTTTATAGCATTGCTCTGCTGCTCTGACAATAACCAACTAAGGGCACTTGAATCAATCTGGTCTCCATTTTTATTTGATTGAATGTCATTTTTCATTGCATGGTTTGATTCTTCAATGTCACTACAAGTTTTGACAATTTCGTCTTTGTCATGCCTTCCATCCAAGATTTTCCATAATGTCTCTGTTACATTCTTTCCAATATGCATAGGATCAAACAAATGCATAATTGGGAGTTCCTTGTAGTAGAGAAACCTAGTAAATAGCATAGGATAAATTTTTACTCCTTTTGGAAGTTGGTCATTGATGCCTTGACGACTTTCACAAGCATCAACCACATAATCAATAAACAAAACACAATATCAAAATATAAATTTGAAAGAAAAATCATCAAATGGAATGACATTACCTCGATGATTTATTTTATTGTATGCCAACTTCCATAGGTGAGCTGTCATTCTCTGTGGCTTTGACGTAGTCTCTTCTTTCCCATTGAAAAGATGTTTTTTGGTCATTCAGTACTTATGATTTTTGTGCAGAAAGTGTCTATTCTCATTGAACACCTACTTTCTTAAACTTTATGAATGATGAGATTTCATCTTTGGACCACAAAATAGACATGCAAATTTTCCCTTTGTCTAAAGACCTACAAGATCATGTATAATTGGATTAAATGTGTTAACTTTGACATACCAAAAAAGATGTGTTAAGAAGAGAACATACCACAAAAATGTGTTAGCCTAGGGGCATCATGTATTGTCCATACAAGCACTGCATGAAATTGAAATTGTCTTTGTCTTATTGGTTTACAAATGTCATACATAGTAACCCCATTCCATAACACCATCAACTCATCGATAAGGGGTTCAATATATACATTGATATCTTTAACTTGGTACTTACCTAGTTGAATGAACAAAAACATTACATAATTATTATGTCCATTTTGATGGATTAGTAATAATAAATTAATTTAGATGATGACTAAATCAAAAAATACCTAGAACAATCAGTGTCAACATTATATGCTCTCTCTTTATATTATTATTGATAACAAAAATAGGCCACAACGAGTAAGTAGATCTCATCTCTCCAAAAGGATTGACACCATCTGTAGCCAATGAAAGCTTGAGATTATGAGGTTCTTCTTTAAAGTGTGGCCATTTTTCCTCTATTTCCTTAAATGTCAAACCATCTGCAGGCATTTGCATAATGTCATTTTGACTTCTATTGTGTGCATGGTAATCCATAAATTATGCCAAGCTATTACACCTGAATAATCGTTGTAGATGTGGAATAATGGGAATATGCCAAAGAACCTTGCGAGGCACCTTTTTTGATAATTGCTCTGATTGATATCTACTAATATGAAAAATAGGGCATTTTGTTACAAATTCATGTTGTTTATGATATATAATATGATTGTTTGAACATGCATGTATTTTTTGATACTTCATTCCAATATCTTTCATGATGGCAGATAATTCTTGGTATGAGTGAGGTAGAATGTTTGATGGTGGTAACAAACACTCACCTATCAACCTATGACCAAAAATATATATTTTTAATTTAAAGAATATTAATTGCTACACGAACCCAATGTTAATTGTAAGGGAACTATGAGTAAAAAAATGAAAGAAGATGGCATACCTTAACATACATGTCATTGCTACGTTGAATAAACCATTCATAACCTTCAAGTTCACCAACAACAATACTGCAAGAAGAGTTGTTTTGGAGCCTTCATGTAGGGACTTGTGTGCCTTCTCAAGTATAGGTACATCAAGCTCTACATCAACATCATCATCATCATCATGATCATCTTGATCATCGTGATCTTCATCATCATGGTCTTCTTCCATGGTATCATTACCTTCTACTTTAATATTCACACCTCCATGTTCCCTCATTTGGAAATTCGCATTCTTTGAATTTTCATGGTCCATAACATGAAACTCAGGGATGTTGACCTATATGAAAATGATAACCTTATATTAACCATGACCATAATGTCATCATCAAATCATGTCTTATGTAATTTATAAACTATTAAAATACATACCAATGGATGATATTCGTTTCGCCCTTCAATGTGACCATGTTGCCTACAATGTTGCTCAACTTTTGTGATTAGATATCTTCGATTCTTTAAGCCCTTACAAATTTTCCAAGGAAAATAACATTTTCCATTTCCTTTTCTTTTTAAGTTAGACCATAGTATAGAAATTGTCTCCCTATTTTTTGTGCATTGATATCGTCAGACATGGTCTTTCTTGAATGGAATGACTTGTTGGTGGAAGAAGGACGACATGTTTGCAACTTGCAAATGGAGTAGTAAGAGGAAGACACATATAGAAATGAATACTAAAGCGAGACAGATAGAAATAATTATAGATAGAGAGATAGATTGATAAAGAGATAAAGAAATATAAAAAATGAAAAGAAACATATACTTAGTTGAGCTTCCATAACTCTACTCCTACATATTACACTTGCTACATACAAGAACTTCCTGAGAAAATGGGCACCAGTAGACAAGAAGGGAATAGGAGAGTCCATTTGGCTCAAGAGGAGGATGCACAAAGTGACCAAGGGGCAAGAGGAAATGCTGATCTAGAGAGAGGAGAGTCTCTAATGTTCAATAGAACCCTGCTGAAGACTGTCATAGAGTAGGAACCTCCCCAAAGAAATACAATTTTTAGAACTCTCTGGAAGGTAAGAGGTAAGGTCTACAAAGTTATTGTAGATTCTGGTTCAACTGATAATAAAGTCATAATAGAAATGGTAGAGAAGCTTGGATTGAAGAAGTTGCCTCATCCTAACCCTTATAAGGTTTCATGGCTAAATAAGGAGTAGTAGATCATAGTAAATGAACAAGCTCATGTTCAATGGAGTACAAAGACAAGATTGTCTGTGATGTTGTAGAAATGGATGCTTTTCACCTATTGTTAGGTAGGCCCTGGCAATTTGATCTCAATTCTAAGCCAAAAATGGGAAGGAATACACCATGAGACCACTGCCAAAAGATAGGAAGGAGATCCAACATGCATCTAGTGTGATGATGGTTGGAGAGAAGGAGTTTTTGAAGACCCTCAACGTGAAAAACACCCTTTGCTTTGCCATAATAGTAAATCCAAAACTTGGAGAAAAAGGAAAGGAGTTAGGTCTGTGAACCAAGTAGGAGTTAGGACATGCTGGAGTGGGGTCAGCCCAAGATATTTTGGAATCTTCAAGAACCTGGTAAAGTGTATTTGGAAAGGTGAAAATAAACAAGTATTTTTACAGCTACAAAGGAGGAATCGAGAGCATTATAAATAATGAAGAAGAAACTTAAATCCATATGGCTTCACCTCTATTTACAATTTGAGCTTTCTGCATGTGAAATATGACAATATACAAAACTTCCAGTCACATTTTCACTTAAAAAAGAACACTAAATATACTTTTTCTACAATATCTTCTTCATATTCTTCGCTATTAGATTCTTCAAAACTACAAGCTCCTATGCAGAAAAAAGATGAGATGTACTAAGTAATTTTTGATGGGCAATATTTAAACAAATCAACTATCAAAAAAATAATTTATTAAATTTAGTTGCTTTATTATGTACTGAAGACTTGGCAAGATGTTCCCACTTCTATTTATAGAATTCCTATCTGCATGGTTATTTGCAAATAGTCTAGTATGGTGCCACTTTTGAACAACAACAACAAATGTCACTGAGGCTGGTAATTTTGCTCAAGAGATGCACAAGCTTGTTGACACCATAGAAATTTTAGTTCATATAGCATTCAGTTGTCTTCTTTAACAAATTCCAAAGAGAATACAAAAAAACTAATGAGCTATGTCTATCTCAATTGAATAGCAAGTACTATAGTGAGTATTAGGAAACTGACCCTGCGAATACCATCTCTGAATAAATACCAAAGCTATCACTAAGGAGACATAAGAAATGCAGAACTAAATCTCACCACACAAACTAATCAAAATGAAATAAATTACCTATAAACTATGATTCATAGAGGCTTTTGTTATGTTGCTCTACTAAAAGAAATCAGTAGCTCCCTGCAAAGAATCAAAGTGAAATAATCATTCAAATTTCCTAATAACATACTTTAAATTTTGAGTAGCAAGTGAATTTCCAAAAATCATATTTTTAATTTTGACAAGCAGTAACTTGTCTAATAATTTTCAATTTCATTGGTTGGTTTAGTGTTAATAAAATGCATAATAATCAAGGCAGAAATTGTGCTCTAGAGGGTTTTCTCGTCTTCATCATTCGGTAATTCAAAACGTGTCCCTAATCCATGGTGTGTGAAGTTGTAAAATTTTTCCCCAAGTTAATTCTTTGTGACTTCAGGCCAGTCTTGAGATGCAACCACCTAACATTTGCACTAGACCCAAAATATTAAGATAAGCATTTCTCATATGAATTGTGTGAACCAGAACAACAGAAAACAATGATCTATATTGAAAACCTATTATCGCTATTGATGGACTAGAATCTTCTCCAAGGTATGGATGTGTAACATCTACCCCATAGGAGTCTAAGAGACATTGTGAACTTTTTAATCAAGTAATGTTTCTTACTTGTAAGAAAACCTCATAAACACAAAGTTGATAATCTAAAAAGTTCTCCACAATTTCACATTAAATAAATAGCAACAGATCTGCAAAATAACAAAAAGGAAACTCGACACCAACTTGTATCAAGAATAATTGATCAAACTCGAATCACCTCAATGTGAAAATTCATCTAAGATATGGTGATTAAAAGTTAGGTTTTTTCTTAAAATCATTGCAACTCAGAGGACCAAATCTTTGCTGATTAGTTTAACATAGATTGGTGAATAGAAAATTCATAATAAAAATTTGATTTTTTTCCACACTTGTTCAAACCATATAATGAATGACAAAAAATGAGTTGTATATGAGTCATGCCAAATCCTTAGCTTTTAATATGCTTCATAGATGAGATTGCATTATATGGTTTGAACAAGATTTGGAAAAAAATGAAATGACAGAGTCACTCCAAATTCTTAGCTTTTAATACGCTTCATAGGTGAGATTGATCATGACTCTATTGATGATTTGGGGTGATAAGGATACAAATAGAGTGTAGTTGCTTTGCAAGCTCATGGTTTTTAAGTAATTTTGAAGGTCACTATGTTGGAAAAGTTAGAACCAAAGGAGTGTATTGAACAGTTAGAGCTTTAAGTAATATATGAGATCTAAAATCACTTGTAACATAAAAGAAACACTTTGATATGGCTTAGAGAACCTAAAAATCCAAACATTATAGGGAAGCATCCAGCACAAACAAAGTATTTTTCACATACTTCACATGGATGATAATTTTACAAACTTGGAGACAAATAAAGCTCACTTAACCTTGAACAAAACTAATATTTGTTCTTCAAAAGTAATGAAGATAGTAGAATACCCAAAAAACTGAACTTAGATTTGGTTGAATTTAACAAGAAGGTTCTAAAGACCATTCATTAGAGAAATCAATTCAAAGGTGATGTATTGTTGCATATGGTAAGAGAATTTCACTTTCTAAAAGAAATAGAATGCTTACTAGCTCTGTGACACATTTTGATACAAAGAATTATAGTGACTAGTCAAAATATCAATATGCTCAATTTGGTATTATATGTCAAATTTTATAGTGCAACTTGACTTCAAAAGGCATAGGTACTATCTTTAGTTTCTTAGCTCCTATTATTTAAGTAGATTTTGATGCAATGAAGCTTGAACTCTATTTTAAAAAGAAAAGTGTTGTTGATTATTTAACTTCCACTAGTACCACTTATCCAATTTATATTAAAAGAATACCATCAATATTTGATAATAATTTCCATGATAAGTTGACGTAAAAAGAAGTAGAACTAAAGTATAGTAATAGTCCAGATTGAGTTGAAGACAAATTTATGGTATTCATTGATTGTGAAGGATATCAAAATCATAAATTATAGTTCAAAATTTTGAAATAGAAGAAGATGTGAATGTTAATTTTAGTTCTAATCCAAGGTATAGTTCTAGATATTTTTAATGGTTATATACATACTCTTGTCAAGAAATAACGTTATTATTTTTTAAATAACATTTAATCTTCAAAGCCACTCAAATGAAAAAACACAATATTTTGGTGTTTTTGTTTCAATAATCCACTTATCGAATGAGAAATCATATCATTAAAAGCTTCATTATAGTATTTATAAAGGTCTTAAATTTTGTCAATTACAATCTTCCATAGAAAGAAAAGAAGTTACCAATTGCCCAACCTAGATAATTTTGTTGAAGGAGATCTATGTTGTGGAACACTTCCAAGAAATGCAAGTTACACTTCAAAACAAACAAAGAAATACAAAGTCAGATGGTATTTTCTACTTCTATAAATTCCATTTAATTCTAATATTAGCATAATATAGAATGAGTTTAAATGACCATAAACAAATTGGCTTTAGAAACTTTCATTATTTCTTGGAAATTTTTGAAACATTTAAATTGAAACCCAAAGTAACATGAATATTTGGACTTAGTTATCGAACCTTATTTTAGTAGCATACTGAAGACTCCAAGAGCCTTGCAACAACCAAGGAGGGTGGAAGTAATCCACCATTGGTAAGAAATAGAGATTGCATGTGCATATAGCCTCAATTAGAGAGGATGATCTTAACAAGAACATCACATAAGAAATAAGATTAAATATTAGAAATAGTGATAAACAACTTCAGACTGGCCATTATATCAAGCCATCATTTGGATAAAAAAGTGGATCATCACATACACAAAATTGATGAACATCAAAAATAGTGATGAGCATATTACTTTCAAATTGATTTAAAGTTCTATATTTGATTGATACAATATAGAAATAATATTCAACAATATAGAACCCTTCGCCAATCAGTAGTAAAAACTTCAAGAGATGATACCAAACCCTGTCGTAGCCCTAAGCTTCTTATAATTTTTGTTGATTTTTTTTGTGTTCGGATTCAATTAGGGTTCAAATACACATTTCTATTTTAGTGTTAGTTGTCACTCTAAGAATGATGCCATCAATACATCCTAATATTGTAGTCAATGTCATGAATCTCTCTTATTAGTGACTTGAAAACCTCACTTTTCTTTTACAAATGCTTGTTATGTTGTTGAAGTTTACCTAAAAATGTTGTCCTTAAAATAACAATTTTCTTGACATCTTACTTCTATTTGATCAATAATTGATTGTCTCATACATCTTTATATGCACATCTTAAGAAGATTTATGTGATTTTTTTTGCATGGTGCTTCCAAATTTGATAGTTTTTTTTCATGGTGCTTCCAAATTTCATAGTCTACACATACATGTTTAGACTATCAATGATTATACATTTTAAAAATGTATCACAAAACCACCTTAAAAGTGCATATAAACAAAATAGTCAATTAAACCTACCTGATGTACCTAAGAAGAGCAAAGTCATCAATCCTTAGGCTCAAATTTAAAAGATCAAAAGAAAATTTTATAATATGCAAAGTCTTGCCTCAAGAAAGTTTGTCATTATTTCCTTAGAATGCTTCAGCAAGAGAAATGGCTCAAACAATGAGTGGTTTATAAGATGTGTAGACTATCAACAATTGATAACTTATTATGAAATATATAATATAAACTACCAACAATTATGCATAAATACGTATAATACATAAAACTAATAACCAATGTAACCTACAACATGTGCCTAAGGAAAGAAAGTTTCATTAATACATGAGAACATTGTAATGTGCAAAGTTTTCTATCGAGAAAGTCTATGCCTATTGCCTAAATATATTTTCAAAAATGTAGTAGTTTACCAAACAATGGTTGGTTATAAGAATGTAGTTATCAACAATAAATAAGCACTAAGACATTTGTGAATGCAATAAAAATTTGATTGAACATTAAAGATTGCGATGATGCATAAAATAAACTACAGTCATCTCTCACAAAATTGTGTCATCATGTGTGTGTCGTGTGCATGCCTGCACACTTAGACAAGTAAAATTGTTTGATGCAAGGTGACTGAAATTGTTTTATGCATCATATTATTCTCCAATATTTATTCATCACTTTTATTATACTAATTCATACCTGTATATTGTCGATGGCTATATTAAAGATCCACTGTTTGATGAAAGAAACCAGATATATCCATCGTGATGTTGGAAACTAACTAACTAACTAACTAACTCTCTCTCTCTCTCTCTCTCTCTCTCTCTCTCTCTCTCTCTCTCTCTCTCTCTCTCTCTCTCTCTCTCTCTCTCTCTCTTTCTCTCTCTCTCTCTCTCTCTCTCTCTCTCTCTCTCTCTCTCTCTCTCTCTCTCTCTCTCTCTCTCTCTCTCTCTCTCTCTCTCTCTCTGTGATAGCTTGCTCTTTGTTACTACAAGGGAAACCCCTACTTTCCATAGCCTAGTTCCATGAGAGCATCAGGTTTTGGTCTGTACTTGTATATAAAGATATATAAATACACTAAGTGTCTAAATTTTGAAAGGCCATTGCATTTTTTTTACTGCATCATTATGAGAGTGGACAATAATTAATGAACTATTTCTCTTCTAAGCATGTGTGGACAAATTTTTTCTAAAAAATGAGAGAGAGAGACAACTCCAGTTTGTTTCTTGCATTATCATAACTTCAACATTTTTAGTGCACTGCCAATTGTCTCTAACTCTCTAGATTAGCCTATATACTATGCAGCTTAACACCAATAAGAAAAATAAATTGCTTCTTGTTTACACCCCAACTACCATGCACTCTTAACTTGTTCAAACTGGGTAAGTGAAATAAATTGTTACTATTCACATCCTAGCTATTGTATATTCTCAACTTTCTCATATTGGGATCTCAATGATCAAAAGAAAAAAAAAAGGCGTTATCATTTGTATTCTATTTATAAAAATTTATAAAAATAAGCTAATACATCACCTTGGGACATTACACTATAGTACTAATTCTCTATGATATATTTATTGGAGATCCTTCCCAAAGATGGTTTGTAGTCAAAGTTCATTAAATTTAATGTCTATATGAATCTGAAATTTAGATACCAGCTTAATGCCTTCTAAGTTCTATAGTTAACATGTATCTAGATTCCAATGAGAAAATGGAGATTATGCCTTCCAATTGATCATTGACCGTATTAATTTTGTATAGGTGATTATGCCTTTTGAACTTGACAATAGCACTTATTGCTTTAATCATAGTACCCTAAACCCTAAACCCTATCATAGCCTCTTCTACTGCATCCTAAGGACCTAAGGATGGATACTTGGATAAATCATCTAAAGCTCCCACTTTGGCCATGGTCAATTTGTTTACACAATTGAATTTTGAAATCTCAGTCAAGAAACTAGAACAAGTGATGTTGCATCTAATTGACTTGGCATAGGCTTAAGCTTCTCAAGCTCCCATTTTGTCCATGGCCAATTGTCATATTGGATTTTGAAATCTAATTCAAGAGAACTAGACAAGTAGAGTTGCATTTGATTGATCTAGCATAGGCTTAACTAAACAAAGAATAGATTTACAAGTTGTGGCAACCACCATAATGTCATACACTTTAAAGAAATATTTATCATCACCCTAAACAAGGTCACACAAAAGAAAATTCTTCATAAAATGCATCAAGTGTTGATACATTCAATTTCTTATAGCCAAGCACTGATGTTAGACCTCTGGCTACTTTTGAATTCTCTTTCACCAAAACTGAACTGTATATGAAAGAGTAGGTAGGGCAGATGAAGAACCAACAAAAATCAAAGATTTTGAACCATCACAATTTGATGCCCTCAATTTTCCATAAAACCCTCTTCCAATTTTATCATCTTGAGAAGGAAAAGTGAAGGATGAAGTTAGTCGCACGGGTTCCCAAACCCCAATCATATTCACATTGCAAGCCATTTACAAATAAACTATGTGTAATAAGCCACATTATAAACTAAAGCTGCATATACCATAGAAATAGTTACATTTTTCCCTTACCTTTGATGGCGATAAATCTCACAAATAGGACCACTATGCCCTCATGCGAAATGTTGGAATGCTCTGGAACCCTCGACACTGACTTCTCAAATGAAATGTATTTTTGCCCATTTTATTTTTGTGTATTTATGCTATCGTATGTGTCGCAATTGAGACCAACAATAATTGATCGCAATTGCAACCAACACGGGCATGTTATTAAAAAAAAAAAAACAAAATTTTCTTTATAAATTGACCAACCAAGCCATTTAAAAGATTTGGTCAAAATTTATAGTCAATTGCACTAGTGCTTCAAGACTCATGTAGAATGGAAATCCAAGAAGGCCATCAAAGTTCTTTGAATGGACAATGGAAGCATGTATGTGAATAGAAGACTTAAAGACTTTTGTAGACATGAGAGAATTGATCTTCAGACTCCTCCAACATTTAGTCTACATAAGACAAATATAGCAGCATTGAGGATCTGTACTCTTAATTCTATGGCAAGTTGCATGATACAAGCCAAGTCTCTAGATCCATCATTAGAATTTGAAGCAATCTCTAGTGCCACTCACATTCTTAATCATTCTCCTCATCCAACTTTAGATGGAAAAACTCATTTTGAGGCATGTTGTGGCAAAAAACCTATTGTGACACACTTCACAGTCTTCGATTGTCCTACATGGGCAAAGATATCTTCCAGGGGATGCAAGGCATAGTCACCTCAGCCTTGTACCTTCATTGGTTATGAAGATAGTGTGAAGACATACAGACTTCTAGATCTAGAGACACATCAAATTTTTGTGGAGAAGAATGTATACCTAGAGGAAAGTTCACCTAGCTTGTCCTCTACTCCTCTCCACACATCATATCAAGTCAAAACTGATAGCGACACCAACAATAGTGCTTCAAAAAATTTAGAGATGTGGGGTTCTATTGACAGTTGCAATGAGAGGTCACTACATTAGTTTAGTCCACATGCATACATCACCATAGCGATAGGTCCAGCACAACAGGGTACATCTAGTCTTACAGGTACAGGTTCAGTGATAGATTTGGGGGACAACATTGATGATCTGCCTCTTCTTCTTGATGCAAAAACACCTTCTTTAGTTGTCACAAGGGCTCTAGATCCTCTTGTTCATTCTCTACATGATTGATCCTCTCAGGTTGAAGTGATTGTGGATACTTATGATTAGTAGTTGTAGCAGGGTTCTTCATCATTTACAATGACAGACAATTCTTTGAGATAGGTTCTTCAGCCAGTTGAGTAGGTTTTAGAGACATTACTTATCCATGGGATTCTTTCCACACATAGTGAAAGTATCTCATTTGTACCCTTGGCCTTGTTTCTTCCTAAGGGGAGGAACACCATTCTGCAGTCTTGGATCAGCTTCTTCATCAGAGAAATCACTATTTGATGTTCTTCTTTGGGGGGGGGGGGGGGGAGTCTATCCTATCTCTCTTCCTCTTCTCATCATTATCTTATGTATATACTAGATGTATGTTGTAATGGGGGGGTCTTCATTACTCCATCCATCCATGCATCCTTATTCATCTCTCTTTTTGGGGGAGGGTTTTTCCCATGAGGTTTTCCCTCTTTCTCCACTTTATGAGAGATTTCATATCATTATGTACATGGTTACCTAACATGGCCTAGTAGTTGGGACCCATCATGCATTGAATCCTAGATTTCATAAGCTAAAGGGCATTCCCCTAAGTTGCACTTAAGGGGGGGTGTTGGTGTAAATAAGTATTTACTTATTACACTTACTTGAGTTTACTTAGGTTAATGCATTATTTTATTATTTTGAATTATTTTATTATTGTATTTAGGTGAGACACTTAGCAGTCTGTGTACTCTCATTGAAATACGCAACTCTAATTATGCACATGGTGTCTACTACACTGGAGTTTTCATCATTCACTAAGTTGTCATGTAGACAACATAGTTATTCGCACTCCTAATTTAGCACATGTTGTCTACACCACTAATTTGCATCCTACACCATTGTAGGCTTATCCTCACATCATCATACTCACTTTCGTGCTTAATGGAGGATAACCCATATCTGGTGGACATGTGCCTAGTTGTATGACATATCATGATGCTAACTTCTATGCATTCTAGAAGCTCTCTAGAGGCCTTTATAAATAGGCACTCCTAGTGTACTCTCTGATATGGAAATATGGCATATTGAATGAATATCGTCATTTTGATCATACTCTTTCTATTGGCCTACTATGTGCTTTTGTTTGAGTTCCTTGGTCTTGGGTGAATTCTAGCCTAAGCCAAATTCTTACAATTTGCATGCTAGGAATGGAAACAATGGTAGAAATAGTAGGACTTGCTGAAAAATTAGATACTACACTTATTGCTGAAATACCAATTGTATAAATACCTCGAGTAACCAAAATTGATGTAGGAGGAAGTATTGGTTGCTTGGTAGATGAAGTGCTTGCCACTTTTGTTAATGAAGTACTGAGCTGGATAGGTGCAAAGATTGATTGAGTGCATGTACTTATAGTTTTTGGCACAATCAATCCTATAGTAGCTTTCTCTAGGCTTGATGTTTTTAGTGCTTTGCTCAGAGAATGAGCAAGTGAGGCCATGACTGCTACTGCAATTTTCTCTAGGTCAGTCTCCTCAGTTTTCTAAACTTCTAGTAAGTCTTCCTTGATAGCTTTCTAGCCCTATTCCTCTCCATCATCATCTACATTTTCATAATGAGTTACTTCTTCATCATCAATTTCCTCATCTTTTTCATGATCATCATCATCCTTGTCACTAACATTGACAACAAAATCACTCAGCTTGTGAAGAAGATAAATGTTCTTTCGTGTGTTTGTAGCATTCTTCACTACATGTTCAATATCTTTCAACAATATAAGACCAATGTTGAATCTCAAGGTATGTTTTTCTTAATTCTTCTTTAGAGATTCCTTTACCTCATTGTCATTCAAACTTGGCATGAGTTACCACAGGGTCTACTAATATATGTCTTTTGTAGTTTTCATGGCATTCTCCCATCTTGGCATGATCTTCTCCATTAGAAATTTTGGAATCTACTGAGCTAGTTGGTCTAGAGAATACTTCCATTTACCCATTTTAGATATTATCAAGTCCTCTATTTACTTCTACTCCTCTACAGTCCTAGTCTCATACTTTAGTGATTTTAAATTTTTTATGCCATATCCTGACTCTAATTCTTTCATCCTTTCCTCAGAAGTAGGTGGAGGCTTCTTAAAGATTACATCTCCTCCTTCTTTATCAAGTTTCTTCCTAGATGACCTTCTTGTGAACACAGTAGTAGATGTCTTGGCAAGCTTGGTTATAATAACCTTACCTTTCTTCTTCATAGGCTCTTCATCCTCTAACTTCTCTTTATCTTGTGCTTCTTCATCCTCAATATCATCTCCTTTTCCTTCAGTCAACAAAAGAGTGGAGATGGTTTTTAGTTTTGCAATCCTCTGCTTTCCTTTTTGACTGCCTGAGGGAGTTTAATTTCCAATTCAATTCTTGTCTTAGCTTCATCATAAGTGCCAAAATATGTAGCATTTGGGTCAACAAGCTCATTGACTAGTGGTTCAATAATGTCCTTGGTTTCATCAATATTAACCTCATATCTAAGAGGCTTAACCCAAACAATTTTTAGTATAATTGTCTGAATATACTTTGTCACTATCAACCATAAAACAAACACCATCTTTGTAATCATCAAGTTTCTTGGGTATCCTAAATCTATTATTCATCTTGTCTTTGAAAGCATCAAAGTAATTGTCCATAATACTTAAATAGTTTTCTCCCATTTCAGCTATATATCCATTTATCTGATAAAGAACAGGTACACCCTTCCTCCATACCACTATACCTTTACATGAGAAAAAATTTTGCACATAGAAAAATAAACAAATCAAAAGTGAACTGAACTTACAAGGATTGTTCTTGGAAGTTCTTATGCTCTCCATATTCTTATTGAATTGGTTTAGCATCAACTTGGCAAGGTCAAGTGATATATTATTTTTGACCACCTTGTATGCGAGATCCACTTCTTTGCATGACATGTTGTTGAGTCTTCTTGAATTGTATATCTTGTGCATGATGATATGTATCCCAAACTTCAATTCCATGGCAGTGACATAGCCGATCTTCATTCCCCTTCCATCCCACTTGGCAATGGTTTTCTTCTCTAGCTCGACTTGACTTAGGGTTTTGGTTGTTTTTGCTTTTGCCAACATAGGAAGACCAGTGATCCTATGGATCATCTTCTTGGTTATCAAGATAGCTTGTTCCAACCATAGCGAACATTGCACACATGACTAGAAGAATGAATCTTATCCATTTTATTTGAAAATCTCATGGCATATGCAGAATATGAGTTAAACCTTTTGCTTCAAGACGTTGATGTTGTAGTTTCAACACACCATTCAAACATAACTCCTTCAAAGATTCATCCATTTCCAAAGTTCCAATGTCTTGAATAGCACACTTAAATGCAAACAAATATCATTGATTAATAGTACCTTTGATGGAATTTGAGATTGAGCTCCACTCGTATTTAGGGTTTTCATGATAGTCAGACTCAACTTAAAGTCTAGTGCCTTCCATTCATTGCCTGGAACTAAAAAATATGAACCTTTCTTCAATTTTCTACTAGTGGAAGCCATTGATGCTCAGTAGGGTTTGAGTGAACATGGAAATCTTCAATAGCAATTCATACAAATTTCTTGAATGCTCTAAAATTGCTCTACACGGATAACTCTAAAACATTTGTGGTGAGAAGTGACTTTTATTTCACCCTTTTTAACAAAATTCTCCTTTTAATCACCATAAATGCCCTGGTATGATTGTTCGATCAAATGATAGACTGTCATCCACTTCACTTGTATTAAAATCTCAACAGAGTCTTCCACAACTCTATAACCACACAACAAATATAGTAGCTACCGACCTTGCTCAGCAGGGTCTTACAACCTGACCTCACTCAATAAGGTCTACAACCCAACCATGTTGAATAGAGACTGGCATCTTTTGAATACTCAGTAATCCCTTTGCATCTTGAATGCTAATATGGATCTTTCATTCTGCTAACTAGAACTGATGTGAGATGTCTTCTTAAGAATCCTAGTTCCAATTCTCCTTTGAGAGATCAAGTGGAAATATTGGAGTCATCCAATTCTTGAGTAACATGTTCATCATTTCTCAGACTTGCATTCTCAAAATATTTTGGAACCCATTGTTGCCTCATCTGCTTTTTGATGTTATCAACTTTTGCCTTCTTTTCATCTTCAACTCTTGTAGTATTCATACAATTCCTAGCAAGATGACCAAGTTCTGTACAAATGAAACATCTTCTAGTAGTATCCCTTGTCCTCATGTGATGCTTCACACAATTCATTCCAATGTGTCCCAATTATCCATAATAATGACATCTACACAAAGTGTTGTAGTCCCAACCAAATATAGCTTTTATAATCTATTCTTTCATGTTCAATATCTTAGTTTTACATTCAAAAGATTTGTGCCCATGCTTCTTACATTTATGATGTTTGCCTTCAAATCTAGGTTTTTCCTAGCATTCATTAGCCCTATGAAAATGTTGATTTCAATTGTAGCATTTTCCATTGAATTTAGCTTTTCCATTGCTTCAACATTTGTTTTATGTATGACCTATCTTACCACGGTGACTACAAGTAGGTCTTTGATTCTTTTGAGCTTCTTGCTTAGATGATTTGCCTTCTTCTGTATATCCAATTCCTACTTCTCCTTTTTGTCCGTAATATTTTTTATCATTCAATTGATTCATGTATGCTTGAGATTTCATCATACTTTCATCAGTTTTCTTTTCAGTATTTAGATCATTGTAAAATCTTTCATTTTTTGATCTTAGATTCATGATTTCTTCAATTTCATTTGTGAGTTGATCAATGAAGTCTATCTACTAAAAGGATAGGTGTTGAATTTCATTTTTCTTTCCTTCTCTCTCTTCTTTTATCTTGTTTTTCTCTTCCATGACTTCACACAATCTTACTGACTAAATTTCGTGTTCTCTTCTCAATTTTTTTTACTTCTTCTTGAAGTGAGCTATTCTTTTCAAATAGTTCCTTGATTGCATAATTAGCTTCATTTGAATTTCTTTCTAAATGGATGCCTTCAATTCTTTCTTCAATGTAGAGTTGTTCATTCATCTGAATTGCAAGATCTTTTCTTCTTTTCAAGAATTGAGAGAGTTTCTCCTTTGCTTTCTTGAGTTGCCCAATAGCCATTTCCAAATCTAGTCACTCATTGTCAATAGCCTTGTCAAGTCTAAATACCTCCATAGCCTTTGATCTTTGCTCAAGTTGTTAAAATTTTCTCTGAGAACCACAAAGCTCTGATACCAATTATTGGAAATATATGTGATATGTTAAGTTACTGAGAGGGGAGGGGTGAATTAGTAACCAATCAAATTTTAATTCTTTATTAGCAATTAATTGTTCATGTGTATCATGATCTAATTACATGCATGAGAAACTAAAAACATAAAAGTATTCATAACACTTTTGACACACTATTTGGTGACCCAAAGACCTTCCAAATAGAAAGTAAAACTGGGGTGGGGATGATACCCACAAGCTTTAGTATTGTAGTATAAAGTTACCCTATTAAGGCTTACAATGATCACTTCTGATGATCTACCCTATTAGGAGCAATAAGGACTGCTAGATCCACCTTGCAAAAGGATTTAAAAACATACAATGAAGTATGCACTCAGTAAAGAGATTTACAAAAGACTGTTAGGTCTACCTTGTGAAAGGATTTAATTGATCCACCTATTAGGATGAAATAGTAGTTGATCTCTAATCTGCAACTTCGTTTGTTGAATGAGATTCCTTTCAATGTAATGATCACCTTGCTGTGATAGATAAAATTTTGCTACTCCTTATACTACTATAGCCTTTGTAATTTTCTCTTCTGCTCTTCTCTGCTTGTTACATTACTTCTTACTTCGTAATTAGATGTGATACAAATACATTACATATATACCAATCCAAATTATAAATTACAAAGTTGGCCACAATACAAGTTTACACAAAAACCACAAAGTCGGTCAAAGTGTAGAAACTCAGGTTTTGAAGAGTAGCTCAATGAGGTTTTGATACTTGGCATCCACTATCAATGTTTGACATTGTCATGTACTTAGTAGATGTAGAAGCTCAATCCATACTAATCACAACTTGGTCTACACTGGTGATGATGTAGGAGCATCCAATGGTGTAAGGGAAATCTTGTATCACCCAAAAATATGCTTAATGTTAGTTTGTGTTTAATGTCTTTTCATTTCTAGATACCCATTTGGGTCAAATAAATATTCTAACTCTCATAATTCCACTATTTGTTTTCTAGGTTAGAGTTTTTTAGCACCTTGGAATGTGTGTCAATGTAAAAAATAGGTTATTTTGTAATTAAGCCATAATTATAATGAGTTAGAGGGTGTAAGTTTGAGGGATGATTCTACTTCTAATTTAAAGCACTCCAGAAAAAGAATCAAGTCATAAGGCTTTATTGTTTGAAAGTTATTACAATTTTAAGTTGCCTTGAGACCTCCTAAGAGCACTTCAAAGTCAATTTTGAGGCACTAAATAGCCTCGTACAAGCCCCAAAAATGAGGGAGGAGTAAAGCTCATCCACAAGGCTATAGAGCACTTGGAGAGCTTTCCAAATATGTAAACAGTTCATTAATCAAAGTCCCAAATCAAAAGTTATGCCTCCCAAAAGTTGGACTACCATTTTTGGATTCTTCTAATTTTACATCGAGTTTTGACATGTTTTCTAGAACCTTTTGTTTTGGTGGTGGATGCAAAATGGAATATTCTAAAATGTATTCCTAACCCTAAGCCTAATTTGGTTTACTTAAGGAAATTTCTTGCATTGTAAAGGCAATTTTTTGGTGGAGTTTGGGAGAAGGTACTATGAGAAGGGTTTTCCCTAGAATCTGATAACATTGTAAGCCCATAGGGCATGTCATGGAATCTATTTTGTTGTATTGAATGTAATATCATATCATTTTATGATAATAATATTCACCCTTTCCTATTTTTTTCATTTTTGTCTAGGATTGTGCCCTCATCAAGTGGTATCGGAGTAGGTTTTCCTAAGTGTGTAGACAGAACACCGATTGTGAGGCAGTTTGCACTTGGACTGTGTGGTTGTAGGTTTTGATACAAGAAGATGCCTCCATGAAGGGAGAATGGTGGAAGGGCTAGAGTTGTTACTCCTAATATTAGAGCCCTCCAAGGACAAGTCCAAGCATTGCAGGAGGAGATCCGCAGAGGGATGAATGTTGCCGTAGGTGAAGAAAGTGAGGAAGAAAATGAAGAAGAAGGAAATATTGGGTAGGAAGGGGAAGGAGATAGAGAAGTCCTAAACTAGGTGGAGGAGTAGCTTTCTAGGGTCATTTCCAAGCTTGGAAAAAGACCTAAAATTGAAATTAGCATGTTTTTGAGAAATCTAAACCCAAATGAGTTGATTGATTGGATGAATTAGCGAGAGGAATCTTTTGAGTATGAGGATATCGGGGACCCTGAAAGGGTTAAGTTTGTGAAGGCCAAAATGAAAGGTCATGCCAAAATCTAGTGGCAAGAGATTCAGTTGAAAAGAAATAGAAGAGGAAAGGAGAAAATCACAAGATGGGATTGCATGGTGGACAAACTAAAGAAGCAATTCATTTCTGTTGATTATGAGCTTGATTTGTTCAAAAAAATGCAAGGGTTAAAGAAAATGGGAAAATTTGTCTAGGAATACATAGATGAATTTTATAAGTTCTTATGAGGGCAAGGCATGTAGAAGCAAACAAGGAGAAGGTTGCATGTTACCTTAGTGGGTTAAGACCTAGCATTCAGGAGGAGTTAAGTCTGGTTAGAATGACTAGCATTGAAGAGGCATACCAGTTTTCCTTGCAAATTGAGGAGAAGCTAAACAAAAAATTTAATGGAAGGCAAAGTCAGTATAGTCAAGGAGGAAGGGGCAGTGGTAGGTCATTTGGAGGCCAAAATGAGAATGAGAAGAAAAATGAAGATGTGGATACTATCTGAAATTAGAGGAATGAGTGTTTCAACTTCTCCCATGATCAAAACTTTGGAGATCAAAGAGGAAGAGGTAGAGGCCATGGACAAGGTTCAAGAAGAGGAGGCCTTTGTGGTACCTACTTTCATTGTAATGGAGAAGGTTTTCATGCCTCCAAATGCCCTTAATGCCAAGGAAGGATAGATAGGAGATTTGATGGTCAAGCAAGGGTTTCTCATGTAGATGATGATGCATAGTCATCACATTTAGAGGATGCAGAAAGATGAGAGGTTCTAGTTAATGAAAAGGTCTTACTGAGCGGTGAGGCTAAACCTAGACAAAGGAGGAGTTTGTTTTGTACTAGGTACAAGTGTGAGGGTAAATGTTGTAATGTGATTGTTGATGGTGGAAGAACTGACAACTTGGTGTCAAAGGAGATGGTCTCAAAGCTAAATCTCAAGAGGGAGAAACATGTCCAACCCTATTAGACTTCTTGGGTGTAGGATGATCATAGGGTCCTTGTTAGTGAGCAATGTTTGGTAAAGTTCAAGATTGAGAGTTACCATGACGAAGCTCTTTGTGACATCATTCCAATGGATGTCTACCATTTATTATTGGGAAGGTTGTGGAAGTTTGATAGGTGTTCTATACATGATGGTCATACAAATACATACTCTCTGACAAAGGATGGAGTTCACCACAAATTGAAGCCCTTGATAAAGGAGGGTAAAATGGTATGCAGTAGTGCTAGGGTATGTCTTGTTGATGGAAGAAAATTTCTAGATGGCATGAAACATCAACATATGTGTTATGCTTTAATTCCTAGAAAAGATAAGGAAGGTAGTAGTGAAATTCCACTTGAAGTTTTAGGTCTATTAAGTGACTATGGAGATTTCATCTATGATAATGTTCTAGAAGGGTTCCCACTAATAAGGAAAATCATTCATCAAATAGATTTACTCCCTGGAGCTAGTTTTCCTAACAAGGCTACTCAAAGGATGGCTCCTAATGAGACTGAGGAGCTAAATAGATAAGTTTAGGAGCTATTGAGGAAAGGTTTGATTCGAGAGAGCCTAAGTCCATGTGTAGTACTTGCAGTACTAGTGCCAAAGAAGGATGGAGAGTGGAGAATGTGTATAGACTCTCAGGCCATAAATAGAATAACCATCAAGTATCAGTTTCCTTTGCCAAGAATGGATGCTCTTATGGATTGTTTGAGTGGAGCTTAGTACTTCACAAAGATAGATCTCAAGAGTGGTTATCACTAGATATAGCTATGAGAGGGAAATGAATGGAAGACTACATTCAAGACCAAGGATGGTCTATATGAGTGGTTAGTCATGCCCTTTGGACTGACCAATGCACCAAGCACATTCATGTGGCTCATGAATGAGGTACTAAAAAAAATTTTGGAAAATTTTTTTATTATCTATCTGGATGATATTTTGATTTTTGGTAAGTCTTTGGATGAACAATTATTGCACATTTGTAGTGTCCTTGAAAGGTTGAGGGAAGAGAAATTGTTGATTAATTTGAAGAAGTGTAGCTTTGTAAAAAGGGAGTTAGTCTATTTCGAGTTTGTTGTATCAAATGAGGGTCTCAAAATGGACCTAGAGAAGGTGAAGGTCATCTTGCAATGACCTACTCCAAAGCCTACCACTAAGGTGAGGTCATTCCATGGTCTGGCTAATTTTTATAGGAAGTTCATTAGGAATTTCAATAGTACATGTGCACTCCTAATTGAAATAGTGAGGGGGGATAGAAAAGAGTTCAAGGGGACTACAAGAGCTAGAAGGAGTTTTGAACTGCTAAAGAAGAAGGTGATAGAGCAACCTATGTTGGCACTTCCTGATTTCAATAAAGTATTCCAGTTGGATTGCGATGCTAGTGGCAGTGTTATTGGGATTGTGTTGAGCCAAGAAGGTAAACCTATTGCCTATTTTAGTGAAAAATTGAATGATGCAAAGAAGAAGTATTTTGTTTATGGTTAGGAGTTATATGCAATAGTTTAGGCCTTAAAGAAATGGAAGCATTATTTTTTGCCAAAAGAATTTGTTTTGTATACTAATCACCAAGCATTGCAGTACCTACATAGCCAAGGTAAATTGAATTAGACACATTTAAAATGGGTAGAGTTCATGCAAAGCTATACATTTGTATTAAAACATAGAAGCAAAAGGTCTAATAGGATTGTAGATGCATTAAGTAGGAGATAGTTGTTGCTGATAGTAATGTAGGATGAAGTGGTTGGGCTTGATGAACTCAAAAATTTGTACCCTAAGGATCCTAACTTTATAAAGGCTTAGAAGGCTTGTAAAGAACCTATTACTCTAGAAAGGACCAGGTGGCTAGATTACATGATTCAGGATGGAATGTTGTTCAAGGGAAGTCAATTGTGTATTCCAAGGAGTTTCATAAGCAAAAACTTGATCAAGGAGAAGCATAGTGGAGGGATGGCAAGACACTTTGGTCGAGATAAGACCATTGCCATTATTAGAGAACATTATTTTTGGCCTCAATTGTCACAAGATGTGAAGATGTTTGTGCAGAGTTCTTAAGTATGTCAAACAGGCAAAGGATTTAGTCAAAATATTAGACTCTATCAGCCATTGCTTGTTCCATCAAAGCCTTGAGAGGACATAAGTATGGCTTTTGTTCTTGAATTGCCAAGGACACAAATGGGTAATGACTCAATAATTGTGGTGGCTGATATGTTCTCCAAGATGGCACATTTCATTCCATGCCACAAGACTCATGATGCGGTGCATATTGTAGATTTGTTTTTCAAAGAGGTGGTGAGGCTACATGGTCTCCCAAAAGTATTTTTTCTGATAGAGATGCTAAATTTTTTGGGTATTTCTAGAGGACTTTGTGGAAGAATTTGAAGACAGAATTGAAGTTTAGTTTTCCACATCATCCATAGACTAATGGACAAATAAAAGTAGTGAATAGAAGTCTGGGCAATCTGCTAAGGTATTTTGTAGGAGATAAATACAGGGCATGGGATTTGATTCTATGAAAAGAAAAATTTTCTTACAATAATTCTATAAATAGGAGTACTAGTAGATCACCGTTCCAAATTGTGTATGGAAGTAGTCCAAGGATTGCACCAAAGTTGACGAAGATGGAGCAAGGAGAGAGGACAAGTGTTGAGGTAGAAGACTTTGCTAAACATGTCAAGAACCTACATGAGAAGGTGTGAGCACATATTACCAAGATGAACCTACAGTATAAGGCTGGGGCAGATTAAAAGAGGAGACATAAGGAGTTCCAAGTTGGAGATCAGGTTATGGTATATTTGAGGAAGGAACAATTTCCAGTGGGTACCTACAAGAAGCTGAAGATGAAGAAATTTGGTCCCTATAAAATTTTGAAGAAAGATGATTCAAGGAATGCATATGAGGTGGAGTTGCAAGATGGGATTACATTTCTCCTATTTTCAATATTATAGACTTAATAGAATATCATAATGATGGTGCAAATGAGGAGTTAATGTTGGAGCCATGTCCAATTCCTACTTTTGTGAAGGAAGAGATTGAAGAAATTTTGGATAGTCGTGTGGGTCAAAGTACCAGAAACAGGCAGTATAAAGAATACCTAGTGACCATTACAAGACTCAACTTGGATATCCACAATGGATATTTCCCATTTGGGTTTTCCTCTACCAACTATAAAGTGACAGGGTCACTTTTCAACCTACCCTAGGTGTCTAATGCAGGAGCATCCAGTGGTGTAAGGGCAATCTTGTATCACCCAAAAATATGCTTAATGTTAGTTTATGTTTAATGTGTTTTCATTTCTAGATACCCATTTGGGTCAAATAAAGATTTCAACTCTCATAGTTCCACTATTGGTTTTTTGGGTTAGAGTTTTTTTAGCACGTTGCGATATGTGCCAATGTAGAAAATAGGTTATTTTGTAATTGAGCCTTAATTATAATGAGTTAGAGGATGTAAGTTTGATGGATGATTATACTTTTAATTTAAAGTACTCTTGAAAAAGAATCAAGTCAAAAGACTTACAGTTTGAAAGTTATTACAATTTTAAGTTTCCTGGAGACCTCCTAAGAGCACTTCAAAGTCAAATTTGAGGCACTAAATGGCCTCATATAGGCCCAAAAAATGGGGGATGAGAAAAGCTAGTTCATAGGGCTATATAGAACTTGGAGAGATTTCCAAAAATGTAAATGGTTCATCAACCGAAGTCCCAGATCAAAAGTTATGCCTCCACGAAGTTGGACTACCATTTCTGGATTCTTCTAATTTTACACTAACTTCTAACATGTTTTCTAGAACCTCC
The DNA here is from genome assembly GCA_028749045.1 of Cupressus sempervirens. Taxonomy (NCBI): domain Eukaryota; kingdom Viridiplantae; phylum Streptophyta; class Pinopsida; order Cupressales; family Cupressaceae; genus Cupressus; species Cupressus sempervirens. The sequence goes on along the minus strand of CM053792.1, from coordinate 104,328,689 downwards.
TATTTTGGAAATGGATGCCAAATGACATATTCTAAAATTTATTCCTAACCCTAAACCTAATTTGGTTTACTTAAGGAAATTTCTTGCATGTAAAGGTAGTTTTTTAGTGGAGTTTGGGAGAAGGTACTATGAGAAGGGTTCTCTCCAGAATCTAATAACATTGTAAGCCCATAGGGCATGTTGTGGAGTCTAATTTCATTGTACTGAATGTAATAGAATATCATTTTCTGATAATAATATTCCCCCTTTTCCTGTTATGTTCATTTTTTTCTTGGATTGTTCCCTCATCAGGTGACTCGAGGAATACTGTGAAACTCGACGTATAAACTAAGTCACTTGATTCTAACTGCATAGCTTGGTAAATGCTATTACTATGAGCTTGGTATAAACTAAGTCACTTGGTTAATACTAAGTGGCTCAGTTAACACTAGACTCACATCACTACAACTACAAACTCAGTAAGCATTGCACAACTCAGTTTGCACTAAGGAACTTGGTAAACCTTACAAAGCTCAGTTTACACTGTTGATCACCAACTTGGGAGTAATTGCTCGGCACAAATTGAATACTATCTATTGGACTCAGTAGCAACTATAGAACTTGGTAGATTTTAAAACGCTTGGTTAACTCTATTAATTATACAATATGCTTGGTAGATACTTACAATCTGAATAAGTGTATGTCACTAATAACAAAGATGACTATAATATCAACAAAAGTAATGGACAATAAGATAACAGTTTGATGCTAAAGGATTATAAGTTTGATTTGAGAAGTTGAATGAGGTTACTGAGTTATTGTTATGACAGATTATGAAGTTTAAATTGGTACTAAAACATTTGATGGATCTATAGGATAACTAGATATAATTGATTCACTCCCCCCTCCCTCTCAATTATCTAACAATCATTATCAAATTTGAGTTCTTGAAGAAAGAAGTTTGAAGGAACTTGAGCTAAATATCTAAAGATGTACAAGAGAGAGGTACCTAAGATAAACAAGGAGAAATTCTCATCATTGAAGAACATAATGAGGCTACACTTATATGGAATTAGAGACAATGCTACACATTGGCTAGACAATGCATATGATTCTCCTACCCATCCTATGAATATCGAAGAGATGGTATAAGGGAGAGAACATAATAGTTCGATGATTGAGATTGCATCTTCTCTTAATGATGTTGAGTTTGATGATGTCAATAATTGTACTACTCCTAAAGAGATGTGGGATAAGTTGGCACTTGTGCTTGGTGGTGATGATAATGTGTTGTGAGAAAAGGAAGAAAGTTTGAGAAGAAATTATGATTACATGAGAATGAAAGAAGGTGAGAATGTTGTACAGTATGTGAACCATATCAAGGAAGTTATTTGTGCAATCAAAGACATTGAATGATTCATCAGTGACACTGAAGTTGTTAGTAAATTTCACATGACTCTTTTACATGTTTATGCTATTAAATTGTCTACAATTCAAGAAGTCAGAGCTATGCATGGTAACAATTTTACACTTGATGGTTTAGTTGGTCACTTGACTACATTTGAATTGAGTAATAGTGTGTTTAAAATTGGGAATGCTTTCAATCCTTCACTAACAATTAGTAGATCAAAGAAATACAAGAGTACTAAGAATGAAAGTGGGTCTGAATCTTAAGGTGAAATGGATTATATTGAATCATTGCTTGCAAGGATTCTATTGAGAGGAAAATGTAAATTATCTCTAATATGTTTTAAGTTAAATGAAGTAGGTCATTTTATAGATGGGTTTCCTAACAAGAGAAAGAGTGAAAAAAATGATAAGAACGAAAGCAAGTATAGGAAGAACAATGGAAGGAAATATTTCTATATTGCTAAGAAGAGCATACCTAATCAGATACTAAAAATGAGAAAGATGGAGTGGAAATGGTGTATGTTGTAGTTAAAGAAGACCATAATGAGGAAATGTGTGAGGATGATAAAGCTCTTATTCACATATTATTAAGAATGGTAAATGGATCATTGATAGTGGATGCTAACATCATTTGAGTGGAGATCTTAGTAAGTTTGACAAATTTGAGGAATGTGATGGTGGAACTATTAAATTAAGCAATGATTTTCCATGTCCATTGAAAGGTAGAGGATCATTGATGTTGAATGATGAAATAAAATGTGATGATGCATATTGGGTGCAAGGACAAAATAAAATATGTTGAGTGTTTCTCAGCTGAACAAAATAGGTCTTAAATTGGAATTCTAAACAAGAGAGCAAGATCTATGATGATGATTATGGTAATTTAATTTGCACTGGTGAACAAACTAAAGATAATGTATTTTATCTTGATTCTATTATTGATACATTCTTATTTGAAAGATTTGAGGATGTGTGGTTATGGAATAAGAGGATGTGTCATGTAAATTTTGAGAATATAGTGACGGTAAGTAGAAAGAAAAGAGTTAGAGGCTTACCAAATTTTCATAAACCTGAGAATGCAATGTGCAAACAATGTTAGCTCAGTAAGATGACAAAGTCAAAATTTTCAAGTAAGAACCATACTTATAATGACATTCTAGAATTAGTTCATACTAATTTATGTGGACCAATGAGAGTAGAAAGCTATTATGGTGATATATATTTCATACTATTTGTTGATGGCTATTCTAGGATGATGACAATTATGTTCATGAAGTTGGAGTCACATGTTTTTGATATGTTCAAATGGTGTAAAGCTAGAGTTGAAAAAGAGATTGGTAAACAATTAAAATGTTTTGGATTCTATATAGGTGGTGAGTTTATGTATGCTGAATTTACTAACTTTTGTGTTGAGCATGGTATTAAGAGACAATTGTCAGCACCAAGAACACCACAAAAAAATGGGATTTTTGAATGAAGGAATAAATCAATTATTCATTGTGCAAGAACACTACTAATTGAAAGAGGAATTCCTCAAATGTTCTAGAAAGAAGCTATTAACATTGTAGTCTACACTCTCAACCAAGTACAACTAAATAAAGGAACCAACAAGACACCTTATGAACTCTAATGTGTTCATATGCCTAATGTGAGTTATTTCAAGATATTTGGAAGTAGATGCTACATTCATAAAGATTCAAGGGATGCTAAATTTGATTCAAAAGGTGATGAAGGTATTTTACTTGGATAGTCTTCCAAGAGAAATGCATATAAACATTTGAACATGACTACTAACACAATGATTGAAAGTGAAAATGTAAGAATTGATGATTTTGCAAACAAGAATGATGAGGAAAGAAAGAAGTAATCACATGATTAACACAAATTTGTAAATATCTATGAAGATGCTTCTAGAGTAATATCTGAGCAAAAACATAAGACCACCATGTGTCATCATGCAGTATCTGAGTCACAGAGAGTACAACTTGAGCAAGATGTAGAGCCCCAATAGAGTGAAGATAATGTTGAGAATCAAAGAGATGAACCTTTGCTAGAAAAATATGTGAGAAAGAACCACTCAACTAAAAAATCATTGGAGATAAAAGTGTTGGATTTATGACAAGAAGTAAGTTGAAAGATACTACATATTTAATTGTTGAATTTGAACCAAGAATTTTTATGTTGCACTTGATAATGAAGATTGGATAAATTCCATGAAAGAAGAGATTGATCAGATTAAGAAAAACAACACATGGACACTGATATCGAGACCAATTGATAAGAATGTAATAGGTATAAAGTATATTTTCATAAAAGAATTGAGTAAAAATGGTGAAGTTGTGAGGAATAAGGCAAGATTGGTTTTCAAAGGTTATGCCCAAGAAGAAGGTATTAACCATGGTGAGACTTTTTCCCTTATTGCAAGATTGGAAGGAGTTAGATTTTTTTTTTCTTACGCTACTTGCAAAAGATTCAAGGTATATTAGATGGATGTTAAGTCAACATTTCTGAATGGAATACTTGAAGAAGTGTACATAGAACAACCAAAATGATTTGTTGAACCTGGTCAGAAACACATAGTTTGAAGATTGAACAAAACTTTGTATGGACTAAAACATGCACAAAGAGCACGGTATGAAAGGTTGCATTCATACTTGATTAAAATTAGACTTTTTAGAACAAGTGAGAATAGTAATCTGTATTTGAGAAGTGAAACTGATAACATAGTGTTGATTGTTGAATTTTTTTTGAATGATATCATATTTGGTGGGAATTATTTTCTATGAAAATCATTTTCTAATCAAATAAGAAAAGATTTTGAAATGTCTATGTTTGGTGAGATCAAAATTTTCATTGGCTTACAAGTTCATCAAACAAAAGATGGTATTTATGTGACCCAATCTAAGTATGTGAAGGAGATCTTGAAAAAAATTAGAATGGATGAGTCAAGGCCAGTTGGTACACCTATAGTGACTACATGAAAATTATCAAACGAGGATACAACAAAAAGGTAAATGAAACACAATATAGATCTATGATTGGTAAATTATAGTATTTTTTGCATAGCTGACTTGATATTGCACATGTAGTTGGAATTGTTGCAAGGTTTTCCTCTAATCCTAAGGAAATACACATGAATGTTGTTAAAAGAATATTTAGATATCTAAAAGGAATTAAATATTTTGGATTATGGTATAGAAAAGTGTTGGACAACTAAGAGGGGGGTGAATCGGTTATGTCCAATTATCATATAGTCCTATAAAACAATTCTAGGACCAATAAAACTTTATCAGCAATCACTTAGTGCAATCATTTAACTTATCATTTAACTGTTTCAATCACTTTATTCCAAAATGTTAATTTACTATTATTTGCATTACCAATTGTCAGTAAAATGTCTTAGTTATAACCTTGCCAATACTTAGTTGTTGTTGAGTTGCAATAAAATGTAAAACAAATGGCAACATAAATAACATACACACATTTGACACCATAATTTTAACTTGGAAACCCTATGAAGGGAAAAAAACACCTGGGATTGGAAACCCAAAAATATTCAGTATTTCAAAGTGAGATCTACTACCTAAGCCAACCTTGTTAAAGGTTACATACACATTGTTAATGAGACCCTTTTAGAGGATTTCACCAAAAGATCATCTAGACCTATCAGTCCTTGATCTTGTCCAAAGAGTGGCCTGCTCTAAAGGACTTGCAAACACCACTACATGATGCTACCATATATGATTTCGTAGGATTTTTAGGTCCACTCAGCTTTGTCAGACTTTTTGCTATAATGGTTTAAAACTAACAGTAGTTGAGAATAGCAACTTCCTTCTCTTGTTCACATCTTTTGTCCTTGATCATGTTGCTATGTGATCTTCTAACTCTGGTCTCCTTTCACTCTGTACTTTGACTGACTGAATAACACCTTCTCTTTCTCCTTCCTTTGCTTGGTTCACTTGGCTTAACCATCTTCTTTCACCTTCCTCAACTTTGCATTCACAAAAAATTAACTCACTAGTAATATGATCAGCAACTAAATCAACTTCAAACTAGCACATCAACCAACAACCTAAAATTATCTTTGTCTCCTCCTTAAATAGTCATCTCTAAGCTTCCAAACCCTTCCATCTTTTTTCTATTAATCACAATCATCAATCTTAGGTTCATACCAAATTTCCTGATTCAAAACTTCATATAATGAATCTAGACACTTGAAAAATATAACTTTCATAGAAATTTGTGCACATCCTTATCCTTCTTCAATCTCCATCATTAGATCCTTATTGAAATTTTTTTGTCATTCATCTTGTAAAAAAATTTGACTCATGTTGTAGACCATCTTAAACTTTCTAAATTTCCATTAAAAGTCAACCTTAGATTCCAATACTCCAAACTTGTTCATCTAGTTGTTACTCAGTAAAAATTACATTTACTTGGGTAATATAGAACTTGGTTATTACTAGACTTCCTCAAGCACTATTGTGTTTCCCTTTTTCTTTGCCAATTGCTCGGGAAATAATTTAGTCACTTGGATAAGCTTGTGTTCTTCAATACATTGAAATAATATATGCCTGTAAAAAAATCAAACCAATAATACATTATCATTGTCCAACTCATTCAAGTAATCATTGAATACCATTATTATCAATTTTGTCTTCATCGTACTTTCTTCAAATCCTCTTCATCAACCAAATGATGTGGCACTTTACTGAGTTAGCATAATGTCTAGCCAACTAAGACTTTGTCATCAATGACAATATAACAATTGATATGACTCTTTTACATACATTCATAGCATTACCTATTACATTATTAGTTGGGGCTAATAACAAGATGGTGACTTTACACTTAGAGTCTACATTGATGTAGACTAGGCTACAAATAACCTGGATGACATAAAAAGTACAAGTTATGGTGCTTTCTTCTTAGGAGAAAGACTGATTATATGGTTGAGCAAGAAAAAAGCTACATTTCACAATCTACTATGTACTGAAGTTGACTATTATTTTTATAGTTAATTGTTCTAATATTGTTTGGATTAAGTAACTATTGGAAGGAATGCCAGAGGAGTTAACTGATCCTATTACTATTTGATGTGATAATACTAGTGCAATAAACATATTAAAGATTCCAACGATGCATGAAAAATAGAGCATATATCTATCAAGTATCACTAGAGGCTTGAATATGTGAAGTCTAAAGAACAAATTGCAGACATGTTTACCAAGCCATTTCCTAAGGATTCTTTTGAGTATCTAAGAGGTAAACTATGGTTCCTTCCCCTATCCAAGATTAACTAAGAAAAGATGCAATTTGTATCTATTCATGGATGATCAGATTTATATTTATGAAGTTGATGCAAGAGTTCACTCTTTAGGGATGTTTCCTAAAGATGTGAAAGTGATTGTAATAGAACTAATGTAATTAATGCACGCAAGGGACAAGGTATTACTTCAAGGTTTTATAAGTTTCACATTGGAACTTAAATTTTCCTTTGGCATTGTTATCAAAGGTGGAAAGAATGATTAAATGGGAAGTGATATACTATGGAGAAGAATGAAGATTGTTTTCAAAAGAGGGAGACACATGTTGATAAAGTTGTTGCTAAACATAGAAGTACACCCTAAGGGGGAGAAATTGAGAAATTGTGGAGATAAAGTTGCTAGAGATACAAACTGAGTGAATTTTGATGTTGAAATTTGTTGGAGAGAACTTGAGTAAAGTCAGAAAGTTGAAATATTGTATTCTTGATAATGCATACATTTGATTATCTTATGTGTAATGTTTTGTAATGTAAAATCTTATGTTATGTGTTTCCATCAATGCCAAAGGAGGATATTGTTAGCCACAATTGATAATGTAACTAATAATGATGTAAAGGAATTGTATTAGTTGTTATGTTGTCATTTATGCCAAGCCTTGGTTAAATATTATGCTAGTTCAGTAGAGTGTCATATCATTTGATTGATGAAGAGGATTTGAATAAAGTATGATGATAGAGTGGATAAGTATTAGTCTTCAATGGGTACTTGAATGAATTGGACTATGATAGTATAATATTTGTTTATTTATTTTACAATCATGTAATGTTTTGATGAAGCTCATATATTTGTTGAGCTACACAAGTTACATCGAGCAAAAGAAAAGATACAGTATACACCGAGTGATAATAGTTATCAACAAGCACCTGGCAAAGTAAAGTTAAAGTTTAGTGTTAACCAAACATTTCTAGTGTTAACCAAGAGACTTATTTCAAGAGTGAAGTTGCAATGTTCACCAAGTATGAACATGAAGAACAAGTTAAGAAATATTGAATTTGAGGTCGGCTTATGGTAAAAATAAAGAATGTTCGAGAAATTCAAAGGATAAAGTCAAAGTTAGTTTACATGATCTATAGGTACAAAAATATAATGAAGATTTGATGAAGGGGATTTATGCAATATAAGGATAAGCACAAGTTTCAAGCAAGATCTATTTTTAGAGGGACTAAATACAATGAATCTGAGATCTATGATCATGATTAAGAGACAAAATCTGGAATGATCTGAAAGATATAAGGCCAGTATTTAGGGAGATGATTGAAACCATTTTCGGTTGTTGATTGTTGCTCATAGATACTGATAAAGTGTGAACTATTGAAGGAAAAGAAAGTGAAAGAAGAACAAGTTGAACCGAGCATAGTAGAAGAAGAAAGATCAAACAAAGAAAGTGTAAAGTGAAAGAGAAAGTGTGTGAGTCAGATAGACATAGATCAAAAGGAAGAAGATAGAGTGAACCATAGATCTGAATAAGCAAGGTAGTGATAAACCCAATACATCATTTGACTATTACTTTCTTACTATTGTAGCAAATGAAATCTCTTAACTAAGTGGAGCTAACAAGTCTTTAAATCCTATATAGCAAAATTGCTTAGTGATGTGTGAGTGTCCTTTATAGAAGGCCACTTTTTAGTAATGAAAAGGAGTGATAAGGTCTAGATGATCTTTGGTTAAAATCCTCTAACCAAGTCACACTAAAAATGTGCATGTAACCTTAAACAAGGTTGGCTTAATAGAGCTCACTTCATCACAGTGAAATATTTGGGTTGTCGGTTCCCAAGTATTTTTTCCCTTTACAGGGTTTCCATGTTAAAATATATGTGTCAAATGTGTGATTGCTTATGTGTTGCAAGTTGATTTCATGTTGCTACAACTTGGTAGAAGTTGGGTTATATCTCTGATACTCAGTAAAGTAATGGACAATAAGATAACAATTGGATGTTAAAAGATTATAAGTTTGATTTGAGAAGTTGAATGAGGTTACAGAGTTATTATTATGATAGTTTATGAAGTTTGGTACTGAAATGTTTGAAAGGCATGTAGGATAATGGGATATAACTGATTCACACCCCCCCCCCCCCCCAATTATCCAACCTCTTGATTACCTCATTCAAAAAGAAAATGGATGTCCAACCATAGAATAAATCATGTTCTACTATTATTATTTTTTAAACAAAATAGAATACATCTTGTTTGTGTTTTTTGATTTAATTAATAAATTGTATTAAATTGTCTTATTATGTCTATTGGATAGGCATTGTCATCCAAAAAGGTTCATTCCTTATAGATATGATATATAGAGAATATGTCTTTAACTAGATAGCAATATATACAGCCCCTTTTATCACATGAGAGGATGTTGCAGATGATGTGATATGCAAATGAATATGATATAAAGATCAATATATCTTAAACTAGATAGTAACAAAGACGACCCACTTATCATATAAGAGGAGTATCTTGTAGATCATATAAAATCTAAAGAAAATGAATTTGTTTATTTAAGTAGTTACAAAATGGGGGAAAAAAGACTTAAATGAAAATGTTATGAAAGGGTTGCAATTCAAATGGTCAAATACAATTGACAAGGGTGATCATATTTTTCTTTATTACCTCATTAAAAATGTTAATGGATATCCAATCAATAGAATCAACCATGTTCTGGTAATATTAAACTAAATAAAAAGTTGGAATACATCTAATTTGTATTTTTTAATTTAATTAATAAATAGCCAAAAATATCTAATTATATCTATTGAATAGACATCGCCATAAAAAAGGTTCATTCCCTAGAGGGTATGATATATTAAAAAAAAAAAAAAAACTAAATATAAACACAGTCGACCCCTCTTATCAAATAAGAACGATTTGATACACAAATGAATATATCTTTAAATATTTGTACAAATGACCTTGTTATCTTTAAATATTTGTAAAGGTTCATTCCCAAGAGGATATGATCTATAAAAAAAAATGTCTTTAACTAATATCGACACCCCTCTTATCAAATAAGAATGATTTGATACATAAATGAATACATCTTTAAATATTTGTACAATAGCCTCTCTGGTCACCTCAAAGGACTTTGTCTAGTAGATTATACAAAACTAAATAAAATGAGTCATTTATATTCAATAGAACTATAAGAATATCCTTATGATATAAATATATGTGATATGATATGTAAAATAACATAAAATAAAATAAATCCATGACATTAGCAGTTACTAAATATCATCACACAACCCATCTTACCACATAAAAGAATATCTTATAAATAACATAAAAGTAACCATATCTTACCGTAGTTGTCATGAAATTTATGGCCCAAAAAGTTTACATGGGAAACACAATTTACAAAACGCCAACTGAGATGAAAGATGAGTGCGCGTGTCTTTTCAAGTTCCCCGGACCCGCGGACGTGAAACGCGCAATCAATCCGCTATTTTAGGGAAGTTTGGCGTCCGCAATTGTCGGTGTCCTCTTAAATTATGACAGCGTGTGAAAGGAACGCGGACACGTGGATGATATAACACGTCACTGTTCGTCCACCCAAGAATGATGTGACGTGGCACTTCAATGTTTCCGCGTCAAAAAAACACGTACATAGAAGTTGCACATTAAATAATACGGTTTTTTTCAAATAAGGAAATAATATAGAAATGTTTTTAATAATAAAATAGTATAGATTATTTTTCTAGTTTGCACCGACTTAGATTTTCTAGCATATATTTTTTATTAAGATTAGATGTAGACAATGCTGCTTTAAAGTCTTGCACACATGCTCCATTGGGTATTGAAATGGAGTTGTATGTCCTACTGCCACGTAAGCATTTTGAAATTGTGACACGTTATCAGACAAAGAGGAGGGTTTTTCCTTGGAAAGTGGGTAGCTGAAAATGTTGAAATTTGGAGCCATTTGCTTTTTGGGAAAGATCTAAGAAATTCTTGTTTTCCTCTTGTTAAAGTTTGCTAGAATCTTACCTGACACATGGAAGAGGAAAGTGACTCATTAGGGGTCTTGCATCCATATGATTTTTTTATTGGTCCATGCCTTTATTAAAATTTATTGTCCCTCACCCTAATGTCATCATGGATGGGGACCCTTTTCCACTACATTTCATCATCCATTTTATTCCAATGTGTGGTTGTGACTCAAGTTGCAAAAACTTGGAAATTATGGAGGGGATGAAAGGGGCAAAGTTTGCCTTACAATTATAGAGTCTTGTTGGGTATGGAATTGACTTCTTATCTAATGAGTGTTTTCTAGAATGATTAGGGTCAAGATTGAATCTCTGTTACAAAAGTAATAATAAATAAAGTCTACTTGAACAACTTTATGGTATAGTTCATATCTAGAAATGATTCATTTAATAATGCATTGTTTAAGTGATGGTGGATGTGATTACGATTACTAAAGTCCAAATTTCTTATTGGCCTTAGTAATTGTAAGTCTGTGTCTTTGTTAATCTAATGACAAGATTGAATTTCTATAATAATAAAATAATAAACAAAGTTGAAGTGAACGACTTTATGGTATGATTTGTTTTGAGATAGGTTTCATTTTGTAATGTATTGTTTAAGTGGTGATGGATGTTGATTAAGACTTCCAAGGTTTGAACTTCTCATCGACATTTGTAATTGCAAGCTTGTATCTTTGTTGATCCAATGTCCTTTTGCGCTCGAGCCTTAACATTGCCAATTAGAAATGAGACCCCTCATTTGTGAACTCGTTGATTCATAACTTTGAGTCAAAAGTGGTTCATGCGGTACAGAGAATGTAGCATGTCAACATCATTAATCATATTAAAACGTTTTCCTAACATTGAAAAAAGGTACCGCTCTTGAATTTGTATTGTAAAAGAACATTAAAAAATAATACAAAGTCATTTTTATGACATAATCATTGTCGAGTTGCAGTAGTATTAAAAAAGAAACACTAAAAATATATATAAATGACAATTTTATGACATAACATCTATCAAGTTTGAATCAATACTATAAAAGAAGCATTAAAAAAAATATAAAGTGATATTTTATAGCACGATTATTCTAAAGTTCGAATTAGTTTATAATAAGAGAAGTGTTAAAATAATATAAAAATGAATAAAATTCAGCGCATGATAACTTTCAATTGAAAAATATATATGAATAAAATTAGAAAGTATCATACACTTACATGAGTTTGAACTAGTACACTGAGAGAAACATAATAAATAATATAATATAATTCAACACATGATAGCTCTATTTGAAAAGTATCCATAGTTAAATCTAAAGCTACCATATATTTACCTAAGTTTGAACTAGTACTATATGAAAAGCCTAACAAATATAATATGAAATTGAATAAAATTCAATACATGGTAGCTTTTGATTGAGAAATATCTGTGCATTAGTTTTTTCGGAATTGTTTTTGTTAGTTTCCTCCATGTGCTATAATTATTTACAATTAAACTGGCGATATGTTAAAATATTGGTATACATATTTTTACCAAATTGTATAGGAAAAGAAACATTCCTTTGTGTTAGCTTAGGCTCATCTAATAAAATCTATATACATATATAAAATTATCTTAGGCTAATCTATTAAACTACATAAAAATAACCCTAACAATTAGAAAATTACATGTAAAGAAAAAATCATGCTAATGTATATTAAACTAGTCTAATTAATGATATTTAGAAGTTATAAATTAGAGAACTAAAACAATCACTTTAGAAAAATAAATAGGTAAAAGGCCTTCCTCGTAGTCTTTGCTTCTTACCCACCTCATAGTCTTTGCTTCTTACCCACAAGATCCTAAATGTCTAGTGCAACATTGTGAGGCCATTGACTGGTCCATCCAGGACATCCCAATGCTTTGGATGGATGATATATTAAGTGAAATGGAGAACCAAGAAGCTTCCCAACACCTGCACTTCTATCTCAAACGAAGATTCATACACCATGCCATGAGAGAAGTATAAATAAATATAATTCAATGCATGATAGCTCTATTTGAAAAGTATGCATGGTTAAACCTAAAGATACCATAGATTTTTTTGACTTTGAACTAGTACCATATGAGAATCCTAACGAAAATAATATAAAAATGAATAAAATTCAATGTGTGACATCTTTTGATTGAAAAATATATGGGCACTAACTTTTTCAAAGTTATTGTTTAGTGGCCTCCATGTGTTGAAGTTGTTTATGCTTAGAGTGGATTTGTTTAAGTACTGGTACACATATTTTTATTTATGTATAGGAAATAAACTTTCCTTAGGGTTAGCTAAGGCTCATCTAATAAAATCTATACACATGTACAATTGTCCTAGGTTGATCTATTTAACTACATTAAAATAAACATGACCATTAGAAAAATATATGTAAGGGAAAAATCATGCAAATGTGTGTTAAAATAATCAAACTTATGATATCTATGAGCAATAAGTTAGATAACTAAAATAACCGCTTTGAAAAAATAAATATAGAAAAAATCATCCTTGAATATGCTTCTTAGCCTCAAGACCCAAAATACCTTGTGTAACACTAGATTTTATGACATAGTCACTATCGAGTTTAAATTAGTATAATAAGAGAAGTGTTAAAAAAATAATATCAAAAAGATAAAATTCAACATGTGATAACTTTTAATTGAAAAATATATATGATTAAAACTAGAAAGTATCATAGACTAACTTGAGTTTGAACTAATACTATGAGAGAAGAATTTTTAAAATAAAATAAAAAATTCAACGCGTGATAGCTCTATTTGAAAAATATGCATAGTTAGACCTAAAACTACCATACATTTACTTAAGTTTGAACTAGTACTATATGACAAGCCCAACAAATATAATATAAAAATGAATAAAATTCAATACATGATAGCTTTTGAATTAGAAATAGATGTACACTATTTTTTTTTTCAGAGATGTCCTTTATGTGGCTGAGTTGTTTACGATTAGAGTGGGATATGTTAAAATATTGGTATACATATTTTTTATTTTCTTTATAGGAAAAGAAACATCCCTTTGAGTTAGCTTAGGCTAAACTAATAAAATCTATACACGTGTACAATTATCCTAAGCTAATCTATAAAAATACATAATAATAACCACAACCATTAGAAAATTGCATGTAAAGGATGTTGTTATGGGAATCCTAATCAGACTCAGAGGTAAAAAATTTCCCACTTCCTTTGGCACAATTTTCCCCTAGATTTTTCTACGAGGGTTTGGGGGCAACACCCCCATGATGGGGTCAAGAGGCGATGCCCTTGCAAGGTCAAGGGACAATACACTAGGCATGCACCCTGTTATAATACTGGGCGAGGTTGAGGAGTAGCACCCTATGAGGCCAAAAATGACTTTTTTATTATAAAAGGCATTAAGATTATTATTATTTTTTTCTATTGGATGACCTATTCTAGCCCTAATTTTGTAAGTGGCATAAGTATTGTATCAAATGGTTTAGGGTTAGGGATTTTATATGTATGATAACTTAGTGTCTTCTTGTGGTAGTATTGAATTGGAAGGGATTGTAGATTGTAATGATGTCGAAATCACTAGATAATAATAATGGACTTGTTATTCTTTGTGTCTTATGTTTTCTTATGTGTGCTTTATTTCTTTCTGATATTTGTTATATAATTTGTTGTAACTACTATTTATATGTTTCTCTAATCCTAACAAAGGAAAAATCATGCTAGTGTATATTAAACTAATCTAATTAGTGATCTATCTAGGAGTTATAAATAAGACAACTAAAATAATCACTTTTTAAAAAAAATGTAAATTGTCTTACTCATGTGAGTCTATGACTTAGCCACAAGATCCAAGATACCTAGTGTAACACCAAGTTTTGGGTGCTTTGAGAGGTAACTAATTGCTCCATCAAAGACATCCTAATGCTTTGAAGGGATGATGTACTAAGTGAAATGAGGAACTGAGAAACTTCCCAACACCTACACTTGTAGCTCGAACAAATCCTTATACATCCTACCATGAGAGAAACATAAATAAATATATTAAAGTTAATTATAATTCAATACATGATAGCTCTATTTGAGAAGTTGTCTTGGTTAGATGTAAAGATACCATACATTTTCTTAAATTTGAAATAGTACTATATGAGAATCGTAACTAAAATAATATAAAATTGAATATAATTCAATGCATGACTTCTTTTAATTGAAAAATATATGTGCACTAAAGTTTTTAGAGTTATTTATTTAGTGTCCTCCATGTGCTAGAGTTGTTTACAATTAGAGTGGATATGTTAGTATAGGAAAAGAAACTTGTCCTAGGACCTTAGATTAGGCTCATCTAATAAAACCTATACATAAATATATAATTATCCTAGGATGATCCTTTAAACTACATGAAATAAAAACAACCATTAGAAAATTACATGGAGAAATCATGCTAATGCATGTTAAATGTAATGCCTCGCTCAAAGATCCTTTGAACAAGGATAAAACATGCACTGAATAATTTTTTTCTCTTCTTACTAAATTTCCTTAACAACAATGTAAGGTAACCAAGAGAAAGAATGAAATGATTGAACAAAGTGATAAGGATAGGGAACATGACTAAAATCACATGTTCACCTACACTAGGAGAAGTCTTACAAACACTTCCAAAGATCCCCAAGCACAAAACCACAACATAACCAAGAAGACAAGCATAGACCAACAATGGTCATGTATAGGATGAGGGCTCAAGTTACCACCACTCATCTACTAGACACCATGCTGAAAGACAAATATTGACTCCTGAAATTTGGCTAAGTCTAAAATCTCGAAGCCCTAAAATTTGGCTAAGTATGAATTTTTGAAACCCTAAAATTTCCAATAATCTTTATGTTAGCTTATAGAGGTTTGAACCTATCTCAAATGAGTCATCGCATATATTAAAATATATCTTAAGTATAAGTTGACTCAAATGATATATTTTAAACCCCATAAAAAATCTATTTCAAACTAGGAAGCTGTGAAACCCAATAAGGTGTTTGAAACCAACTTTCAAACTTTCCTCAGCCAATCCTAAATGCTCCCTATTTCTTGTGCAAGGAAACACCTATTTCTAGTATGGCATAAGACTTTGCATTACTACATGTGAGAAAGTACATTTCTCTGTGCGAGGAAGTGCATAACTCCATACAAGAATTTAAATCATGTCATGCGAGGAACCACATAGGTGTGTGAAAAGAAGTGCACATGTTGCACGAGGAAGTGCTCACGTTGCACAAGGAAGTGCTCATACTATGCGAGACTTTGTTCCTCCACGTGAGGAAGTAAACTCTCGCACGAAGAAGTACATGCTCTCACAAGGAAGTACATTCTTGTTCAAGAAACTTTCCTTCCCATGCGAGAAAACAATCAACAACATGACCAAAAAGTAAAGGAAAAAACATAGAAACATGAAAAATCCACATCGAGGAGTATTAGATCCACATAAATTGAGGCTTGGACACTTGAACTCATGAAATAAAACACACCTTACAACATGAAGAAGAAACATCTATCCATCTAATCTATAACAAAATATGAAAGAACATGTGGAAAGCAACATCACAATGTACATACATGGTTCATAAACCAAACATCATATGAAGGAAAACATAAACATCTAAGCACCAACACAACTAAAAACTCATGCACATTTCCTCCCAACCATAATAGCATCATGAGACTTCAAAGGCCCTAGCCATCCCTGGTGTGTAGCATCCCAAATTGCCAACTAGATAGTCGAAGTTGTCTTTTAAGGGTGTTACTACTACAAATGTAAATAACATCATAAGAAAAAGAAGATCTAACATGCTAATCCATCAAAGCATAGATACTCCAAGTAGAAGTGAATCACATCATCGAACCATACACTGCAACAACAAAATAAAGGAATGTGTCAAATGAAAAATATCACCATTGAAACATGATATCTATACATTATAATTAAAGCATAAATCATAAGGAACATACTCTGGAAACCTGAAATACTAAGTGAAACATCAAACATTGGTCTCAACTGGAAATAGATTGTCTTTGTACATCGATCCCCAGTAGTGGAATAGGTAGCTATGCCTCCCAATCACATGGAACCCATAGGCCTACTCCTACCATGCTAATGGAGATAGTGATCTAACCACAAACACACATAAAAAAAATGTCCATGGCTATCACTCACTCCAGGCACTAAAGAGGACTCAAACCAAGATCATGAGACAATGCAGTTACAATAGGTCCTGGTTAGACACTCTATGGGTCAACTATGTAGGGACTCTAGTGGACTGTAAGTCACTTGGCATCGAAAATCCCAAGCTAAAATTAGCTGTAGAATGAATCCCTTAGGAAACCATCACATTGGTGCAAAATGAATCCCTCAGTAAACCATCACACCAGGCCTTCAGAAGCACCATACATACATTCACTTGTTTGAATTAAGTTTTATTACCCATTTATTGATTTAGTTATCACTTGTTAGAACTTAGTCACGCTACCTTGTTAGAAAATAACTAGGGTATATAATAGAGGCAACTCCACACATCTACCCTACATACCCATGCTCATCTCACAATGAGTTCCCAAAAACAATGCAAGTTCCCAACCCAACCCTAATGAACAATCCCTTAATTAAACTATATCCAGGAGTTCAAGTCTTGCAAGATCCCATCAAATGCATGTGCATGTGCTCATGTGTGGGCACAATGAACTTCACAATATAATCAAGTAACCAATGCAAGGGTTGGATATGAGAATCAATAAAATACCAAGAATCATAAAACAACTCAACCGATCTATATCAGGGAGAATGGATGCGAAATTCATCCCAATACAAACATAAAGATGCAACAATGGTTAGATCAAAATCCTGTAGATAATCTAAATCCACGACCAACACCATGCCAAGAAAACTTAAGAAAACTGGGTGACACACAAATCAAGGCAAAAACCCAAAAACCCAAAATTGATAAAAACCAATGAAAATAAAAGCCATTCTACCCTCAGGTAAATGAGCCACAAAAATTCAATAAAATTTGGGTTAAACACCATATGTAGAAATGACCAACGTAATGGCACAAAACCCCAAACCCCCATATCGAAAAAATAGGGAAATGCTCATACTGCCCAATCGGGAAGAGCTAGCACTTAGAAATGGAGGGGAACACTAGTTCTCAATCTCCTAATAGATAGCTACCAAAAATGAAAGCAGAAACAGAGTTGAAACAATAAAACAGGAGAGCCCTACCTCACAACCAAAAGTGCAAATACAAGAATCTGAACAAAAAAATAAAACCCCCATAGAAACTGTTAAATGTCACAAAAATCCAAGGTCCCCCTAAGTTGGATCCAATGAGATCAACCTCCCAATGATCCCACATTCGTAGCTCCTATAGAAAAAAAAACAATATTTCCTCTTGAAGAGGATTTGGAATTTGCTCTCAAATTTCTTATTTCAGAAGTGAGAAGTGAGGAATAAAATTCCTTTTTGGATATATATTCACTTTTCAAGTGAATATGTAATTAGGGTAATTAACCATCTCACCTAGTTAGACCCTAAATAAACCCAATGAAAATAGGATATTCCAAATAATTGGAATTCAACTATACCAAAGCTGTTGGGATTTAAATTAAATAAAATAAAGCCCAAAATTCACATAAACTAATAATCACATAATTCTTTAATAGGTTTCGTGACAATGCAAAGCTCTAAATGCAAAGACACACTCACTGGTATAATCACATAATGAAAATGAGTATGAATTTATTAAAACACCAGAGCATTTAATTAATTCATTAAATAGGATACGTCAACCAAACAAAGACAACATTGGCTAAATATGAACAACTCAATCACTAACTCCATGTGCCACTGCCAGGGACATAAATCCTACACAGTAAATAATTCGATCAAGTGTTATTACAAATAATAATATAGCCAAAGTGATAAATGCATTAAATCACCTAATTTAACTATTTATTTAATTGCATTAAAGTAATCCATTTACACCACTCACTTTCGCATGATACATCATAAAGCAAAAATGAAGTAAGTAACCATAGCATCACATCTAAGTATCCAAAATCCAATAAGTCCATCACATAAACATAAACATAGTATATGTATGAATACAAACTAACTAGATATCAACATAAAACATTCTCTCATATCAAAAGGCATCATCATGTAGATATGATCAAAATAAAAATCATAGTAATCTAGCATCTATGTGTTTGAATTCTTTATAATAACTGAGATGGGGTGGGGAGTGAATCAGTTATCCAAGGTCCAAATGTAAAAATAAAAATTTTCAATTCTTGGTGGACCCATATCCATAAAACCTTGTCATGCATGCATACATTAGATCATACAATACTTAAACTTTGTAGGATATTATCTTAGGTCAAAACAACTTTGCAGAAATGTAAACATGAAATATAATAGATTCAATAACACATTTAACACAAACATTTTACATGGGAACCCAATTTGGGAAAAAACACTAGAGAATGCTACTAATTATCACTCTTCTAAAGTGATGCCTTGTGAAAGGCCAACCTTGTTAAAGGTTACAATACACATTGTTAAATGTGACCTGGTTAGAGGATTTCAATCACCTTGGTAGGAGTGAACCTTGTTAGAGGACTTTAGACCATTCCATTAGAATGCCACCCAGTTAAAGGATTTACAAATAATTTTTAGGTCAACCTTAATCCAAAGGATTTACCCTAGACTAATACAAGGATTAGAAAGTAATAGTAAGTTTTGATCTGATACAAAATTACAACTCACTTGCATATTACATAACTCTATTTTGGTCATCCATTATTCTTGGCATTCACATACTTTAGCTTTGATAACTTGTTCATCCTTCAAGCATTCATACTCTTGAGCCTTCTTTCTTTGCATGACAATTATAGTCACTTCTGTTCAGCCACTAAATGAAGCAATACCTTAGACTCCTTGTCTTCCGTAGGTTCTCACATATGACAACCTTTGCTTCTGACCAGCTATCTGTACAAATAGAGAATTATGATCTTTTGTCACTTAACCATAATCGTCCAATTTAGGGTTAGGTAGGATATAATGAATCTACCCACTTTTCCATTTGGTTCCTCTAAAAACTTCTTCTTCAACCTTCCTTGAATTCACCTCAAAATGGTTTATCTTGAATTTTCTGCCACCAACTCATCATAGTTATCTTCCACATGATTCAAGAAAACAAAATAGTTGACTCAGATTCGTGAAATCTTCATTTTAACATATTTATTGGCACTTGGCATCAATATGATGTCACTTAACCTCTATACTATTTTTTCACTCAGCCAACACTAGTTTACTTAGAAAACACTAAAGTTTACTAATGCTCAACATCAACTAAACTTTACTTGGCATATACTAACAATCACTCGGCTTGCACTATTTTTCATCTTTGCTTAGTGTTTTCTATATAGACCTCTTCTTCTAATATGCCATTTAGAAATGTTGACTTCACATCAATTTGATAAACTTTGAAACCTTTGTATGCAGAGTAAGGAAGCAAAGTTCTTACACCTTCCAATCTTGCAACAAGGGCAAATGTTTCTCCATAGCCAATTCCTTCTTCTTGTGCATACCCCTTGCAAACTAATCTTTCCTTATTTCTTGTGACTTCACTATTTTCATCTAACTTGTTTCTATACACCCACTTAATTCCAATCACATTCTTGTCCTCTGGTCTAGGAATTAGAGCCCATGTCTTGTTCTTCTCAATCTACTCAATCTCTTCTTTCATGGCTTTACTATAGTCCTCATTTTCTAGGGCATCTTTCACTATCTAAGGCTCATGCATACTCAACAAAAATGTATCACTTCTCATCTTATTTCTTGTCATTGGTCTAGCATCTTTATTTCCAATAATTTGTTTGGCAGGGTGATGTCTTTTCACATACTTTGACAATCTCGGTTTTGCTCTTCTTTCTTCATTAGGTTTGTGATGTACGTCTCTATCAGGTAATTTAACATCTCTTTTATGTACACTAATCTCAAAATTAGAATGTGTCTCAACTTCTATTTAGAACTCAGCTCCTAATTGTAGCTTGGTTCCTGAATGCAACTCGACATTTATTATATGTCACTTGACAGTCACTCAAACTTGCTTTTTATTTACAACTTGGTTTACAACATCTTCATCAGTAGGCATACCTTCATAAAAGTATACAAATTATTTGTATTCCTTGGGTTCCTTCATAGGTTCAGCTTCATGTACCTCTGTATATTCATCAAACTTCACATTTGCACTTTCCACAACTTTGTTAGCATTAGTATTTAAATACGGAATAATCAAGGAATATACCTTCTTCACTTTTAGCATCTAATTTACCATTCCTAATATTATTAAGAATGTAGCACTTGCTTCCAAATACCTTAAAACATTTTACATTAGGTGAGTATCTATACCATAATTCAAAAGGTGTTGAATGAGTACCTTTCTTGACTTGCATAAGGTTCAAGGTATAGATAGTTGTACTTACAACCTCTATCTAGTATTTCAAAGAAACATTCTTCTCCATCATGAGTGTCCTAGCACAATCCATTACAAATCTGCTCCTCCTTTTAGCAATTCCATTTTGTGGAGGGGACCTAGGTACAAATTTCTATCTTTTCCTTCCTCTGTCATTATAGAACATCTCAAACTCATTTGATATAAATTCTCCACCTCTGTCAGATCTCAAAAATTTCAAGCTTTTTCACATCTCCTTTTCAACTCTAGCTAAGTACCACTTAAACATTTGGAAAGCATCATATTTACATTTCAGAAACATAATTGTCATCATCCTAGGATAATCATCAACAAATAAAATAATATATTTGTTGCCTTTGTAGCTTTGCACATCAATTGGTCCACACAAGTCAGTATGAACAATCTCAAATATTTCTTTAGAGGTGCGAGTCTTACTTTTAAAACTAGATTTTGTCATCTTGCCTAACTGACATTATTTGTATATCATATTGTTAGGTTTCTTTAGTTTAGGAAAACCTCTGACTCATTTCATGTTACTAATATTGACTAAGTTATCAAAGTTAACATGGCACAACCTCTTGTTCCATAACCAAAACATCATCAAATTCTACAAGAAGACAAGTAGAATAATTCATATCAAGATAAAATAGATTACCTCTAGTTTGATCACCTTTCCTAATTAGTTTCCCATTAGTGTCATGGATCTTAGCTATCTTGTTCTCAAACTCAACTTTGCAACCTAAACTATTTAGTTGTGATACACTCAACAAATTATAGTTATGTCCTTCAACATAATAAGTATTGTCACACATGATCTTCTCTACGAGTTTGATAGATCCTTTGATTTTATCAAATAGGGTGCATCATTACCAAATCTATCACTATTTCCATCATAATAATTTAGGGTAATGAACTTTTTTTTATCTCCAATCATGTGATGTGAACACCCACTAATGATCCATCTGTCACTCTTGTTCACACGTAGTGCCTGCCCCTAGTTTACATTTTCAAGCTACATTTATGATATGATTGCCAAACTCTTTTAGGCCAATTTATGTTTGATGATTAAGTATTATTATTTTAGAGATTATCAGATGATGTTTACACTCAGTTTATTATATGATGAGATTACTTGGTACTCTATATTTCATGCATGTATGATGATTATTCAATGGTTTCAGTTATCGATGATGATTAGTTAGATGGTTTATTATTCCATGTGCTTCTTATAGATACTTACCCCATACTGCATGTGTATGGTGTGCGTGCTGTTTTATTTATGTATGGTGTTTCTGATATGGTTAAGGAAGGGAGTCGTAGTCACCTACTAGTCGGGATCTACACGATGCACCACTTCCTGCCATTGCCTGTTTAGCTTAGAATATTGTGTTTGTACATGCGTGGATTTTATGCAGGTTGCAGGTACCGGGTATCGACTTCCCTGAATTGTCAGGATGAGCATACCCTATCGCACTGTCTCAATGGTAAGAGAGGGGAGATAAACTCTTAAGTCCAAATCCTAAACCCTTTAGCCAATTGTCCTAATTGATAATTAGGACAAGTATCTGAGTTAAGTAACCTCCGAATGCATCAAATGATGTAATTTTGTGATTATAACCCTTTTTGTTTGATTTGGTATGTATTTTTCTATGTTGGGTTTTCGTATATTGCTTTATGAGTCCTTGGTGTTTTTTTTTCTATAAATTAAGTCTAAATAAAAAGACTAATTAATGATTTAATTTAATAAGGAATTATTATGATATCTTTATATTTAATTAATTTATTTATTTATTAAATAAAAGAATTAAAGTTGGAAATTAAAGTTCAAGATATATTTAGAACAGGATAATATTTATTTAATTTAATAATAATATATTTGGAGTTCATTTTTAAATAAATGCTAAATATTATTGTTATTTAAATTAATTAAATATGTTATCAATTAAGTTCTAAAATAAATTAAAAAGTTGAAAGATATTAATTTATTAAGAATTCTAGATCGCATGATCTAAACATGAGTTAAATATAAGAATTAAATTAAAAGATTAAATTATAAAAATTAATAATGTTATTTTAATTTCTTAAAAGTGCACATAAGATTTAAAATAATAAATTAATTAAGAATTGAAGTCAAGTGAAATTTTAAATAAAGTTATTTAATAATTCAACTTAATGTGCATGAAAGTTGAATGCAAAAGAATAAGAAAAGATAATAAAAGTTAAATTGGAGTTAACTGAGTTGTGCAAAGAGTCTTCTCGGGTAAACGCACAATTAGTGCCCCGAATTGAGGAGAAATTGCTTATCACAACTTTGGGGGTTCATTTTTGGGATAGAGGAATTTGGACAGGAATTTTTGGAAGACAATTTTTGGAAGCAAATTTCAAAAGGCTGATACGAAGAAAGTCTTGGAGGGGAAGGTTATTGAGAGGAGCGAATTCGCATACAGTTCCTGGAGATTGCATAATAGCATCAGGATCAGGTAGGGTCTTGTGTTTTTTGATTATCCATTAAATATGCAATTATCCCTTCCTGCCTTCTTCGTGTCTGGGGTTTGTAGATCTGAATTCTCTATGATGAAAGTTTTAAGCTTTCAATATTGTGAATTTATTAATTGTTCGTCAATAATTTCTGTATCCATGGAGACTGGATGAATTAATTAGAACCATTGTTTTCTTGATTTAGAAATTAAGATTTAATTTAATAAGGGTTTTGTTTTTATGTAATTGAAAGTTCTAGATATAAATATATATATATATATATATATATATATATATATATATATATATATATATATATATATATATATATATAAATATATATATATATATATATATATCCTTTAAAAAAAATAAAAAAAAATTGTTTCATTGAAGATTAAACAAAAACTATTTTTTTTAAAAATAAAATTGGATTTATTTTATTATATTTGAAATTCTAAATATATATATATATATATATATATATATTATTATAATTATATTATAGTGGGGGGAGAGGGAATCATCCCGTACCCGCCCCCCACTGTCGGAGGCCGACAGTACCTGCGTCGTAGGTACTACGACGGCAGGTACAGAGTACCTGCCACCGCAGGCCCTGCCACCGCAGGCCTGCGGCCAAAGCCGACGGGCTATAAACGTGTATGTTAAGCAAATAAAAAACTTGGTTTTCATTTTTTATTTATTTATTTATTTATTTAATTTTTTTAAAAAATTACTAAAACAAATTTTATTTACTTAAAATTTTTTAAATAATAAAATTATAATATATTCAATTTTATAATAGATTAAACTTTTTTAACATTTAATAAATAAATATTAAATGCATAGATATAGTTGTAAATTTTAATTTATTAATAATTTTGCTTAAATATTAATAAATTAACAATTATTAGTTAGATTAAAATAAGTAATTATATCAAATGAATATTGATTAATTTAATTAAAATTAGTTTAATTAAGTTAATTAATAATGAATTTTATTTGACTAAATTATAAATTTGGATATTGATTTAATGAAAGTTATTATAGAAATGAGTTATTCGTAAAAGGGTAGTTGTGAAAACTTTGTTACTTGAATTCGACATTAAACTAAAACATAAACCTTACCTTAACTTAAATAATATACTTTCAGATCCAATCTCTGAGACTTTGATGTTGTCTTTGTACTTTGAATTTTTTGGGGTTGGTTTAGCGTTGACCAGTTCAGGTTGTTACCAGAGGCTCGGGGTTGCGAATGTGATGTCATGATGATTTGGTCTCGATCTTTCTTAACCTGACCATGGTAATGTGATGAAGTGCTCTATGACATGTTTGTGTTACTGTTTGTTGTTGTTTTCTAGTTTCCTTGTGTGAAGCTGAGGTGTATGTATTTGAGAATACCTAACTTAACCATTTTTGAGTCTCGATCAGTTATATTTGATAAGCATTTTTGAGTCTCGATCAGTTATATTTGATAACCATTTCTGAGTCTCGATCAGTTATACTTGTATTACTTTCTGGATTGCTCATTAGAGAACCATTGGATTTTGTGACTTATCATTGATGCCTTCAGTTGCTGATAGAGAACTGTCGTGATTACATGATTACTATTTGATGTTATCTGTTGCTCATGAAGAACTGATATAATTTGTGGATTATCTGTTGATGATGTTTTTCAGTTGCTCGTATAGGACTGAGATGTTTTTATTATGATTATTTGTTTTACGAGTTCATGAGCTAGGGTAGGTTATCTATGTGTAGAGTTGGGAAGTGGCTTGCAATGGGGGTCGGAGCCCTAAGAGGCTGCCTTGAGAAACCCATTGTAAGTCATTTTTAATAAGTGAAAACATTTTACACTAAATGAGAGAAAATGAACCTAACAAGATAATTGTATGTTCTCTCCCATGCCATGAGTGCTAGTATAGACTAGGATGGGGAGAGAGAACGCTTAGTTACGACCTTGCATTCCATAGTATGCCTCGTCAGTACGAGAGGATACTAGTGGCCGCAGGATCAGTAGGGACCCAGGATTCCTAAGGTATTGCTCGGGTAACTTCTACATGACTTTTGCGATGACACTTTCTCGCTTGCATATTAGGTTTCCTACGTGTCTTGTGGTACCTCTGGGATTTAGATGTCGATCTTTTTAGGAACCCTTGAGTTAGCATACTTATAGGATTTCCTGGACTTAGAGAGTATTTATGATTATAGGTTTTGTTATCCTATTTGGGACTTGAGACTATCTCCTCAGCGCGGTGGGAGTGGACCATTTAGGTTCCACGCAGTTGGGTGGTAGTGCTTTTACTCTTACCATTGAGATCCGTTCCGTGGTCACCGTGGTTGGAGATTTCATGATTGGCATTTACCTACACTATGTTCTTGGATTAGTATGATGGATGGTTAGATTTTATGATAGATGTTTTATCATTATGGATGTATGGATGTATCATGTATGGTGAATAGTTTCATATATTTTTACTGTACTTTGTATCATGGATTTGAGGATGTTGTACCTTGATCTTTACATATGTATATTCTTTTAAGCCTTTCATACCCTGTGACGTGTACAGTGGATGAATGAGCATTCCGAATTAATTTGCCAAGGAGCATTCAGAACAAATGTATATTATGGACATTGGAGTTTCTGATTATTCTTTTATATGTATGTGATAGTTGTTAGACTTAGAATTAATTAAATTTAAATGTGACTCAACGTCTTGGGATCTTTAAGAAATGTAACTTGCAATGTATGTTTGTCGATGATTACATGTTATTGCTTCCGCTACTATTTGTTTGATGTGTATGTCATACTTTCTTACTTTAAAAAAAAAAAATGTTTAGCAAACTTAGTGAAACTTTAGGTTAATTCTTTTGGATCCCTTGGCGGGGCGTTACATCTGGTATCAGAGCCCAAGTTTCTACATTGGGAGCTCTGGGTATATTGGAAACGCCACTAGTGTTAACTAGTTGAATAAAAATGCAAACCTTAAACTAAAACTTGAAGCTAGTTGAACTAAAACAGTATATAAACTATTAGTTGCCTATTTTATTCATACTTCAACACTCAAAACTTCAAAACTGAAATTATACTTAAACTGAAATTATAGGTAAACTGAAAACTGAAAATATCTTGTTTGCAAAACATGTGTCTTTTATCTATGTATTTCAGTAGTATGTTTCATGGCTATTTTTAGCATCTTGTGTCTTGGATATTATTGTAGGATGGTATCTGGGACAAGATCTTCCGTTAGGGGCCGTAGCCTGGGCCGTGGCAGAGGCCGTGGACGAGGCAGAGATGTTAGTGTTCATGAGTCTATCCATGAGAGCCCCATTCAGGAAGAGAATAGGGAAGAGCATGTCAGTGAGCATCAGGAAGAGAACCACGAAGAGGGAAATGCCGACTCTGAGGAGGTTGATCTGAGGCAAATGATGCGAACCCTTATTGATCGCTTACCTCTTGTTCTTGAGCAGGATAGAGCACACCAGGTTGGACATGAGCATAGACGCAGATCTAGGAGTCCTCAGAGGGATCGACATAGATTCATAGTATCTTCTCAGATGAAGGATCTTCAGAGGTCCAAGATCAAGCCCTTTAATGGGAAAGGTTTTGGGTATGTAGCTGAGCAGTGGCTTATTGCCCTTGACAGGATTTTTGCTATGCAGGACTTTGACAGTAATGTCAAAGTGAGGTTTGCCATTACCAATCTAGAGTTATTTGGAGCCACCTGGTGGACTATTGAAGAGAAGAAGTTGGGCATTGACATGGGTAGTGTCACTTGGGAGATTTTCTTGGAGAGTTTTCATGAGCGATTCCTACCAGAGGAATGGAAGCAGCATAGAGCGGATGAGTTCCATAACCTGAGACAATTCACTATGACCGTTGTAGAGTATGAGCGCAAGTTCTATGAGCTCATGCCTTTTTCGGGTTTCAGTGACAACCCAGCATAGTTGGCACAGCATTTCATCCGAGGCTTGAACAACCGTTTTATTGGGGGTGTTAAGGTATTTGAGCCTAAGACCCTCAAGGATGCGGTACATAGAGCTATCCTGGTAGAGCAGAGTGTCAACTTTGGGCAAGGGGGATTTGTGGGAGTGCCTACTATAGCAGGATCTAAGGGCAACCACAATTCCGGTGGAATCAGGAAGCCTCCTTTCCCTAGGAGGAATCAGTATTCTCAGCAGCATTCCCAGCAGCAGCCTCAGCAGCATAAGGGATTTTACCCTCAGGCACAGAGTGGTGGCGGTGGATCCAACTCTAGGATCAATCGCAATGCTCAACGTAATAGACAGAATCAGCAATCTCGACTTGCACAGAGCAACCAATCTTTTGCTAGCAGGGGTAGCCACCAGCGGTCGAATGCACCACCTATAGGGAGAGGATCTGGCAGAGGCACGGGATGTTATTCGTGTGGACAGATTGGTCATATTGCAGCATACTGCCCATAGCGAGCATCTCAGTATTCAGGACCCAGGCCAGCAGCATCTGAGCCTACAGTCGGAAATACAGGTGGATCTCATAGAGTATTTGCAGCGGTGGATCACCGTCAGGCAGACCATCAGGGGACAGTAGTTGAGACTACAGGAGCTATCCGAGGTACACCTCTCTCTGTATTATTTGATTCAGGTGCTACAGATTCTTTCATTTCTCCATCTCTAGTTGATAAGTGTAAGCTGGAGTCGGTTAAGCAAGATCATGGTTGGCAAGTGGAACTAGCCTCAGGCGCTAAAGTTTCCACAGATTCTGTAGTTCATAAGTGTGGACTTAGCATAGGAGGGTTTGAGACTTCAGTCAATTTTTGAGTTATTCCTCTTGGCTCCTACGATGTGGTCTTAGGTATGGATTGGCTTGGCTCTCATAGGGCTAGTATTGACTGCAGAAAGAAGACCATTATGTGTCAGGATGACCAAGGGAAGGATGTTGAGATTGTGGGGATACCGAGGCCTATATCCCTACGGATGATCTCTGCTATGCAACTAAAGCGAAGCTTTCGTAAGGGATGTCAGGTATTTGCCGTTACGGTAAATGAGCTAGATGAGGAAGAATCTACGAGGAAGACCCTAGATCACCCTATTTTACAGGAGTATGCTAATGTCTTTCCGAGTGAGATTCCAGGCATGCCTTCGAAGAGAGACATTGATTTTAGCATCGAGCTCACTCCAGGAGCGGAACCTATCTCTAGAGCTCCTTACCGTATGACCACTCAAGAGCTAAGTGAGTTGCGTTTGCAGTTAGAGGAACTTTTGGCCAAGGGTAGTATTCGACCTAGTGTATCACCATGGGGAGCTCCAGTGCTCTTCGTGAAGAAGAAGGATGGTTCTTTGCACCTTTGCATTGATTACAGACAGCTGAATAAGGTGACAATAAAGAACAGGTATCCTTTACCAAGGATTGACGATTTATTTGATCAGATCAAGGGGGCTACAGTGTTCTCTAAGATTGATCTTAAGTCAGGATACCATCAACTTCGCATCAAGGAGGCTGATATTCATAAGACCGCCTTTCGAACGCGCTACGGGCATTATGAGTTCACAGTGGTACCCTTTGGGCTGACAAACGCTCCATCAATTTTCATGTGCTTAATGAATGGGGTGTTCCGTTCCTATCTTGATAGATTTGTTCTTGTGTTCCTCGATGATATTTTGATATATTCTAAGTCCCAAAAGGAACATGAGGAACATTTGAGTTTAGTTTTGCAGTGCTTGAGAGATAATCAACTTTATGCCAATGCAGCAAAGTGTGATTTCTTTCAATCAGAGATACAGTATTTGGGACACGTTATTTTAGGCGAAGGTATCTCTGTAGACCCTGCGAAGATCCAGGCAATAGTAGATTCGCCTGCACCCACTACTGTGTTGGAGATTCGTAGTTTCATGGGTCTAGCTGGGTATTATCGCAGATTTGTTCAAAACTTCTCCAGAATAGCACACCCTATTACCTCCCTTCAGAGGAAAGGAAAGAAGTTTCTTTGGACAGAAAAATGTGTAGAAGCATTTCAGAAACTCAAAGAGCTTCTGACCAGTGCACCGATCTTAGCAGTACCTGATCCAGAAGGTGATTTCATGGTGTGTACAGATGCTTCCCTTGAGGGTATTGGAGCAGTTCTAATGCAGAATGGTCGAGTGATTGCATATGAGTCACGCAAACTCAAGGATCATGAGTTGAATTATCCTACACATGACCTTGAGTTAGCAGCAGTAGTTCATGCCTTAGTGAGATGGAGACATTTCTTGTTGGGACACAGATTTGAACTACATAGCGATCATCGTAGTCTTCAGTACATATTCACGCAGCCTAATCTGAATGCTAGGCAAAGGCGTTGGATGGAGTTTTTGTGCGAGTATGACTTTGAGGTGAAGTATATCCAGGGGAAGGAGAATGTTGTAGCTGATGCTTTGAGTCGCAGGAAACATGTGATATCATCTATGACTCTTAGTGTCGATTTGAGGTGTCAGATACTTCAGGCACTCCCCACTGATTCATGGTATCTGGAGGTGTGCAGTGAGATCAATTCAGGGAGAACCTTGGAGGGTAAGTTTTCAGGCTATGTCCTAGAGTCAGATGGCCTTTTGAGACTTTCAGGAAGGATCTATGTGCCACTACTGGATGAGCTACGCATATTGATCCTATCAGAGGCCCATCGTGCACCTTACTCGGCACATCCAGGTGTCAAGAAGATGCATGCAGATTTGCGACGTTTATTCTATTGGTCCGAGATGAAGCGCGACATTGCTGATTTTGTGGCTAGATGTCTTGAGTGTCAGAGAGTCAAGGCAGAACACCAGCATCCGGCAGGACTCTTGCAACCGAATCTCGTTCCTTCATGGAAGTGGGACATCATCTCTATGGATTTCATAGTAGGATTACCTATGACTCTTCGTCGTCATGATGCTATCATGGTCACCGTTGACCAGTTGACCAAGGTGGCACATTTTGCACCAATCAGGT
The DNA here is from genome assembly GCA_028749045.1 of Cupressus sempervirens. Lineage (NCBI taxonomy): Eukaryota > Viridiplantae > Streptophyta > Pinopsida > Cupressales > Cupressaceae > Cupressus > Cupressus sempervirens. The sequence continues at coordinate 104,298,064 of CM053792.1, read as the reverse complement.
CTTCCTACACTGCAGCTTCAGTAGCAAATGTCTTCATGCGTGACATTGTGAGACTACATGGTATTCCCCGAAAGATCATTTCTGATAGGGATCATGTTTTCACTTCCGCATTTTGGACATCGCTACAGCATGATCTTGGAGCGCAGTTGAACTTCAGTTCAGCATATCACCCAGAGACAGATGGGCAGACAGAGAGAGTGAATCAGGTTCTCGAAGATATGTTGAGGATGTACGTGATGGATAGGCAGACTCATTGGGAGGACTATCTCTACCTAGTGGAGTTTGCTTACAACAACGGGTATCACAGTTCTATTGGCATGGCACCTTTCCAAGCCTTATATGGATGCCCTTTTCGTACACCTTTGAGTTGGGATAGCCTTGAGGATCGCATCTTGTTGGGCCCAGAGATGCTTCGTGACATGGAGCAACAGGTGGTGTATCCGAGAGCACTTGACAACGGCACAGGATAGGCAGAAGAAGTATGCTGATGCTCATAGGTCAGATAAGCAGTTTGCTGTGGGAGAGAAGGTTTTCTTGAGAGTGCGTCCGCGGAAGAGTCCGATCCGTTATGGAAAGGGCTCGAAGCTAGCACCTCGCTTTGTGGGACCATTCGATATTCTTGAGAGGATTGGTCCAGTTGCCTATCGTCTTGCTTTACCGCCCAGCCTTGCTCGCATTCACGATGTTTTCCATGTTTCAGTACTTAGACAGTATATTCCTGATGTTGTACATATTCTTGATTGGAATGCATTGCAGGTAGAGGACGGGCAGCTGGCTTTGGAGCCAATACGTATTCTGGAGCATTGGGAGTTGACCCTCAGGGGTCGAACCATAGAGCAGGTAAGGGTCCAATGGGACCCTACTGATGACTCTTCAGCTACATGGGAGGATGCATCTAGATTACGGGATTTATATCCCTATTTGTTTATAGGCTTCTAGGAGTAAGCCTAAGTCTAGGGGGGGTGGATGTAGTGCCTGCCCCTAGTTTACATTTTCAAGCTACATTTATGATATGATTGCCAAACTCTTTTAGGCCAATTTATGTTTGATGATTAAGTATTATTATTTTAGAGATTATCAGATGATGTTTACACTCAGTTTATTATATGATGAGATTACTTGGTACTCTATATTTCATGCATGTATGATGATTATTCAATGGTTTCAGTTATCGATGATGATTAGTTAGATGGTTTATTATTCCATGTGCTTCTTATAGATACTTACCCCATACTGCATGTGTATGGTGTGCGTGCTGTTTTATTTATGTATGGTGTTTCTGATATGGTTAAGGAAGGGAGTCGTAGTCACCTGCTAGTCGGGATCTACACGATGCACCACTTCCTGCCATTGCCTGTTTAGCTTAGAATATTGTGTTTGTACATGCATGGATTTTATGCAGGTTGCAGGTACCGGGTATCGACTTCCCTGAATTGTCAGGATGAGCGTACCCTATCGCACTGTCTCAATGGTAAGAGAGGGGAGATAAACTCTTAAGTCCAAATCCTAAACCCTTTAGCCGATTGTCCTAATTGATAATTAGGACAAGTATCTGAGTTAAGTAACCTCCGAATGCATCAAATGATGTAATTTTGTGATTATAACCCTTTTTGTTTGATTTGGTATGTATTTTTCTATGTTGGGTTTTCGTATGTTGCTTTATGAGTCCTTGGTGTTTTTTTTTCTATAAATTAAGTCTAAATAAAAAGACTAATTAATGATTTAATTTAATAAGGAATTATTATGATATCTTTATATTTAATTAATTAATTTATTTATTAAATAAAAGAATTAAAGTTGGAAATTAAAGTTCAAGATATATTTAGAACAGGATAATATTTATTTAATTTAATAATAATATATTTGGAGTTCATTTTTAAATAAATGCTAAATATTATTGTTATTTAAATTAATTAAATATGTTATCAATTAAGTTCTAAAATAAATTAAAAAGTTGAAAGATATTAATTTATTAAGAATTCTAGATCGCATGATCTAAACATGAGTTAAATATAAGAATTAAATTAAAAGATTAAATTATAAAAATTAATAATGTTATTTTAATTTCTTAAAAGTGCACATAAGATTTAAAGTAATAAATTAATTAAGAATTGAAGTCAAGTGAAATTTTAAATAAAGTTATTTAATAATTCAACTTAATGTGCATGAAAGTTGAATGCAAAAGAATAAGAAAAGATAATAAAAGTTAAATTGGAGTTAACTGAGTTGTGCAAAGAGTCTTCTCGAGTAAACACACAATTAGTGCCCTGAATTGAGGAGAAATTGCTTATCACAACTTTGGGGGTTCATTTTTGGGATAGAGGAATTTGGACGGGAATTTTTGGAAGACAATTTTTGGAAGCAAATTTCAGAAGGCTGATACGAAGAAAGTCTTGGAGGGGAAGGTTATTGAGAGGAGCGAATTGGCATACAGTTCCTGGAGATTGCATAATAGCATCAGGATCAGGTAGGGTCTTGTGTTTTTTGATTATCCATCAAATATGCAATTATCCCTTCCTGCCTTCTTCGTGTCTGGGGTTTGTAGATCTGAATTCTCTATGATGAAAGTTTTAAGCTTTCAATATTGTGAATTTATTAATTGTTCGTCAATAATTTTTGTATCCATGGAGACTGGATGAATTAATTAGAACCATTGTTTTCTTGATTTAGAAATTAAGATTTAATTTAATAAGGGTTTTGTTTTTATGTAATTGAAAGTTCTAGATATAAAAATAAATAAATATATATATATATATATATCCTTTAAAAAAAATAAAAAAAAATTGTTTCATTGAAAATTAAACAAAAACTATTTTTTTTAAAAATAAAATTGGATTTATTTTATTATATTTGAAATTCTAAAAAAAATATATATATATAAAAATTATTATAATTATATTATAGTGGGGGGGGAGGGAATCATCCCGTACCCGCCCCCCACTATTGGAGGCCGACAGTACCTGCGTCGCAGGTACTGCGACGGCAGGTACAGAGTATCTGCCGCCGCAGGCCCTACGACCACAGGCCTACGGCCAAAGCCGACGGGCTATAAACGTGTATGTTAAGCAAATAAAAAACTTGGTTTTCGTTTTTTATTTATTTATTTATTTATTTTTATTTTTTTAAAAAATTACTAAAACAAATTTTATTTATTTAAAATTTTTTAAATAATAAAATTATAATATATTCAATTTTATAATAGATTAAACTTTTTTAACATTTAATAAATAAATATTAAATGCATAGATATAGTTGTAAATTTTAATTTATTAATAATTTTGCTTAAATATTAATAAATTAACAATTATTAGTTAGATTAAAATAAGTAATTAGATCAAATGAATATTGATTAATTTAATTAAAATTAGTTTAATTAAGTTAATTAATAATGAATTTTATTTGACTAAATTATAAATTTGGATATTGATTTAATGAAAGTTATTATAGAAATGAGTTATTCGTAAAAGGGTAGTTGTGAAAACTTTGTTACTTGAATTCGACATTAAACTAAAACATAAACCTTACCTTAACTTAAATAATATACTTTCAGATCCAATCTCTGAGACTTTGATGTTGTCTTTGTACTTTGAATTTTTTGGGGTTGGTTTAGCGTTGACCAGTTCAGGTTGTTACCAGAGGCTCGAGGTTGCGAATGTGATGTCATGATGATTTGGTCTCGATCTTTCTTAACCTGACCATGGTAATGTGATGAAGTGCTCTATGACATGTTTGTGTTACTGTTTGTTGTTGTTTTCTAGTTTCCTTGTGTGAAGCTGAGGTGTATGTATTTGAGAATACCTAACTTAACCATTTTTGAGTCTCGATCAGTTATATTTGATAACCATTTTTGAGTCTCGATCAGTTATATTTGATAACCATTTCTGAGTCTCGATCAGTTATACTTGTATTACTTTCTGGATTTCTCATTAGAGAACCATTGGATTTTGTGACTTATCATTGATGCCTTCAGTTGCTGATAAAGAACTGTCGTGATTACATGATTACTATTTGATGTTATCTGTTGCTCATGAAGAACTGATATAATTTGTGGATTATCTGTTGATGATGTTTTTCAGTTGCTCGTATAGGACTGAGATGTTTTTATTATGATTCTTTGTTTTACGAGTTCATGAGCTAGGGTAGGTTATCTATGTGTAGAGTCGGGAAGTGGCTTGCAATGGGGGTCGGAGCCCTAAGAGGCTGCCTTGAGAAACCCATTGTAAGTCGTTTTTAATAAGTGAAAACATTTTACACTAAATGAGAGAAAATGAACAGAAAATGAACCTAACAAGATAATTGTATGTTCTCTCCCATGCCATGAGTGCTAGTATAGACTAGGATGGGGTAGAGAGAACGCTTGGTTACGACCTTGCATTCCATAGTATGCCTCGTCAGTACGAGAGGATACTAGTGGTCGCAGGATCAGTAGGGACTCGGGATTCCTAAGGGATTGCTCGGGTAACTTCTACATGACTTTTGCGATGACACTTTCTCGCTTGCATATTAGGTTTCCTACGTGTCTTGTGGTACCTCTGGGATTTAGATGTCGATCTTTTTAGGAACCCTTGAGTTAGCATACTTATAGGATTTCCTGGACTTAGAGAGTATTTATGATTATAGGTTTTGTTATCCTATTTGGGACTTGAGACTATCTCCTCAGCGCGGTGGGAGTGGACCATTTAGGTTCCACGCGGTCGGGTGGTAGTGCTTTTACTCTTACCATTGAGATCCGTTCCGTGGTCACCGTGGTTGGAGATTTCGTGATTGGCATTTACCTACACTATGTTCTTGGATTAGTATGATGGATGGTTAGATTTTATGATAGATGTTTTATCATTATGGATGTATGGATGTATCATGTATGGTGAATAGTTTCATATATTTTTACTGTACTTTGTATCATGGATTTGAGGATGTTGTACCTTGATCTTTACATATGTATATTCTTTTAAGCCTTTCATACCCTGTGACGTGTACAGTGGATGAATGAGCATTCCGAATTAATTTGCCAAGGAGCATTCGGAACAAATGTATATTATGGACATTGGATTTTCTGATTATTCTTTTATATGTATGTGATAGTTGTTAGACTTAGAATTAATTAAATTTAAACGTTACTCAACGTCTTGGGATCTTTAAGAAATGTAACTTGCAATGTATGTTTGTTGATGATTACATGTTATTGCTTCCGCTACTATTTGTTTGATGTGTATGTCATACTTTCTTACTTTAAAAAAAAAAATTGTTTAGCAAACTTAGTGAAACTTTAGGTTAATTCTTTTGGATCCCTTGGCGGGGCGTTACATCACATAAGACACTAGTGTTGTTGCCTCATCCTCATCAGAATCATCCTTCATTGCAACATACACCACTTCATCATCATGGTCATTGGATCCATTTTTAGTTTCCTCATTTTTAATGTAGCAAGACTTCTTGCCTTTGTCTTTGTAATCTTTGTTGTCATCATCTCTTTTACTTCTGTATTTGTGTCCACTTCTATTGTTTTTCTTCTCTGGACATCTAGCAGCAATATGACCAACCTCATTGCAATTAAAACACATGATAGGTAGCTTACCTTTGAATTTTCCTTTACCTCTATGAAATCTCCTTGCTACCAGTGCTTCAAGTTGTTCTACATCCTCCTCATTTGTACCACTATTGCTAGAAACATATTTGACCTTTTTCTTCTTCTCTTTAGGTTCTTTTGATGATAGTTTAGCTTTGAAAGTAGATTCAACATTCTCAGATTTGAAATTATCAAAATTAGAGAGTTCGAAGGTAGTGAGCCTACCTACCAAACCTTCAAGAGTCAGATTAGAACCTAGTATTCATCTTAATTCTTGTATCGTAGAAACTCTAATAGCATAGCTATGCAATAATGTTATCAATACTTTTCTTAATACAGTCTCATCATCAATATTACCATGAGTTCCTCTTATAGCATTAACATCATCTTTTATTCTAGAGAAATATTGAGCAATTTTCTCAACTTCTTGCATCCTCGTGTCATCAAACATACCTCTAAGACTTTCAAATTTGGCTCTCAAAATATTTGTGTCTCCTCCATAAATAGTGTGAAGAGCATCCCACATCTTCTTTGCACTATCACAACCCTTGATGTCATAAAACTTTGAATAACTTAAGGTAGATGCTATCTCCAACATTTCTTGATTATTTTCTTTCTTTTTTAGAGCCTCAACAATTAGAGCTCCAATAGAGTCAACATGCTCAGTGGTGATGGTAAATTGTGCACATTCTCCAAGATCTCCTAGATACAACTTCATCAAACTTTTTCATGTAGGGAAGCTCTCCTTATTAAGATTGGATACCTCTCTTTTGGACATCTTGATCTTTCTCTTCTAGTACCTTCAAACTAGTCTTCTTAAGCACTATGATGCTCTGATAACAATTGTTGGAATTCTTTAGAATAACTGGGGGAGGGGGGTGTGAATCAATTATGCAAGGTCCAAATGTACAAATAAAAAATTTCAATGCTTAGTAGACCCATATACATAAAACCTTGTCTTGCATGCATCCATTAGATCATACAATACTTAAATTTTGTAGGTTACTGTACTAGGTCAAAACAACTTTGCAAAAATGTAAACATGAAACATAACAAATTCAATAACAAATTTGACACAAGGATTTTACATGGAAACCCAATTTGGGAAAAACCACTAGTAACATTGTACTAATTCTCACTCTTCTGAAGTGATGCCCTATGAAAGGCCAACCCTGTTAAAGGTTACAATATACGCTATTAAATGTGACTTGGTTAGAGGATTTCAATCACCCTTTTAGGAGTGAGCCGTGTTATAGGACTTTAGACCATTCCATTAGAATGCCACCTGGTGAAAGGATTTACAAATGAATGTTAGGTCAACATTAATCCAAAGGATTTACCCTAGATTGATACAATGATTAGAAAGTAACAGTAAGGATTCATTTGATAAAAAAAATACAACTCACTTGCATATTACAAATCTATGTTATAGTTCTCCATTCTACTTGTCATTCACACACTTCAACTCTAATAGCTTGTTCAAACTTCAAGCATTCATACTCTTAAGCCTTCTTTCTTTGCATGCCAATTGCAGTCACTTTTGTTCAGCCCCTGAATGAAGCAATACCCTAGACTCCTTGTCTTCCTTAGGTTCTTCCATATAAAAACCTTTACTTCTGACTAGCTATCTCTATAAATAGAGAATTAAGATCTTTTTCTGCTTAACCACAATCGTTCGTTTAGGGTTAGGTAGGATATAAAGAATCTACCTACTTTTCCATTTGGTTCCTCTAGAAATTGCTTTTTCAATCTTCCTTGAATTCACCTCAAAATGATTTACCTTGAATTCTATGCCACGAGCTCATCATAGTTATCTTCTACATGCTTCACACAATTCAAGAAACAAAATAGTTAGCCCAAATTTGTCAAATATTTGATTTAACATATTTATTAGCACTCAACATCAATATGTTGTCACTTGTCTTCTATACTATTTTGTCACTTGGCCAACAAGTTTACTCGACATATATTGACAATCACATTATTTTTCATCTTTGCTCGACACCTCTTGTTTTTCACTTGGCTTCCACTAATTTTTGCTTATCTTGCACTGACTGCTTAGCAAGGCTTGACATACACATTTCATACTAGATCTTCTTATAGTCTTAACTTGAGTAATCTTTCATTTCAGACTTTAATTAGATAAACAATACACTATAGTATCAATGTTTTACTTGGCCTTAGGGCTTCTTTTACACATGAAATAACTCAACCTTTCTCTAGGTGCTATTGTTATCTCCTCTTTTCAAATCCTCTTCATCAATCAACTAAATGATAGCTTTTAGACCAAAAAGAAATTCTCTCACCAGCAAGTAGTAGGTTTGACATCATTGACAAGATAATGATTGTTCCATTATAGGTTCTTCACTTCAAAACAATCTTATATCAACACTATGATACTGGTAAACAAAATATAACATCTGAGCATAAAGGTCATCTCAAATGTAAAATAACATGAGATCAAGGCATCTTGCAAACCAAAATGGATCAAGGTATAGAATGCAAACATGAGAGGCACTACATTAAACTAATCTAATTAATGATATTTGGGAGTGATAAGTTAGAAAACTAAAATAACCTCTTTAGAAAAATAAATTTAGAAAAGGTCTTCCTCATATGTTTCTTCTTCTTAGCCTCAAGATAAAAAATGCTTAGTGTAACACCATATTTTGGGTGCTTTGAGAGGTGATCGATTGGTCCATCCAATACATCACAATGCTTCAACGATGATATACTTAGTAAAATGGATAACCCATAAAATTTTGAACACCTATAGTACTAGCTCAAACAAAACCTTATATATTTTATCATGAGAGAAACATAAATAAATGTATTATAGTTAAATATAATTCAACACCTGATATCTCTATTTGAAAAGAATGCATAGTTAAACCTAAAGCTACCATACATTCAATTAAATTTGAACTAGTACTATATGATAAGCCTAACAAAAATAATATAAAAATGAATAAAATTCAATGCATAATAGCTTTTGATTGAAATATATGTGTACTACCTTTTTTTTCAAAGTTGTTTTTGTTAGTACCTTTGATATACTGGAGTTGTTTATGATTAGAGTGGATATGTATAAATATTGGTATACATATATTTTTTGTATAGTAAAAGGAAATTTCCTTAGGGTTAGCTTAGGCTCATCTAATAAAATCTATATACATGCACGATTATCCTAGGCTAATATGTTAAATTGCATAAAAATAAATAGAACCATTAGAAATTAAATGTTAAGGCAGAATCATGCTAATGTATATTAAAATAATTTAATTAATAACATCTTGGAGTGATAAGTTGGAAGAATGAAATAACCACTTTAGAAAAATGAATATAGAAATGACCTTCCTCATATTTTTATGCTTCTTAGCCTCGAGATCCATAATACATAGTGTGATATAATATTTTGGGTGATCCAAGAGGTGACTAATTGGTCATCCAAAACATCCTAATTCTTTGAAGGGATGATGTACTAAGTGAAATGGAGATCCCATAAACTTCCCAACACCTACAATACTAGCTCAAACAAAGCCTCATACAACATACCATCACAAATGCACCTGTCAGATGAAGCCTTTACACCACCTATGTTAATCATCAAATATCTTCCCTCTTCATAGGAGGAAGATGTACCTGACCATCTCTTCTCTCTTTTATATTGTGCATCAACAATGAGTGCCAAAATAAAAAAGACAACATTTCTTCCTTACAAAAATATATCTTTTTAAGGACCTCCATTATCAATAGTCTCTTGTATTTCATAATTTAATACTAAGAGGATTTTGAGATTGCAACCAATATCATGTTTTTCATATTAGTCTTAGATCTATAAATTTTTCACTCCCAAAGATGATCATGTTAAGCACATTCACCTCTTGATTCAAAAACATATAAAATATCATCTTTGTTGTGTCATTTCAAGCATACTATGGCCACCATGGAAGATCAATGAAAATTGATGTTATATTTTGTCTCATTCCCATATATTCCAATAGGTTTTCCTTCAATAGATTCCATGCTTTTGAGCTATCAAGAACTTTCATATTCCCCTCCTCAATTACCTCCACATTTTCTAGAATATTGTTACCTTTTTAGCCTCTTTGTAAACATGTTTGATTGAAAATTTAAGGTTTTCCAAGTTTTTTGATGGCCTATTCACCTACCTCATTTTAATTAGGTGTTGCACACTTTCAAATAGAATTCACACAAATCATTAAATCACCTTCAATATCCACATTCTTGGTATACCCACACCTAGATTCTTTTAGTCCCTGTACAATGCCTCTATCTCAACCTCATCTTTAATAGAAATATCTAAGTGTTTGGATAGAACACATATCATCTTACCTTTTTCATCTCTAATGATGAACTCATTATTAGATCCGATAGGATTCTCTTTGCAACCCCATCAAATGTTTGTTAGAAAAAAGGTTAATTTAATTTCATTAATTAAATGACCTTTTCCCCCTTCTTAAGATTCGCTTTATGTGCTTTTTGCATTCTCTATTTAATAATTAATTAGTAATTATTAAATAGCATTTACTTTTTAGGTCACCCTTTCAAGTTTCGATCTCCTTTTATAAGGATTGATCTCTTTGTAATTTTACATCTTTTCTTTATCTAAGAATACAATTTGCATGTTTTTAGAGCAAAATCTTGCCTCCTCTTGTCTTTTTCTTCTCTGTGATTGGTTTTCTACATGCAGGTATTTGAGGGCTCTGTGGATTTGATTTGTGTAATTGCTCAAATCCTTCATGGTATCAAAGCTAGATATGTTGTAGCTTGTTCAGTATTTGGAGAAAAAGAGGCAATGCGGGTTTGATAGATTAGATCTGGAGTTTTTCAGGTATTTCCTGAGAAAATACGGGGGTCACTAATTTTTGGAGCAGTTTGAGGCCAAAAAAACCTCACAAATGGATTTAGAAGGTGTCAAAACCCTTGTTTCCATATAAAGTTCATTCATTTTGGACAACGTTATTCTGGGAGGCAAAAAAATTTTGCCCAATAGGGCTGTATGGCCTCTACACACACTTCAAGGCATGTTTTTAAATCAAAAATTGAATTTTTTTTTTAAAGTGGTTTTTTAACCACTGTGGTTAAATAATTATAGTGGCACTACTGTGGTCACCGCTTAGTGGCTCGGCCAGCAACTCTGCTAGTGGCTCTACTATAGCGGCTCTAGCCCACCACCTCATCTCTACCGCTTTGAGCAACATTTTTTATAAAGGTAAATAATTTTTTGTGATGCATTTCTAGGGGTCTAGTTGGTTTTTTCATGATATCTCGAGCATACAGATGTCTTTTTTTTATCCAAAAGAAGACAAAAAGCTAGTTCCAAGACAGACACAATGGCATGGGAGTTTTCTAGTTTTGATGCAGTTTGGTTTCCTATTTGGGAAGTTAAAGCTGGGTGTTCTATATTTCACTCTGGAGGGCATATCTTGAGCATCCCATCTCCAATTTTTGAAAATGTTGTATTTTTGGAAAGTTGGTTCAATACTCTTTCCAAAAATGCTATTTTATCTTCCAAATTCTGCTCCAAGCTCTTTCTATTATTGTTTTTTCTTTATTACACTATGGTGGATATCTTGGGTGTTTCAGGTCTGGGGATCATTTTTGTGGCATGGGATCTCTTCTTTTGGGCTGTACTATCTTTTGTCATAGCTCTTTGCCATTTTTTATCATTGCTGATATCATTTGTAAGCATGTTTATGTAAATGCATTGAGATAAAGTGTTTCTCCTTGCATTTTCAGGATTTTTTCTTCATTGTGACTTATTGTACAGGCACTATATTATAAGGTGCCATGGGGGGGTAGTTGTTTTCCTTTTAGTGCCCTCTTCCTTTGTCAAGTGAGTGTCCCTTCCATGACATTAGCCCCATGATGTGTCGATAACACGTGTCTTTATAGGTGTTTGTACCTCTTCCTCACTCTCAATGTTCTTAGTTCTTTTTTATTTTAAAGGAGATATTGACCTACTTTCTCAGTTTCTTATCACCTCACCCTTATCTACATTTTTTTTTGGTGGGGGTGTTCTTTTATTGTTTCTCATGCTTCCTTGGTTTGACTGATCAACTCTTCAAGCTTTGGTGTTTCATGCCATCTATATTTTTGAGTTCAGTTATTTGCCTTTGTTTGCCTCCTGATTCGATGCAGATCATAGTCTTCTCTACCTAGTCAGGTTCTATTTCAGAGGAGGTTCTACAAATCAATAGTTTCTTTTTGACAAAGTTTGTGACTTCTTCATGCTTCACTGATGTCTCTTCATGATCGCTCTTTGTTCCTATTTTCTAGAACATTCCTCTAGTTGGAAGCTTTTGCAATCCTTCACTAGGTTTTTCAGCTATCTCTTGTTGGAGTAGAGTTTTTCCTATTGGATTTTCTCTATTTCTCTGTTTCATAGAGATTTGGTTGTGATTGGGTACCTCATCAGGCCTTGTTGTCGAGACCCCAATTTTCTTTCAACATTTCATTACAATTTTCTTGCTCTTTCTACATTGTTTGTAACTGCATTGTTGCTCATCTTTGTGGGGGCGGGGGGGTTTGTGTTAGAGAAAAAGGTTAATTTAATTTCAATAATTAAATTACCTTTTCTCCCTTCTTAAGATTTTGCTTTATTGTCTTTTTCCATTCTCCCTTTCTAACTTTTTAGGTTACCCTTTTCGGGTTTCAATCTCCTTTTATAAGGATTGATCTCTTTGTAATTTTACATCTTTTCTTTATTTAAGAATACAATTTGTATGATTTCAGAGAAAACCATTTCCTCCTCTTGTCTTTTTCTTCTCTGTGACAGGTTTTCTACATGGAGGTATTTGAGGGCTTCGGGGATTTGATTTGTGTATTTGCTCAAATCCTTCAATTTTAGCATTAGCCTTTCGCTCTGACTATAGACTCATAGCACCACTTTAGCTTTTAAATGATCATTGAATTTTCCATTGCATCCATAATATGTCAAATGGTGTTGAATTTATCTAGAATGTATAATGAAAAAAATTCAAGTGTATATCAAATTTTTTTATTGTTGCATGAAATGTTTGATTCATTTCCAAAATACATGATAATTTAACTATTAGATAGAATTGCAATTGGTCCCAGAGTTAGACCCATATTTTAACATAAAAATTTAATCTAGATGGGTTTATTACAAGTGAGAGTAGCTATCATGTACTCCATATTTGTAGTGGATAAAGTGACAACAAATTTCTATCTACTAGCTATACTAATCTCCCTATAAAACTTAGTAAAACTAGTGGATCCTCTATCAATAACCCTAGAGCAATTTATATAAAAAAATCCATGAATAGTTATGTAGTATTGGTTCTGATACAAACATATTATTCAATGGCGACACACAAATATTTGTAAACTTTTTTCACTGCATTTAATCTACTAATCTAGGATTTGCCTCAAATGACTCAAGATTATAATAACTAGATTATGTGCTTACTCTAAAATTAACCATAACATACATTAATCTCCCAATAGGAATAACATAAGGTACTTTTTTCATAACGAAAATCTCACTAGGAGAAAGGAACTCATCTATTGATAACTTGGTCCTTGTTGAAATAGGCCCACATAATAACTAGCATGTCAAATTTCCTCAAAAATAATTTTACATAACTTAATCGACTACAAATTCTATTTTTTTCTTTATATTTATTCATCTCGACATGCAATATGAATTTGGAAATCCCTAAGTCTTTTTTCTTAGTATTCTTAAATTTAAAACTTCAATTCACAAGTTATGTTTTTATCAATACAAAGACATAGCATAGATGTGTGTGTGTGTGTGTGTGTGTGTGTGTGTGTGTGTGTGTGTGTGTGTGTGTGTGTGTGTGTGTGTGTGTGTGTGTGTGTGTGTGTGTGTGTGTGTGTGTGTGTGTGTGTGTGTGTGTGTGTGTGTGTGTGTGTGTGTGCGCGCGCGTGCGTGCGTGTGTGTGTGTGCGCGCACATGTGTTGAGTGTTGTTTTTACAAAAGTCAACCATTGGGAATTCAACATCCACAGTCCCCTCTTGAAAGAATAACATATCTATTCCCAAGGTTTCATATGACCGTAGTGTGACTACACAAATAACTCAATTGAAGATAAATGTGTTTTGCGTTATCAAATTTCCACCACCCATATCAATGTATTACATTTTTTGGGTTTGGTTGTGTACATTTATTTTAGCATCAAAGTTTCATATTACATTCATGATCCATCATCAAGATACAAGAGAGCCAAGGAAGATAAAATTCCTTAGAAACTCTCCTAGTTATATCCTCACTCAAATTTTGGATACTTTGAAGACTAAAGGGGTAGACCTACTAGAAGAAGATGACACAAATAGACTTAATAAGTTGTGCTAGTTGCATTGCTATATCCTCTTATTTGATGATGCTCATAATTTGAGTGACCAAACTAATAAATTAGGTTTTAAAGTTGGAGAGGAAGATGAGAACTATAATTCGGTTTATATTTAGAGTGATGCAAAGTTCAACAACTTTGTTGTGTCTCGTGCATTAGAAGGTTTTAGAGAAGGATGCATAGAAGCTAGGAAACTATCAAGAAATCTTCAAATTCATAACAAAGGATTAGAGCAATGTCTTATCACATGTATGTTGTGATTGAAAGCACAAGGAGCAAGCTTAGCTTGTCCATGTATGCTTGTAGCCCTTGTTGGCCTTTTTAGTGACTTTTTCCTTGTTGTAAGTTCTCATAATGTTTTTTCCCATTAAATACCCTTTGAAGCATTAATAGTTTGTGGTTAATCTCCATTTTCAATCTTTCACCCTCAAAAGATAGCATTATAAGAAATAAACACTCTTATTTTATTATTGTTAATATAGAAGACAATAAATTTTAATATTTCATAGAATTTTTCTTGTTATATATTTACTATATAAAATAACTCACCTTGTTACTTTTATCTTTGAAAATAATACATTTAATGATAATAAATTAAAAGAAAAAAATTAATATTTAAAAATTATTTTTTTCTTAAATGACCTAATCATTAAATATTATTTAAATATTATAATATAAAATAAATAAAATAACACTCATTAGATCTATAATTGAAACAATGAAAATCAAAATTATATACATCCTTAAAAAGAAAAATCCTTAAAACTCTTATTTCTAGCTCTATACATTTACCAATTGACTTTTGTCCTACCCAACCTTATATTCTTGTCAATTGTGATAGTTAGGACAATAATCTATCTACCGATTCCATTGCTTATAAAAAATCTTAGACTTCTCGGAAAATCTCATCTTATTCTCAAGATATATATTTTTTTCTACCATATTATGCGTATGTTATACTGAAATGTATTGTTTTAGCTAAATAAGATTCTAAAATATATTTTATTATTTTATGGTAGTAGAATCCTATGGGATATATAATCTTTGTAGCATGGGAATGTTGGGTATCATGACTTTTAATTGTATTAGGTAGAATATGAAGACAAATGTCAATAGAACTTTAATAATTGCCTTCAACTAGTCAAGTTAAATAAACAACCATGTGAATAAATACATGGTATCCAAGGATTTCGAATTTTTAAAAATGATTATTTGGCAAAATAAAAGTATATCTCAAAAATAATATGATGGTTTTACGGCTCAAATAATGTAGTAATTAAATTTGCCACTTAAGTGTGAACACGATGATAGAAGATATGAAATGTAAATGATTTTAAATAATAATAATGTGAGTAGACATGTATTATTAAATCATTTGAATATATCAAATGATTATTAGTCCCGTCTTATTCATAAGGTTAAGAACTTATGTTCCCTAATTTTGTTCACATTAATTTTTGTGAATCGGAAAAAATCTCAAGTTCTAAGGTTTGCATTCTAGTTATATAAAAAATATTTTCCCTTCACATCTATGAATTTAGTGATTAGAAGATGGTAATTATTCCAGGTTTTGGGTATTTTTTAAATAAAATTTAAAATGGAAAAATCTCACCAAAAGAGGGGTATAGATGGAGACTTACTTAATGCATTTAGCTGGAGGATAGTATTCCACTGAGTGGCAAGAATTGAAACAAACAACAAAAGCAGCATTTTCAATCTTAATAATTAACAAATGACAAACTCAGTCTTAATAATTTCTTATCCGAGGTTGAGGTCTCATTCTATAACAAGGAACGATAATGATGACACGTAAGCAATTGCTTGATGCAAAAGAAGAGACATGTTATTGGAGGTTGTGAAATGTAAGCAAATCCCCCTTTAATCGCACATAGCTCGACACTTTTTTCACCAATTCAGAGATTGTAGAACATGCAAAATATATTTGTTACTCAACCTTATCATGTCTTGCATAATTAAATTTGTCTGTCAATGCAACCAATGCCAAGTTTTTTAGTTTATTTGCTACTGAAAATTCTGATTTGCAATATTTTTTATCTAGAAGTTTTGGTTTGCAACCAATTAAATATAGATTCTAATGAAATTGATCAATGCTAGAAAGAAACTTAGACCATAAGTTTGGTTTAAATGAATAATCAGGTTGATATGGGTCTTGATGAGCCTGATTACTGATGATGACGATGATGACAAATAACCAATTTGATATGGAATCTAATGAAATTCATCAATGTTAGAAAGACTTGTAAACCATAATTTTAGTTTGAACAAAAAATTAGATTAATATGGGTCCTAATGAACTTGATTATTGTTAAGAGATTGAGCAAGATAGTTGACTTGATATAGATCTTGATTAACCTAATTACTAGTGAGAGACTGAGTGAGATAATTTGGTCCTAATGAAACCAATTACCATATCAAAAAGATAATAGTAGATTGATATGGTTCTTATGAATTTGATATGCCCCTAGAGATTTAATTACAATGTAATAGATTAGATGTCTTCTCGAGTGAATTGATATAGATTATGAAGAAATCATTCATTCAGAAGGATCAAAAAACCTCAAATTGATATGGATTGTAATGAAGCTCAATGGATAAGAAGAATCAAAGAGTCTTATCTTGATATGGGTTATGTATGATGAAATTCGGATGACCCTAGTGAAGAAATGCCCCTAGTGATGATGTCTTACTTGATTGATTGGATAGGATGGATAGATTAATGAAGATGATTTGAAATATTGACTCAATTTGAAGATTGGTCTTCATGATGATCATGGACTGATGATGTATTGATCATACCCTCTTGGGAGTGAAATCAAAAAATGGAAAGGTACCATAGCAATTTTAGGTAATTCAATTGATATCTACAACTTCTACAAGTACCTCCTCTACTTCTTCTTTACCTTATTTTGGAATTATACCAAAACAGATATGTTCATGCTTCATACCTTGGAGACAATCTTTTCCATCAAAAAAACATTATCTGGTAGCACTACATACCTTTTCTTCTTTCTCCTTCAATGACTTCAACTTATGCTTCACTCCATCATGTACAACATGCCTATCAAACAAACATGGCCTACCCAACAACGTATGACATATGCCCATTGGTATGATATCACAAAGTACCTCATCTTGGTAGCTCCCAATCTTGATCTTCATTGAGCATTGCTCACTGACCATGACCTTGCAATCATCTTGCACCCAAGCAATATCGTATATATATAGGTGTTTTTGTCTTTTTAGTTTCAACTTTGTGACCATCATTTATGACATCATAATGTTAGTAATTCCACCATAAATGATCACATCACAACACTTATCTTCACATATGCACCTTGTGTGAAACAAGCTCCTTCTTTGATGAGGTTCATTCTCACCACTTAGCAAGGCTCTTCTATTAAATAGGACTACTCCTCTTTTATCATCTTTAGAATGTGATGATACAACATCTTCATCAACATGTGTAACTCTAGCCTTGCCTTCTACTCTTTGATCAATCCTAGGAAAATTCAAACTCTGTATGCCCTTCTTCTCTACAATGAAAACATTTTCCACAAGAGTCTCCTCTTCTAGATCCTCATTGTCTACCTCTTTCTCTCTAATCTCTATTTTTTTGGTCATGAAAATGAGTGAAATTATTTCCCCTCTAGTTATGCTCGTACTACTTCCAACCTCATCGTTGTTCTTCTAATCATCATTTCGGCCCCCATAAGACCGTCTGCCAGATCTTCCACTATGACCTCTACCACTATTTTTGTTATCAAACATTTTTCTTAGCTTCTCCTTAACTCTTAGGGAAAATGGGTATGCCTCCTCAATACTGGTCACTTGAACAAGAGTCAACTCCTCTTGAATGCTTCACCTTACTCAATTAAGATGACATACCACTTTCTCATTATCAGCTTCTGCATGGCTAGTTCTAATGAGAACTTTGTTGAGCTCTTCAGTATACTCTTGAATAGATTTTTCTACTTGCTTCAACCGTTGCATTTTCTTCAATACATCAAGCTCATAATCCATGGGACTAAACTATCACTTCATTTTAGCTACCATTCAATCCCATATAGTGATTTTTTCCTTTCCTCTCTTATTTTGGTCCAACTAGATCTCCTACCACCAGATCTTTACATGACCATTTAGTTTGTCTTTCACAAACTTGATCCTATATAGATCTTCAATATCTTCATATTTAAAGTACTCTTCCAATTCATTGATCCATTCGATCAATTCCTCTAGGTTGAGATTTCCTAAAAATGAGGGAACAACAAACTTAGGCCTTTTCCCAATACTAGAAATGGCCTTAAAAATGTTCACCTCCTATAGCTTAAGAACTTCCTCTACTATGGCTTGGTCTATATTTTCTTTTTCTTCGCTTTCATCATCTGCTGTGTCAAGATTCATTCTTCTGCATATCTATTCTTGAAATTCTTTTGTTTTCCTCTAGAGGGTTCTAAATCCTTAGGTGTAACACCATTGACTCTTCCACCACACTCTCTTCATGGAGGCATTTTCACACTTCTACTGAAACCCTAGTGTAACTACCTCACAATCAATGATCCCTCTACATGCTTAGCCCAAACCATGGTCCTGGTGCAAACTACCTCACAATCGGTGATCTATCCACACACTCAAGAACTCTAGCTCTAGTACCACTTGAGGAAGGGTGTTCCCCTTAATACCATAAACACATAATGGAAACAAAGAAACAACAACAACTATACGAACAAAATATGGGATTCTTATTATCACCACAAATGTGGAATTATAGAATTGAGAATTACAATATGCTAACCCACATGGGAACCTTCATTATAGTAATCTGTAAGACAAAGTTGTGAACTATCACCTAGAGCTATCTTAGACAATGTTTAGGCCTTTCTCAAATAGACAATTTCATGCCACTCAGGAAGGTTCTAAATACTCAAACTTAATACCTTGAATAGATAGAAACTAACAATACATATAGAGTCAAACAAATACACGTTTAACATTTATTTTAGAAGTTTTGGGTAGCCCAACTTTAGAAGACCATAACTCTTGAACTATTGCTTCGATTGGTTATCATAACCACTTTTCGAAAACCTTAGCTTCTACTTTACAGGATTGGATTGGTGGAAGCCTCCATCTGTCAAGTTTTTGGGCCTCATCCAAGGCCTCTAAGGCCTTAAAAACTAAGCCTAAAGTTTTTATACAAAAATTACACACCAAAAATCTATAATAACATTTCAAATACATATAATTTAGCCATGAAAATCCATTGAAAAATTGATATAACTAAACTAAACCTTCATCACAACAATTAGAACATTCTGAGCTCATATGAAAGACTTACTAAGTAGCAAGCCTCCATAGACAACAACTTTGCATTAAGACAACCCTTATTGAAACAACCAAGATGAAATATTTTTGGGTGATGCAAGATTTATCTTACACCCAGGATGCTCCTACATCATTCTAACATTAAATTCAAGATCCAAATTAAATACATAATTTGGTTCAAACTAAGAATCAATCATATAAAAAATTGGTCAAAGAAGGAACCAATCATCAAGAAATATGAAGTTCACTAGACACATACATGAACTCGGCAATGATTGCAACTCAATATCAACTAAAACCTAAAAGCAATTAGAACTTGATAGTAACTAGAACTCAACAATATTTGGCATCCAATAGTAACTGGCATTCAACTATTACTAGCACTCAGTAGCAACTGACACTCGGTAGTAACTGGCAATCAGCAAGAAATGGTAGAATGAACAAAAATGAGTAGGATTACAAGGCAACACAGGATGCTCCTACATCATGTTCTGATGCCAATTCTATTATATGTATTGATGAAATGAACAAGTCAATCATATTTTGATTGGTTTGTGATGATAACAGACTTCAATTTGTTTTTAGATGCTTCACTCAACTAACTTTCCAACACAACATATAAACTTTCTGGTTCCTTAGCTTTAACAAATAATTCATCAAGGTTTTGTACAAGATCTTTCGCATTCTCTTTCTAATTAATACTATTATTCTCATTTCTTCTATTATTGTTCATATTCCTTCTAAGATTTGGGTCTTTCATGTTATTCCTCATGTTTTTAGGCATTCACATATTGTTCATCCTACAAAAACATTTTGTATGATCTAAGTTGTTAAAAATTGAATAAACTATAACATTGTTTCCATATTTAGGTCATGACTGATTGATATGTGCTCTACAATCTCTAGCTCTATGTCAAAAGTTGTTACACTTATAACACATAATATCATTCCTTATAACATTTGTTCCTTATAACTTAGCTCTATGGGAATTTACAGAGAGGCGATGAACCCCCAACTCCTGGTGGACGACCTCGAAAAGCCTAGACTCAATGAGCTAATTGACCCGGCTATGGTGGCTATTTCTGATAATGCAAGAGAAACGGGAATGAATCTGTTGAACAATGCCCGCAATAGCATGATCGACAACTTCAGGTTGATTAAATGGCTTTTCCATGAGCTTGAGGATGTCAGAGATAGGGTTTCCCAAATGGAAAAAATCAAGAGCAAGACTGGTGCTGAAAGCCAAGGCGACCGGAACAGCTGGGAGACTCTGATGGAGAGGAGAGTAAAAAATATTGAGAACTACAATCACAACTTGGCTAGTCAAATGATCTCCCTCCTCGCTTCGATCAATGACAACATCCTCTCTCTCTGGGATAATCTCAAAGACAGGAACCAGATGGAGGAAGATGATAAACAGAACAGAGACAAAGATAGGCTGGATGTGGATAAAGCCAAGGATAGCACTATGGAGCAGGATCTGACGAACGCCCAGGACCATAAGGTAGAAGAGCAACAAGAGTGCGCCGAAGCTGCCTAGACCATGCTCGAGATGGAGAAGTAGTCTGCTAGGTTTGGTCTCTGTCCTTTGGTTTTTGTTTCTCCTGGCTTTGGCTTTTTGTCTGGTTTCCATTTTTTCTGGTTGGTTCTCTGGCCTTTTTAGTGGGCAGCTATTTCAGGCTGGGCCTTTGGGCTTATTTTCAGCCATAAGGATTATGATTTGGCTGGGCGATTTTTTGCTTATTTTCAGCCTGTCTTGTTGTTAAACTTATGGGTTTCAGGACCCCTTAAAACCTGTTTACCTTATCAAAAACATTTGTTCCTCTAATAGGTCTATTAGTTGCATGATTACTACCTCTAAACACTCTATTATTATCATTATTGAATTTAGGTTTCTTACATTCAATAGCTCTATGACCAAAACCATGACAATTATAAAAATAGCTAGAAAGGGGTTTAAATGACTTACCTGTACAATCCTTCTTCACATCACGAAATTGATTGAATGTATATCATCTTAGTCTTAATTGGTTCCTTACTTCTTTAGATGATTCTACTTGTTAAGATTTATTATGTCCATCTCCAAATTTATTTGACTCAACTTTGTTTAGATCTTCCTTTGTATGCTCATGTCATTGGATCACAATATCTAATTCATTTGTAACCTCATTTTTCTTAGATGATTCTCCTTCAAAATATCCAAGACCAGTCTTGTCATAAGAAGGCGTCTACCTAAAATTATGCTCATCAAGTTTTTCACTGTTGGAATACAACTTCTGAAGATGTTGCTATACAACTTCTGAAGATGTTGCTTAGACTATGTTAACTCTCCTTTCACAACAGCATTATACTTCTCAAGTTGTGCATACTGCAACTTTCATTATTCATCTTCACAATCCTTAGTCTTATCTTTAGAATCTTTCTTAGATCTAATATGTTCAATCTTGTCCTTCATCTTCTTAATGTAGTCTTTAGCATTTTTATACTTGTCTTTCAATGTATCTCTCTTCTATATGTACATCAAGTTGTTCAAGAGCTTATTCTAGGTTCTTTTGTAATTGATCAATATCCATAGAGATCTTACTCAAGTTGTTAAGCCTTCTTTGAGTAACTATGCTTTGTTACCAATTGTTAGAAATAAGAAATACTTAGACGGGGGGAGGGATGGTGAATTAGTATTCCACAAACTTTTTCCCAATTATGGATATCATTAACAATCTTATAACTTGCATATGAAAGTAATCTTATTAAGCTGAATAATACAACCATAAAGTAATACAATACATAACACCATAGTTTGTTAACTAGGGAAACCCTGACCAAGGGAAAACCTTGATGGGGATGGTACCCACTAATAAAAAGTATCTTGTGAAATATATTAACCTTGTCAGGAGTCTATTAAATTTGTACAATGTCTCGATCCTTGTTAGAGGACTAGGCTTGGTTTTAAGTATTAACCTTGTTAGGAGTTAATATTACAATTACACAAAGTATTCAAGATGATCCCATTGCCCAAACATGAAACATACAATAATGCTCTTCAATACAATAGATAAGTACAAAACCTCTTACAATTGTTGATATCTTCAATATCTAATTTACCCTTGCTACTCTTCAAAAAATTAATCATATGTTCATACTACACAAAAAAAAAATCATAATTTTTTGTAATTGCACTTGCATGTTCACACAACTTCACATTTCAAGTTATGTCCTTTATGCTATATTACTTTAGACTATCAACTTTCTTACTTGTACACACTTGCCAAAATAAAAAATTAACTCTTGCTAGCTCAAGGTAATCATCTAGGATGTCGTCCCTAATTAGTCAAGTAATTATTTTAACAAACAAAATAATTCCTTAAAATATCCATTTTCTTATCTTTATCTTGTCATGTTTGTTCGACATTGTCACTATAAAACTGGTATATCTTTGGCTGTGTTGTTTGTATAACCTCATGTACTTAGTTGTAGAAATAGGAAATACTTAGACAGGGGGAGGGATGGTGAATTAGTATTCCACAAACTTTTCCCAATTATGGATATCATTAACAATCTTATAACTTGCATATGAAAGTAATCTGATTAAGCTAAATAATACAACCATAAAATAATGCAACATATACCACCATAGTTTGTTAACTAGGGAATCCCTAACCAAGGGAAAACCTTGATGGGGATGGTACCCACAAAATTAACCCATTAATAAAAAGTATCTTGTGAAAGATATTAACCTTGTCAAGAGTCTATTAAATTTATATAGTGTCTCGATCCTTGTTGGAGGACTAGGCCTGGTTTTAAATATCAACCTTGTTAGAAGTTAATATTACAATTACACAAAGTATGCAAGATGATTCCACTGCCCAAACATGAAACATACAATAATGCTCTTCAATACAAGAGATAAGTACAAAACCTCTTACTATTGTTGATATCTTCAATACCTAATTTACCCTTGCTACTCTTCACAAAATTGATCATACGTTCATACAGTTTTGATCTAACATCAAAATTTGCATCACAAAACAATATCATGCTTTCTTGTAATTACACTTGCACATTCACACAACTTCGCATTTCAAGTTATGTCCTTTATGCTATATTACTTTATACTATCAACCTTCTTACTTTTGCACACTTGCCAAAAAAAAAAATTTATCTCTTGTTGACTCAGGGTTATCATCTAGGATTTCGTCCCTAATTAGTCAAGTAATTATTTTAACCAAAAAAAAAAATCCTTAACTTAAAATATCTATTTCCTTATCTTTACCCTGTCATGTTTGTTCAACATTGTCACTGTAAAATTGGTGTATCTTTATCTGTATTGTTTGTACAATCTCATGTACTTAGTTGTAGCATCCTCATAGTCTGTTCATGTCATACCTAAATGCGTATGTGCTAGTAATACCTTTGTGAACTACACTGATCAAAACTGTACCTATGCTAACAAATAAACTTTATGATACTTAGACAATTTTTGAAGTCCTATCAAAACTTCATCTTCATGATTCGCTCACTTAATCTTGAATATATGTTACCATAAATGACAACCTTATATTATCTACCCTAGCCCAATTGGAAACAAAATATGTAGACTCTAATTAAAAATTAACATCATAATTATTTTTTAAGAAGGAACCATTATAAACTATCCAACATCTTTCATCTATTTTGGACCAAAATAATGTCATCAAATGATTCTTTCAACTCTCTTCTTCATCTCTAATTAATTGATAGGCATTTACACATACTTAATATATCAATGACCACCACATACATATTAATCATCTTATTGACAAAACATACAGCCAAATATCAAATTGACAACCATGACAACACATATAACTAGTATAAATGACTAATAAATGTTTAGAAAGAATAAATCTACCAAGATATGATAAGATAAAGATTAAGTAAGTTGAGATATATGCATATCAAAATATATAATGATACAAATAATAATAATAAATTATACCAAATACCACTATATAAATGTTACCACACACAACAACTATATATACAATAAATTCATATAATTACTTGTGCTTTTTAACATTAAATGCTATAAAGTTGTAATAAGAATAAACAATATGTTTTATGCCAACTAGTACTTTGGGATTATTCCTACTAATTAAACGAAGAACAAATATACTAATAAGTTGAATGCACTATCCATGTCTACAAATGAAGGAATGATGAAGCAAAATTGAATGTAACATGGAAGCTTATAAAGGAAGGGATAAATGAAGAATGTTAAAGAACCAATTTGAGTATGTAACATTTTATAGAATATTTTATGTCATAGTAGATTATTGCACTCTAAAAAGTTGAATGGTCAAATTTGGAAATGATTCAACACTATAGTGGACCATTCCTAAAGAGAGAAATTTCAATTGTTATAATAATGTTTGGTATGACTCATCTTTCTCCAAGGTGTCAAATACATGTGGGCTCACATGGTGGATTCATTTTCTAGACCTTCCCCATGAAGCTCAATTAGCATTGTCACTGAACAACTCAGTAGATACTACTTGTCATGAACTGTATAAAGATTATGGAACTCAGTTGCAATTGTAGAACTCAATAACAACTATACTACTTAGTAGTAATTGGCGCACTTGGTTAACACTGCCAACTGAAAGGTAAGCTTAGAAGCAACTTAACCAATTGAATAAGTGTGAATCGCTAATAAACAAACTTTGACCTTAATATCAACACATGGTACTCTATCAAATATGAAATATTAAATACAAGTGAAATATTCAATTCAACAAGCAACTCCACTTCATAGGCATTTCCAGAATCATGCCTTTTAATTATCTTGCATGGTGCAAAATTCCTCAATTTTAGCTTATTATATGTACCCACTAGAAAAAAATCCTTTCACAAATGAACCATGACATCATCTCTAGTATGAAATTCGTTATACCTCCTTTTCATGTCTACCTTAGCCTTATACTATATCTTCATCTTGATAATGTGTTTCCTCACCTCCTCATGGATATCTTCAAATATTTAGAAAATTCTTCTGCTTAAACAATACTTTTCTCTCCTCTATCCAATAGCCTTAACTCAGAAGAATTTTTGGGACTACTCCCATATACAATCTGGAATGGTGATTTACTATTACTCCTTAGAATAATTTGTGGGACTATTCCCATATACAATCTAGAATGGCGATTTACTATTTCTCCTATTGATAGAATTATTACATGCAAATTCTACCTATGGTAAAATCAGATCCTAGCCTTTTGGCTTATCTCCAACCAAACATCTTAGAAAATTTCCCAAACTATGATTCACAACTTCTATCTACCCATCAGCCTATGGATGATATGATAAATTGAACCTCAAATCTATCTTTAATTTTTTCCACAATGTATGCCAGATATACCCAAAAAAACTTGGTATCTTGATCTAAAATTATACTTTACAACTCTGTACAAACTTCTTCACATCTTGCGACAACTATGGCCAATAATAGTTCTCAACAACCAAAGCAATAGTCTTATCTCTCCCAAAGTGTCTAGCCTATCCTCCACTATGATTCTCCTTGATGAGATTCTCTCACATTAAGCTTCTAGGAATGCATGACTGGCTTCCTTTGAATAAGATACCATCTTGGATTATGAAATCCGACCACTTCATCTTATCAAGTATAACAAGTTATGTACAAGCCTTCCACACTTTACTAAAAATAGGATATTTTGGATACAAATTCTTGAATTTCTTGAATCCAAACACCTCAATCTGAATATGTGTTGGGAAAACTTTTCTTCTACTAAGAGAATCTACTACTCTTTTAGACTTCCCAATCTTGCGTTTAAAAAAAATGTATAACTCTGCAAAAACTCAACCCATTTCAAATTCCTTTGGTTGCATCTTCCTTGAATGTTCAAATATTGAAAAGCTTGATGATCAGTATACAAAAAAAACTTCTTAAGAAGAAGATAGTGTCTTCACTATTAGAAATAAATAATATTGAGAGGGGGGGTGGTGAATAAGTATTCTACAAACTTTTGCCTGCAATTGAATACTATTAATTACTTTATAACTTGCATATGAAAGTAAACCAACAATACTGAATAGTAAATATAACCATGCACATAGATAACTCATGACACCATTATTTGTTAACTTGGGAAACCCTAGCCAAGGGAAAACTCTAGTGGGGATGATACCCACTAGATGATTTACTAAACAATAGGATCCTGTTAAGGATATTGACCCTGTTAGGAGTCTATGAAGTACATACAATGTCTTGAGTCCTTTTTTAGAGACTAGGCCTTCTTAGATGTCTCAACACTGTTAGGGTTTGGTAGAACAAATATAATGTATGCAAGAAGAGCCAATTTCCCTAACATGCAATTATACAATTTAGTTCTTCACAAGAATAGATATACATACAATACCTTATGTCTATTGTAACTCGCACTTGATCTGATCATACATCAAATCCCACATCACATAAGGCTTGCATCTCTTTCAAGATTTTCATACAATAGTTTTCATCACGTAACACTTGTTCATCTATAATAGATAGCACACTTATCTACACAAGATAAGATCTTTGCTTATACCTTGCATAATTACAAAACTCTGCTCAGTCAGCTTTCATGTGTTTACATGCTTGACATAATATAAAATAGCTTATGGAATAATGTCCACATAGATGGCTCATCATAACTTCGTAATTATTTTGTAACTAAAATAATTCCTAAGACCATACAACCCAATTCTCTGCTATGGTCTATTATGCACTGTTAAATGTGTTGGTGTTTGAAAACATTGGAGGGTTTCCAATTATCCCAATAAGAATATGACACATCTAGGGGCAACTAACTCCCATTTTCAACATGCCATTTCAGACACCAAGCCAACTATAAGGCATGACCCTTCTTCTACTTCAAGCTCTGCTAAACCTAGGTGGGTAGACCTCAGATTCAATTGATATCGTACCAGTACAAAAACATATCCCTGAATCTATTAAGTAGATGAAAACCCCTTATATCTCCTAAAGACTTATGCAATAACAAAGAAGTGCAGTAGCTAATTATAACTCTATGAAATGGACAAGCTAAGTGAGGATTAAACTTTGATAGCTCTTTAACATAAAAGGGTAAAACATGTTTGATTAATAATGTTGAATTTAGCAAAACCTCAGATATGCAGCAGTAAGACCTAATGATCCTGTAAACTGATCAGTGCCTTATCCATAGGGAAAATCTATGAATCAAAAATACACATATTGATATCTGATACCTATTTGTATCTTCAAATATATGATATATCTATTCAATTTGTAAATAGACATCGATGTTCAATTTAAACCTCATTCTTACATGATATCCCCATTAGTAACCTCACAACCCTGTCAATTTCCCTAAAGCATTTACATAACCCTTTGAGTCATAGGCAACAATGAAATAACATACAGCCTTAAGGGACTGCAACTACAATCTAAGCTCTATGTCAAAGATTATAAAACATTGAAGATCACTGATGAAGGAGACAAGATTCAAGCTGAACTCAACCATCTATTGTTCTTTGTATTAATACCCTTGAAACTATACATTCATATGCATGAAATAAAAACATAGAAAACACCTAACAAATATGAACCATATATATTATCCTTCCTAATGTTGTTCATACAAGAGAGAATATGTTAAAAGAAATGGTCTCTCAGTATTGGAATGCATCAAGAACTGGATCCAAAACCTTGGTATCTCAAAAATGAGCAAATTTTCTCCAAAGATTGGAACCAACTGGTTTCTCAATGACAAAAATTGAAACCCTTACAATGAGGAAAATAAAAGAAGATATAGGAGAAGAGTTAATTCCTGGATCTGATCAAAACATGACATCTATCCACTTGGAAAACCTTCTCAACAGGTTAAAACATCTCTCTTAATCTTTTCCCTAGACTGGTGAATCAAATCTTCAATTAGTTTTTTGCTCCAAAAGTACCAAATATCTGAAACATATGATTGAACAAATAACTGATATGATTCCTAATTTTTACTCATGGTAAAAATGAAAATCAGTTTAAAATGACTTCTAAAAGCCAAGGAAACCTTCTAGAATTGATTTTCTTCACATCCAAGCTTCACCAAGCCTTCATATCCACCTTTTATCTGATCTTGATGCTTCATGCTAAATTTTTCTCATTCCACTGAGAATGCCCTGAAAAACACAAAATTTCTTATAGACTGAACCGGTGAATTGCTGTGCAAAATCTGACTCCAAATCTGGAAAACTCAGCTTCTCCCAATTCCAATGGTATATGATAAGGCATATTCTAGACAAAAAATGCCCCCCTAGTAGTAGTTTGAAAAAATTAGGTCTAGACTGTATAGAACTTTTAAAATTTTAAAAATTATATAGTTAGAACTATATAAAAATTCAAAATAATTCAATTTTTTCACTTTAAATTATCAAGCGTGGGAATCTTTGAATTTAATTTAATTTTCAATCCTCCTAATCCCTCTAATCTTGTGATGCCACATGGCCAGTCCCTATTTGCTGTGACCCCTTTTAAAATATTTGTAATTAATTAATTAATTCCTGCTCCAAATATCACCTTTAATCCTTAAATAATCTCACTATTAACTTCCCCGTATCAACGTGAACCCTTGGATATCTTTTTACGCCTTCACGCACACATGAGTTTATTAACATTTTAATAATATCTCCTAAATCCCATAGCCCCAAGACCTTCGCACACATGAGTTTATTAACATTTTAATAATATCTCCTAAATCTCATAGCCCCAAGACCTTTGAAAGATTCCTTTTCTGCTCTTACACTTATCCATCCCTTTACATTCATGCGCATCAGGTGTAACAATGAGGCTTCTTAAAATATCATTTACGACCTTACGAGCAGCTTGCTTTCCCGTAGCACCGAAGAACTTAACAAATCAACTTTCGCTCATACGCATGAGCGTAACCCCATAGAGCCTTGAACTTTTCTCTCCACTCTTACGTTGGGCGTAAGATCATAATAGCTTTGAAATTATCCTACGCTCATACACATGGGCTTAAGCTCGCACGTGGGGAGTGTCAAAATTCTTAACTTTGACCCTG
Organism: Cupressus sempervirens; assembly: GCA_028749045.1. Taxonomy (NCBI): domain Eukaryota; kingdom Viridiplantae; phylum Streptophyta; class Pinopsida; order Cupressales; family Cupressaceae; genus Cupressus; species Cupressus sempervirens. The sequence continues at coordinate 104,268,710 of CM053792.1, read as the reverse complement.
CGGGCCCCTCAACTCCTCCTAGAGCCCTAAAAGTCACTTGGCTTTGAGTTACTAATAGTTATTGTGCTGGGGTATTTAAATATCTTGTAAATCCTCCATATCCCCAATGTGGGATAAATATCTCAAATGTGATGCAACTGCTTCAAACTTGGTGTTTAGCATAGAGTTCTTTTCTGCATTGACATGGGCAATCTGAATGTAGTGGTGGATTTCATTCTTTATACTACCACCCTAGTCTTTTGTGTGGATGACTCCCCAATAGTTGTGACTTCTTGCTTATCTCATCCCTTGCAGCCTTAACGTGGGAAGGAAATGCTCCCCTTCTCTCATGTGGATAGTGCTCTTCAATCGACTTCTACTCAATGGACGTTTCCCTCTTTATCTTGGAGGTTCTTTCTCAAACCGTGGGTTGCTTCTTTGAATCATTTTTTTCCTTTTTGCATGGCTGTAAGCTTGGATCTCTACTCATGGGTTTGGGTCTTCTTTGCATAGGTTCTTCTCAACATGCTGCCTTGGAAGAAAACATGTGTCAAATGCACTGCCTTGACTTTCTTTGCTCTATGGCATCCTTTTGAATCTTGACACCTCCTCTACCCACGGCTTTGATGGCTCTCTTATATGTGCAGCGTCCTCTTCACATTAAACTCATTTGTTGAGTAAATCCTTCTTTGTTTGTCTTTGAAGTGGTTATGTCTTGAATGCACGCAGTTTTGCCAAAGAATGTCACCTTGGACTCTTAAGTGGGTTGCCTCCCCTTCATGCATGGCATCTTTGTGCTTTGTAGTTGGCTTCTCCATCACTGGTATGTTCTACTACTTTTTTGGCAGACTGCGGCTTCCTATGTAAAGGTTTTGACTAAGTTTCTCTTTTAATTTGAACTCTCCTCTATTCCTGTCGACTACTTCTGGAAATACAGTGTCTCCCCCTTTTTTATTAATGTGATCTTCCTACTCTTGCACGTGGCCTTGCCCCTGCCTCCATTGTGGAACACCAAATTTACTATGCATGGGCTTATTCAAGTTTCATCTTTCTTCATTGGACTCGAACAATATTTGTGAACAAAGATGAACTGCATTCATGGATTCTAAAATTGGGAGCATCAATGAATCTTATGGAAAGGCCCAGTTACAATGTGAACAAATGATGGAGCTGGGTGAAAGTGCCATGTTTTAACCTCTTACTTGTCTTCTCAGAATCAACATCATAAAATAATGGGAAGGGAGTGATTAATTGCTCCAAGAACATATCACAATTTGATATCTAAAACTTGAGCACTCTGTTGTACATTCACCCCAGTTTACTGAAATTACAGTTAACAATGAATGTAACCTCTATTATTGTCAAAGGAAGATGACTTTGTATAATGATCACATAGATACAAGCACCAACTTAGAATTTCAAACCATTTTCCTGCACCCCATTGCCGCTGTGTGAGTTTTTCCACCAAATATTTGACCTCATGAACTCTTTCTTTAGATAATCTCAATAATGATGTCAACTCCTTCAATATCTTCACTGCAATTGTCTGTTTCCTTTCATGATAATCATATCCTTTCATAATGCTTCATGCCATGAAGTCTTTCACATTAGCCTTTTTTTAAAACAAACACTTCAAGGCTTTTTCATCAGGCAAACTAGACCAAAGGTTTGGCTTTAATGCATATATACTTTTCATTTATTGTGTAGGTTTGATCATCAGGTTTTCAAATGGGGTCAATGGCACATAGTAGCAACTTGTGTTTACCACATCTAGCCCTCTCTACTTATTTCAACTATCACTTCTAGACTGGTTCCGTGAAATCAAAGTCACCACTATTGACACTTTGTCAAACCCATCATTTTTGTTAATCAGGTGATATTTTAGTTAGCCCCCAAAAGTGGGTTCGACTAAAAAAAAAATCATTTTCAGACAACTGATACGCAAATTGATCCATTGGTCTTTTCAAACTATCAAAAATCAAAATCAAGAATTGAATCATCACTTGAAAATCTTTTATCACTTTATGCAAACTGTGATTTTAATGCTAGAAGGTCCTTTGACTAGCTTTAAAAACTGACCAAAACACTTGACCAGGCTCCGAAAACTGACCCACTGATTCTCTGTTTTACATACTCTTACCCCATCGAATATCGTGTCATGATGAATTCAGGGTCAAAAGATATTCGCTGTCAAAATAACCCTTTCAAAACTGCCTGCAAGAAAACATGTCACAAAACAATAAAATGGGTTCGAATTTGGCTTTGAAAATTGGGTAAACTGACACTTGGAGGGATAAAAATTGGGACATTAGTTCTCTATCACGAGGAGAGTAGAATCTACATTTTGAGCTCATGATGAATAATAGGGTGCAAATGGCAAGCGGTCAAAGTAGGCTACTTGGAATTGCAAATTGGAAACAATGTCAGAAAAGTGTTTTTTGCAAATGGAATGGACCTGGAAAAGTGTGCAAACAGATTCGTCATGACTTGAAAAGTGACACACTTAAAGTATTTTCGGAGGAAAACACAGTGGTACAATATATTTGATCTAACCTACCACGGATTAGGAGTTATGACATCACGAACAGGGGTACTAACAAATCTGCAAATGCTGACACCAGTAAAAGATAGAAATTGTGTTTGGAATCGCGTTTGAAAACTAATCAAACAGATTCGTCATAAGTTGAAACTTGAAACATAACAAGTCTCTGATGTTTATAATGCAATGCAAAAGAAAATTCAACATTTTGGTCAACTGGGTCAAAGTTATAACTCGTCAAACAAGGCTTCCAAGAAATGTGTGCAATTTGCAAATGTGTGAAAACAGTAACTGACAAACTTTGAGGGATTCAAAACCTAGTCAAACGAATTTGAAACGAATCAAAATCTGAAACATAAGCTCTCTAGTATGGATACTAGATACTCCCAAAGTGGCAGGTCACAAAACAATTCTATGTGTGAGATATTTAATGGCAAACACAACCTCCTATTGTTGTTTGACACCTAGGTGAAAATGCAGAATTGACATTTGCTCAAAATAGGACTTCACCAAATGATTCAGAACGATAGTTTATCATCATGGAACATGTGGATGGGCTAAATGGAAGGTGTTAGAAACATTAAACACCTCAAGGGCCTCAAAGGTACAGCTGGGTACACATGCATTTATGGGCATTCAAAGGGCTTGATTTGACTCAAGATTTCAAATAGACGCTCAAAATGGGAACGCAATTTTGAGTGCCAACAAAATGTTCGCACTGGTATTTTAATTATAACTCACGTTGTATTGTCTATACGCATCTGTGCACTGGCACACGTCATCATGATATTGTCATGAAGTTTTCCTCAACTGTGCATGAGATAAATTTTAACAAGTCATCTATATACTAAAAGTTTGTTCTCTGTGTTGTTGTAAATTCTCTAACACTAAGAGAATTTTCTAACTCTAAATGCATAAGTAAAATATTGAATGTATATTTCCATAAATGACAACCATCAAAACATCTATCTGACCATATTTCCAACATCCACTTCTTCAATGCCTGAACTATAACATAAAATTCCTAATCATAAACATAATATTTTCTTTTGGCATCATTCAATTTCTTACTAAATTAAGCAATTGTTGCATACAATTGATTAATTGTGTATTGTCTTTGATGTTACACAAATGTCATATCAGTTGATAGTCAGTGCATGCCGAGCTCACTTGGTCAGTGAAGATAGTTTTCCTAGTCTATCGAGCATTCCTGAGTTTACTCTGTGCAGAAGGCAGTTTCTACCAAGCTCACTCAGGCATTGAAGGAAGTTAAGCAAAAAAGAGTGTTAATCAAGCGCACTTAGTCAACAAAAGAAAATTTGAATAGAGTCAGTGTTAACTGAGTTCACTCGGTTACCAAAGGAATTTTGTAAGTTCACAGTGTTAACCGAGCTTCTATTGGTTAACACAGGAAATCACTTAATAATCAATTTCTACTAAGCAAGGTCGACTACCAAAGGATTTTATTGTTTTCGCACACAAGGCTTAATTATTTTACCTATTGATTCTAGCCGACTAAGGTGATGAATATTGATTATTCTAATTTGTATTTGAGCTAACTTGACAATCTAAAAGGTATAAGTAAAAGGTCAAGTTGTGATTTCAAAGTGTGTAAGATGTAAGTTGAATGAATTAAAAAATATGAGAGGAAGCGAACTTGAAGGATAAGTGGATATCCTTGTAGAGCATAAAATTATCATTTTATCGGAAGGATCAAGTATGAACCAGAGCATAGATCTATAATTAGCAATTCAGTTACATCACAATCAAGTCATTTCATTGTTACTCTCTAACCATTGTAGTAGTGATCTAAAAATCTCTTAACAGGGGTGGTTTAACAGCCATTTGTAAATCCTCTAACAAGGTGGCACTTCTATTGAATTGTCTTAAGACCTTTTGCAAGGCCACTCCTAATAGGGTGATTAAATCCTCTAACAAGGTCACACCTAACAGTGTGTTTTGTAACCTTTAACAGGGTTGGCTCCTAACAAGTATCACTTCAGAAGAGTGAAAATAATAACTAGTTACATTGGTGGTTTTCCCAAATTGGATTTCCATGTTAAATCATGGTGTCTTATGTGTTCATTTTATTCATTTCATGCTTGCAAGTAATTACTGATAACATCTTAAGATTTACTAAATTAATTCACACTATGCATTTACCGAGTTACAGCAATTTTTGTGTATTTACCAAGTTTCAACACTGATCAATTTTTATCAGTCTAAATTAGTTGACATCTAAGGGATCTGAGATTTATTTTGGTGGTAACTGATTCACCCCCCTCTCAGTTACTCCTCTTATATTTCCAACAATTGGTATTAAAGCTTTTGGTGCTTGTAGAGAAGATTTCAAGGACCTAAGCTAAAGATCGGGATGTCTTACAAGAGAGAAATTCTAAAGCTAAACAAAGACAACTTTGCAGCATGCCAAGGATTTATGAGGCTTCATATGGCTACCATTAGTGATTCAAGATGAAAATATCTTGATAAAGAATATAAAACTCCCACTGGAACATTATTAGTTGATGATATTGCTGAGAAGAAGAACCATAACATCATGATGATTAACATTGCATCTGTTCTCAGTTATGTTGAATTTGAGGTTAAAAACTGTAAAGTTGCTTTTGATATGTGGAACAAGTTGAAAGAAATCTATGGAGGTGATGAAAATGTAAGAAGAGCCAAAGCACAAAGCCTTAGAGGACAATTTAATCAAATGAGGGTGAGAGAAGATGAAAATTTTGCAAAATATGTGGAAAGAATCAAGGCCAGTGTTAGTACAATTAGAGCATCTGGAGGAGAAATCAAAGAAGAAACTGTTTTAAGTAAAGTTCTTATAAATTTGCTTCCTATCTATGCAATTAGAGTATATTCTATTGAAGAAAAGAGATGTGATCCAAATAACAAGCTAAGTTTGGATGCCCTAGTAGGACGATTGACAGCTTTTGAACTAGACAACTTTGATAACTATGTTCCTACTTCCAAGGATATTGAGTTTGCATTTGAAGCTAAACTCTCACTCAAAGAAAAAAGCAAGAAAATAAAAGATAATCAATCAGAAAGTGAGGAAGAAACTGAAGAAAGTTCAAACAGTGATCTTGAAATTGTTGAAGCTTTACTTGCAAAGAAATATTCTAGGAGCAAAGGAAATTACAAAGGTAAGATCCCTCCAATATGGTTTTCTTGTGAAGAAATTGGTCATATTGCTACTAGGTGTCCAAACAAAGAAGGCAAGGAAGAAAAGAAAAGCCACAAGTACAAAGGAAAGAAGGAATTCAAAGGTCACAGATCCTACAAAGACACAAATCCTACAAAGAAAAAGGTAAGAAAACTTTTTTTATGGCTAAAGATTCTGATAACAGTGAAGATGAAATAGTATATATTGTTGTAAAAGATGAATCTGATGATGAAGGAGATAAGATGGCACTTGTCTCTCATGTCAGCAAAAATGACACATGCATCATAGATAGTGGATGTTCTCACCATATGACTAGAGACAAAATGAAGTTTGAACATTTTGAGCACCATGATGGAGGTAGTGTAAGGTTTGGAAATAATGAACCTTGTTGCATAAAAGGGAAAGGCTGAATCTCATTAACTAATGAACTTGTATGGGACAATGCCTATTGGGTTGAAGGACTAAAACAAAAAAATTTGAGTGTGGCACAATTGAACATTGGATTCAAGGTAGAATCATGAATGGCAAGGCAAGATTACTAGATAACCAATAAAACCTGATTGGATCAGGCAGGCAAACAAAAGGTAACCTATTTTATCTTGATATTAGTGATTGTTCATGTTTCATTGCTCAAGTAGAAGAAAGTTGGCTATGGTACAAAAGACTATGTCTTGTAAACTTTCATAATATGGTCAAGATCTACAAACTCAAAAGGGTAAGAGGTCTTCCTTAAAGAAACTTGATGTTGGATTGTGCAAGAATTGCCAAATTGGTAAAATGGGAAAGAGTAGTTTCAAAAGAAAAAACTATCAGTCATAAGATGTCTTGGAAATTGTGCAAACTAATTTATGTGGATCCATTAGAATAGAAACCTATAGTGGAGAAAAAAATTCATTCTTTTTGTTGATGATTATTCTAGAATGATGACTGATATGTATCTCAAAGAAAAATTAGAAGCTTTTGAGAAATTCAAATGGTATCTGGCTAGAGCAGAAAAGGAAAGTAGGAAAAGATTGAAATGCTTAAGATCAGATAGAGGTGGTGAATTCATCTCAAATGAATTCAACAATTTTTTGCATTGAAAGAGGAATCAAAAGACAAATATCAACCCCTAGTACTCCTGAGCAGAATGGGATAGTTGAAAGAAGAAATAGATCCATCATGGATTGTGCAAGGACACTAATGATTGAAAAGAATGTTGCTATCAAATACTGGAAGGAAGCTATTAGCACTGTAGTTCATACTTTGAACCGAGTTTAGTTGAAGGACTCAAACAAAACTCCCTATGAGCTATGGTATGGCTACAAACCCAATGTAAGTTACTTGAAAGTATTTGGTAGCAAATGTTATATCTTGAAAGTATCTAGAAAAGAAAAATTTGATGTAAAAGGTGATGAAGGTATATTTCTAGGATATTCCTGTAGAAGTAAAGCATACAAATGTTTGAATTGATCTACTCACAAAATCATTGAAAGTGCACATGTGAGAATTGATGAGTTTGTAGAAAAGACTAAAGAAGAAAGCAAAAAGGATCCAAAAGACTACAGAAGATTTGTCTACTATGAACCTGATACATTACCAAACAAATTTGGCAAAAAGGAGACTTCGTCTCCTAAGCTCTCCAAATCTCCATCAACTACTAAGTTGCAAGAAGTGCAAACTGAGTCACAAGGACCCGAGTCACATTTAAAGGCTCTTGAGTTAGTGCAAACTGAGTCACAAGGAGCCGAGTCACATTTAAAGGCTCTTGAGTTAGTGCTTACTAAGTCTAAAGAACCCAAGCTATAGATAGAAGGACCTGAGCCAGAAGTTGAAATTCAAAATGAAGACAGTGTAGCTTATTCAAAAGTCAAAGAACCTATATTGGCTAAATATGTCAGAAGGCATCATACATCTGATCAAATTATTGGAAAATATTTCTTTATCTAAATGTAACATTTCCTCAAGTGTTCTTTTATTATCCTTTATCATTTGTTCACCAATAATTATGTCTAGGTGTTCCCTATGAGCTTCTTCCCAAAGAATGAGATGATCTCCTTTATCATTATGAATCAGTAAAAATTCATTGATCATCTACTTGTAATTCCTCATATTTTATGTTATGTATTCCATGAAAAGATTTTAAATTTGATGGAACAATAAAAAGAAGAAAACTAAAAGGTACATGTTGCTAAATTTGAACCTAGAAGTGTTAAAGATGCATTGGAAAATGAAAGTTGGATTGAGGCTATGAATGAAGAAATAGAGCAGATAGAAAAGAATAAAACTTGGACTCTTGTACCTAGGCCCAAAGATAAAAATGTAATTGGTACAAAATGGTTATTCAAAAATAAGCTGAATAAAGATGGAAAAGTGCCAAGAAACAAAGCAAGGTTGGTATGTAAAGGTTATTCTCAAGAAGAAGGCATTGATTATGGTGAAAATTTTTCCCCTGTTGCAAGATTAGAAGGTGTTAGGACTTTACTAGCTTATGTAGCTCACAAAGGATTCAAAGTATATCAGATGGATGTTAAATCTACATTTTAAAAAAAATACTTGATGAGGAAGTCTGCATTGAGCAGCCAGAAGGTTTTGTTGATCCAGACAAAAGGGACATGGTCTGCATATTACACAAAACTCCATATGGTCTAAAACAAGATCCTAGAGCCTAGTATGAAAGGCTACATAGCTATTTGATATTGATTGGTTTTCAAAGAACAAATGATAACGACAGCCTATACATCAGGGAAGGACCAGATAAGAAGATTGTGTTGGCAGAAATATTTGTGGACTATTCACAGGAAATGATGATCTATGCAAGGAATTTTCAAAACAAATGAATAAAGAATTTGAAATGTCCATGTTTGGTGAAATAAAATTCTTTGTTGGATTGCAAATATAACATAATAGAAATGGTATCTATATCACTCAATCTAAGTATATCAAAGAGATACTCAAGAAGTTTGGAATGGAAGATTCAAAACTAGTTGGAACCCCCATGTGTACTGGACTTAAGCTTACAAAAGATGATGACTCCAAAGAAGTAGATTAGACCCTATACAGATCAATGACTAGGAAACTATAGTATGTGGTACATACAAGGCTTGATATTGCCTTAGCAGTTGGGATAGTGGCAAGATTCTCAGCTAAACCTAGAGAAAACCACATGATGGCAATAAAAAGAATCTTGAGATATTTGAGAGGTACTAAAGACTATGGCTTATGGTAAAAATTTGGAGGCAACCTTGACCTAAAAGTATTAAGTAATGCTAATTGGGGAGGAAATCTTGATGATAGAAAAAGCACCAGTGGTGAAGCATTCTTTCTTGGTAAAAGGCTGGTATCTTGGACAAGCAAGAAGGAAAAATGCACATCTCAATCCACAACAGAAGCAAAATATGTAGCAGCAGCAGTGAATTGTTCTAACATTGTTTAGTTCAAACAGTTGTTGGAAGGAATGAAGGTTGAAATCAAAGAGTCAATAGTGATGTATTGTGATAACACAAGTGCAATCAACTCAAAGAATCCACTGATGCATTCCAAAACAAAGCACATTGCTATCAAATATCACTTGGTAAGAGAATTAGTATAGGACAAAGAAATTAGATTGGAATATGTGCATACAAAAGAACAAATTGCAAATATATTCACATAGCCATTACCTAAGGATGCATTTTTGTATCTAAGAGATAAGCTAGGGGTCATTCCCTTATCTGAAGCTCACTAAATAAAGTTTAGTGATGCATCAACAGGAACCAAGTTCAAGATCAATCATTTGATGTAGTATTGAAAAAGACATATTGTAGAGGAATCTATACTCAAGGTACATTGGTACTAATTAGAACTTTCTTTGGCATGTGTTGTCAAAGAGGGAGAAGTTTACTATCATTTCTTTCAAAAATTGTGTAGAGGGAGAAGTTAAGCAATTCCTTCACAAAGGGAGAATACTAAAATCAAAGAGGGAGAAACTTTCTGATAGAGGAAATCTTGTTCTCAAAATTTTATTGTGCTATGACATGTTGTGTTGCCATGAATTCCAAAGAGGGAGGTTGTTGGATATAATTGATTAATTGTGTGTTATCTTTGATGTTACACAAATGTCATATTAGTTGATATTCAGTGCATGCTGAGTTCATTTGGTCAGTGAAGACAATTTTTCTAGTCTACCGAGCATTCCTGAGTTTACTCTATGCATAAGGTAGTTTCTATCGAGCTCACTTGGGCATCGAAGGATGTTATGCAGAAAAGAGTGTTAATCGAGCTGACTCAGTTAACAAAGGGAAAGTTGAATAGAGTTAGTGTTAACCGAGTTCACTCGGTTACCAAAGGAATTTTTTAATTTTGTAGTGTTAACCGAGCTTCTGTTGGTTAACATAGTAAATCACTTCAAAATCAATTTCTACTGAGTAGGGTTAGCTACCAAAAGATTTTCTTATTTTGGCACACAAGGCTTAATTATTTTACCTATTGATTCTAGCCAACTAAGGTGATGAATAATGATTATTCTAATTTGTATTTGAGCCAACTTGACAATCTGAAAGGTATAAGTAAAAGGTCAATTTGTTATTCCAAAGTGTGTAAGATGTAAGTTGAATGAATTAAAAAAAATGAGAGGAAGTGAACTTGAAGGATAAGTGGATATCCTTGTGGAGCAAAAAAGTATCATTCAATCAGGAAGAATCAAGTATGAATCAGAGTAGAGATCTATGATCAATAATTCATTTGCATCACAATTAGGTCATTTCATTGTTACTCTCTAACCATTGTAGCAATGATCTAAAAATATCTTAACAGAGTTGGTTTAATAGCCATTTGTAAATCCTCTAACAAGGTGGAAATTCCATTAAATTTTCTTAAGAAGTTTTGCAAGGCCACTCCTAACAGGGTGATTAAATCCTCTAACAAGGTCACACCTAATAGTGTGTTTTGTAACCTTTAACAAGTTTGGCTCCTAACAGGGTTCACTTCATAAGAGTGAAAAATAGTGACTAGTTACATTGGTGGTTTTTCCCAAATTGGGTTTGCATGTTAAATCCTGACATCTCATGTGTTCATGTTATTCATTTCATTTACTGATAACATCTTAAGGTTTACTAAAGTAATTCACACTATGCATTTACCAAGTTACAACAATTTTTGTGTATTTATCGAGTTTCATTAGTGATCAATTTTATTAGTCTGAATTTTATAGTTGACATTTAAGGGATCTGGGATTTATTTTAGTGGTAACTAATTCACCCCCCCTCTCAGTTACTCCTCTTATATTTCCAACAACAACAAGTCTACCTTCTTGGCTCAAAACAACTCCTATTGTAGTACCATTAGCCTCAGAATCTACCTAAAACACCTTGTTAGAATATGGAGGTGCTAAAGCAGATTGCTCTATAACTTTTTGTTTTAACTGATTAAAAGTCTTATATACTCCTATAGTCAACTTAAATTCTTATATATCCCCTCTCATTATTTCATTCAAGGGTCCAACAATACTGTTAAAACCTCTTATGAACTTTCTATAAAATCTAACTAGTCCATGAAAAGATCTTACCTCTATAGCACTCTTTCAAGTAGGTCATTCAAGGATAGCCTTCACTTGCCCTGGGTCCATTTTTAGACCTACTCTTGGGACTATGAATCTAGGTACACCAACTCCTTCACAAAACAACACTTCTTTAGGTTTATCAACATCTTCTCTTGCCTCAACTTATCAAACACCTTTTGAATATGCATCAAATGCTCCTCCAATGCATTACTAAATATCAAAATTTCATCTAGGTGTATAATAAAAAAATCACTTAGAAACTCCTTCAGTACTTCATTCATTAGCCACATGAAAGTGATTGATGCATTGGTTAGCCCAAAAGGCATGACTAGCCACTCGTATAGCCCTTCCCTTATCTTAAAAGAAATCTTCCACTCACACCTTTTGTAATGCAAATCTGATGGTATCCACTCTTCAAATCTATCTTTTTGAAATACTCAACTCCACTCAAAAAATCCATAATATCATCCATCCTTGGCAATGGAAATCTATACTTGATTGTGATCTTGTTAATAGCATGGGAATCTATACACATCCTCCATTCTCCATTCTTCTTTGGTGCTAATAATGCTAGTACAACACATGCACTCAGACTCTCTTGAATCAATCCATTCTATAACAATTCATGAACTTGTCTATTCAACTCTTCACTTTTTTTTGGTGTCATTTTGTGCACTACCTTGTTTGGAAAAATGGTTCCTAGAATCAAATCCATCTGGTCACTGATCTTCCTCACTAGAGGTAATCCATCAAGTACATTATCTGACACAATTTCATAAAACATCTCCCAACATATATGAAACTTCTATAGGTACCTCATTTACTTCTTCTTTACCATCTTTTGGAATTATAAAAAAACACATATGCTCATGCTTCATACCTTGGAAACACTCTTTTCTATCAATAAAACATATTCTAGCAGCACTACATACCTTTTCTTCTTTCTCCTTCAATGTCTTCAACTTATGCTTCACTCCATCATGTACAACATTCTTGTCAAAAAAACATGGCCTACCCAACATCATATGACATATGTCCACAATATGATATCACAAAGTACCTCATCCTAGTAGCTTCCAATCTTGAACTTCACTGAGCATTTCTCACTAACCATGACCTTGCTCACTCACTTATCTTCACATGTACACCTTGTATGAAACAAACTCCTTCTTTGATTAGGTTCATTCTCACCACTTAGTGAGGGTCTTATATTAACTAGAACTTCTCCTCTTTCATCATATTTAGATTGTGATGATCCAACATCTTTATCAACATGTACATCCCTAGCTTATTCTTCTACTCTTTGATCTATCCTTCCTTGGCACTGGGAACATTCAAATTCTGTATGCCCTTCTTCTCCATAGTCACAACGTTTTCCACAAAATCCTCCTCTTCTAGATCTTTTTCCTTTGCCTCTTTCTCTCTAATCTCTATTGTTTTGATCTTGAAAATGAGTGGAATTATTTCCCCTCTAGTTATAACTACTAATTCCAACCTCACCCTTGTTCTTCTAATCATCATTTCAGCCTCCATAAGACTGTCCATCAAATCTTCCACCATGACCTCTACCACTAATTTTGTTATCAAACTTTTTTCTTAGCTTCTCCTCAACTCTTAGGGAAAACTGGTATGCCTCCTCAATACTAGTCACTCGAACAAGAGTCAACTCTTGAATGCTTGGCCTTAATCAATTAAGATAACATACAAATTTCTCATTATTAGCTTTTTCATGACCAGATCTAATGAGAACTCAATTGAACTCTTTAGTGTACTCTTGAATATATTTTCCTGCTTGCTTCAACCCTTCCATATTCTTCAATAGATCAAGCTCATAATCCATGAGAATTAACTATCACTTCATTTTAGCTACCAACCGATCCCATCTAGTGATTTTGTCCTTTCCTCTCTTATTTTGATCTAATCGGATCTCCCACCACTAGATTTTTGCGTGAACCTTCAAATTATCTTTCACAAATTTGATCCTATATAGGTCTTCAATAACTTCATATTCAAAGTACTCTTCCAATTCATTGATCTAGTCAATCAATTCCTCTAGGTTGAGATTTCCCAAAAATGTGGGAACAACAAACTTAGGTCTTTTTCCAATACTAGAAATGGCCTTAAAAAGCTTCACCTCCTCTGGGTTAAGAATTTCTTGTACTACAGCTTGGTCTATATTTTCTTCTTCTTCTCTTTCATCTTTACTTTCATCATCTCCTATGGCAAGATTCATTCCTCTGCATATCTATTCTTGCAATTTTTTTATTTTCCTGTGGAGGGTTCTAAACCCTTAGGGTGTAACACCACTAAGTCTTCCACCATGCTCTCTTCATGGAGGAATTTTCACACTTCCACTAAAACCTTAGTGTAACTACCTCACAATCGATGATATATCTACACGCTTAGCCCAAACCATGGTTCTGATGTGAACTACCTCACAATTAGTGATCTGTGCACACACTTAGGAACTCCAACTCTGGAACCACTTGAGAAAGGATGCTCCCCTTAATACTATAAACACATAACAAGAACAAAGAAACAACAATAATTGCAAGAACAAAGTATGGACTTCTTAATATTTCTGCAAATGTGGAATTACAAAATTCATAATTACAATATGATAACCCACATGGGCAGTGCCTTCATTGTAGTAATCTGCAAGATAAAGTTGCAAACTATCACCTAGAGTTGTCCTAGACAATGTTCGAGCTTCTTAAATAGATAATTTTATACCACTCAGGAAGGTTCTAGACACTCAAACTTAATACCCAGGACTGATAAACCCTAACAATACATATAGAGTTGACCAAATACACTTTTAACATTTATTTAGAAGTTTTGGGTAGCCTAAATTCGGAAAACCATAACTCTTGAATTGTTGCTCCGATTAGCTATTATAACCACTTTTTTGAAACCTCATCTCATGATTTGCAGGTTCGTATCTATGGAAGCCTTGAAATGTTGAGTTTTTGGGCCTCATCCAAGGCCTCTAAGGCCTTCAAAACTGAGCTTGAATCTTTTACATCAAAATTACACATCAAAAATTTGTACTAACTTTACAAATACATATAATATGACCATGAAACTCCACTAAAAAATTGATATAACTAAAATGATCTTTCACCACTAAAATTAGAACATTCTAAGCTTGTATGAAAGACTTACTATGTAGAAAACCTTGACAAACAACAACTTTTCATTAAGACAACCCTTATTGAAACAACTAAGATGAAATATTTTTGGGTGATGAAATATTTCTCTTACACCCAAGATGCTCCTACATCATCCTAACATTAAATTCATGATCCAAATTAAAAACATGATTCGGTTCAAACTAAGAACCAATCATAGAAAAACTCGGTCAAAGAAGGAACCAAGCATCAAAAAATATGAAGTTCATTGGGCATATACATGAACTCGACAATGATTGTAAATTTGTAGCAACTAAAACTTGACAACAATTGGAACTTGATAGTAACTAGAATTCGACAGTAACTAGCATTCAATAGCAACTGACACTCAATAGTAATAGGCACTCAATAGTAACTAGCACTCGGAATCAACTAGTAGAATGAACTAAAATGAGTAGGATTACAAGGCAACCCAGGATGCTCCTACATCATGTTACGATGCTAATTCTATTATATTTATTGATGAAATGAACAAATCAATCAGATTGTGATTAGTTTGTGACTATAACAAACTTCAATTTTTTTTAAGATGCTTCACTCAACTGAATTTCCAACACAACATATGAACTTTCTAGTTCCTTATCTTTAACAAATGATTCATCAAGGTTTTGTACAAGATCTTTCACATTCTCTTTCTGATTATTAATATTATTCTCATTCCTTCTATTATTGTTCATATTCCTTCTAGGATTTGGGTCTTTCAAGCTATTCCTCATGTTGTTAGGCATTCACATATTGTTCATCCTACAAAATCTTGTTGTATGACCTAAGTTGTTATAAATCAAATAAACTATAACATTGTTTCCATATTAAGGTCATGATTGATTGATATGTGCTCTACAATCTCCAGCTCTATGCTAAAAGTTGTTACACTTATAACACATAATGTCATTCAGTATAACATTGATTCCTCTATTAGGTCTACTACTTGCATGATTACTTCCTCTAAACATTATACTATTATCATTATTGAATTTATGTTTCTTACATTCACAATCCTTCTTCACATGAAAAAAATTGTTGAATTCATATCATCTTACTCTCAATTGGTTCCTTACTTCTTTAGGTGATTCTACTTGTTCAAATTGCTTATATACATCTCCAGATTGATTTGACTCAACCTTGTTTAGAACTTCCTTTGTATGCTCACATCATTGGATCAAAATATCTAATTCCTTTGTAACCTCATTTTTCTTAGATGATTCTCCTTCAAAATATCCAAGACTAGTCTTGTCATAAGAAGGCCTCTGCATAAAAATATGCTCGTCAAGTTTTTAACTACTAGAATACAACTTCTCAAGATGTTGCTTAGACTACGTTAACTCTCCTTTCATAATGGCATTATACTTGTTATGTTGTGCATACTACAACTTTGATAGTTCATCTTTGCAATCCTTAGTCTAATCTTTGGACTCTTTCTAAGATCTAATATGTTTAATTTTGTCTTTCATCTTCTCAATGTATTCTGTAGCATCTTTATACTTGTCTTTGAAAGTATCTCTCTCTTCTATAAGTACATCAAGTTGTTCAAGAGCTTCTTCTAGGTTCTTCTGTAATTGATCCATATCCATAGATATCTTACTCAAGTTGTTAGGCCTTCTCTAAGTAACTGTGCTTTGATCCCAATTGTAAGAAATAGGAAATACTTAGAGGTAGCAGGGGGGGTGAATTAGTATTCCACAAACTTTTTCCCAATTATGGATATCATTAACAATCTTATAACTAGCATATGAAAGTAAATTGATTAAGCTAAATAAAAATACAACCATAATAAAGTAATGCAACACATAACACCATAGTTTGCTAACTATGGAAACCCTGACCAAGGGAAAACCTTGATGGGGATGGTACCAAAAAAATTAACCCACTAATAAAAAGTATCCTGTGAAAGATATTAACCTTGTCAGGAGTCTATTAAATTTGTATAGTGTCTCGATCCTTGTTAGAGGACTAGGCCTAGTTAGAAGTATCAATCATGTCAGAAGTTATTATTACAATTACACAAAGTATGCAAGATGATACCATTGCCCAAACATGAAATATACAATAATGCTCTTCAATACAAGACATAAGTACAAAACCTCTTACTATTGTTGTAATGCCTCGACAAGGTATCCCAAACAATTAACCTAAAGTTGAACTAAGTTTGCCAAAAAATAAAATTTAAAGAAAGAATAACATACACGTCAATCACAAAGTAGTGGAAGTAATAACATAAAATCATACATAAGAAAACATAATAGATTACATTCCTTAAGGATCCCAAGACGTTGAGTCACATTTAAGTTTAATTAATACTAAGTCTAATAAATACCATATCCACACGAAAGAATAATTACAAGTCCAAGTTCATTTAAATAATATACATTTGTTATGAATGCCACTTAGCAATAAATTCAGAATGCACAATCATCCACTGTACATGTCACAGGGTATGAAAGGCTAAAAGAATATACATTTAAAATAGGTTACATCATCCCTTTCAGATCCATGAAGCAAAGTACAATACAAAAAGTAAACAACATCCACCATAAAGATATAACCATCCATCATAATACACAAAGATAGAATGAAAGAAAAAGCAGACAAAGAAACTATGGCCATGACAACAATGGACAGATCTCAATGGTAAGAGTAAAAAACACTACCAACCAACTGCATGGTAACCCAAAAAGGCCCACTCCCACCGCGCTGAGGAGATAGTCTCAAGTCCCAAATAGGATATCAATCCTAAAAAACAAAAGTAATATCTAAGTCAAGGAAACCCTAAAAGTAATCTAACTCAAAGGTTCCAAGATAAATTGACATCTAGACCTAGAGGCAAACATAGACATGTAGGAAATCTACTATGTAAGCAAGCAAGTACAATCGTACAAATCAGCGCTAGAGTTACCCTAGCAGTCTAACTTGACCTCGGCCGCCTAGTGACTCTCATCCTAGTTTGTACTTGCACTTGAGGCATGGGCGAGAACATAAAAAGACTCTTATTAAGTTCATTTTCTTGTCATTTATTGTAGTGTGTTCACTTATTAAACAACTAACAATGGGTTACCTTGGCAGCCACTTTGGGCCCTAGCTTCCATTGCAAGCCACTTCCCGACATTACATATAGATAACCTACCCTAAGCTCATGAAATCACAAATCAAAGAATCATATTATATCACATCAGTCCTATACAAGTGACTGAAAAGAATCAAAAGATAATTCACAATAACCCATCAGGTCTTTACAAGCAACTGGAAAACATCCCAAAATACTGATTGAAGACTCAAAAAGGTTAAGTCAAATATGTCATAGCATCCCTCTTTTTATCCTACAAGGACACTAAAAGCAATAACTAATAATATAATCACACTCATCATAGAGCATACCAACACATTACCATGGTTGAGTTTAAAAGATCAAGATCAAATCAACATAATACCACAATCATAGAACTCCCAAGCCTCTAGTAGACATCCTAAACTGGTCAACACTCTAGTCAACCCAAACTTAAAATACAAACAACATACAAATAATAGATTAGTTCGTAGGGTTTGATTTTGAAAGCACATAGTTTTGAGTTAACAGTAAGGTAAAGTTTCCATTTCAATGTGTGTTTCAAGTGGATAGAATTCACACTTTACCCTTATAATTTAACCCATTCTTATATTTGAATAAAATGCACAATTACCCTTATTCGATTTTAAGTCCATTATTCCAAAATAATCTAACGATAATTATTTATTTAAATTATTAAAATAATACATATTGATTTTGAAATAAAATAATTTACAATTTTATTAAACTCAGTATTATGTATAATAATAATTAAATAAATTTAAAACTTCACTAATTAACTTCTATTATTAATTAAACTTAATTAAATTACATTTAATTAAATTAACTAATAATTATATTAACATTCATAAATTAATTATTAAATTAATAATTATTAATAAAAAGTATCAATAATATTTATAATAATTAATAATTAAAATTTAATACTAATAAAAATTTAATAAGAAATTTTTTTATTAAAAAAATAATAATAAAGTGTGTTTATTAAAAAGGCATGTCGTTTTATGATGTGCAGCCACCCTGCAATCGCAAGGTGCCTACGGCTGTAACAGTACTTTGTACTACTATTGTCGCAATATCTTGTGATTAGTAGCAGTACTACTGCATAAAAGTGGTGAGGAGAGGAGGTGGGTAAAACCCGCCCCTCCCTTAATTTTTTTATTATTATTTTTTTAATTTTGTTATTTAAAAAAAAACCAATCCCCCAATTTGAATATATATATATATATATATATAACATAATTTATATCCATACTCTGCTAGGAAAATTACAATGAACCAATTGAATTTTCTATTTAAAATGTCCATTCCATTCAAAACCCTTCCTAGTTAAAAACAAATTTCTTTTATCTATAGAATGAGGATTTTCTAATAATTTCAATCCTCACATAAACAAAGAAATGATATGAATACTAGTACATTCGGATGGAAGATTGAAAGATTCATTACAACTGAATTTTGGAAAATAGATTCCAACAATCATGAAGAAGACAAGAATAATAAATAACGTAATTAACTTGGTGGATGAAAACACAAGAATCTACCTGGTTCTGATGCTAATATCGCAAACACCCAAAAGATTTGTGAGAGAAATTTCTTCTCTCTGAAAATTCCTTCTCCAAAATTCTCAGTCCATCGAAAATGAATCCTCAATTACTGATAAGGAGTTCTCTCTTAAATTCGAGGAACTAATTGTGCAATCACCCAAGAAGACTCCTTGCTCACAACTATTTAACTCCTTATTAACTTTTTCGAAACTTCATATACACTTTATGCAATTTTAAATATCTTTATTTAAATTTAGTTGCGTTCTCTTTTTAAATTAATTTATTAGATTTTAATCTCATGCATACTTTATGCAATTTTAAAACTCTTTAATAAATTAATATCTTTTCCATTCTTCAATTTATTTTTGAAGAATTAACTAATAAAATATTTATTAACTTAAGTAATAATAATATTTAGCATTTATTTAAAAATGATCTCCTAAGTATATTATTATTAAATTAAATTAATATTATTATGCTCTATAATTAAACCTATATCTTTTTATTTAATTAATTTCTCAATTAATTAAATACAATTAAATATTTAAAATATCATAATAATTTTCATTAAATTAAATCATTAATGTAATCTTTTAATTTGACTTAATTAATAGAAAAATACCAAAGACCTATAGGATGAAATACAAAAACCCATCATAAAATACCACATACAAGATCAAACTAAAGGGTTATAATCACGAATTTACGTCATATGACGCATTCAGAAGGTAATCATCTCAGATAATTGTCCTAATTTTATAGGACAAATGGGTTTAAAGGTTAGGATTTGGACTCAAGAATTTATCTCCCCTCTCATATCTTTGAGATAATGTGATAGGGTACGCTCATCCAAGCAATTTAGGGAAGTTGATACCCGGTACCTACAATCTGCATAAAATCTATGCATGTACAAACACATATATACTAAACTAAACAGGCAATGGCAGGAAGTGGTGCATCATGTAGATCCTGACTAGTAGGTGATTACACCTCCCTTTCTTAACTACATCAAAAACATCATACATAGAGAAATATACATGCACACCGTACACATGAATATGGGGTAAGTATCCATAATAAAACACATATGATAATCCATCTAACTAATCATCATCAATAACTGAAATCACTGTAATAATCATCATCATGCATACATGAAGTAAATAGTGTTGGGATAAACCACGGACAGAAATAAAAACTACATGCAAATATAACCAATAACAAAAATAATAGAACACACAGAAATGAACACAAGGCACCAAGATTTAACGTGGTTCACCCAATCCCTGGGCTACGTCCACCAAACAGCAAGTCCGATTTTATTACAATCCAGTGATTACAACCTGATTACAATCCGTAATCCCTTATAGCTCAATACCGCCGCAAGAACCAATTTCGTATCACCACACATCAAAAAATACCCAACCCTAAGCCCTTTTTATACAAGTATTAAATCGCTTTAGGGTTATAACATGTCGGCCACTATTTATGAAGTATGTACAGTACTTTCCTGATCAGTCACCACAATCTAACAATCTCCCACTTGGAGACTGATCCTATAGCAATACAACTACCGCATGGGGCTCCCACTGGATCAAACCACCCTAGACTCTGCTGTTCTTTTATTCACATTTAGTCTAAAAGACCAACTGAAGCTGAAGAGGAGTTCAGCTTCTCCCTTGTGACAACCTTTGTCAACATATCTGCTGGATTTTCATTGGTATGTATCTTCTCCAGCTTTAACTGTCCATCCTCCAAAACTGACCGAATGAAATGGTACCGCAACTGTATGTGTTTGGTCTTAGAATGCAGAGCTGAATTCTTAGCAAGATGAATGGCACTCTGACTATCTGTGAACAAATAATTATCCTTCTGAGGATGTCCCAATTCTTCCAAGAAGAACTGAAGCCATATCATCTCTTTGGTTGCCTCTGTAGCAGCAACATACTCTGCCTCTGTAGTGGAGAGAGCATTAATCTTCTGTAGCCTAGAAACTCAGCTCACGGCTGCCCCACCAACAGTAAAGACATAACCTGTAGTACTCCGCCTGGTATCAATATCCCCAGCCAAATCTGAGTCAACATAGCCCTGTAAATCAGTAGTAGAGCCCCCAAAGTGTAAACACTTATTGGATGTTCCTCTCAAATATCTGAGAATCCACTTGACAGCATGCCAATGCTCAAAACCTGGATGACTCATATACCTGCTAACGACTCCCACTACATGTGCAATATCTGGCCTAGTGCATACCATAGCATACATCAAACTTCCTACAGCTGAAGCATAGGGTACCTTGGACATCTTATCCTCCTCTTCCTGTGTCTTGGGACACATCTCCTTAGTTAATTTCAAATGACCAGGTAAAGGTGTGCTGACAGCTTTAGCATTCTCCATAGAGAAACGTTGCAACACCTTCTCAACATAATCAGCTTGAGATAGCATCAATGTTATATTCTTCCTATCTCTACAAATCTTCATACCAAGGATTTGTTTTGCTGCCCCCAAATCCTTCATAGCAAATGCATGTGCTAACTGGCATTTTAGCCCCTTAATATGATGCATGTTAGACCCAGCTATAAGCATATCATCAACATATAGACATAAAATAATGTAGCTATCATCATCCAACCTCTTAAAATAAACACAGTAATCTGAATGACACCTGTTATATCCATGCTCATGCATAAAACTATCAAATTTCAGATACCATTGCCGAGGTGCTTGCTTCAGGCCATATAAACTTTTCTTCAATTTGCACACTAAGTTCTCCTTACCTTTGACCTCAAAACCCTGTGGCTGAGCCATATATATTTCTTCATCCAAATCACCATGAAGAAAGGTTGTTTTAACATCCATCTGCTCTAAATGCAAATCTTCAGTAGCCACAAGACTTAAAACAGTACGAATAGAAGTCATTTTAACAACAGGAGAAAATATCTCATCAAAATCAATTCCCTTTTTCTGTGCAAATCCTTTTACAACTAACCTGGCCTTAAATCTTTTCTTACCTCCTTCCTCTTCTTTCAACCTGTAAACCCATTTATTCTGTAAAGCCTTTTTACCTGCAGGCAACTTGCACAAATCCCATGTCTTATTTTTCAGCAAAGAGTCCATTTCATCTTTCATTGCAGACTCCCACTGAATCTTAGTATCCACCTGCACAGCTTCATCATAACTTTCAGGTTCACCAGCATCAGTAAGTAAAATAGAATACAAAGAGGGAGAAAACCTTTGTGGAGGTCTAATTGGCCTTGTTGACCGTCTAACATTCACTGGTGTGTGTGGTATTTGTTGTTGCAGTTGTTGCACATCATGAGGAATGGCTGGAACATCAACTTTTGGAGTATCATCCAGCACTACATAATCATCTTCTTTCTTCTCATGTTGCTGCAACAGATCTTTGTACAACACTTTTTCATTGAATATGACATCCCGGCTTCTTATAATTTTATGATTTTCAAAATCCCAAAACCTATAGCCAAATTCATTAATGCCATATCCAACAAAGACACATTTCTTTGATTTTTCTTCTAGCTTGGTTCTATTTTTAGAGTCTATATGAGCAAAAGCTTCACAACCGAAGGTCTTGAGAAAAGAATAACTCACCTTCTTACCAGTCCATGCTTCCTCTAGAATACCACAGCCCAAAGGAGTAGAGGGACCTCTATTAATCAAATATACTGCAGTATTGACAGCCTCTGCCCACATGTGTAAGGGCAACCCAGCATGCAACCTCATGCTCCTTGCGCGCTCCATTATAGTCTTGTTCATGCGTTCAGCCACTCCATTTTCCTGTGGAGTGCTTGGAACAGTTTTTTGTCTACGAATACCATTAGTGGAGCAATAATCTTCAAATTCATGACTGCAATACTCACCACCATTATCAGATCTGAGACATTTTAATTTCTTACCAGTCTCATTTTCAACCAAGCATTTCCATTTCTTAAAAGTTTGAAATACATCAGATTTCTGTCTAAGGAAATAAACCCATACTTTTCTAGTTGTGTCATCAATAAATGTAACATAATAATGAGAGCCACCAAGGGAAGATACCTGAGCTGGTCCCCATACATATGTATGCACAAGCTCTAATTTCTCCTTTTTGTTTTCCTTTCCTGTCTTTACAAAACTCACTCTCTTTTATTTTCCATACACACAACTTTCACAGAAATCCATATTCACACATTTTAGACCTGGTAAAACTTTCCTTGAATGAAGTACTTTCATACCTTTCTCACTCATGTGCCCAAGTCTATTGTGCCACAGCGCTGTATCAGAATCTACAGCAGCTATTTGTTCTCCCTGCTCAACTGTAGTAATTGTTCCTGAATATTCATTTTTCTCTGAAACAATCAAAGTAGAAGGAACAATATGACCTGTACAAAGATATAAGGTGCCTACTTTCACACCTTTTGCTACTACAAGGGAACATTTTGAAACCTTCCAATTTTTATCATTAAAAGTAATTGCACAACCCTCATCACCAAGTTGCCCTGCTGAAATTAAATTCCTACTCAGCTTTGGAACATGTCTTACCTCATGTAGTAGCCAATGATTCCCATTCTGCAACTTAATCTTAATTTTTCCCTTTCCAACAATCTGACAGGGTTCATTATCCCCCAAATAAACAAGCCCAAAATCCCCTTGGACATAATCAATTAAATAACCTCTATGAGGTGTAGCATGAAAAGAAGCACCAGAATCTAAAACCCATGAATCATCAACACTCTCTAAAGACAGAAGCAAAGCATCCTCTTCGGATTTATTACTTACCACATTTGCCTCTTTGTCTCCATCTGATTTATCTCCTTCAGTTTTCTTTCGAGTCCAGCAATCTTTCTTTTTGTGCCCTGGTTTCCCACAGTACTAGCAATCATTTGGTCCTCTCGATTGAGACCTCCTCCCCTTTGACTTTCCTCTTGATTTCCCACGATTTCCAGAGTTACTTCCTCTTTCAGTCGTTCTGCCCCTGCTTTGTGCATTTAAAGCACTTCCTGATGTAGATCCACCTGAAGATTTTCTATGAGTTTCCTCACTTAAAATAACACCGATTACATCATCATATTTTAGGGTACTTGATCCAGGAACAGAATTACTCACCGCCATTACCAAGCCATTCCAGCTTTCAGGCAAAGAACACAAAATCAAGAGAGCCCTAATTTCTTCATCAAAATTGATACCTACAGAAGATAATTGACTAGTAATAGTATTAAACTCATTTAAATGATCTGCAACAGATCCACCTTCTGCCATTTTCATATTAAATAAACGCTTCATGAGAAATACCTTATTTGAAGCGGAGGGCTTTTCATACAGTGTCGCTAGGGTTTTCATCAAATCTTCTGTCGTCTTTGCTTTTGTAATATTAAATGCCACCGATGGTGCCAAGCATAACCAAATGCTTCCGAGTGCCTTTCTGTCCAAAAGATCACATTCAGCCTCTGACATAGTTCCCTGATTCTTGGCTTTTCCTTCTAACGGCTTCCATAAATCCTTCTGATATAAATAGTCTTCCATTTGCATCTTCCATAACTGGAAGTTTTGCCCATTAAACCTATCAACCCTCAGCTTACCATCATCTGCCATTGCTCCCACTCAACTGTGAGACTCCCACTTAACCATGAGACTTTCATGTAGAGGATAACTGAGAAACAACTAGGCTCTGATACCACTTGTTGGGATAAACCACTGACAGAAATAAAAACTACATGCAAATATAACCAATAACAAAAATAATAGAACACATCCCCATGGAAAGAGCATGGAGCGCTCCAGTAGTCAGGGAAAGGATTCTCTGCCCATTCCCCTCTCCCCTATACATCCTCAGCCTCCTTTGGAGGAAAATGACAACTCTGGACAGATTGAGGGGGAAGTGCAAGTTAATAACAGAAGGAAGGCTTGGAAGAACTTCAATGTGAGAACGGCCACTATGGGAATCTACAGAGAGGCGATGAACCCCCAACTCCTGGTGGACGACCTCGAGAAGCCTAGACTCAATGAGCTAATTGACCCGGCTATGGTGGCTATTTCTGATAATGCAAGAGAAACGGGCATGAATCTGTTGAACAATGCCCGCAATAGCATGATCGACAACTTCAGATCAATTAAATGGCTTTTCCATGAGCTTGAGGATGTCAGAGATAGGGTTTCCCAAATGGAAAAAATTAAGAGCAAGACAGGTGCAGAAAGCCAAGGCGACCGGAACAGCTGGGAGACTCTGATGGAGAGGAGAGTAAAAAATATTGAGAACTACAATCACAACCTGGCAAGTCAAATGATCTCCCTCCTCGCTTCGATCAACGACAACATCCTCTCTCTCTTGGAAAATCTCAAAGATAGGAACCAGATGGAGGAAGATGATAAACAGAACAGAGACAAAGATAGGCTGGATGTGGATAAAGCCAAGGACAACACTATGGAGCAGGATTTGACGAACGCCCAGGATCCATAAGGCAGAAGAGCAACAAGAGTGCGCCGAAGCTGCCCAGACCATGCTCGAGATGGAGAAGTAGTCTGCTAGGTTGGGTCTCTGTCCTTTGGTTTTTGTTTCTCCTGGCTTTGGCTTTTTGTCTAGTCTCTGTTTTTCTGGTTGGTTCTCTGGCCTTTTTAGTGGGCAGTTGTTTCAGGCTGGGCCTTTGGGCTTATTTTCAGTCGTAAGGCTTATGTTTTGGCTGGGCATTTTTTCGCTTATTTTCAGCCTTTCTTGGTGTTAAACTTATGGGTTTCAGGACCCCTTAAAACCTGTTTACCTTATCAAAAACAAAAATAATAGAACACACAGAAATGAACACAAGGCACCAAGATTTAACGTGGTTCACCCAATCCCTGGGCTACGTCCACCAAACAGCAAGTCCGATCTTATTACAATCCAGTGATTACAACTTGATTACAATCCGTAATCCCTTACAACTCAATACCGCCGCAAGAACCAATTTCGTATCACCACACATCAAAAAATACCCAACCCTAAGCCCTTTTTATACAAGTATTAAACCGCTTTAGGGTTATAACATGTCAGCCATAATATGTCGGCTACCATGTCGGCTACTTCCAAAAAAAAAAAAAAAAATTCGGGGCGATGCCCTGAACCCCACTATTTATGAAGTATGTACAGTACTTTCCTGATCGGTCATCACAATCTAACAAATAGTACCAAGTAGTCTCATCATAAAATCAATTAAATATGAAACAATATCTGATAATTTGAAAGATAATGCTACTAATCATCAAGCACAAAATTGGCCTAAAAGAGTTTGGTAATAATAACAAAATGTAAACTAGGGGCAGGCATTACAGTTGTCGATATCTTCAATATCTAATTTGCGCTTGCTACTCTTCACAAAACAGATCATATGTTTGTATTGGTTTGATCTAACATCAAAATTGGCATCACAAAACGATATCATAATTGCTTGTAAATACACTTGCACATTCACACAACTTCGCATTTCAAGTTATGTCCTCTATGCTATATTTCTTTATACCGTCAGCCTTCATACTTTTACATGTTTTCCAAAATAAAAAATTAACTCTTGTTGACTCAGGGTTAACATCTAGGATGTTGTCCCTAATTAGTCAAGTAATTATTTTGATAAATAGAATATTTCCTTAACTTAAAATATCCATTTCCTTATCTTTACCCTATCTTGCTTGTTCAACATTGTCACTGTAAAACTGGTATATCTTTGTCTCTACCATCTATACAACCTCGTGTACTTAGTTGTAGCATCCTCATACTCTATTCATGTCGTACCTAAGTGTAGACGTGCCAGCAATACCTTTCTGAATTGCGTTGATCACAACTATACCTATGCCAACAGATAAACTTTGTGATACTTAGACATTTTTCAAAGTCCTATCGAAACTTCATCTTCATGATTTGCTCACTTAATCCTGAATATATGTTGCCATAAATGACAACCTCATATTATCTACACTAGCCAAATTGACAACAACAAAAATGTAGACTCTAATTAAAAATTCACATCATAATTATTTTTTTAAGAAAGAACCATTATAAACTATCCAACCTCTTTCATCTAATTTTGGACCAAAATAATGTCATCAAATGATTCTCTCAACTCTCTTCTTCATCTCTAATAAATTGCATAATTGTACTCAAATAACTTCCCTAGTATGTATCACCAAACACATCAGAGACATTTACACACACTTAATATATCAATGACCACCACATACACATTAATCATCTTATTGACAAAACATATAGTCAAATATCAAATTGACACCCACGACAACACATACAACTAGTATAAATGACTAATAAATGTTTAGGAAAAAATAAATTTGTCAAGATATGATAAAGATAGAGATTAAGTTAATTGAGATATATGCATATCAAAATATATAATGATACAAATAATAAAAATAAATTATACAAAATACCACTATATAAATTTTACCCCGCGTAGGCAACTATATATACAATAAATTCATATAATTACTCGTGCTTTTTGATACTAAATGCTATAAAGTTGTAATAAGATAAACAATATGTTTTATGCCAACTAGCACCTTGGGATCATTCCCACCAAGAAAAGGGAGAACAAAAATACTAAAAACTTGAATGCACTATCCATGTCTATAAACGAAGGAATGATGGAACAAAATTGAATGTAACATGGAAGCTTATAAAGGAAGGGATAAATGTAGAATATTGAAGAACTAATTCGAGTATGTAACACTTTATAGAATATTTTACGTCATAGTAGATTATTACACTCTAAAAAGTGGAATGGTCAAATGTGGAAATGATTCAACACAATAGTGGACCATTCATAAAGAGAGAAATTTCAGTTGTTATAATAATGTTTGGTATGACTCATCTTTCTCCAAGGGATCAAATACATGTGCGCGCACATGGTGTATTCATTTTCTGGACCTTCCTCATACGCAAGCCGATATGACTATTCAATATAATGAATTTATTGCATACATTTATTAAATATATCTTTACATACTCTAATTGATTAAGGATAGAAAACACCTAAAAAAGAGTATGGTGTTCACATGGAAACAACTAGAATTAGTTGAGGGCCCTTTATTAGATACAACGTATACAAATACAGCTATCTTATAAGGTAGAAGGTTGCAATTGAAAACATTTAATTATTAAAGTATGCAAATGCAAATAGGAAAAAAATAAAATTATTTAACATAGTAATAGATAAATGTCAAATAACCATGTTTCTTTGTTAATGCTTTGTTAATGCAATAATGTATTGTATTGATTTTGTTTCTTCTTAGAAAATGAATGTGTGTTACGACTGACAACTAATTATAGATCTATACTTATTCTCTATATTCATCTAAGAAATTTGTGGCGTTTTGTTGTACACTTTTGCTTCATATCCTATTCATTACTAGATGTTTTATAGAAATTTAGGGGTTGAAAGTATTAATAAATGCATTGTAGGTACAATTAACTTGTTGGGAAAATGTACCTCAATCAATCCATTGAAATTGAGGAATGTTGAAAACAAGAAGCAAGTACATAAGATGTAAAGTCTTATGTTTTAAAATGTGCCGAAAATGTGTTATTAGTTAATGCCCTGAACAATGATTTAGTTATAATCTCCAAATTAAGGGAGACGATTCATTAATGATAGGAGCTAATGCATTAGATGTTTTTAAATAAAAGGAACTACCAAAAAATAACACAAAACTAGTTAGTGCCATCAACAATGATTTAGTTCTAATTTTCAAATTAAGGGAGAAGATTCGGTGATGATTGGAGTGATTGCATTAGATGTTTTTAAATAAAAGGACCTAGCAACATATCACACAAAAATATGTTTAGAAGAACTTGGATGAGAAGATTAAATGTATGAAGTCATACCACTTTGAATTAAGGAAATATGACTTCATGACTATGGAGAGAATTCTACGATTGTAAAGTAATCCCAAGATAGAAAGGGAGCTCAAAAAGTAACATATGCATCAAAATAAGTGTGAGAATTAGAGCAATAAATAAGTGTTTAGTGTAGTGTAATGAATTAGCATGTATATCAAGTTATCTAATAGGGTTGATGGATGATATAGAGGAAGCCTAAATGTTCATAAATTTTCAATTTTCTTATAATACATATCTCAATAAATATAAACACAAAACTACATAGAAATGACATGGGTTTGAGAATTTTACTTTTACATTTTGTCCCTACTTTGAGGTGCTTGCAAACTCAAGAATGATCAAGTATCTCAACGTATGAAGCATTACCAGATATGCATGTAAAACAAATACATTGGTACAAAGAATATCGCCATAAGACTCATATAAACTAATGAACGTTGTGAGATTATGATCATGAATCTATTTATTAATTTATACGCATGCATGCAGCCCTATATATGTTATGTAGTATATATATCTATATATGTATATGTATATGTATATGTATATGTATATGTATATGTAGTATGTATAAGCATGTATGTATATATGTGCATGTGTATGCATATGTATGTGAGTATGTATGCATAAATACATGATTTACATACATGCATACATACATACATACACATACATATATTGTATGTGTGTATTTATGCAAGACACGTATACATACACACTTACAAATAGATACATACATAAATTCATGCATGCATACATACACACACAAACTTACATATATATGCATATCTAAATAGAAGAATATTATTGATAGGATTACAAGGAATCTCAATAAGGGATATAGTATAAAGAAAGTAAATATGATCTAAATATTGAAACTTCTAATCTTGTAAATTTATAAGCATATAACATTATAATTATAGAAAATTAACATATAAGAAGTAATAAATCAATAATAACTAATAAAGGATATTGTATAAGGAAACATGATACATATAGTATTTGTTAGTAAATAATGTTTTCCCCAACATGGGTAGTGAAATTGGTGTGCAACTCTTAATATCCTAATAAGATTTATATAAAGTACCAAGATAGTCATATACCCTCCAAGGTGACATCCAAAAGCATAGCCACACAAATGTTAGTAAGAAATTTACCCCCTAAGAGATAGTATCAAAACCATAGGCAAGGGCCCAAGATATTATATGAATATGAAATAGAATACATAAAGAAATAAAAAGGGGGCAACATCCCCTAAGAAGGAAGGAAAACACCTCCAAATGTAATAACTATGAATCAAAATTTCACAAAAATGTAAGATATAATTGCAAAACTCTAGCTAACGAAGATATCCAAATAGGAGAGATAGTGCAACAAGGTACATCATTATGGAAAGGGGAAGGACAATTTCCCATATGTCAAATGATATGACTTGATAACTTAATAAATGAATGGGGCAAACACAACAAAAATGTAATAATGATGCTTCACCCATGTCTTGAGTGCTTACTTAGGCTACATGTAAGAGTGCGATGATGCATTTTCATCCACAAGATATGTATCAAGCATGATTAAATTTCCTTGTCTATAGGAAGGGATGTTGAGTTTCACATGAGCTTTCAAATGGGGTTGGGGTCTTTAGAGAATACCAAACCCATATTTAAGCTATGTGATGATGCTCCATCATAAACATTATAAAAATCATATTTCTATCAATGTTTGGTGATTCTAAATTAACTGTATACCAAATAAGAAATAAGTTTGCAACTAAATATTCTAGACTAAAAATATATAATAATTATGTATGGGATTTAGTTGAATATTCTGATGCCTTTTTATAACTCACTTGGATAGATAGGAATGATAATTCTATTGCTTGTTTGATGGCTAACATAGTTGTGAGACAAATTTACACACCATTACAAGATATAGTTTAGGTGGAAATAAAGAAGAGGTCATTTGTACTAGACAATATTTGTAATTGGAAATTTTTTGAAGATGACATGGACTTGTTCAATTTTTTAACATATCAGGAGAACTATCAAGATATTGAGATTGACTGGAATGGGTTAATGGAAATTCGGGATGGAAAAGACACCATTTCGGGTGAAGAAATAGTTCAATTTAAGTCCAAAAAATACCTAAAGGATTAGTCATATTAGAAAGAGTCTTCAAAGAACATGAAATTCTCAAGACACGTAGTCCTGCCATAATGGAAGAGAAAGTTGAGAAGATTAACTTGGGAAATGAATGTTCACCAAGAGAAGTGTTTATTGGTAAGAAGTTAGATATGAAAATTAGATCAAGTTTGATTTCCTTACTAAGAAAATATAGACATATTTTTACCTAGTCATATGATGATCTTAAAGAATAAAGAGAGGATCTCTTTTAGAATGAAATTATTCTAAAGATAGATGCAAAACCATTCAGACAAAAGCAGTGTCCAATAAATCCAATGCTAGCACCTAAAATGAAAGAAGAACTAATTAAAATGATGTATGTTGGCATAATAAAATTGATTAGATACTTTGCATGGGTCTCAAACTTGGTTGCAATTAGAAAAATGAATGATGATATAAGATTATGTGTTGATTTTAGGTACTTAAATATGTCTTCATTAAAAGATAATCATGCATTTCCAAATATGGAAGTTTTATTAGAAAAGGTTACAAGAAATGAATTCTTATCTATGATGGATGTTCTTTTTGGTTATATTCAGGTAAAACTTAAAGAGACTAAGTGGTACAAGAAAACATTTACTACTCCATGGGGTATGCATGTGTATGCCAAGATGCCTTTTGGCCTAACAAATGCAAAAGAAACCTTCCAGATGGCCATGAATGTTGAATTTGATGGTCTGATTTATCACATTTTGGTTATTTATTAGGATGATTTGACATTTTATTCAAAGAAGGAAAAAAATCATTGTAATCCCTTAGAAAAAATGTTAAAAGAGCTCTTGAATACATAATATCTCTCAACCCAGAGAAGTGTTAATTTGGAGTAACAAAAGGAAAATTATTGGGTCACATAGTCTCTAAGGAAGGGGTTAGAATAGACCTTGATATAGTGAAGGCTATTGACAATATAAAAATTCTAAAGACAGTCAAAGAAATTCAATCTTTATTTGGTCACATTAACTTTGTTATGAGATTTGTATCTAATTTTGTTGAAACCATTAAGCCTATATCCATAATGCTCAAAAAGGGAGACGATCTAGTTTGGGATGATGAGGCATTGCAAGCCTTTACGGACATAAAAAGAGTTGTAAAAGAAGCACCTGTGCTTAAAGCCCTAGATTTCAGTAAACATTTTCAAGTTTTTTTCTTTGCATCTTATCATATGATTGTTGTTGTTATGCTCCAAAAGAATGAAGAAGGACATGAACAACCTATTTCTTTCTTTAGCATGAGCTTGAAAAATTGTAAGTTGAATTATGATATAAATTAGAAGCAAGCTTATGCTCTAGTTAAAGTTTTGAAGGCCTTCCATTCATATTTGGTAGGTGCTATTATTGTAGCTTATGCTCCCAATGTAGTAGTCAAGGATATATTCAGACAATCTAAAACTACTGGAATAAGATGCAGATGGATCAATCGAATCTAAGAATTCAACATTTATATTCAAATAAATAAATTGGTTAAAGGTTAAAGATTGAAAAAGCTCATGGTACATGCTAGTATGGAGGCATCACAAATTAATCAAGTGGAAGAAGATTATGCTAAAGTGAGTATAAAGAATTTCCCTTGGTATACAAATATTGTCTACTATTTAAGAACCATGAAATGTAGTGACAGTTGGATTGAAAACCAAAAAAGGACAGTTAAATTGCATGCAGCAAAACATGTTCTTATCAAAGTAGATTTATATTGGAAAAATAGAGATGACATATTAAAATTTTGTCTTGACACTCATCAGGCAGTCATCATTCTAAAACAATTGCATATTGAAGGATTTTGTAGAGGAGATTTATGTGCCTGGACTATTGCAAAAAAAATTATAAGGGTAGGGTATTATTGGTCTCATCTCTTCAGAGATTATTGCAATTATGTGAGAAATTGTGAAGCATGTTAAAGGTTTTCAGGTAAATTGAAGTATGGTGGAGCTTTTCCTCTTAGAACATTGCAAACAAAAGAATGATTTTAGATGTGGGGAGTAGAATTCATATGTGAAATCACCAATAAGGCAAGCAATAGATTTAGTTGGATTATGGTTGCTACGGATTATTTCATCAAATGGGTTGAAACCATCCCAACTAGGCAATCCACTACTATTGTTCTTACATATTTTTTGATGAATAGCATATTGACAAGATTTGGTGTCCCTAAAAATATTATCATTGACAATTGGATGTGTTTTAGATCAGTGGATTTCACAAACGTTTGCAGAAGTATGGGATAACAATGTCATATTCATCCCCTTACCATCCAAAGAGAAATGGTCAAGCTGAGTCAAGTAATAAAAGTATACTTAAAATTATAAAAAGGATTTTGGATAACAACAAGAGAGTTTGGGATTCAAATTTGTACTTAGTTGTATAGGTAGATAGGATAACAAGAAAAAAGTCAACTAGATTCTCACCTTTTCAACTAGTATATGGTCAAGAAGCGAGATTTCCTGAAAATAATTTATTGCCAGTGTATAGATTCATCAGAGATGAGAAACTTGGGGATATTGATTTTCTGGATGAAAGAATCACTGCTCTTGCAAAATTGGATGAGAAGAGAAGATCAACATTGGAGTACAACATCAAAATTTAAAAAGTTGTGAAATATTTTTATGACAAAAAGGCCACTGGGAGAATTTTTAATGTGGGAGACTGGGATATTGTAGGATTTTGTAGAGGAGATTTATGTGCCTAGACTATTGCAAACAAAATTATAAGGGTAGGGTATTATTGGCCTCATCTCTTCAGAGATTATTGCAATTATGTGAGAAATTGTGAAGCATGTTAAAGGTTTTCGGGTAAATTGAAGTATGGTGGAGCTTTTCCTCTTAGAAAATTACAAACAAAAGAATGATTTTAGATCTGGGGATTAGAATTCATATGTGAAATCACCAATAAGGCAAGCAATAGATTTAGTTGGATTATGGTTGCTACGGATTATTTCATCAAATGGGTTGAACCATCCCAACTAGGCAATCCACTACTATTGTTCTTACATATTTTTTGATGAATAGCATATTGACAAGATTTGGAGTCCCTAAAAATATTATCATTGACAATTGGATGTTTTTTAGATCAGTGGATTTCACAAACGTTTGCAGAAGTATGGGATAACAATGCCATATTCATCCCCTTACCATCCAAAGAGAAATGGTCAAGCTGAGTCAAGTAATAAAAGTATACTTACAATTATAAGAAGGATTTTGGATAACAACAAGAGAGTTTGGGATTCAAATTTGTACTTGGTTGTATAGGTAGATAGGATAATAAGAAAAAAGTCGACTAGATTCTCACCTTTTCAACTAGTATATGGTCAAGAAGCGAGATTTCCTGAAAATAATTTATTGCCAGTGTATAGATTCATCAGAGCTAAGAAACTTGGGGATATTGATTTTATGGATGAAAGAATCACTGCTCTTGCAAAATTGGATGAGAAGAGAAGATCAACATTGGAGTACAACATTGAAATTTAAAAAGTTGTGAAATATTTTTATGACAAAAAGGCCACTGGGAGAATTTTTAATGTGGGAGACTGGGTGTTCAAATGGAATGTTAAGGATCAAGACAAAGGGAAGTATGGTAAATTTGATCCTTTATGGTTAGGGCCTTATATTATATCTAATAAAGCTAAAGAGCATTCCTTTCTTCTTCAAGAGATAGATGGACACATATTAGAATTTATTATTCATGGACAATACCTTAAACCCTTTTTCTTTTAAATAATTATGTAGTTATTATTTATTATTGTTAGAGTAGGGCTAACATTTTATGTTGTCTATTTTTTCTTTTTGTGCTTTTGTTCTAAAGATATTTGGATTTTTTCCATATCACAGAGGAATATGTGTCCCCAGATAGAACCATTGATGGAACTTCAAAATTTGAGTGTTTTCATTGAATTTCATAATTCTAAAACATGGCATTGAGCAAGGTTTCAATTTCACAATTACAGAATACGGGAAATCATTCATCTCCTATTTTGTAATTTTGGGACTAGGTTCAGAGTTGTAATCTGATTTTGTGACTTTAGGAAAGGAGACATTCTTGATGATCAATTTTTAAATTTTGATGTTGCTAGTTCTTTGACAATCCATAACTTCAAAAATAATTAAGAAGCATTAATTGAGTGGCAAAAAATGTTATGTGAAGGATTTATTCTATTCACCCATATTATTTCAATATGACATTGAATTTAAGGTGGTAGGTGCTAAATATTTGAAGAAAATATGATCATTTAGTGCACTTCACCTAGCTCATGGTTATAAGTGTTGGAAATAAATGATAGACTAAGTTACTTAGAGGGAAGGGGTGAATTAGTAACTTATGAAACTTAATCATTATTTACTAATTAATCCTTCATGTTTATTTTGATTTACTTGCATACATGAAAAACTAAAAGCATTAAAACATTCATAACACTTTGACACACAATATGGTGACCTATAAACCTTCCAAATAGAAAGTAAAATTTGGGTGGAGATGATACCCACAAGCTTTAGTAATGCAGTATAATGTTGGCCTGTTAAGGCTTATAATGATCACTTCTGATGATCTACCTTGTTAGGAGCAATAAGGACTACTAGGTCCACCTTGTAAAAGGATTTACAAACATACAATGAAGTATGCACTTGGTAAAGAGATTTACAAAAGACTATTAAGTCTACCTTGTGAAAGGATTTAACTATTCCACCTGTTAGGATGAACCAATGGCTGATCTCTGATCTACAACTATGATTTTTTGAATGAGGTACCCTTTGAGTGTAATGATCACCTTGGTGTGATAGATAAATCTTTGTTTCTCCTTATACTACTTGTAGCCTTATATTTCACACTTCTTCTTACTACTTTTTTTATACATATTTGGATGTGATACAATATGTTACATATGTACCAATGCAATTTATGATTCAACAAAGTCAGCTCTAATACAAGTTTCAAAAAAATACACAAAGTTGGCCCAACTATAGGTATTCGAGTTCTGAAGATAAACTAGGTGAGATTCTGATACTTGGCAACTATTGTCAATGTTCAGCATCATCATTCACTCGGTAGATATAGAAGCTCAGCTCATATTGATCACTTCCAAGTAGTTTGAACTCAGTCTGCACTGGTGACTTGGTAAACATTGTGAAACTCGGCATATAAATTGAATCACTTGGTTAACACCGCATAGCTCAATCAACACTATCACTGCAAGCTTGGTATAAATTGAATCACTTGGTTAACATTGCATAGCTTGATCAACACTGGATTCACATCACTGAAACTATGAACTTGGTAACCACTGTAGAACTCAATTTGCACTATGAACTTGGTGCAAACTTAATACTATTCCTGAAACTCGGTAGCAACTATAGAACTCAGTAGAGCCTAAGTTACTTGGTTAAAACTATTAACTATACATGAAGCTCGGTAACTATTGACTGTTTGAAAAAATGTGTGTAACTAATAAACAAACTTTAGCTATAATGTCAACAATAATTTCATTTGGTGGGTTTCTTATTTTTCAAAAAATATCCTTGTGCATTTTTCTATGTTTTTTTTGTAGGACAAAAGCTATGGGGTTGCTAGTGCAATCACACAATGAAAATGAAGTGGCATACCCAGTCATGCAACCTGGATTAACACTAGCCCAAGAGGATCAATTTGACATCATCAATGTCATGTACATAGTTGTGTGGGATTTGCATACAACATATGTCTAATATTAAAGTGACTTCCATGAAATTATGATGGAGGAATAAAAAGGGGAAGCCTTGAACGTACTGGTTGGAGTTCTAGATGAAGAATTTTCCTTGCACCTAGAGAAATTCTCAACATAATTCGAGAATTGTTATTATTTTTTATTTTTTGTATCGTAATCAATTCGTAACAAGTTGCAATTAGTTTTTAGTTAGTTAGGATGAAAGGGCCTGAAGTTTTTTTGCACCCTCTCATGTTTTATAAGAAAGGGTACCAAGGCCTTATAGATATAGAGAATTATATACATATACATAAAAGAAAGATACTCAAAAAAATTACAGATATAGGCATGTATAGAGGTGTAGATACTGCAATTTGTTACAACCCAGTTGTAATCTTTTTCTAAATTAATAAAATATAACATGTTTTTCTTCAAAAGATAGGGAATTGTTCATTGATTTTACTGAACTCATGTCTTCATTGGATTCACACTATTTACATGGCAAAATTTGGGCAAATCTTTGAAGAAAAAACTCATATTCTTATGTATCTTTTGTATAATTGGTCTTCATTTTGAAGTTAAATTCAATTATCTAGGGTTTGTGGATTATTCTCAATTTTCTTTTTTATTAGTTGGCGGTGGTGCATATGTCTCTAAAACTAAGATATATTAAGTAATTTTATCAAATTTGACTCTCTTCTCCAATTAGGAAGGCACTGATAATATTTTTAATTTAAAATTTGAGAATGACTTTGTCGAAGGTAAAAAAATCAATATCATCCCACTTTCATGTCCTATACTATGAATTTACACATTTCATTTAAAGTTACTACTTTATACTTTACAAACATTCACTATTATATTTGATTTCTCCTTGAGAACTTTTGCCAACTCAAGAGCATCATTAAGTATGCATTCTATTCATTGTTCTCTTCATTAAATCAAAGGTACAACCACATAGGTCTTGTAGAGGTTGAACAAACAAAGATTCATCCTTCTTCATTGACCAAAACTGTGTTGAGTTTTCCAGCATCAAGTAGGCAAAATCATACGAAGTCAACCAACAATTGTGTACACCAACAAAGCCCTAATTTATCGATGAATTTTAAAATACAAATATCAAGCATATATATATATATATATATAGAATGAAAGAGGGAGGGTGATAATTTTGTTGGAATATTATGATAGGCTAAGTTACTGAGAGGGGAGGAGTGAATCAGTAACCAATAAAACTTAATTCTTATTTAGAAATTATTCCTTCATTTGTATTATGATCTAATTTCATGCATGAGAGACTGAAAACATTAAGCATACATAAAACTTTTAGCACACAATTTTATGACCCAGAAATCTTCCAAATAGAAAGTAAAACTAGGGTGGGGATGATAGCCACAAGCTTTAGTACTGCAGTATAAAGTTGGTTTGTTAAGGCTTACAATGATCACTTATGATGATCTACCCTATTAGGAGCAATAAGGACTGCTAGGTCCACCTTGTGAAAGGATTTACAAACACATAATGAAGTATGTACTCTATAAAGAGATTTACAAAAGAATGTTAGGTCTACCTTGTTAAAGGATTTGACCGGTCCACCTGTTAGGATGAAGTAGTAGCTGATCTCTGATCTATAACTTGGTTTGTTGAATGAGATTCCTCTAAGTGTAGAAATC
Organism: Cupressus sempervirens; assembly: GCA_028749045.1. Lineage (NCBI taxonomy): Eukaryota > Viridiplantae > Streptophyta > Pinopsida > Cupressales > Cupressaceae > Cupressus > Cupressus sempervirens. The sequence goes on along the minus strand of CM053792.1, from coordinate 104,230,303 downwards.
ACCTTGGTGTGATGGATAAATCTTTGTTGCTCCTTATAGTATTGTAGCCTTTATAATTTGCTCTTCTCTCTTCTCTACTTATTTCATACTTCTATGACATTCATTGGATGTGATACAATTCATTACATATATACCAATCCAATTTACAAATTTCAAAGTTAGCCACAATACAAGTTTACACAAAGTTGGCCCAAATGAAGAAACTCAGGTTCTGAAGACTGACTTGGTGAGGTTCTGATACTCAGCATCTATTGTCAATGCTCAGCATCATCATGCACTTGGTAGACATATAATCTCAGACCATACTTATCACTTTCAAGTAGTCTTGAACTCGGTCTGCACTAGTGACTCGATGAATACTGTGAAACTTGGCATATAAACTAAATCACTCGATTCACACTGCTTAGCTCAATCAATGCTATCATATAAGCTCAGTATAAACTAAGTCACTTGGTTAACATTAGACTCACATCACATCAATTTCAAACTCTATAAGCATTGTACAACTCGGTTTGCACTGATAAACTCAACATACACTAAGCTGCTCGATTTACACTACTGATCAACAACTTTGTAGTAACTGCTTGGCGCAAATTGAAAACTGTCTAAGGGAATCGGTAGCAACTGTAGAGCTTGGTAGCAACTGAAATGCTTGGTTGATACTTACAATTTGAATAAGTGTATGTCACTAATAAAAAATATGATTGAAACATCAACAATCTCTCCCTTTGGCATTAGTGACAAAAACACTTATCAGTCAAAATTGAATTCAAAATGTTCAAGAACACCTTTATTCATCACCTTTATTGGAAATATTATGAAAAGCCAAGTCACTAAGAGGGGAGGGGTGAATCGATAACTTCTAAAACTTTTATCCCAATTAGCAATTAATCCTTTATATGAATTTTGATAAAACTACATGCATGAGAAACTAAAAACATGAAAGCATACACAACACTTTAACACAAGATTTGGTGACCCAGAAACCTTACAAATAGAAAGTAAAATTGGGGTGGGGATGGTACCCAAAAGCTTTAGTACTGCAATATAAATTTGGCCTGTTAAGGCTTACAATGATCACTTTTGATGATCTGCCCTGTTAGGAGCAATTAGGACTATTAGGTCTACCTTGAAAAAGGATTTACAAACATACAATGAAGTATGCACTCGGAAAAGAGATTTACACAAGACTATTAAGTCTACCTTGTTCAAGGTTTTGACTGATCCACCTGTTAGGATGAAGCAGTAGCTAATCTCTGATCTACAACTTGGTCTGCTAAATGTGATTCCTCTGAGTGTACAAATCACCTTGTTGTGATAGATGAATCTTTTCTACTCCTTATACTATTGTAGCCTTTGTAATTCACTCTTATGCTCTTCTCTGATTATTACATTCCTTTTCTTTGATGATTTGGATGTGATACAATACATTACATATATATCAATCCAATTACACAATTACAAAGTCAGCTACAATACAAGCTTACACAAATATTACAAAGTTGTCCAAAGTATAGAAACTCAGGCTCTAAAGACTGACTTAATGAGGTTTTGATACTTGGCATCCACCGTCAATGCTTGGCATCATCATGCACTCAGTAGATGTAGAAGCTCAATTCATATTAATCATTTCCAAGTAGTCTTGAACTCGATCTGCACTAGTGACTCAATGAATATTGTAAAACTTGGCATATAAACTGAATCACTTTATTCTTAATATATAGCTCGGTCAACACTATCATGTCGAGCTTGGTAAAAACTGAGTTTCTTGTTTAACATTGAGTAGCTTGGTTAAAACTAGACTCACATCACATCAACTGTGAACTCGGTAAGTACTACACATATCAGTCTGCACTAGTAAACTCAACATACATTGAGATGCTCGGTTTACATTGTTGATCATCACCTCTGTAGTAACTGCTCGCTGCAAACTGAAATCTATCCATAGGACTCAGTAGCAACTGTAGAACTTGGTAAGAACTAAAATGCTTAGTTAACATTGTTAACTATACAATATGCTTGGTATGAACTCATAATCTAAATAAGTGTATGTCACTAATAACAAACATGACTAGAATGTCAACACACCTTATGTCTCCAACTCGGTAGAGTATACTATTTTGGAGATTTTTCAAAATTGGTTTTGTAAGAGATGTATTTGTGTACATTAATAACATGATAATGCTCCTCCATACATAATATAAAATATACTTTACATCTTTTCACATCTGATATATACATTTTCTCCTCTTTTCTGTACATCTCCTTTCCACAATACATCTTCTCCCCCTTTATACAATGTACATCTTTTCTATAATCTTTAATATTCTCCCCCTTTTTGACATTAATGCCAAAGATTTATGTAATATATACTATATAGTAATGCCAAAATGTGACAAGAAATCTAAATGTACCTATTAAGATAAGTGTCAAAGTCTTGTCCCAACTTTCTTGCAACACTTTGCATTTGTGCAATGCAATCTGCACTTCTACTGATAGTACTATCATATGGTCTACAATGGAGAATTTGTTGTCATGGATGAGCATTTTTACATGTGCAATGTATTTCTACAATGCATCCATGATTGGGAGAATCATGCCTTATATATCTATCAATGTTGATCTTATTTCGGCCTCTTCTCTCATCAATTCTGCCTAAATATTTGTTAGGAATCTGATTTTTTTGTAATGGGCAGAGTTGTAGCTCAGGTCAAGTTGCAAATGATGTGCATTTGCCTTCAAATCCTCATCAATTTTTAACAATTTATCTTTTATTTCCTTAGTGAAAATTGATATATCATAGAGTCTACCAAATAGAGAAGATACATTACTACAGGAGGTCTCCAGTGAGCCTAGAATAGTAAATAATTCTACTTGATGGATAGCAATTTTTTGAGCAATAAGTTCTAAAAATTTCTTTTCAAATTTCTTTTCAACTCTCTGCAACAATTTGTCTTGTCCATTCAAATCATCATTGAATTTTTGGACTTGATGCAGGAGCATCTTGGGTTCACTTGGTGACTACTTTGGAGTTCATGGGAGGAGGCTCGATAGTTGCATTGGAGGGTGCTTGGACTGATACTTAGTTGAAGAAGGATTAGTGCTTAGCATTCTTGGGAACTTGGCATGATCTTTGGTTTCTCGGCATGGTCTGGGAACTCGACATGGTCTTTGGTTGCTCGGCATGGTCTGGTTACCTTGCTTCTAGAGATATTTTTTTTGGTTTCTTTTGTAGGTTGTATAACCAATTTTCCACAATTAGTTAGAGGATTCAAATATCAGGGATTGAAGAGAGCCTAAATTACCAATTATGGTTTGAAGCATGAGTTGTAATTCAATCGAAGCTAGGAGATATTGCAATTTTACTCACGTATCAATTTTTGGGTATTTAATTGTTGCTGGAGGCTGACTTTGGTATTTAATTTATGTATGAGTATTTAATTAGTGTTCTAGGTCAACTTGTGGCTTAAATTTTTATAATTAGGGGTTGTGGGGAAGTCTTTAATCATTATTCATCCATCATGGAGAAGAGGAGGTGGTAGAGGAGCGAATTTGGAGAAGAGCTAGTAGTTGCGGCTTGGAAAATATGGAGATTGCTTGGTGGGCTTGCGAGCACAAGTTAAAATCTTCCTTGGGGGTTTCTCCTAGCATGTGGGTCTAGACTAGCTAGGGTTTGATTGGTATCTTAAGGGATCTTGCAGAACTATTACTTTCTTTGTATTTGGTCATAACCGAGAAGGCCTTACAACCTAGCACATTGTATATAATCAGTTGTATTTTATGAATATATTATTGTAACTTGGTATGAGATCTTGCATTATTTCTTCTTGCCATTGTGTTTCTATTGTTTGGTTATATAGCTGGGGGCTAGGACATCTCCTTTGGGGATTTTCCTACCTTGCACTGTGACAGGACTACCTCTACTAATTGATTCAAAATTGGTTGAGAAGTATCAACCTCTATGTTTAGAGCCTCTACAAGGATATTCTTTACATCCTCAATTATCTAGAATTCCTTATTTCTTTCTTCTCTAAGCCTCTATTTCTTAGCTTTCTTCTGAAGGATTTCTCCAAAAATATGCATTTGATTAGGATTAAGATTTGAGATGTCCCAATTAGGAATGATAATCTCTTTTCCTTTACCCAAAAATCTTGTGCTCGGTTGAGGCTTGGTCTCAACTATCCTTGCACTTATTAATTGCAAGCTAATAATGGACACAATTGTAGAAATGGTAGGACTCACTAAAAAAGTGGATACTAGACTCATTATTGAAATACTAGTAGAAGAAATACCTAGAGTTACCAAAATTGATGTAGAGGGAAGTGTTGGCTACTTGGTAGATGAAGTGCTTGTCACTTCAGTCAATGTGGTGCTAAGTTGGATGTGTGTATAAATTGATTGAGTGCTTGTGCTCACTATGTTTGTCACAATTAATCTTGTTGAAGCTTTCTTTGGGCTTGATGTTTTCAAAACTTTTCTTGGAGAATAAGGAAGTGAGGCTATGATTGCTTTAGTAGTTTTCATTGGGTTGGTCTCCTTAGTATCCTGTACATTAGGTAAATCTTCCTCAATAGCTTCTTATCCATGTTCCTCTTCCTCATCATCTACATTATCAAAATGTGTTACTTCTTTAGCATCAATTTCTTCATCCTTTTCTAGTTCATCATCATCATCATCCTTGTCACTGACACTAACTACAAAATCACCCAGCTTGTGAAGAAGATAAACATTCTTCCATGTGTTTGTAGCATTCTTCACCACATGCTCAATGTCTTTCAGTAGTACAACACAAGTGTTGAATCTCAAAGTAAGATTTTCTTTATTTTTCTTTAGAGATTCCTTTACCTCCTTTTCATCCAAATTCGGCATGAGTTGCCTCAAGGTTTGTTCATATATGTCTTTTGCAATTTTCATGGAATTCTTCCATCTTGGCTTGACTTTCTCCATTAGAACATTTGGAATCTGCTAAGCAATTTGGTCTGGGGAATACTTCCACTTACACATTTTAGTTATTAACATATATTTTATTTGTTTTTGCTCTTTTGTAGTCCTGGACTCATACTTTAGTGCCTTGAAATTTTTTATGCCAAATTCTGATTCTAATTCTTTCATCCTTTCCTCAAAAGTAGGTGGAGGCCTCTTAAAGATTACATCTCCTCTTTCTTTATCTTCTTTCTTCCTAGATGATCTTCTAGTAAACACAGTAGTAGATGTCTTGGTAGGCTTGGTAATAATTACCTTATCTTTCTTCTTTAATGGTTCTTCATCCTCAGATTTCTCTTTATCTTCTACTTCTTCATCTTCTCCTTTGCCTTCGATCAATAGAAGAGTGGTGTTGGTTTTTAGTTTGACAATTCTCTTCTTGCTCTTGTTGACTGCTTAAGGGAGTTTAATTTCTAATTCAATTCTAGCCTTCACCTCATTGTAAGTGCTAAAGTATGTAGCTTTAGGGTCAACAAGCTCATTAATCAATGCCTCAATTATGTCTTTGGTTTCAACAATGTTTACCTCATAACCAAGAGGTTTTACCCATACTATCCTCGGTCTAACTGCCTGAATGTATACTATGTCACTATCAACCATGAAACAAACATCATCTTTGTAATCATCAACTAGCTTTCATGGAATCCTAAATCTATTATTCATCTTCTCTTTGAATGCATCAAAGTAGTTATCCATAATACTTGCATAGTTCTCTCCCATTTTAGCAATATACTCATTAATCTTATACGAAATAGGTACATCTTTCCTCCAGACTACTGTACCTTTAGATGGGAAAAAATTTTGAACATATAAAGATAGACAAGTCAAAAGTGAATCGAACATACAAGGATTGTTCTTGGAAGTTCTTATACTCTCCATGTTTTTGTTGAACTAGTTCAGCATCAACTCGATAAGGTCAAGTGACAAATTATTCTTGACCACCTTGTATGCCAAATCCATTACTTCACATGATATGCTATTTAATCTGCTTGAATTGTATATCTTGTGGGTGATGACATGTATCCCAAACTTGAGTTCCATGTCAATAACACAACTGATTTTCATTCCCTTTCCATCCCACTCGGCAAGGGTTTTCTTCTCTAGTTCAACCCGACTTAGGGTTTTTGTCATTTTTTCTTTTGTCAACATGGGAAGACCAATGATCCTATGGATCATCTTCTTAGTTATCAAAACATGTTGTTCCAACCACATCTAACCATTGTGCACATGACTAAGAATATATCTTATCCATTTTATTTGAAAATCCTGTGGCATATGTGGAATATGAATTAAACCTTTTGTTTCAAGATGTTGATGTTCTGGTTTCAACACACCATTAACACATAACTCTTTCAATGATTCATCCATCTCCAGTGTTCCAATGTCTTGAATAGAATATTTAAAATGTGAATGAATATCATTGGCTAACAATACCTTTGGTGGGATTTGTGATTGAGCTCTACTTGGATCTAAGGTTTCTACAATGGCAGGATTCAACTTAAAGTCTAGTGCCTTCCATTCCATGCCTTGAACTAACATGTTTGAACCTTTCTTTGATTTGTTGCTAGTGGATGCCATCTTCACTTGGTAGGGTTTAAAAGAATATGAAAAATCTTCAATAACAATTTTCCCAAATTGCTTGAATTGTCTTGTACAGATAGCTCTCAAAAATTTGCGGTGAGAAATGACTTCAATTTCACCCTTTTTCATCAAATTTTGCCATAAATGCCTGGTACAATTGTTCTTTCAAAACATAGACTATCATCCACTTCACTTGCATTGAATGCTCAGTAGAGTCTTTCATGACTCAGTAACCAAATAGAACTTTAGTTACTCCCGACCTTGCTCAGTGAAGTCTGCAACCTAACCTTGCTTGGTAAATACTGACATCTTTTACTCAGTGATCCTTTTGCATCTTGAATGCTGATTTGGATATTTCATTCTACTAACTAGAACTAATGAGAGATATCTTGAGAATCCTAGTTCCAATTCTCCTATGAGAGATCAAGTTGAAATGGTGGAGTCACCCAACTCTTGAGTGACATCTTTATTAGTGCTCAGACTTGTATTCTCAAAAGATTTTGGAACCCATTTTTGTCCCATCTACCTTCTGATGTTATCAGCTTTTGCCTTCTTTTCATCTTCAATTCTTATATTATTCATACAGTTCTTGGCAAGATGACCAAGTTTTGTACAAATGAAACATCTTATGGTAGTATCTCTTGTCCTCATATGATGTTTTACACTATTCATTCCAATGTGTCCAAATTCTCCATAGTAATAACATCTGGACCAATCTTTATAGTCCCAACCAAATATAGCTTTTACAATTTGTTGTACTAGGTTCAAAAGCTTAGTTTTTCATTTTGATTATTTGTGCCCATGCTTCTTACATTTGTGACATTTTCCTTCAAATTTAGGTTTCTCTTTGCATTCATTTGCCCTATGTCCATGCTGATTGCAATTGTAGTACTTTCCATTGAATTTTGTTTTCCCATTGCTCCAACATTTGTTTTATTTATGACCTATCTTACCACAGTGACTGCAAGTAGGTCTTTGATTCTTTAGAGCTCCTTGCTTGGATGATTCACCTTCTTCTATATATCCAATTCATGTTTTTCCTTTTTTGTTTGTAATGACTTTCCTCATTCAACTGATTCATGTCTGCTTGAGATTTCATCATCCTCTCATTGGCTTGCCTTTCAATGTTGAGATCATTCTATAATCTTTCATTCTCTAATCTTAGATTCATGATTTCTTCATTTGCATTGGTGAGCTGATCAATAAATTCTATTTGTTGAAGGGATAGGTGTTGAATTTCATTGTTCTTTTCTTCTATCTCTCCTTTTATCATATTCTTTTTCTCTTCCATGACTTCACACAATCTTAGTAACTAAATTTATTGCTCTCTTTTCAATTTTTTTACTTCTTCTTGAAGAGTACTATTCTTTTAAAATAGTTCTTTGATTGCTTCATTAGCTTCATCTGAATTGCTTGCATGGATGTCTTCAATGTAGAGTTGATCATTCATCTGGATTGCAAGATCTTTCCTTCTTTTTAGGGATTGAGAGAGTTTCACTTTTGCTTTCTTGAGTTGTCCAATAGCCAATTCCAAATCTAACTTCTCATTATCAATAGCCTTGTTAAGTCTAAATACCTCCATTTCCTTTTATCTTTGCTAAAGTTGTTAAATATTTCTCTAAGAACTACAAAGCTCTGATACCAATTGTTGGAAATACTATGATAGGCTAAGTTACTAAGAGGGGAGGGGTGAATCAGTAACTAATAAAACTTAATCCTTATTTAGCAATTATTCCTTCATCTGTATTTTGATCTAATTGCATGCATGAGAGACTACAAACATTAAAGCATACATAACACTTCTAACACACAATTTGCTAACCCAGAAGCCTTCCAAATAGAAAGTAAAACTGGGGTGGGGATGATACCCACAAGCTTTAGTACTATAGTATAAATTTGGCCTATTAAGGCTTACAATGATCACTTATGATTATCTACCCTATTAGGAGCAATAAGTACTGCTAGGTCCACCTTGCAAAAGGATTTACACACATACAGTGAAGTATGTACTCGATAAAGAGATTTACAAAAGACTGTTAGGTCTACCTTGTTAAAGGATTTATCTGATCCACATATTAGGATGAAGTAGTAGCAGATCTCTAATCTACAACTTGGTTTGTTGAATAAGATTCCTCTGAGTGTATAAATCACCTTTCTATGATAGATAAATCTTTGTTGCTCCTTATACTATTGTAGCCTTTGTAATTCACTCTTCTCTCTTCTCTTCTTATTTCATAATTCTATCTCATTCATTGGATGTGATACAATTCATTACATATATACCAATCCAATTTACAAATTACAAAGTTGGCCACAATACAAGTTTACACAAAATACACAAAGTTAGCCCAAATGAAGAAACTCAAGTTCTGAAGACTAACTCGGTGAGGTTCTAATACTCGGCATCCATTGTCAATGCTCAGCATCATCATGCACTTGGTAGACATAGAAGCTCAGTCCATACTAATCACTTTCAATTAGTCTTGAACTTGGTCTACACTAGTGGCTTAGTGAATACTATGGAACTCAGCATATAAATTGAATCACTCAATTCATATTGCTTAGCTCAGTCAATTCTATCACTATGAGATTGGTATAAACTGAGTCACTTGGTTAACACTGAGTAGCTCAATTAACACTAGACTCAAACATCACATCAATTATGAACTCGGTAAGCATTGCACAACTCAGTTTGCACTGATAAACTCTGCATACACTAAGATGCTCAGTTTACACTACCGATCAACAATTTTGTAGTAATTGCTCAGCATAAACTAAAAACTGTTCAAGGGACTCGGTAGCAACTGTAGAGCTTAGTAGCAACTTAAATGCTTGGTTGATACTTACAATTTGAATAGATTTATGTCACTAAAAACAAACATGACTGAAATGTCAACAACTTTGGCCAATAAAGGCATGGATGGAGATTGCGTCAAATAAATTCTAATAGATAAAATATCAAACAAGTATAGCTCTCCCAACATATATTATAAAGATTAGTAGGAGTGATATGTCATTTGATCTCTCCTATAGTTTAAAAACCTTTGACCTCCAACTCTCCTAAGGAAATGGTTTAATCTTAGGTCATGAGACTAGATTTAAAGGAAACCATATAAAGTAGATTCCTTGGATGAAACTAAAAAATAATGTTTACAAGAGAATAATAAGCCATATATTTTCTTATCTTTTATACCAATGTATCATTATAACTATGTTATCTTCTCCATCATGAATCACTCCATACTTTACAAGCAGTTAGTTCATGTGTTATGGTAGTAGTAAGATCTCACAAATTTCTTGAAGGACTTAATAAGACTCTTATTAAATATTCAATAAGGTTTGGTGTGGAAATAAAAGGCTTAATCATTATAAAGCTTTAGCACTCAGAGAAATTATTTGATCAAAATACTATCCTAAGATATATCAAAAACAATTTTTCCATTCTATAACTTTGATCAATTTTTATTAATATCATGGTATTAATGTTTTATGAGGATAAAATGTTTCAGTTTTATTAATTTTGGATGTTCTTTGTGAGAAATTATTTTTGGTCATATGTAACATGTGGGATATACTTTTAAACGTATATTATTCAATATAACTTATTTATATTTGAAAACATGAAAATTAAATGGGAAGTGTTTTGATCAAAAGCTTTGACAGCTAAACAAATAAGTAATTATATTCAAAGGGGTTTATTATTTGGTCTTCATGGGTATGTATTGTTATAGATCTTAAGATGCCTATGTTTATAGTTTATTATGTCTCCTTTAGATTCTCTACTTCCTTTTAGTTTTTGTGGTTTTTCCTCTCTTTGTGTTTTGGTTTTCTTTATGTTCCCTTTTCCTTTTGGTTTTCTTTATGTTCCCTTTTCCTTTCTTTCCTTCTCTTTGGAATTTACTCCTTCCTATATTCACTTCTTCCTTTTATTGTGGCTTTATTTTTGTGTCTTTGTGGCCCTTCTCTATTTCATTCTCTGTCATTTTCCTCTTTTGGAGTCTATCTTTTACAACCTTTCATAAAGTTGTTTCTTATCTCATGTGGTTGATTATGTCTCTTGTTAGGATTTAACCACAGACAGAAATAACAATTACATGTAAATATAAACAATATCAAAAAATAATAGATCACACAGAAAAGAACACAATACACCACGATTTAACATGGTTCACCAAATCCCTGGGCTACGTCCACCAAACAGAAAGTCCAATATTATTATGATCTAGTGATTACAACCTAATTACAATCTACAATCCCTTACAACTCAATATGGCCGCAAGAACCAATTTTCCCATCACACCTTATGAGACAACCCCTAACCCTAAGCCCATTTATACAAGTATTTTTGTTGCTTTAGGGTAAAAACTAGTTACAAATGTCAGCCATAAATTGGTGAATATTATCCATTGGCAAATAGTAGCCTCTATGAGGTGTAGCATGAAATGAAGCACCAAAATCTAAAACCCATGAATCATCAACACTTTCTAAAGATAGAAGCAAAGCATCCTCTTTGTATTTGTTACTTACCACATTTGCCTCCTTGTCTCCATCTTTCTTTTCCCCTTCATTTTTCTTTTGAGTCCAACAATTTTTTTTTTATGCCCTATTTTACCACAATACTAGCAGTCATTTGATCCTCTCGATTAAGACCTCTTCCCCTTTGACTTTCCTCTTGATTTCCCAAGATTTCTAGAATTACTTCCTCTCTCTCAGTCATTTTGCCTCTACTTTGTGCATTCAAAGCACTCCCTGATGTAGATCCACCTAAGGTTTTCCTATGAGTTTCCTCACTCAAAATTATACTCATCACATAATCATATTTTAGAGTATTAAATCCAGAAATAGAATTACTCACAACCATTACCAAGTCATTCCAACTTTCAAGCAAAGAACACAAAATCAAGAGAGCCCTAATTTCTTCTTCAAAATTATACCCATAGAAGATAACTGACTAGTAATAGTATTAAACTCATTTAAATGATCTGCAATAGATCCACCTTCTATTATTTTCATATTAAATAAACACTTCATGATAAATACCTTGTTTGAAGCAAAGGGCTTTTCATACAATTTCTTTAGGGTTTCCATCAACTCTTTCACCATCTTCACTTTTGTAATATTAAATGTCATTTATGGTGCTAGGCATAATTGAATGCTTCCAAGTGTCTTTCTGTCTAAAAGATCCCAATCGTTATTTATCATAGATCCCTGATTCTTGGTTTTCCCTTCCAACAACTTCCATAAATCCTTCTGATAAAGATAGTCTCCATTTGCATCTTCCATAACTGAAAGTTCTGCCCATTAAACTTGTCAACCCTTAGCTTTCCCTCATCTTTCATTGCTCCCACTCAACCATGAGACTCCTACTCAACCGTGAGACTTTCCTACAGAGGATAACTGAAAAAATGACCTCCCTATGATACCACTTGTTAGGATTTAACTACAAACAAAAATAACAATTACATGCAAATATAAAAAATATCAAAAAATAATAGATCACATAGAAAAGAATACAAGACACCAAGATTTAATGTGGTTCACCCAATCCCTAGACTACGTCCACCAAATAGCATGTCCAATATTATTACGATCCAGTGATTACAACCTGATTACAATCTGTAATCCCTTATAGCTCAATACTACCACAAGAACTATTTTTTGCATCACACCTTATGAGACAATCCCTAACCCTAAGCCCTTTTATACAAGTATTTTTGTTGCTTTAGGGTAAAAACTAGTTACAACATGTTGGCCATAAATTGGCAAATATAAGCAATAGCCAATTGGTGAGTATTAGCCATTGGCAAATAGTAGACCAAAAAAAATTCAAAGAATTTATGAAGTATGTATAGTACTTCCCTGATCAGTCACCACAAACTAATATCTCTTCTATTTATGTTGAGTTCCCTTCCTATTGTTTCATTTGTCTTTAGTCTCTAATTATGTTTGGATCTTTTTTCTTTCAATGACCTCCTTTTATTGAGGTAACCTCAAACAAGTAAAGTTCAAGGTTGCCTCCATTCAAGGAGGGCATCTCTGGGATTCTTTTCTTAGCTTTCTTCTTTCTCCTTGGCCCTCTTGGGTTGGGGAAGTATCCCCTTTTATTATTGTATCCTTAGAGTTCACTAGTTTTTAAGGACACAATAGTATTAGGGATTCGTCCATTCTCAAGATTTGTGTTTCCCTCTTTTGGTGGTGGTTGGCTCTTGTATGGTATTGTTTGGTCTCTTTATTGTTCCTCTATGTGCCTTGATCAATTTCTTCCATTCCCTAGATCTCAGTTGAAGTTTTTAGGGTTGCTCCTTTTCTTTTTAGATTTCATGTTTCCTCTTTGTCTATTTTTATTCTCGTATTTGGGTCCCTTTGTTCTCATTCATAAGTTTTGTTTCTTTTCTTTTTTCCTTTGTCCCTTTGGTTTTGTTATTGGGTTGAGCTCTCTTCTTCTCTTCTTAGTCTTTGTGTCTTTGGCCTTGTATTTTGTTTATTTTCTTTTTTTATGTTTTTTGTAGCTTTCCTTGTTCTCCTTATTCTCCATTACATTTTTTCCTTCCTTTATTTTGGTTAATTCAATTCCTAACTTGAGAATTAGAGTGGACATGGACATTTCTCTAATTTTTTCCTCCTTTGCTTCTTTTTCTCTTGCAGGTGATTCCCTCTTCTTTTTTGGTTCTTCCTAGTTTCCTCTCTTATTGAGTGGACGATATTCCATTTTTTGTTTCCTTCTTGTTTCCTTGAGATTTTTGTTTCCTCTCTTAAATTCCATACATTTGTGAGGACTTCAACAAACAAATTTCCCTCTTCTCCTTTAGTTGTGTTTGGGTTATTTTCTACTTGGGTTTCTTTTCATGAGTTTCCTCCTCTATGTTGGCCACTTTTGGGCATTTTGATTTCTTCTCTTTGTTCTTCTTCGTTGTTCTTCTTGTCCCACCCTTCTGAATCTAATTGGTTCTTTCTTTTTCTTTTGATATCTCTCCCTTTGTATACCCGACTTGGTATCTCCCTCTTGATCCCTTCTTTTGGTTTCTTAGGTTTTTTGGTGCTCATCTTTCTTAATATCAATTCTCCTCTATCTCCTTGTCTTGATAAATGGAATATAAGTATATATGGACTTCCTTGACTATCTGGAGAGGATTGGTATTTCAAGTCCCTCTGATCTTTGAGTAGATTACACCAAATAAGATGAATATGTATTTCAAAATATTCAGAAAGGATTCTAAGTAAGAAAAATAATGCCTCTATTCTACCTTACCACATAAACATATACAGGAGGGTTGAATGATAGTTTTTACTATTCATTATAAAAGAAAAGGTAAAACACTTCTCCGCTTTAAGATAAAGGATCGGTTTCTATAATTAATCATTTTACTTCATGATTCATCTATTGATAATAATTATAATTCCTACAAAATGTTTGAGATAACAAAAAAACTCGACATACCATGTCAAAAAAGGCTAAGTAATCAATATAAATGGATTAAAATAAACATACAATCTCTTATTCTTCTTTGATAATACTAAAAATGGGTCTATAATTTTTCAATTCCCTTTGATCTTTGAGTAGATTACATCAAAGAAGATGAATATATATTTCCAAAACATTTAGAAAGGATTCGAAGTAAGAAAAAGAATGCCTCTATACTACCTTACCATAGAAACATATATAGGAGGGTTGAATGATAGTTTTTGTTGTTCATTATAAAAGAAGAGGTAAAATTCTTCTCCTCTTTGAGATAAAGGATTGATTTTGATAATTTATCATTTTACTTCATGATTCATCTACCGATAATAATTATAACTCATACAAAATGTTTGAGATAACTTTAAAATTGGACATATCATGTCAAAAAAGGCTAAGTAATCAATATAAATAGATTAAATAAACATGCAATCTGTTATTCTTCTTTGATAATACTAAAAATGGATTTTATCAAGATATTGTCATAAACAATTAAAAAGCTCTGAAGGATCATAGAAGGCCATAAGGATAAAGATGAACAAAGATTTGTTAATTAATTCAAGGATCTATGATCCCTTTGTATAATGAACTCTAAATGGTGAATCTTATATTCTTAGAGTAAGGTTGGAGGTTTTCTTCTCTTAGCTCTTTCCTATCAATGCTAGTTGTGAGCTGAGAATTATAATCAATAACTATAGATCTTGACCTTGGACCTTTTTATCAATCCAAACAAAAAATCATTATCATTTTTATTCATATTTATAGGGGAAAAAAGTTTGACTACATTCTTCTCCTCTATATTATATTTTTTATAATAAAATATAAGAGTCATAATTTATTACACAATTATTTTTCTCCTCATTTAATATTCTAATAATTTTTAATTTTTATAATTCATATAATTATTTATTTATTTATCTAAATTTATATCTATCTCATCAATTTTATAATGTTATACTCCATAAATTACGCAACTTTGTAAAAGTCACTTTATTGTCCATGAGATTTACAAATTACAAAACAAAAGTATCAAATAATGTAAACCAAATTTGCACACTTTAATTCTAATTAATCAAAGAAAAGATGGAAATTGAACTATAATCATATCAATTGTATTCACTAGATTCTGACCTCACAATTTTTCCAAATGAACAATTGAATGAATTCTATCCCACAACATGTCTAAAGGAAGAAAAGCTAACTAATTCATACATGAAAAAGAAAACTACACAAAAGAAAATATGAATATTTTTGTTCTTTTTCTTTCTAATATTGTCTCTCTTTTCACAACATACCCAATGGAGAAGCTCCCCACAACTCTTTGAATAGTTATCCTTTCATGTTAATAAATTGGACACTCACATAAAAGTAAGTGAAATCAATAAATGTTTTATGTACTATTTTATTCTAAAGTTGCAGATGAGATAAAGAGGCACGGCTATCATTGTTGTCCTTTGGAAAAAACTAAAACTTCCTAATGCTTTTTGGTAGCTCATAATTCCTCTTCTACTCATATTAGTGTAGTTGATAATCGTGTGATCTTACTATTTAATTTAAATTAGGATACTATATAAATTGATTGAAATTATTAATATTAATTTTATTTATTCCAATGATTTTGAATTTGATGTGATCTTAAATCTCATAATTGTTGTAATTTTTAAATAATTATTGTGTATTTTAAAATATTATTATTAGTATTAAATTTGAGCATAAAATCTTTGGCATGAGTATTTACAATACTGATTTGAATTAGAACTCTTAAATATTATTAGATTTTTTTAAAGATGTGCTTTTATTCATCATTTCACATTATTATAGTAGCTATCAACTAGTAAGGAACATTATTATCAAAGTCATATTTACATCCAATTCTATCTATTTCAACAAAAAGAGTTTAATTAAAGTTCATTGACTTGTCAACGACTAAGTCTTACGAAATGAATATATAAAAGAAATATATGTCGAAGGATGAACTTTGCAAATTAATTAGAAGATTAATTTCTCCTCTTTTTCTTGACAAGACTTATTGTGTTGCCTCTTTTCCCATTTCATCTTGACCTCCCATCTATATTCCATAACTACCACCACTTCTAAGCTTCCTATTGTTTTGACTTCTCATATTCTAGTTTTAGATTAAGGTAAAAACAAGTTTTGAAGGGACCCGAAACCCTTAACAAAAAAGAAAAAGAAATTCAAGTAAGCACAACGAAGTTTTACAAGGACCTAAAACCTGTAGTATAATAGTTACAAAATCAGGTTTTACAAGGACCTAAAACCACAAAATAAGACCAAATAACAAAACCAAGTTTTACAAGGACCTGGAACCTAATGTTTGAACAAAAGGAACAAAAACCAAATAAAAATCCTAGACCAGAGACTAGTTACTAGAACCACCACTAGAACAGAGACTAGTTACCAAAACCACCACCAGCAACTATTGCAGCTCCTTGATCATTTTCACCACCTCCTTGCCTGCCTCTGCAGTGTTTTGGATGGTGTCAGTAGCAGATCCCCCAGTTACCTCAGCCACCTTCTTCCTTGAACTCTGGCTTGTTCTTTTGCTTGGTCCGCCAGGAGACATGATTTCCTCATTATTTCTCTTCCCTAAGCTAGCACCAGTTGCACAAATGCTTAAAGTGACTTGTTCTATCTTGTTGCCACTCTCTTGTTGGAAATGATTGAAATGATCATAAGAACAATTGTTAGAATAATATATGGAATTGGTAAAAAAAATGTCCTCAATCATTGTTTTGTCATTGATGTCAAACTTGCTACTTGCAGGGATGACAATTACTTTAGTGATCCAAATACTATCAATTAGTTGATTGTCAAGGTGGAGGCAATCAATAAGATGTAAGTAGAACACCTAGAGAAAGGTTGAAGTTATGATGTTGTAATGAAGTACAAGGATCAGCTAAGCCATTGATGAAAAAGTGTATTGGATGACATACCAAAAGATACGAAAAATGAGCACACTGAAACATATCAAAGATCTAAGGTTTTAGCTAAGTCTTTTGTAAAGCTCAAACTAAGTTCAAGTGTCGAGCAAGCTAGTAAGTGCCGAGCAAGCTAGTAAGAGCCGAGAAAATTCCTAGTTAAGTGCCGAGCAAGTTCAAGTGCCGAGTAAGTTCAAGTGTCGAGCAAGTTCAAGTGCCAAGCAAGTTCAAGTGTTGAGCAGAATCAAATGCCAAGCAGAACCAAGTGCCGAGCAGGTATAGGTGCCGACTAACACAGAGGTGCCAAGCACTAGTAAATCAATAATGCCGAGTTGCTGCATTATTTAGGAAATCAAAGATTCATCATATCTAAGCCCACAAAGTTGTTATCTAGAAATTTGTGAATTAAAAGGAAGATAAGAATGATGAGTTGGTGGCACTGAACACCACGTAGAACTTTTTTAAGATACAACTAGCGAAGTTTCAAGAAGAGAACAAGATATGGGGTAGATACATTGTATCCTGCCTAATCCATTTTGAAACCCAAAATTGGAGAGGGAGAATTGAGCGGCAAAGGCAAATCAGACTTCTATATAAGAAGACATAAGTTAATGAAGAAATATAGCAAAATAGAGGGGTTAGTGAGAGAGAGAACCATGGTCAAGCATAAAAGCATGAAATGCTGAAGAATGTGCTAAGGAGAAGATAACACAGGAACTCTGTTTGGATTGACAACCACAAGGATGATTGCATTGGCAGAATGAGTAAGAAGACTCAAGGAGACAAAGCTTGAGAGGGAAACAAGTAGTCAAAGCTGAAGTGATTGAAGCCAAGCATAAGGATTGAACTGAAAGAGTGATCTGAAATCTACAAAGTATGTTGTAAGTTATGTCAGATCAAAAGACCATTATCGTTACTTTCTAACAATTGTAACAGTAAGATAAATCCTATGGACTTACGTTGGTTTAACAGCCATTAGATAAATCCTTTAACAGGGTGACATTCCAAGTGAATTTTCTAAAAGACCTTTAACCAGGCCCATTCCTAACAGTTTGGTGAAATCCTCTAACAAGGTCACATTTAACAGTGTGTTGTAAGCCTTTAACAAGGAAGGTTTTTAACAAGGCATCACTTCAAAAGAGTGAGAATCAAGTAGCATGTTATTGGTGGTTTTTCCCAAATTGGGTTTCCACGTAAATCATTGTGTCATGTGTTGATCTTGAATGTTTTATCTTTGCATGTTGATTTATAGTAATTTGCTTATATGACTGATTAAGTTTGAACAGATGAAAAGGGTATGGATTCATTTTTTTTTTTTTTTTAACTATTAAAGGTATTAATAGGGCATTTGGACCTTGAATAACTGATTCACCCCCCCCCCCCCCCCCTCTCAGTTATTCTAAAGAATTCTAACAATTGGTATCAGAGCCAAACTGTTGATTCAATTTAAAGGGACTACTAGCAGAAAAGATCAAAATGCCAAAGAGAGAAGTTCCCAAGCTCAACAAAGACAACTTTGTTGCATGGAAAAGTTTGATGAAGCTACGTCTTGGATCCATAGGAGATTATGCCCAAAATTCAATTGTCACTGAACATGTAGATCCAACAGGTGCCCCTACTGCCGAAGACATGAAAAACAAGCAAGAACACAACCAGACAATGCTAGAAAATGCCTCTGCACTCAGCTATGTTGAATTTGATGATATCAAAGGATGTGACACTGCATTCAAAATGTGGAAAGCCCTATTAGACATCTATGGAGGAGATCAGAATGTACAAAGAGAAAAAAGAGAAAGTCTCAGAGGAAAATTTGATGACATGAAAATGGAAGAAAATGAGAATGTTGCTCAGTATGGTGCAAGAATAAAGGAAGTGGTAAGTGCAATAAGATGCTTGAATGATCAACTGGATGAAGACACTATTAATAGTAAGTTCTTAAGGACCTTTCTCCCTATCTATGCTATTAGAGTATTAGCAATACAAGAGCTAAGATGTATACCAGAAAATAATCTAATCTTTGAAGGTATAATAGGTAGACTCACTGCATTTGAGTTATCTAACTTTGACAACTACAAACCTGAAAATGTTGAATCTACTTTTAAGGCCAAGTTATCACTGAAAGATGTTGAACAGGTGAAATCAAGGAAAGGAAGAAAAATGAAGTATGTATCTAGTGACAGTAGCACTGATGAGGAAGATGTGGAACAATTGGAAGCATTGCTCGCTAGAAGATTTCACAGGGGCAAAGGAAAATTCAAAGGTAAGATGCCTATCATTTGTTTCAATTGCAATGAAGTAGGTCAAATTGCAATGAAGTAGGTCATATTGCTGCAAGATGTCCACAGAAAAAGGATTCCAAGGAAGGCAACAAATACAAGAACAAAAGAGATGATGACAAGAGAGATTACAAAGAAAAAGGTAAGAAGTGTTATATTGTTGAAGAAAATTCTGATGACAATGATGATGAAGTTGTTTATGTAGCTATGAAGGACCAATCTGATGAAGAAGAAGCCACAGCACTGGTGACATGTATAAACAAGAATGATAGATGGATCATAGATAGTGGATGCTCACATCACATGACAGGAGATAAAAGTAAGTTTGTTAACCTTACTTAGTATGATGGAAATAATGTTAGATTTGGTAATGATGCTCCATGTCAAATCAAAGGAAAAGGTTCCATTAAGCTCACAGACCAAATTTCATGTGACAATGCATACTATGTTGAAGGATTAAACTACAATTTACTGAGTGTCTCACAATTAGGCAATATAGGTTGCAAAGTGGAATTTGAAAACAAAACTGCAAAAATCTATGACAATGATGGTAAACTGATAGGAAAAGGAGATCAAACAAAGAGTAATTTGTTTTACCTTGATATGGATGATATTTTTTGTCTACTTGCAAAATTTAATGATGAATGGTTATGGCATAGAAGATTATGTCATGTCAACTTTGACAATCTAGTCAAAATCAGTAAAATGAAGAAAGTTAGAGGTCTACCAAAATTGAAGAAACCTGATAATATCATGTGTAAACAATGTCAGCTAGGAAAGATGACAAAGTCAAGTTTCAAAAGCAAAAACTATACATCTAAAGAGATACTTGAGTTAGTTCACACTGACTTATGTGGTCCAATGGAAATACAAAGCTATAAAAGAGATAAATAAATAATGTTATTTGTTGATGACTATTCCAGGATGATGACTCTTATGTTCTTAAAACAAAAATCTGATGCTTTTCAAATGTTTAAGTGGTATGTGGCCAAAGTTGAAAAGGAAACTAGAAAAAGCTTGAAATGTCTAAGATCAGATAGAGGTGGTGAATTTACATCAAATGAATTCGAGATATTCTGTAATAACAATGGAATCAAAAGACAAACGTCAGCTCCTAGAACTCCCCCACAGAATGGAATTGCTGAAAGAAGAAACAGATCTATAATTGATTGTGCCAGAACATTAATGATGGAAAAGAATGTTGCTCTAAAATAATGGAGAGAAGCTATAAGCATAGCTGTTCATACACTGAACCGAGTACAAGTCAAGAAAGGTAAAAATACAACACCTTTTGAATTATGGTATGGTTACTCACCAAATGTAAAACATTTCAAAGTGTTTGGTTGCAAATGTTTTATCCTTAAAGATGTTAGAAATGGGAAATTTGATGCAAAAAGTGATGAAGGTATATTTCTTGGTTACTCCACTAGAAGTAAGGCATATAAGTGTTTGAATATCAACACTAACAAAATTGTGAAAAGTGCAAATGTAAATTTTGATGAGCACACAGAAGTCCAAGTTGAAATACCAAAGAAAATGGAAGAATACAAAACCTTTGTATATTCTTACGAAGGAATGATTGCTGATGAGGATGATGTCAATCAAATTGAAAATCAACAACAAGTGTCAGTTTCAACTGATTCACAACCAGTGAATGCCGAGTTGCATTCAGAAGCCGAATTATAGAATGAAGAAAATGCACAATCCGATTTTGATGACAACATACATGATGAAGAACAACCTGACAATGAAGTGCATAGTGATCCTGAATCCGAAAGATCAAACATGGAAACAAGAACAGAGCCAAGATTATCCAAATATGTAAAAAGACATCACCCTGCTGAACAAATAATTGGTGACAAAGATGAAAGACCAATGACAAGGAATAGACTAAGACATGAATCATGTCTGATTAGCCAATCTGAACCCAAGACAGTACATGGTGCATTACAAGATGATGACTGGTATAAAGCTATGGAAGAAGAAATTGATCAAATAAGAAAAAATAAAAACTGGAGTTTGGTTCCCAGACCAAATGACAAGAATGTGATTGGCACCAAATGGGTATTCAGAAACAAACTAGATGAGAATGGTGAGATTACCAGAAACAAAGCCAGATTAGTATGCAAGGGTTATGCTCAAGAAGAAGGAATATACTATGGTGAAACATTCGCTCATGTTGCTAGAATGGAAGGAGTAAGAACTTTACTTGCATATGCTGCCTACAAAGATTTCAAAGTCTATTAGATGGATGTAAAATCCACCTTCTTAAATGGTATACTAGAAGAAGAAGTCTACATTGAACAACTAGAAGGATTTGTTGATGAAAACAACAGGGATATGGTGCGTAAGTTATATAAAGCACTCTATGGTTTGAAACAAGCACCTAGAGCATGGTATGAGAGACTTCACAAGTATCTAGTGCAAATTGGATTTGAAAGAACTGATGATAATGGCAACATGTACATCAAAGCTGAAGAAGGTAAAGACATTATTGTATCTAAAATTTTTGTGGATGACATAGTGTTTGGTGGTAAGGAAGTACTTTGCAAAGGCTTTGCTGACAAAATGAAACATGAATTTGAGATGTCTATGTTTGGAGAAATCAAATTTTTTGTTGGATTGCAAGTACATAAACTCAAACATGAAATATTTATTACACAATCAAAATACATCAAAGAAATTCTTAAAACATTTGGATTGGAGGAATCCAAACCAGTCAGCACACCAATGGCCACAGGAAATAAGCTATCCAAAAATGATGAGTCAGCTGAAGTCAATCAAACAATGTACAGATCCATGATTGGAAAACTACAATATGTTGTACATAGTAGACCAAACATAGCATTAGTAGTTGGAATAGTGGCTAGATTCTCTACTAATCTTAAAGAAAATCATCTAATAGCAGTAAAAAGAATAATGAGATATCTCAAAGGGACTGATGACTTTGGTCTATACTACAAAAAGAATGGAAAATTTAAACTCAATGCATATACAGATGCCGACTGGAGAGGAAACATAGATGACAGAAAAAGCACAAGTGGAGGTGCATTATTTCTAGGCAATAGGTTGGTTACCTGGACTAGCAAGAAACAAACATGTATATCTCAGTCCATTGCAGAATCAGAATATGTGGTAGCTGCAGTCAATTGTACAAACATTGTATGGCTCACACATCTATTGAATGGAATGAAAGAAGAAGTAACAAAATCGGTGATATTGTATTGTGATAATACAAGTTCTATAAACATATCCAAAAATCTAGTGATGCATGCAAAAACCAAGCATATTGCAATCAAGTATCATTATGTCAGAGAATTGGTAGAAGACAAAAAGTGAAGTTGGAATACATTCACACAAAGGAACAAACTGCAGATATCTTCACCAAACCATTGCCTAAGGATGCCTATGAATATCTTAGAGGCAAGTTGGGGGTTATACCCCTAAGTCAAGCAGTTTAAAGCGACAAGGAAGTTGCCTTGCATCAACAAGAATAAATCATTGAAATATTAACAGGTAGATGCAAAGGATGACAGCAGGAACAGAAACTCCAAATGAGTCACAAGCATGGTGACAGAGGGAGAAAAACAACAAGAAGCCAAAGCTTATATTTTGCATGATAAAGATGCTACATCTTTGGCATTTATGTCAAAGAGGAAGAAATATGCAAAAAATTGACCAATTCAAAGAAAGAGGGAGATATATATGAAAGAGGGAGATATATGAGATCAGTAGTGAAAATGCAGTAAGCTAACGTATACAATCTTGGTGGTAACTGAATTGATTACTTGATCAGTTTGGTTTGCCATCAATGCCAAAGAGGGAGATTGTTGAAAATGATTGAAATGATCATAAGAACAATTGTTAGAATAATATATGGAACTGGTAAAAAATGTCCTCAATCATTGTTTTGTCATTGATGTCAAACTTGCTACTTGTAGGGATGACAATTGCTTTAGTGATCCAAATACTATCAATTAGTTGATTGTCAAGGTGCAGGCAATCAATAAGATGTAACTAGAACACCTAGAGAAAGGTTGAAGTTATGATGTTGTAATGAAGTACAAGGATCAGCTAAGCCATTGATGAAAAAGTGTATTGGATGACATACCAAAAGATACAAAAAATGAGCACACTGAAACATATCAAAGATCTAAGGTTTTAGCTAAGTCTTTTGTAAAGCTCAAACTAAGTTCAAGTGTCGAGCAAGCTAGTAAGTGCTGAGCAAGCTAGTAAGAGCCGAGAAAATTCCTAGTTAAGTGTCGAGCAAGTTCAAGTGCCGAGCAAGTTCAAGTGCTGAGCAAGTTCAAGTGCCGAGCAGAATCAAGTGCCGAGCATAACCAAGTGCCAAGCAGGTATAGGTGCTGAGTAACACAAAGGTGCCAAGCACCAGTAAATAAATAATGCCGAGTTGCTGCATTATTTAGGAAATTGAAGATTCATCAGATCTAAGCCGACAAAGTTGTTATCTAGAAATTTGTGAATTAAAAGGAAGATAAGAATGATGAGTTGGTGGTACAGAACACTAGGTAGAACATTTTTAAGATACAACTGGCGAAGTTTCAAGAAGAGAACAAGATATGGGGTAGATACATTATATCCTGCCTAATCCATTTTGAAACCCAAAATTGGAGAGGGAGAATTGAGCGGCAAAGGCAAATCAAACTTCTATATAAGAAGACATAAGTTAATGAAGAAATATAGCGAAATAGAGGGGTTAGTGAGAGAGAGAGTCGTGGTCAAGCATAAAAGCATGAAATGCTGAAGAATGTGCTAAGGAGAAGATAACAAAGGAACTCTGTTTGGATTGAAAACCACAAGGATGATTGCATTGGCAGAATGAGTAAGAAGACTCAAGGAGACAAAGCTTGAGAGGGAAACAAGCAGTCAGAGCTGAAGTGATTGAAGCCAAGCATAAGGATTGAATTGAAAGAGTGATCTGAAATCTGCAAAGTATGTTGTAAGTTATGTCAGATCAAAAGACCATTATCGTTACTTTCTAGCAATTGTAACAGTAAGATAAATCCTATGGACTTAGGTTGGTTTAACAGCCATTAGATAAATCCTTTAACAGGGTGACATTCCAAGTGAATTTTCTAAAAGACCTTTAACCAGGCCCATTCCTAACAGTTTGGTGAAATCCTCTAACAAGGTCACATTTAACAGTGTGTTGTAAGCCTTTAACAGGGCAGGCTTTTAATAGGGCATCACTTTAGAAGAGTGAGAATCAAGTAGCATGTTACTGGTGGTTTTTCCCAAATTGGGTTTCTACGTAAATCATTGTGTCATGTGTTGATCTTGAATGTTTTATCTTTGCATGTTGATTTATAGTAATTTGCTTATATGACTAATTTAAGTTTGAACAGATGAAAAGGGTATGGATTCATTTTTACAAAAAAAAAAATATTAAAGGTATTAATAGGGCATTTGGACATTGAATAACTGATTCACCCCCCCCCCCCCCCCCCCCTCTCAGTTATTCTAAAGAATTCTAACATCTCTTTGATCAAAAGACAAATTTTATGTTCATATTCCTTTAGCTTCTCTCGAATATTACTAACCTAAACTTCTAGCTAAATGATCTTAGCTCAGTCAGCTTCCTGATCCTACTACATCTTTCCCATTCTTATTCTCAGATTCATTAACTCATTGTACATCCAGCAGTCACCTTGGAGAGAGGAGTTTGTGTTGAGCTTAGCAATGTGAAGGAAAGAAAGTATTTTCTCCTTACCAGTACAATCATCCTTCTCCTTCCCCGTATCTTCCTCTACATTCATAGCACCCTTACTGGTGAGGTCATCCTTCTCCTTTGCCATTTCTTCCTCCAAATTTTCCTCCCTCACTTTCTGGGTTTGCTCACTCTGGTTTTTATCCTCTTCTCCAACATTTTTTGACCCTATATTTTTATCATTACTTTCCTCAGCCTCATCCTTACCATTCTCACCTTTGCTGCCAGGGTAACCCTCCAAATTTGAACTAAAGTCTCCCATATTCGTATTCTCCTCATTCTCCATATTCTTTTCATCATTATTGTCTGAATTCTAAGACTCGGTAATTTCCTCTACATTTTTCTGAGGCGTGTCTTGCTTCAAACTCCTCTTTCTCACACTAACCCCTTACTCTTCCTAGAGTAGGTTTCACTAACAGAGCCCCTCTTTTTCTCAGAGGGTGGGGAAGATACAATAGCCTTATTCTTATAGTAATTCTCAATTAAAAGGATTATCCCTTCATGTAAAATTGAACAGGAATCTTTTTTCCTATGGGCTTGAAGACTTTGAAGTGAAGAGAATCTTAGATAAAAAGGAAATGAGATCATATCCTTATATCAAAAATGATTCAAGAACACAAAATAAAATTTATGAACTCATTTTGCCCTACCATCTAAAATGAAGTACTCACGAATGCAAGAGAGAATGTCTTGCCAAATAACTTTTATTTGACTTAGCTCGTAAAAGTCATCATTCTTCTCCAGATTCTTTTCCTCCTCTTCTATCTTTGGAAATTTCCTAAATGTAGCATTGGAGATACTAGTTTCTTTGCTGAATTTTATGCCCTCCTTAGGTAGCCCCGTAACCTCAACAATGAAATCCTCAAACAAATGAACCATTACCCCATGCATGGAAACCCTATCCTCGATCCAATTTTTGAAGAATGCCTCTGTGACATGTGGTTTGTAGCCATGAAGGCACTCCAAGTAAGTAGTGACATTACCCTTCTCCTAAATCTACCAAACAGAGGTGTTGGCCTTCCATGCTTTATAGTTCTTTGGTTCTTATTTTCTCAGTTCCCCACCCATTTTTTAAAACTTTGTTTCACTGTGAAATGCCAAAGTTGAACAAACAAGTAGACATAAAGATTTGAAAAAATCTAAGGTGTTCATTAAAATGACCAAGGCACTCATTAAAACACTTACATGCCAAGCCAGGATAATAATCACATTTATGTACTTTCTCAGGAATATAACACAGTCCTTTGTAACCCCACTTCCATTTATCATTAAATTGCTAATCTTAGAAGCTCTTTCCTTCCATTACATGAGTTCTATCATAATTAATTAGAGCTTTCAAATCCATGCTAATGCTTAGGTCATCGTGCCATGTCATCTTACATTCCTATTGGACAGCCTGGTTAGCAATCCAATCAGCCACAGCATTTCCTTCATGGATGGAATGAGATATAAAGACTTTATCAAATTTATTCATTAAGGATTTAATTTCCATTACACTAGCTTCAATAGACCATGTGATCAAACTTTTTTCATTAAGCATATTTATAATGTTCAAGGAATCTCCTTCCATCCAAAGGTACCAGAAACCAGTTTCCACTGCTAACCTCATTGTATACAGAGTTGTAGTAGCCTCATTTTTATGGCTATTAGAAGTACCAATAGGTATAGCAATAGCATCTATAATATTACCAGTGTGATCCCTCAAAACCCCTCCACAGCCCACTTTGCCAAGGTTTCCTTTAGCAGCACCATCAAAATTCCCTTTAATCCATCCCATAAGAGGAGCCTTCCCCTTATTATTTAGTCTTTGATCTTATTTCTTCATATTAGAACGTTTAGAATTCATTGGATTGCCAATTGGAAATCTTCATTTCACTTTCTTTGGGAATTGAAGTTTTCCTTTATTGCTCTGACAATGTTTTGGCCAAGCACCCACTCAGGCATTTCTTTGTTTCTAAAGATTATGTTATTTCTTTCTTTCCAAATTCTCCACCAGAGATGGGGAAGAGTAATTTTTCACAGGAAACCAACATCATTATCCTTAGATGGACAAGTCTAGCTCTTAAAATAGTGTTCTATATTACTTTGGTGGAGCCAAGTAATATTCCAAAACTTGAGAATAGAACTCCATACTTTTTGACTATAAGTATAGTTTAAGGACAAGTGATCTCTATCTTCATAACCTTCTTTACATAGGCTACACCTATTAACTACATTAATGCCTCTCTTTTGCAAGTTGTCTTGAGTAAGAATTTTATTCTGAAGCAAGATCCAATAAAAGATATTTATTTTTGGAGTAAGACCTTTTATCCAAGCTCTAGTCTACAAAAGGAAATTACATTTCTCCTCATATTTGAATACAGAGGAAACTTTGAAATGGCCACTTACATCAACACTCCATATCATTTTATCTTCCTTGTAGGGATACAAAGAAAAGGCATTAAACATAATCTCGATATTATGAAAATCCTAATTAACATCAACAAGGCTAACCCACTTGTTATTAGACTAGTAATGTCCCACAAGAGTTCCATAAAATTGCTTACATTTATCAATCTGAGTTCTATCCTCAAATTCCTCAATCAAAGGATGATCCAGGATCTAAACATCTTCCCAGAATTTGACCTTCTGCCTATTCCAACTTTCCATGAATATCCTTCACTTAAGATGTTCTTAGCTCCCTACATAGCCCCCCAAATAGCAGAAGGGGATAGAACATCAGGAGATGATAGAAAATTAGATAAAGGGGCATTAAAAATATATTTATATTTCCATATAGTGCTTTATTCTTTATCATCATGATACACTCTCCATCCCTGTTTGGCTAGAAGAGCTCTATTCATACTTCGCACTGACCTAATTCCCAAACCACCTTCCCTGATAGGCTTACAAATTTGATCCCAAGCTATTAGAGCCATTCTCTTCCTTTCCTCAATGCGAGACTAGAGAAAATTCCTTTGGATTTTATCAATAGTATCTACAAATTTTGTTGGAATTCTAAAGAAACTCAAAGCATAAGTAGGGATGCTTTGGAGACAAGCTTTAAGGAGGGTGATTTTTCCAACTTGACTCAAAAGGTTACCCTTCCAGCCAGCAAGCTTCTTATTAAACTTCTTAATGAGATCCTCCCAAAAAGAATTTCGAGCATTAGGTCCCAAAGGGAGACCCAAGAAAATACAAGGAAAAGATCCTATTGAGCACCCTAGAATTTTGGCAATTTTGTTCTATCTTAAAACTAGGGTATTAATAAAAAAACAAAGAGCTCTTATTCCAGTTAATCAACTGGCTTGAAGTAGAAGAGTACAAGCTAAGAGTTTTTTTAATATTTCTGGCTTCCCTGACTTCAGCTTTCCCCATGAAAATGGTGTCATCAGCAAATTGATGATGAGAGCAAGTAAGAGGCTGAGAAGAAGGTTGTAGACTTCTAATATCCCCTTGCAAAACTAGTTTCCCAATATACCTCCCCAAACAATCAACCATTATAGTGAATAGAATAGGGGATAAAGGGTCTCCCTGTCTCAATCCCCTAGAAGGGCTAAAGAATTCAAAGGGTACACCCATTCACCAGAACAGAAATTGAAGTAGTAGAAATCAACTAAATAATTGCCCTCACTATCCTATGACTAAAGCCAAAGGCCGATAAAATCTTTTTAGGAAAATCCCATTCCATTCTATCATAGGCTTTTGCAATATCAATTTTCATGATAAAACCCTGATTATTGGAACAAGATAAAGAATGAATATTCTTATGAGCAGTAATAATAGAGTTAAGAATTTTCCTACCTGGGACAAAACCATTTTGTTGAATAGCAATAAGAGACAGAAGCACCAAAAGCAGCCTAGAAGTGAGGACTTTTGAGATAATCTTATAGAAAGAATTACACAAATGAATAGGCTTGAATTGGTCTAGAGAATCAGCCCCAATCTTTTTAGGAATAAGGCAGAGGAAA
Source organism: Cupressus sempervirens (assembly GCA_028749045.1). Taxonomy (NCBI): domain Eukaryota; kingdom Viridiplantae; phylum Streptophyta; class Pinopsida; order Cupressales; family Cupressaceae; genus Cupressus; species Cupressus sempervirens. Next base: position 104,201,390 of record CM053792.1, on the reverse strand, counting down.
GTGGAATTGATATCCTATAGCATACATTTTGCTCCAAATAATTCTTTAACAGCATCTTATACATCTTTTCCAACCAGTTTTCGTTCCCTCTAGAAAAAGAACATAGGAAAACCATCTAGTCCTAGAGACTTATCCCCTCCTAAGGAACAAACTGACTTTAAAATTTTCTCTTCATTAGAAATAGCACCTAACAATTTATTTTTCTAGTAATTAGAGATGGAATAACCTTTAAAATTTTTGCTAGGTGAATGGAATCAATATTAGAGTTAGATGTCATCAGAGTGAAAAAAAAGTAGACCATCTCTTCTGAGATGTCTTTTTTCTCTGTAATCTTCATATTACCCTTCTTAAGATATTAGATATGAGTTTTAGCTCTATGCTTCAAAGTAGAGAGATGAAAAAACTTGGTATTTTTATCTCTTTCATTTAGCCAAACTAATCTAGAGCTTTGCCTCCAATAAATTTCTTCTTTAGTAACAATGTCATGATACTTCACCAATTTTTCATTTTCTTCTCTAACAAGGTCAAGAGTGTATCCTTCCTTCTGAATCTTGCCTTGGATATTTTGTAGCTCTTCCTTAATACTTGATTTACTCTCAAAATATTACTAAAACATCTTTTATTCTAGATTTTTACCTCCTTTTTGACATTTCTTAATTTTGAAGCCACTCTAAAAAGAGCAGTTCCATCAACATCTATATTCCACCATTCAACCAATCTATACTCAAACTATGGGTGTTGCATCCACATTTTTTCAAATGTAAAAGGAAAGTTTTTTTTTGAAATTAACCTTTTCAGTAGTAAAAATTAAAGGGAAATGATCGGACCCAATTTTTTGTAATGCCTCTAACTTGCATACCAAATCTTTAGTCCAATCTAGACAAATAAGAGCTCTATCCAATCAAGCCTAAATACAATCATTGCTTGGTCTCTTATTACTCCAAGTAAAATCTATACCATGAAGATCTAGATCCATTAAACCCTCTTTATTAATGAAATCCATAAGATACACTCTTCCATCCAGATGACTCACATTACCCCCCTTTCTTTCATGGTCATAAAGAGGAACATTAAAATCCCCCATGAAGATCCATCTGCCAAAGTAGTTTTTACTCTTTATATTAGATAGAGTTTCCCATACCCTTTTTCTAGAATTCTTAATATTAGGTGCATACATGTTGACAATATACCATTCATTATTTTGGTCAATGCTAGTAATTCTAACCACCATGAAATGTTTACTAGCATTCAAAACAGTTCCTGAGAAGTAGGATTTCTTCCATAACATCAGAGTACCTCCTGAAGCTCCTTCTAAACTACTTGCCTTTAAACAATAATCTTTAAAAGACTTAATTTTTTCAGCTCTCTCGTTCTCCATTTTCATTTCTTGTAGCAAAAGAAAATTTGTCTTATGCTCCCTAACAAAATTCCTAATAACATCAAGTTTATGACTACTATTCAATCCCCTAATATTCCAAGTAATAATTTTCATATTTTTTTTGGGGGGGTAAAATCCAAAATACTTGCTTGTCTTCCATCAGCAATATTCTGTAAACTTTCTATTTCTCTATTTTTCCTAGAAGATTTCCTTCTAGGTTTCTCTAGAGTTCCAACATTTAGTTTCACCTTAGATTGCTGCTCCAGTTTACTACTGCTAGTCTCTACTGCTTTAGGAGTTGTATTACTTTTCTTTTCCATTTTTTTCCTTTGACTTTGTTTCTATTTCAGATCCTTCCCTTCCAAGTTCCTCTCCTCAACTTTGAAATCATTCTGAAAGGGAACAATTTCTTTGCACAAAGGTGTCTCAAGAGGCTTAGAAACAACATTATGGATTTCAATAGACTTGAAATTCTGGGATTCCTCCAACACCATAGATCTACTTCTATCCACTAGAATTTCACCCTCCTCTATTTCCTCCATTTCTACTAGATCTTCCCAGTTTGTATCATTCTTCTGGTAGATGACTACTTGTTTCATCATGTCAACCATATTCATTTTATTTTTCTCACATGAGGCAGAATCTAACAACACCCCAATCTCCTAATTTTCACTGCTCAAGTTTTCCTTCAAAGCAAAATTTGGCAGCATGCCAATTTCCTAATTTTCTAGATTCAAATTATCCTTCAGACCCTTCTCAAGAGTAACTTTAGGTTTCCAAACTTTCTTCTGGGTTTTTTCTTCTTTCTTTTTATCTTCCTTATTAGTCTTAGGATAGTTCTTGCTTTTGTTAGGATATTTTTTCACCCTATGACCCTATTTTTTACAAGAAAAATAGGTATTTGGAAGATCTTCATATATAATTTCTTGTATTCTTTTTCCAAGTTTTGAAATTAGTTCCACCTTTTCAGGGAGGTGATTCAAGTTTTCCACTTTCACATATAATCTTGCACTCTGAAGTTTAGACTTCAAAGCCGTAGCATGATCCACTGCAATTAGTTCTCCAAAGGAACCAACTATTCCCTTAAAGATATCCTCATGCCAAAATTCCAAAGGAAGGCCAGGAAGTCTAACCCAGATCAGAATAGTTAAGAAGAAGGCATCAGATAAGTTCATGTTTGGCTCCCATTTTTAATAGTGAGAGTACTTTTTCCAAACGACCATGGTCCTCCACAAAGGACCATATTCATATCTTCCTTGTAGTTAAAAACAAATGAAAGCAATCCATTCAACATAGGAGCTATATCAACTTGACCATGGATAACCCATTTCCATTTTATCATATTTTTCAACGTGTCTATATCTAGTCTAGCCCCCATGAATTTTCCAACAAGAGTAAATTCCATAGAAGAGACAAAGAAATCAACAATTGGGTCTGGAATAAAGATTTGAAACTCACCTTTCTCCCAGCAAGATTTCAATGTAACTGGAGGGAAAGATCATTTTCCACCAGGTTTCCTACCAAATAGGGAAGACCATGCCCTTTGATCTCCTAATCCTTTACATGAGCTTTCTGCTTTCCTCTCTTTAGTCTCCTCCACATTCTCCAAAGGAATCTTCTCATTTTTGAGTTCCTGTCTAGGCACGTGATTTGCAAGAAAAGAATCCAAAGAGAATTTTTGGACCCCACATCTATTGGAACCACCATCTGTAAATCCTACAAAGTTTGCCATATTTTCCACATTTCAATCTTCTATCCCACTAGGATTAGTACCTCCAGCAAGATTTTCCCCTTCCAATTTACCGCCTAATAGAGAACTAGCCAATTCAAAAACACTTAGAGCACCATCCATCAAGTAGACTATGGATTAAATAGTTGCTCAAAGGTATGAAAGAGGAAATCACTAAACTTGTGGTAAAATTTTATTGACTCTTGATTGTAAGCACTACAGGCAAGAAGCCCCACTATTTCACCAAGGGTCAAAGTAAACAACTCTCAATTAAGAACCACAGTAGAGAGTGACCCTATGGAGACTTGAACCCTACTGTAGGCCCTATAGGAAAGAAGCCCCACCATTTCACCAAAGGCACAAGCCTTAAATTTTATTGACTCTTGGTTGCAAGCACTACAAGCAAGAAGCCCCACTATTTCACCAAGGGTCAAAGTAAACAACTCTCAATTAAGAACCATAGTAGAGAGCAACCCTATGGAGACTTGAACCCTAGTTGTAGGCCCTATAGGAAAGAAGCCCCACCATTTCACCAAAGGCACAAGCCTTCTAGTTACCACCATTTGTTTACCTCTAGTATTGTTATTCCACCTTCGTATATCATCCTTGAGCAAACTTAAATTATTGCAGTTATTTCTAATATTGTCACCTCCACTCTCATTCGCATCATTGCTCATAATTTTCAACCTTGAATACCATCTTTAAGAGACCTGATGATTTGAAAGAATTCTACTTACACCTTAGTAAAAAAAAGGACACACAAATCATATCAACCATAATGTACTTGATATTAGACATGTCCTCCATTTATAATGTATTGTATATCTTTTCTTTTTTATGTGTAATGATAAACAAATTATAATAATTTTTTAAGAGCATTTCATGTAATTTGTTTGGATGATGTCTAGATAAAAATATTTTTAATCAAACTACTTACAATAGTCAATTAAGTAGACTTTTGTAAGTAACTTTTAACATTGATGAAAGTTGATAGTATCAAATTTATCAAAATATCAAGTAAAGATCAAATGAGTCTAAATAATATTTATCATGATATTTTTGTGTATAAATATCTATGCTCCTCTTATGGAGTTATGTATGGATGTGAGTAGAAAATAATTTTAATTTCTTGAAGTTAATTTACCTAAATTTGGATAGTCCTACACTACCATCATACTCTTATAAGCTTCCACTAAAAATTTTTTTTTTAAAGAAATCTAATGATTATGTGAATCCATCCATTAATAATGTATCTACATTATATATAAATTTAAATGATATTTCTATCAAGCCCAAATTTCTAAAAAAATGTGTAGTAAGTTGTGTGATGTATCATAGACTACTATGAAATAAAATATGATTATATTTCACCTTATACATCCCAAAGATGCATACATCAATTAAGTTCTTATATTTTAATAAAATGCACATTCCATATAGTTAATTGATATTGATTTGAAATACAAGATTTAAGAACTAGTACATAATAATATGTTTCAACTATAAGGTTTCTTTAAGTTGTTTGTAGTGCAGGAGTATCCTAGGTGTAAGGGTAATCTTGCATCATCCAAAAATATTTATGTTTCTATCTTTTCAAAAAGGGCTATTTCAGTGTAGAGTTACTATTTGTGGAAACTTACTATGTTTAGTAAGTTTGTCATACAATCTCAAAATGCTCTAATTTTCTAGGTGGAGGTTCATCTTAGTTATATTATTTTGCCAGTGGAGCTTCATTGTCATACCATCCGTATATAAGTTGTTAAATTTTTTGGGTGTAAAATATTTGAGCATAAATTCAAAGGCCAAAATGGATCTGAGATGATGTCAAACCTTAAGTGTTGGACACTTGTACAATATAGATTAGGAGCTATCATTTTTGAAAAATTGATATAGTTTCCAGTCAAAGCTCTAATTTGAAACTTATGGCCTTCGAAAGTTGGGCTACCTAAAAGTATGATTTGTAATTGTTTTGAGCTAGCCTTATGTAATAAATATGAACATAATATTTATTTGGTGATCGGTCACCTCAAGGGTTAGGGATAAAGGTCTATAACCTTCCCGAGTGATGGAAAAATATCTATATAAAGAAGGCCCTTAGTGTTATCTAAACTAGTTTTGGGTAGTGGTTTGCAGCTGTGTCTTGAAGAATACTATAAATAAAGTGCCCATGTGGCCTTGCATATTGTATTTTTGAAAATATGCAATTCCGTACTTGTGGAGATAATAAGAAGCCCATTTTCTATTCTTGCAAAAATTTGGTTATTTATCTAATTTTGTTGTGTTCTTGTGATATCAAGGGGATCACCTTTCATCAAGTAGTATTAGAGAAAGCATTCCTGAGTGTGTAGAAAGATCATCAACTGTGAGGTAGTTTACACTTGGACTATGGTTTGAGCTAAGAGTGTAGAAAGATAACCAATTGTGAGGTAGTTTTCACTAGGGTTTTCGCAATAAGAGTGAAAATGCCTCTACAAAGGGAACATGGCAGAAGAGTCAAATTTGTAGCACTTGAGGTTAGAGTCCTCTAGATACAAATGAGAGCATTGGAAGAACAAATTTTTAGAGGGATGAATCTTCCCATAAGAGATGATAGTGAAGATAAAATAGAAGGAGAAGGAAATGTTGATTAGGAAGGAGAAGAGGAAGTTTTGAACTTAGAGGAAGAAAGGCTTTTCAGGGCCATTTCCAAGATTGGGAAAATACTTAAAGTTGAGGTTCTCAAAAAATTTAGAAATCTTAACCCGAAGGAATTGATTGATTGGATCAATGATTTAGAAGAATAATTTGAGTGTGAATTTATTGAGGATCCTAATAGGGTCAAGTTTGTAAAAGCCAAACTAAAGGGGCATACAAAGATCTGATGGAAAGAGATTCAATTGGAGTAAAATATAGAAGAGGGAAGCAGAAAATCACAAGATAAGATTGGATGATATCTAAATTGATCAATTGGATCAATGAGTTAAAAGAATAATTTGATTATGAATGTATTGAGGATTCTAATAGTGTCAAGTTTGTGAAAGCCAGACTAAAGGGGCATACAAAGCTCTAATAGAAAGAGATTTGATTGGAGTTAAATCTATAAAAGGAAAGGAGAAAATCACAAGATTGTTGATCTCAGAATGGTTTTGACTAGTGAATGTTTATATACTTAAGTCATTTACTTAGTTCATGCCAAACAAGTAACATATGTTGAGCACAACATACAAATTAGAGCATGTTGAGTAAACAATGAGTGCCGAGTCACTCATGTGTCAAATGATTTAGGAGTCAAGCAAGTAGTGCATGCCGAGTCATTCAGATGTTGAGTGACAGTATTGAAGTCAGTATGTGTTGAGCGGGACTTTAGTTGCTAAGTAACACAGTTTTGTCATAGTTATTTGTATTGGCACAAACAACTAAGTAATTTTTTTTGAGCTGACTTACAGATTGAATTATGATATTTTGGTGATAAGGATGAATCTTAAGTTGGAATTCCTATGCATTACATGCACCCAATCAGGTAAAAGGAAGGTTTGAGTGGAAATATGGGTGAATCACAACTATTGATTTGTACCTAACCCTACATCACTGAGGCATACTTAAGGAAGAAAAATCCTAAACTTTCTATGAGCATGAAAGGGAATGAATGAATGATCAAGGAAAGTTTTGCATGCACAAACTAGGACATTCATGTTGACCAAGGAATTATGATCTGAATTATATTGTAGAATCAGTTAAAGGAGAATAGAGGAAGGAAAGAGTGAATAGTAGAAAGACATATAATAAAAGAAAGATCAAGTATACATCAGTTTAGAGGTGACCTGACATCAAGCCACAAAGTGTTAATTGCAGGATCAATGTTGAAACCTTCTAATAGGTGAATCAATTAAATCTCTTAACAGAGTAGTCCTAACAAGTTGTATTGAAATCCTCTAACAAGATGCTTAATTGTGAGTTGAAGTCCTTTAACAAGGCACACTTCTAATAGGGTGTTGAAATCCTATAACAGGGTAAGACCTAACAGTCTTTGTAAGCCTTTGACAAGGTAGACCTTTCACAGGGTAGATCATATTTCATGGTCAAACATGTCCTAACAGGTTGTATTGAAATCCTCTAACAAGGTGCTTAATTGTGAGTTGAAGTTCTTTAACAAGGCACACTTCTAATAGGGTGTTGAAATCCTATAACAGGGTAAGACTCAACAGTCTTTGTAAGCCTTTGACAAGGTAGACCTTTCACAGGGTAGATCATATTTCATGGTCAAACATTGTAATCTTCATTGGATACACTTTATTACTATAGCAGTGAAGATTTGTGGGTGTCATCCCCAGCTCAATTTTACCTTCTCATTGGAGGGTTTCTACGTAATCATATCTTGTGTCATATATGTGTGAATACTTACTTACTTACATGCTTTAGATGTATATGATTTACATGGTATTTCAGTTTATTTGTTGAATGTATGAGATGGATGTGTGGTGAATATTTTATGGGTCAAATTTTAAAGCACTAATTCATGCCTCCCCACCCCCCCCCCCCCCTTCAAAAGTTAACCTTTCCTACTATAATTCCAACAATTGGTATCAGAGCCTTGTTCTGTGAAAGAGAAGCTTTGCAACTTTGAGGAAAAATCTTGGAAATTGATGTCTACAAGTTGGGAAAGATTATTGAGAACTAGGAAATTGAAATACAACTCATTCTACATTATTTGAATAAAGCAAGAGAAGATCTAAAGAAATCATTGAGAAGAAGGAAGGAAATTTCTATTGAGAAAAATGACATACAATACAAAGAGATGGACATTACTAAGCTATTTGCAAATGGAGACTCCAATGAATTTGCCGCAATAGTTGAAAATTTAATGGAAAAGAACATAACTCAAGCTAAAGAAATTAGAAATCTTAAGTTAGAGCAAGAATCACAAGCCATATTACTATGTGAGGTGACCAAATAGAAAAAGAAAGTAGTGGAAGGAAAAGCCATGATTGAAGATGAAAAAAGAGTTTTGACCAACAAATTAGAAGAGAGATCATCATAGGTAACTAGGATTGCTAAAATGCAATTGGAAACTTTGGATCAAATGATGATTGCCAACCATAAACTAAATACCAAGGACATTGAGATAACAAAACTGAAGTTGTAGAATGAAAAGTTGAGCAATGATCTGAGAAGGGAAAATGAGTTTACTGAAAGTTTCAATAAACCTAGTGAAGTCATCAAGTACTTTAAACAATTGATGAGATCCCCTAGATCTAACAATGATACATTTGGACTAGGATACACAAGTACTGAAGAAGGAGAATCATCCAAAAGTGTTGAAGAATGGAGTAACAAAGGTAAGAATTCCAAACCTACTTGTTATAATTGTAATAATAAAGGATATACTGCTAACAAATGCAGGAGCAAGACTGTAAATTAGAATGTTAAGTAGAAGAGTATGGGTCACTACCATATGTGCAACAAACAAGGTCATCAGGCACATGAATGAAAAACCAAGACCATGCACACTCAAAGATTTGAAGGATATTGTTATAACTATCAGAAGTATGGACATAGAGCTTTTGAGTGCAAATCCAACCCAATGTGGTCATCAACCAAGCAAATAAAGGCAAAGAACAATGGCAACTTTTATTATTGGGATTATAATACAAGGTATAGTTGTCACTACTATCAAGAGTAAGGACATGTTCCTGAGAACTATATTAGAACACACTTTAGGAGTGACTACAAAAGGTGGTTGAGTCAAACCACATGTTTTAGCTATTTGAAGACTAGTCACATTAGTTGATATTGCCCAACAAGGTCAAAGGCACCAAGCTATGAGTTCAATAAGGGAAAAGGAAAGGTAGATATTGAAAATGTCAAATATGAAATGAACAAGACATGGAAGAGAAAGGAGGATTACAACACATCAAGTGGAGAAGGGAGCACTTCACCCAATAGGTCAAGTGATCACACCTCATCAAACTAAGAAATCAAGAGGTGTGTGGGACTGATTTTTAAAAATGATGGATCATATATCAATTCCAAGAATTTAGTTCTAAAAAGATTACATAATCATGAATAAATATGCAAAGTGTTATTAGGAATCAAATAAAAATCTATAAGTTTTGTCAGTTTTTCATGTTACTATCAAACATGAAAAGTTTCATATGGTTGTCGAGTGAAATGCTAGTGGATGTTGAGCTAATAGATTGGCTAGTTGATGTTGATCTCATAATGGTTGTCAAGCAAATGGAAAGACAAGCCAAAAATCAGTTGATGTTGAGCTTATAGTTGTGTAAGCACTTAGCATTAATTGCAGTGGTTTAAAGGGCTATTTGATTGATTTTTGCTCATTTAACATCATTCAAATTTGAGAGAGAGCAAGAAGAGCTAAAGGTGATCTGGAAATTTCATTTGAAGCGTATGTAAAAGATTTGAGCAGTTGTTCAACATCATTTTATTAGGATTTACAAGGTATGCATCGTGTACCAAGCTACATTTTTTAATTTTGTAAACCCTAGATTTATATAATGGTGTCTAGTTCATCCAAAATGAAAGGTCTAGAGGGAAAAGAAGTTTTAAATGTTTAGTTAGTTAGAAATGAGATACAATCACCTATTTTCAAGGCTATTCCAGACATAGCATACAAACAAGATCCCTCTGGTGTGTTATCTATGATACCACTACAAGTTTTAATGATTCAAGATGTCAGAAAGTGTTATAACTATAAGATTGGGAGTATTGGTGACATGGAAATCAGAAAGAAGTATGGAAGATTATGTGAAAATGGTGTGTTGAGGGAAGAATTCAAGATTGTAGAAAAGAAAGGGTTAACTTGTACCCTAGATTTCCATAACATTTTCAAAATTGAGTGGATCAAGATTTTTTTGAGTAGAATTCATGATAGCTCAGTGTGGTTAGATAATGGACCAATAAAAATCACAAAGAGGATAATTCATAGGGTAACAAGGCATCCAACCCTAGATTGGCCAAAGATTATGAGAAGTGAGTTATCGAAAAGAACACAGGGGGTGTGGAACAAGACGGGAATTACTATAGACACAATCATAGATCCCCTAATAGCTTTTCCAATGACGGTAATTGCACATGAGTTTTATCAATCAAGTATATTGAATAGTGTACCCTACATTATGGTGGATATAGGTTACACGATTGTGAAGAAGGATCATGCATATGATCTTGTTGAGCTACAGCTACAACAATTGATTGAAAATCTAGGAGCAATAAGGAAATCAAAGAGTGCCCAATGTAAATTCAGATCTATTTTGGTATGTATCTTCTTTTATATATAGAACACATTTCCTACATTTGGTAATGTTGCATGGAAGACAAATAGGTTTGAAATTCAAATAGGAAATTTCATTGAAAAGTTAGGTGATAACTTTGAGTTAGTAATGACTAGTTATTTTGAGTATTTCAAACAATCCATGAAGAAGAGATTAAGGATTCCAGTGTCATTAGTGGAAAAACATTATGATGATGTGTTTTTCCTAGTTGATCTTTATCACACATTTGTTCAAGCAGCAAATCCTAGAGTGAGATAGCTAAGGCCATTAGGTTATGAAATTAATGTTGATGAGGCCTCTGCAGCAATCATAGCATTACTTGCAGAATATGTGGACAAAGATGCCAAAGCTTTTGGTAACTATGAGTTGGCAAAATCAAAGATTACTATGGAGTTTAAGACTACTTCAGTGATTAGGAAGAAGGATTAGCTGGTGAAGAAACTAAAAGAAAAATTTGGTGAAGGTGTCGAGGAGGAAGAAGAAGAGGAAGAGGATGAAGAGGAAGAAAACACTCAAATTCAAGCACCATTGGCATTAACACAAGGTCAGGGTGAGGATCAGCAAGAGGAACAAACAGAGACTATAGAAGGTGTCAAGGAAGAAGAAGTCGAGGAAGCACCTATTACTACTAATCAAAAGAAGAGAAAGGCCAAGGCACAAGTAGTGACAAGACCTAAAAAAAATTTCTAAACCGAGCCAATCCAAACCAATGGCACCTACCACAAGGGCCAGTACATGACTCATTGCATAGAAGGCTAAAGAGAAAGCCAAGCCTAGAGAGTAGGAAGGTGAAGCACAGAAAATACCTAGAAGAAAATATGTTTCTCAGGCCTAATCTAATGAGGAAAGGATTGAATCTGATGACAACAGCCAATTCCAAGTGGTGAGTCATAATCCATCTTCAAATCTGGATAACTTATGTGAGAATGTTAGAAACAATGTTTATTTATCAAGTTTCTCTCACATTGATTTTGAAAATCTTGGAAAAGTTGAGAAGAATCAAGTGGAGGAGGCAATATATGCCATGATGGCTACTTTTAAGAAGGCTCCTCTAGAAATTGCCAACTCCATACCCAAAAGTCTATATGAAAGAGTTGAGAAAAAATGGCACTATTGTTTAGATATAGAGAGGAAAATTAGGGAGACATCCCTCACTCAAGTTATGCCAAAACTTAGTAAGGTACAAATATCTAAAGCCATAAAGAAATATGATGTTAGATTTGTTCCTAAGTATAGGGCATTTAGCATATTGCAAAACAACATTGAGGATGTTGTTCACAAGTCTAAACAAATGTGGAAAATCACATATGGACTAGCCATAGCCAAATATGATGAGCAAGAACCTATTGAGGTCAAAGATGATGAAGAAGATAACAATGAAGAAGGCACAGTTGAGGGAGGAACTAATTCGGATGTTGATAAGAAGGCAATAGCTAAGGAAGAGAAGCAACAAGACCAGAGTGCACAAGTAACACAAATGTTGAGTGTCAACCCTCCATAGATAATAAGTGTAATTACTAAAATTGTTACAGTAAAGGATGTTTCTGATCCTAATGCTTAGAAAATTAATCCTCTAACAGAGGAATATTTGAAAAGGATAATTGTCCAATCTACACTACAAGCCAAATTATGTGACAACCCTATATTGGTTAGTGTAGATAAAATTTAGAAATCAATGACTATAACTACAAGGGAGGAGGTGAAAACACAAGACCTACCTATAATCACTCCTCAAGTCACTAGTGTACAACCTTCACAACCCTTGGTTGTATATCAGAGGAAGGAGATAGCAGAATGCACTGTCAATACACACACAGATGGCACTCCAATCTCAAAAAATGTACCAGAAGTTGAAATAGATAAGGTTGAGATAATTGGAGAGGATAAGGTGGAAACACCAGTTACTAATGAGACACAGAGTTAAACAGGTCAAGTAGATTCACCTGCACCTCTAGTACAAGAACAAGGTGTAATTCAAATCAATGAGGTAGAAAAGGACAAGCCTGAAGAGATTGATTTGATACCCAAGTTGAAGGAGTTGGTATCAATTCAAGCACTAGTAACTTTACCAAAATCTACCACTCCTTCCAGTCAAACTCTTCAGAGGCCAAGCACAGATGTAACACCTTTGCAATTCTCAATTTCGAGTCCTAGTTCATCCAAGGTAGAAGAGGTATTAACCTATGGAGATGTTATCCTAGATGAAGAAATTATATTGCCCAAGTTTGATCTTGCAGCAATAACAATTGAGTAGATGGGTATACTTCAAGAAGCCCTAGCAAGAAAGAAACATCAAGAATTACTCAAAAGGGAGCATAGGGGAGCATGGGCAGAAGAAAAATTTGCTTGATATCAAAGGTGTCTTCTTAGATGCATTCAGTCTGCCTACTCCAGATGAAACAAAGTTAATCATTGAACAATTCACCAACATAGTGGAAAGAATAAGTGATACAGACCTAGATACCAATGCCAAATTTTTGAGAAGAAATTTCAAAGTAAATGAAAAGATATCTAGTGAAATAGCACTTACACAAGTTTGATTAGCAACTAAGATAGATAGTGTGAAGAAGACACTAGAGAATATTTCCTTTCTGTATACCAAATTGTGTAATCCTATACTCTTCACACAAGAGACAAGGAATCACATTTTGAGCTTAGAAAGTCAAATGAACTCATCAAGTGCAAAATTTCCCATGACTCCAACTCAAAGTGAGAAACACTTCAGGACCCTATTGCAAACCCAAAGTTAGTTAGCAACACTACAAGAAAATGAAGCCAACATAAGGGCTAAACTGATCAGCATCCAGACTACATTGACTCCTCACATTGATATTTTACACAAGGAGCTAGGTTATGCCAAAACATTTATGAAGAAAGACCCCAATCTTTCTACATTATATGGCCTAGTACACCTTGTTGTTGAGCTGGCCATCCAAATTAAGTCTTTGTAGGTAGCTTGTGACAATTGGGATGTCACTCTTAAGATTATTCTTGAGATCCATCAATCCTTTTTGGGAAAATACAATATCAATGTATGACCCATTGACATCAGTGTCAAAAGGGGGAGTAAGAGCTATGGGGGAGCAGAGAGAGAAAGAAAATGAGAGAGTAAGAGAAAATGGGGAGTAAGAGTAGAAAGAGAGTAAGAGTAGAAAGAAAGTGAAAGAGTATCAATTGAGGCAAATATACTCAGCAAGAGAGATTTTGATATATAATACAAAATAGAACAAATCAAACAACTCAGGGGGAGTTATGAGATTTTTTAGGTATAAGTTGTTGCAAAATTTTGATATTTTGATATTTTGTATAGAAGCCAAATAGTCGGTTATGTTATGCTCATAAGAATAAGAGTATTAATAAATGACCAAGTGTTTTTGATACTCATGTCAAAGAGGGAGATTGTTGATCTCAAAATGGTTTTGACTAGTGAGTGTCTATACACTAAAGTCATTTACTTAGTTCATGTCAAAAAAGTAACATATGTTGAGCACAACATATAAGTTAGAGAATGTCGAGTAAATAGTGAGTTTCAAGCCACTCATTTGCTGAGTCACTCAAGTGCCAAGTAGACAGTATGTGTTGAGTGATTTGAGAGTCAAGCAAGCAGTGCATGTTGAGTCATTTATATGCCGAGTGATAGTATTGAAGTCAATATGTGTCGAGCACCAGGGACTTTAGTTGCTGAGTAACATAGTTTTTCATAGTAATTTGTATTGGCACAAACTACTAGATAAAGTGTTTTTTAGTTGACTTACAGATTGAATTATGATATTTTGGTGATAAGGATGAATCTTAAGTTGAAATTTTTAGAAACAATAGTCCACCAAGATAACTGAGTGGGGGTGGGGGGTGAATCAGTTATCTGATAATTAAAAAATTTATCTTATTTAAACTAACTTAACCATTCAACAAAAGTAAAAAGCAACCATAATAAAATACACATAGACAATTACACCAGATATGTTGACTAGGGAAACCCTTGACTAGAGGGAAAACCCTGGTGGGAATGATGCCCACAAGATGATCTACTAATATAAATATTCCTTGTTAGAGGATAGACCCTGTTAGGAATCTATTACAACATTTAGTACATGGAATCCCTATTAGGAGATTCCAACCCTATTAGGAGTTGTAGTACAATGTATGCAAGATGGGCCCACTACCCAAACATGCATTTTCAACTACAAGAAGAGCTCAATGTCCAAACATGTAATTTACTGTTATATTCTTCTTTCCTTTATTTTGTCAACTAAATCAATCATTTTCAGACCTTGTAGACCAGGTCACAAACCTTGGATCCATATATTAAACCTCAGATCACTCATCAAAACCTTGGCAATGAAGTTTCCTTCACTTCTACACTGCTCTGCTCAACTTTTCATTCTGCACTCTTTGTTGGTTATCATCAATTCAAAAAACCATATTATTCAATTACCATGATAATGAAAAATTTCCTTCCTTTATACCGAGTCCTCAAAATAATTCCTTGAGTCAGTTGTTAGACCTTCTCAATTAATTATTAAAGGACCACATTAAGAACACATTACACTTAGTGATAACATAAATCTTCTACCTTGCAACTTGAATAACTTTTCATACACACAATATTATGATGAGCGAACTTAGCTTCATCATCACCAACATGTCTTCTTTACATCTTCAACCTCAATTCTTGTAATAACATCTCTGCTAAGAGATATAACAAGTTTACCAGAATATGCCTCTATAAACTCTATCTCAGAACAAACATCACCAAAACTTACATAATTTCTTCTAGACTTATCCTTTTGACCTTTGATGTTAATTGCATATACCAGATACTTAGAAGTATCTCTCATAACATTAGATAGTTAGAATACTCAACTAATCATCTGTACCAACTTGATCTTTCCATTGTTCTTTTGTCTGATACCACCAAAAATTGCTATGTTGACATCAATGACAAAATCAATCATGAATGTAACATATCATCTTAGTAACATATCTACAATAATCCCCCATAGGAATATCATCAACATTCATGCTTGCAATAATCTCCCCCTTTGGCATTGATGGCAACATAGATAAATATATATATTTCCAAGAATACCAACAAAATATTGTTCATATTTTCAAATTTTCTTCATCAATCATTCTCCCCCATTGATATACCCCCTCGATGTGATTTTTGCCAAACTATCATTCCATGTTGAACTTATGTCAAACATTTCCATACTATTTTTCATACCAAACTTCTTTGTCAGCACAATGTTTTTCATGCAATATTTGTTAGGATAAACCACGGATAGAAATAAAAACTACATGCAAATATAACCAATAACAGAAAAATAATAGATCACACAGAAATGAACACAAGGCACCAAGATTTAACATGGTTCACCCAATCCCTAGGCTACGTCCACCAAACATCAAGTCCAATCTTATTACAATCCATTGATTACAACCTGATTATAGTCTGTAATCCCTTACAGCTCAATACCGCCTCAAGAAGCAATTTTGCATCACAACATAATGAAAATACCTAACCCTAAAACCTTTTATACAAGTATTTTATCCATTTTAGGGTTACAACATGTCGTCCATATGTCGGCCATAATATGTCAGCTACAATGTATCAATATCCCCTGCCAAATCAGAGTCAACATAGCCCTGTAAATTAGTAGTAGAGCCCCCAAAGTGTAAACACTTATTGGATGTTCCTCTCAAATATCTGAGAATCCACTTGACAGCATTCCAATACTCAAATCCTGGATGACTCATATACCTGCTAACGACTCCCACTGCATGTGCAATATATGGCCTAGTGCATACCATAGCATACATCAAGCTTCCTATAGCTGAAGCATAGGTTACCTTGGAGATCTTATCCTCCTCTTCTTGTGTCTTAGGACACATCTCCTTAGTCAACTTCAAATGACCAGGTAAATGTGTGCTGACAGCTTTAGCATTCTCCATAGAGAAATGTTGCAACACCTTCTCAACATAATCAGCCTAAGATAACATTAATATTCTATTCTTCCTATCTCTACAAATCTTCATACCAAGGATTTGTTTTGCTGCCCCCAAATCCTTCCTAGAAAATGCATGTGCTAATTGGCATTTTGTCCCCTTAATATGATCCATGTTATACCTAGCTACAAGCATATCATGAACATATAAACATAAAATAATGTAGCTATCATCATCCAACCTCTTAAAATAAACACAGTAATCTGAATGACACCTATTATATCCATGCTCATGCATAAAAATATCAAATTTTAGATACCATTTTCTAGGTGCTTGCTTCAAGCCATATAAACTTTTCTTCAATTTGCACACTAAGTTCTCCTTACATTTGACCTTAAAACCTTGTGGCTGAGCCATATATATTTCTTCATCTAAATCACCATGAAGAAAGGTTGTTTTAACATCCAACTGCTCTAAATACAAATCTTCAGTAGCCACAAGACTTAAAATAGTACGAATAGAAGTCATTTTAACAACAGGAGAAAATATCTCATCAAAATCAATTCCCTTTTTCTATGCAAATCCTTTTACAACTAACCTGGCCTTGAATCTTTTTTGACCTCCTTCCTCTTCTTTCAACCTATAAACCCACTTATTATGTAAAGCCGTTTTACCTGCAGGCAACTTACATAGATCCCATGTCTTATTCTTCAGCAAAGAGTCCATTTCATCTTTCATTGCAGACTCCCACTGAATCTTAGTATTCACCTGCATAGCTTCATCATAACTTTCAGGTTCACCAGCATCAGTAAGTAAAATAGAATACAAAGAGGGAGAAAATCTTTTTGGAGGTCTAATTTTCCTCATTGACCATCTAACATTCACTAGTGTATGTGGTATTTTTTGTTGCATTTGTTGCACATCATGAGGAATGGTTGGAACAATAGCTTTTGGAATATCATCCAGCACTACATAATCATCTTCTTTCTTCTCATGTTGCTGCAACAAATCTTTGTACAACACTTTCTCATTGAATATGACATCTCGACTTCTAATAATTTTATGATTTTTAAAATTCCAAAGCCTATAACCAAATTCATTAATGCCATATCCAAAAAAGACACATTTCTTTGATTTTTCTTCTAGCTTGGTTCTATTTTCAGAGTCTATATGAGCAAAAGCTTCACAACCGAAGGTCTTGAGAAAAGAATAACTCACCTTCTTACCAGTCCATGCCTCCTCTAGAATACCACAGCCCAAAGGAGTAGAGGGATCTCTATTAATCAAATATAATGCAGTATTGACAGCCTCTGCCCACATGTGTAAAGGGCAACCCAACATGCAACCTCATGCTCCTTGCGTGCTCCATTATAGTCCTGTTCATGCATTCAGCCACGCCATTTTCCTGTGGAGTCCTTGGAACAATTTTCTGTCTATGAATACCATTAAAGGATCAATAATATTCAAATTCATGATTACAATATTCACCACCATTGTCAAATCTAAGATATTTTAATTTCTTACCAGTCTCATTTTCAACCAAGCATTTCCATTTCTTAAAAGTTTGAAATACATCATATTTATGTCTAAGGAAATAAACCCATACTTTTCTAGTTGCATCATCAATAAATGTAAAATAATAATGAGAGCCACCAAGGGAAGATACATGAGCTGGTCCCCATACATCTGTATACACAAGCTCTAATTTCTCCTTTTTTATTTCCTTCCCAGTCTTTACAAAACTCACTCTCTTTTGTTTTCCATACACACAACTTTCACAAAAATCCATATTAAAACATATCAGACCTGGTAAAACTTTCTTTGAATGAAGTACTTTCATACCTTTCTCACTTATGTGCCCAAGTTTGTTGTGCCATAGCACTGTATCAAAATCTACAGCAGCTATTTGTTCTCCCTGCTCAACTGCAGCAATTGTTCTTGAACATTCATTTTTCTCTGAAATAATCAAAGTAGAAGGAACAATATGACCTGTACAAAGATATAGGGTGCCTACTTTCACACCTTTTGCTACTACAAGGGAACCTTTTGAAACCTTCCAATTTTTATCATTAAAAGTAACTACAAAACCCTCATCACTGAGTTGCCCTACTGAAATTAAATTCCTACTCAGCCTTGGAACATGTCTTACCTCATGTAGTAGCCAATGATTCCCATTATGCAACTTAATCTTAATTATTCCCTTTCCAACAATCTGACAGGGTTCATTATCCCCCAATTAAACAAGCCCAAAATCCCCTTGGATATAATCAATGAAATAACCTCTATGAGGTGTAGCATGAAATGAAGCACCAGAATCTAAAACCCATGAATCATCTACACTTTCTAAAGATAGAAGCAAAGCATCCTCTTCGGATTCGTTACTTATCACATTTGCCTCCTTGTCTCCATCTAATTTATCTCCTTCATTTTTCTTTCGATTCCAACAATCTTTCTTTTTGTGCCTTGGTTTCCCACAGTACCAACAATCATTTGGTCCTCTCGATTGAGACCTCCTCCCCTTTGAATTTCCTCTTGATTTCCCACGATTTCTAGAGTTACTTCCTCTCTCAGTCGTTCTACCCCTACTTTATGCATTCAAAGAACTTCCTGATGTAGATCCACTTGAGGATTTCTTACAAGTTTCCTCACTCAAAACAACACCGATCACATCATCATATTTTAGGGTACTAGATCTAGGAATAGAATTACTCACCGTCATTACCAAGCCATTCCAGCTTTCAGGAAAAGAACACAAAATCAAGAGAGCCCTAATTTCTTCATCAAAATTGATACCCACAGAAGATAACTGACTAGTAATAGTATTAAACTCATTTAAATGATCTGCAACAGATCCACCTCCTATCATTTTCATATTAAATAAATGCTTCATGAGAAATACCTTGTTTGAAGCGGAGGGCTTTTCATATAGTATCGCTAGGGTTTTCATCAAATCTTTTGTTGTCTTTGCTTTTGTAATATTAAATGCCACAGATGGTGCCAAGCATAACCGAATGCTTCTGAGTGCCTTTCTATCCAAAAGATCCCATTCAGCCTCTGACATAGTTCTCTGATTCTTGGCTTTGCCTTCCAATAGCTTCCATAAATCCTTCTGATATAGATAGTCTTTTATTTGCATCTTCCATAACGGGAAGTTCTGCCCATTAAACATGTCAACCCTTAGCTTACCCTCATTTGCCATCGCTCCCACTCAACCATGAGACTCCCACTTAATCGTGAGACTTTCCTGCAAAGGATAACTGAAAGACAACCTCACTCTGATATCACTTGTTAGGATAAACCACGGACAGAAATAAAAACTACATGCAAATATAACCAATAACAAAAAAATAATAGATCACATAGAAGTGAACACAAGGCACCAAGATTTAATGTGGTTCACCCAATCCATGGGCTACGTCCACCAAACAGCAAGTCCATGGTTTATCCTAACAATATTTTCCCCCATTGAAACCAATGTCAAAGGTTTCAGCAACCAACTTTACTGCATCAAACTCTGCAACAACTAATTCTTTCTTAACTTGTGTCAAAAGACATTGTTCAAAACAATATCCAACAAGAGTCCTAGATGACTCTATCCATTATAGATGCTCCGCCATACATGAAGCAACAACATTCAGTCCAAACTATAATGGTGCTCTGTTACACTAGACTGATGCACTTTTGTATCTTCTACTTTGATATAGGATGGGGCATAACCCCAAGCATACCTCGCAAATACTCAAAAGTTTCTTTGGTAAGAGGCTTAGTGAATATATCTACAATCTACTCTTTAGTGCTCAAATACTCCAATTTGATTTCCTTTCCTACAACTTTCTCTCTCAGCATGTTATACTTAATAGAAATATGCTTAGTTTTTGAATGCAACATTAGATTATTCAACATATTTACTATGCTTGTGTTGTCACAATGTATGACAACAAGTTCACTAATTTCTATCCTTATATCCTTCAGCATTTGCTTCATCCAAACATTACAATTGTTTGCTATTGTAACATATTCTACTTCTGTTGTACTTTGTGATGTGCAATCATGCTTCTAAGAAAGAAGGCTTCACCACTGGTGCTCTTTCTGTCATCCATACTGCTTGCCCAATAAACATCAGTATAAGCATTTAGAGTGAAATTATTAGATCTGTCATACCAGAATCCAAACTCATATGTTCCTTTTAGGTATCTAAATATTCTTTTGACTGTTGCATACTATGCTTCTCTAGGATCAGCTTGGAATCTTGCAACAATTCCAACTGTATTTTCTATATCTAGCCTTGTGTGAGTCAGATATTGCAATCCTTCAATAGTAGATGTATCATCCTTTTTAGATAACTTGTGTCCAGTTACCATAGGTGTTCCAATAGGTTTACATGTTTTCAAACCAAACCTTTTTAGCAAATCCTTCAAGTACTTAGTCTGAGAAATAAAGATTCCTTCTTTATTCTGTACAATTTGCAATCCTAGGAAATATTTTGTCTCCCCTATCATACTCATTTCAAATTCTTTCTTCATCTCCTCTACAAAATTTTCACTTTCTTCATCATTTCCTCCAAATATGATATCATTAACACATATTACCAAAATCATCAGACCATCATCAATTTCTTTCCAATATAAATTATTATCTGCCATACCTTTGCTATATCCAAGTTCTATCAAATGTTTGTCCAACCTTGCATACTAGGTTTTGGGTGCTTGCTTCAATCCATACAATGCTTTCCTTAGTCTGCATACTATGTCCTTGTCATCTGTCAAAGGACATCCTTCAAGCTGCTCCATGTATACCTCTTCTTCAAGTTCTTCATTCAAAAATGCTTACTTGATATTCATCTGATATATTTTGAATTTCTTATGTCTTGCATAGGTTAATAATAATCTTACTGATTCTATTGTAGCCAGTGAAGCATAAGTCTCCTCATAATCTATCCCTTCTTGTTGTGAGTAACCTTTACATACCAATCTTGCTTTGTTTCTCACAACTTCGCCTTGTTCATTCATCTTGTTTTTGAATACCCATTTAGTTCCTATCACATTCTTGTCTGTTGGTCTAGGGACCAATTCCCATGTCTCATTTTTTACTATCTAATCCAATTCCTCTTTCATGGCTTGTTTCCAATAATCATCTTTACATGCTTCATTTGCATTCTTAGGCTCAACTTGAGATATCAAGCATAGTTCTTCATTTATTTTGCTTCTTGTCATCACACCTTTTCCTTTGCTTCTAATGATCTGCTCAAATGGTGATTATTTATTATATTCTTTCCTAAAGTAGGGGTTCTTATCTCAACTCTTAGCTCCACTAAAGGTTCTGAGCTTTGTTCCTACCTTAGCTCTCCTTCATTCTACAAATCATTGTTACTCTCAAGAAATACCTCATCATTCCTTAGATTAGTAACAGCATCATCATCTAAATTATAATCAACTATTCTCTCTCGTATCCTGAATTTCTCATCAATTCTCACATTTTCACTTTCCATAATAGTCTTAGTTCTCTAATTATAACATCTATTATTTTCAATGAATAACCAAGAAACATACCTTCATCACTTCTAGCATCAAACTTACCAATATCATCTTCTCTTTTGATATAGCACTTACTCCCAAAAATTCTAAAATACTTAACTGTAGGTGAGTGACCAAACTAGATTTCATAAGGGGTCATGTTTGTGTCTTTCCTTACTTGCACTCTATTCATAGTGTAAACTATTGTATTCGCAACTTCTCTCCAAAATGTTTTGGATACATCATTCTCTGCTAACATAGCTCTTGCAACTTTTGTGACTGACTTGTTCCTTCTCTCTACAATGCCATTATGTTCAAGGGTTCTCAAAGCTGATAATTGTCTTTTAATTCCTTTTTCTTCACAAAACATGTTAAACTCATTCGAAGTAAATTCTCCTCCTCTATCTAATCTTAAACATTTAATCTTCATACTAGATTCATTCTCAACCCTATTCTTGAATATCTTGAACTTATCAAATGCCTCAGATTTCTCTTTAAGAAATACAACCTACATCATTCTAGAAAAATCATCAACTAGAATCATAAAGTACCTTTCACCATAGAATCCTTTAGTCTTTGTAGGACTGCTAAGATCTGTGTGTACAATATCTAACTTTTCTATAGTGGTAAACTTCTTTCTAGGAAAAGAAGTTATGTTATGCTTGACCAAAACACACTCCTTGCAAATTATGTTAGTAGGTTTTACAATCTTTGACAAATCTCAAACTGCAAACACTCTACTAGTGCTCACAATACTATCAATCTTTATATGAAAAAATCTCTTATGATATAACCAACTGTCATCTACCTTTGCAAACAAACATTTCATTTTAGTAGGTTTCAATTGAAATACATTACCTCTAGATTTGATTCCTATTTTTCATGTCCCCTTTTCAAATAATTAAAAAATAATAATCTTTGCTAAGGCAGGCAAGCCCAAGAAAGTGAAGTTTCGGAAAAAGGGGGTTAATCTTTGGAAACCGTTGGACTAATAAATGAAAATTATTATTAAAATATGCTTCATTAACCTCTCTTGGATTTGAGTTATGGTTATGCCCTCTTTTAAGGGGTTTGGAGGCATTTTGGGCTGATTCCAAAACTTGATTTTTACTCATTCTTTGTTATTCTTCAGAGGTTGCCAAACCTGTGGAGAAGGAGACCCAAGAACGGGAGTTTGCAAGTTTTCAGGGAGACCCAAGAATGGGATTTTGAAAGTTTCTAGGAAGGCTAAGGATGGGAGTTTGAATCCATTTCATGTGCATGCTCATACAGAGTTTGCCTTTGTGCTGAATAGTGCAGATTTGTGGGTTTTCGAGTGTGTTTTTTTGTATGAGTTTGGTGTTTTCAGTTGAGTATTTCATATCAGTTTGGTTTGCTGCTGTATTTCAAAATTTAAGGTGTTAAAATAAATCTGAATATATGTATTGGGATGTGATTAAACTTTTGAGATAGATTATTAGTGTTTTTGTGGTGTTTCTGGGCATTTTTTTGTTAATTTTGGGAGCCCGATGAGCATAGTTTTTGTCTTACATTTGTGAACTGTTGTGTAAAGGCTATACGGATCTGGAAATGTCATTTTGTAGGCTGTTATGCTACTAAAATTTCTATAAAAATTTCCATTTTCAGATTTATTAATAATTTGTGAAGTTGTGAAGCTTTTGGCACTATTTTCAGCATACCCGATTTGGGGTTTCTTGAGAAATTGGTGGATCTTTGAAAGATTGGTTGTTTGATCTTAAAGATCTTATTAGAGGCTTGAAATATCATGTAAAATCAAAAAAGGGACATTCTAGTGGTATCAGAGCCATGATCTTGCCAGACTGAGGGTTTGTAGAAGTTTGCATGTCAGTTTTGAGAACTACCCAAATCTTGCATGTCATAATTTATGGTTGCATGTTGCTTCTAATCAGCTGCATGTCAAAATTTATGGTTGCATGCTACTTCTAATCATTTGCATGTTATTTCTTGGTGAATTTGGTGGTTGTAGAAGTTTGCATGTCAGTTTTGACAACTACCCAGATCTTGCATGTCAGTTTTGACAACTACCCAGATCTTGCATGTCATAATTTATGATTTCATGTTGCTTCTAATCAGCTGCATGTCAAATTTTATGGTTGCATGCTACTTCTAATAATTTTCATGTTATTTCTTGGTGTTTGAAGAAGTTATATCCTATTGGGGTTACACTCTAATTTATCTAGAATGGACATGTATAGTACAGAGTCTCAGAGGACACGATCTTGGACAATTGATATCTAGAGTCAAAACAGTAGAAAGGATGGTTATTTAGACATTCGAGATAAACTTATAAAAATAAGCCATGACATGTCTGAACAGTTGGTTGAGCACCACCGTATAATGAATGACATGTTGTCCGACCCAGTTAAGGTGGATAAGTTGACTGGATTTCTATTTGGCAGATTTTCTCATAGGGCAGGTGACACAATTACCAAGAACTTTCATGAGGAGTTTGAGAAACTAGCTTATAGCCAGGCAGAGGTCTCAGATTCTACTCTGCCACAGGAGGTGGTGGGAAAGGATATTACACAGATTGATAGTAACGGTCAACTTGATACTCAAATTGAGACAATTGTTTACAGGTCGTCAAAGGGTGATGCCACAGGTATTCAAGATGGTATAGTTACAACAGGCAGTGACTACAGTTGATGCAGGAGCATCTTAAATAAAGGGGAGACATGTTGAATGTAAACTTAAAAATTAAAATTTTAAATTTAAAAAAAAAAATTGTGGAGGAGAGAGAAAGTGACGAAAATAGGAAGAAAAATAATTAAAAATAGAAAACAGGAAAAAAGGGAAAAGGTGATTTCTATTTTCGAGGTGCATAGGTGGCATAATAGAAAATAAAATAAAATAAATGGTTGTCATTCCATTTATCGAGGAGTGTGGGTAGAATTCTAGAAAGTTATGAATATTGTAGAAAGTTGTGGATATTGTAGAAGGTTATGGAAGTTGTAGAAGGTTGTGGATATTGTGTAGGTGGAATTCTAGAAGGTTGTGGATAAGTCATGCATTGGGTGGTAAGTGTCTATTTAAGCAAGGGATATGAGCATTTCTAATCAAGTTTGAGAAGTAGAAGCTAGAAGGCATGAAGACTTCAAGGTGTGAAAGCTTTAAAGGTATAACTCTCCAAGTAGAAATTCTTGGTGAAGCTTGGTGTGAAGACTCTTATTTGGGATTTCTCTTATGTTGAAGAATTTGTAAACTTCTTTTTGAAGAAGTCATATCTATGATATCATCTTGTGGGTGTTGTAAGAATTTTCAAGTACAATAAAATTGCTTCTAAAGCATTTTTTTTATTTCTCTTCGTCTCCATATTGTTGCACTCTTGGTTATGAGTTGGTAGGGTGGTGTGGCCCTCCATCAAGTGGTATCAGAGCAGGAGTTCCTGAGTGTGTGGACAGATCGCCGAACGTGAGGCAGTTTACACCAAGATTTGCAAAGAACATTGATCTTGTGGCTGATTGATCTTTTAGATTGGTGGATTTGTTTAGGGTTTGCTAAATTTTTGGAAGATGCCTCCAAGAAGATTGGACCCTTAGGAAAATGATGACCTTAGTGAAGCGATGGAAGAAAGAATCTTAGAGAAGATAAGAGCAGAGGTCAAATCAGAGATTGCATTGATGAAGAGTGACATGATTGCTGAAATTGTGAGTGCTTTGGGTGGTGTACCTAGGCATGTGGATACAGAAGATAGATATGACAAATTTGTCGAAGACTTTGAAGCTGCTAGTGAGGATAGAAGTGATCATGAGGAGAGACCTATTGGAATTAGGGCTAGTCAGTTTTCTCGACCTAGATCTCAGTTGAAGCTGAAGCATAAGATGGAGGTTTCTAATTTTTCAGGTACTTTGAATCCTAAAGACCTAATTTATTGGATTGGTGAATTAGAGGACTACTTTGAGCTTGAGGGTATTGAAGATCCACTGAGAGTAAGGTTGGCACAAACTAAGTTGAAGGGACATGCTGCTCTTTGGTGGAAGGAACTACAAAGAGACAGAGAAGAGGAAGGTGAAATGAAGATCACTAGATGGAAATTGATGGTGACTAAGTTAAAGGCAAAGTTCATTCCTGCTGATTATGAGCTTGAATTGTTTAAGAGGTTGCAGAATTTGAAACAAAAGGATATGACTATGAAGGATTACACTGAGGAGTTCTACAAGTTGACTATTCGGTCTAGGCATAGAGAATTGTCAAAGGAGAAGGTAGCACGGTACATTAATGGTTTGAGATTCAATATTCAAGATGAGGTTGGTATGCTTAATATTTCCAAAGTTGAGGATGCTTATCAGTATGCTTTGAGAGCAGAGGAGAAGCTAAAGAGGAAGAATCAAGGTAGTTCCTGAGGGAAGGAGAAGCAGGATAGTTCGGTACAAGCTAAACCAAAAGTAGAAGGCGAACCAAAACCTATGGAACAAAGAAGAAGGAAAAGTGGAGGTGTATTCAGAGGTAATTGTTTCAAGTGTGGTCAAGAAGGGCATAGATCTTTTGAATGTTCTATTGGTAGGACAACTACTATTGTGAATGAGGTTGAAGTCCAAGAAAATTAGCCTAAGGAAGGAGAAATTTTGTTGGCTCGGCGAGTACTAATGGGTAAGAAGACATTGGATTCTTGTCAGAGGACTAGTTTGTTCAAAACTTGTTGCAAGTCTGGTGGGAAAGTTTGCAAGGTGATTATAGATGGTGGTAGTACTGATAACCTTGTTGCTGAGGAGATGGTTCAAAAACTTGGTTTGAAGAGATTGAGACATCCTTGTCCTTATAGGATTGGCTGGTTGTAAGGTGAGCATGCTTTGGAAGTGAGAGAGCAATGTCTTGTTGATTTTTGGATTGGGCAGTATAAAGATCAAGTATTGTGTGGTATTGTGGATATGAATAGTTGTCATGTGTTACTTGGTAGACCTTGGCAGTATGATTGCAAGGCTATGCATGATTTTGTTAGGAATGTATTTACTATTGAGAAAGGTGGTAGGAAGTTTTCCTTGATTCCTTTGTAGAATGAAGTGCTTGGTAGGAGAAACCTGAGTGTTGGCAGTCGAGTTGAGTTGGAAAATTTTGAGAAGATTGAAAATCAGCATGGGAAGCAGACCTATGGAACACCTGTGGTGGATGTAAAGGAGAAGAAGAAAAACAAGGGAAAGAGTGTGCAAGTTGAAGATTTGGAGGACATATATGTGAAGAACCAGTTTGGGATTTATGTGTTGAATCCTGAAAGATGTTCTTCTAGCTATTAGAACATCTTTTTGGACCTGGGGAGTCTGATGCAAGAGCATCTTAACTAAAGGGGAGACATGTTGAATGTAAAATTAAAAATTAAAAATTTAAAAAAAAAAAAAAAAATTTGTGGAGGAGAGAGAAAGTGACGAAAATAGGAAGAAAAATAATTAAAAATAGAAAACAGGAAAAAAGGGAAAAGGTGATTTCTATTTTCGAGGTGCATAGGTGGCATAATAGAAAATAAAATAAAATAAATGGTTGTCATTCCATTTATCGAGGAGTGTGGGTAGAATTCTAGAAAGTTATGAATATTGTAGAAAGTTGTGGATATTGTAGAAGGTTATGGAAGTTGTAGAAGGTTGTGGATATTGTGTAGGTGGAATTCTAGAAGGTTGTGGATAAGTCATGCATTGGGTGGTAAGTGTCTATTTAAGCAAGGGATATGAGCATTTCTAATCAAGTTTGAGAAGTAGAAGCTAGAAGGCATGAAGACTTCAAGGTGTGAAAGCTTTAAAGGTATAACTCTTCAAGTAGAAATTCTTGGTGAAGCTTGGTGTGAAGACTCTTATTTGGGATTTCTCTTATGTTGAATAATTTGTAAACTTCTTTTTGAAGAAGTCATATCTATGATATCATCTTGTGGGTGTTGTAAGAATTTTCAAGTACAATAAAATTGCTTCTGAAGCATTTTTTTTATTTCTCTTTGTCTTCATATTGTTGCACTCTTGGTTATGAGTTGGTAGGGTGGTGTGGCCCTCCATCAACAGTGTAGTGGGTTCAGATGATGATTATGAGGATGTTGTTGTGCAGGATGGTGAGATACCTGGTAGAGATGAGCAGACATTGAGCATTCATGACTTTGCTGAGAAAGAGTACCAGGCACAGTTAGATGCTTCATCACATGAGGTTGAGGCTGGTAGTACTTCACATGATTTGTCCAGCCAGCTGAAGGTGAACAAAGATAGTATTGTGACTTCATTATCTCATCATGACAGGTATGTGGAGTTAGTTGGTATTGGTCATATTACTCAGGTGAGGAGTTTGCTTGAGTTACCAGTTGATTCTAGTTTACGGATATGGACTCGAGATTGTTATATTGGCATTTGGGATTCAGTTGATTGGAGATCTTTAACACTTTTTGGTAGCAGTGTTTGTTTGGGTGCTATCATGGATTTGATTAGCATATTACACGATGTTGTCTTTTCTTGTGCTAGTATCTTGTCTAATGTTGGTATTAGTTTTTATACACCGATGTTGGGCTTTGTTCATATATCCAGTCGACCATACTTGCTAGAATGTGTTGATGATATTTCATATTTGGCAGTGTGTATAGATGAGTCCCAGGATCATATTGGCATTGATGACATCCAGGAGGATGTAGTGGGCAATTTTGAAGACTTAGCTTCCTTGGGTATAGAGGATTTGGACAGCAATGCTAATTTTTTTGATACTCCGTATGTTGATATGAGCTTTAGATTTGATTCACAGGATATGGATGGTAATACTCTAGAGACTAGTAACTTTGAGGATACTCCTTTAGATAGTGCATCAGAGGAGGTTTGTAGGAGACAGTCAAGCCAGTGCCATCATGTGTCTAATCAGTTGAGAGTTAGTGACCGAGACATTGCTATCCCTTGCCAGCATTTCAATGCTGCTCATTAGTTGTTAGCAGTTTATGGATGGGGTTCTCCTACTAGTGATGAGCAGGGAGGCAATTATCTTTCCTTGACAGAGTTCCACTCTTTATGGGATGCTATTCGAATTTTGAGACAGAATTATATGCAGTTGGTAGCCGACAGAGATTATCTTATGGAGTGGGGCAGTACAGCATATGATGCATTGTTGGCCAAGGAAGATGAGGTGAGTGAGCTTACTGAGCAGCTTGAGGTGACTTCTGAGATTCTTGAGAGTACACAGTTGGCTTTCAAGGAGTCACAGTTTCATTTGGCTTAGGTGACCATGGAGTTAGAGCGACTATAGTCTTTACCTGATTCTATACAGTCACAAGCTGTGGTGTTTGGTGATCCGAGGATGTCCATGGCCGAGATTGTCAGAGACAGTGGAGATGGGGATGCATCCATCCTTGATACTAACATTGGCATATCAGGTTCATTCCCACTAGAGTCAGGTTTAGTTGAGTTGGGTGTTGTAGCAGATTGTTGTATTCTTGACATGGTGGTGGCCTCTAGTAATGATGGCACGGAGACTAGAGATGTATCAAAGATCATGTGTGATGTTGGTGAGTCGACAGTTGGCATGGTTCCTGCTAGTAATACTACTCCCTTCGTGATATCTTCGGAGGCAATAGTCAGTTCCAACATGGTTAATGATCAATTGCAGTTAGTTTCATCTAGGTACGCTCATCAATTTACCTTTGATGACCATGTTGATGAGATGATGATACAGAGATGTACTTTGGTTCCTAGTGCTTATCATCAGTTATGGGACAGTTTGATGCCTCAAGATGAGAGTTGTGATGGGCATGACATGGTGATAGGTTCTGTAGTTGACAGCTTGATAATATGTGACTTAGAGCAAGAGTTTGGGAGTGATGCTTCAGTGGGTGTTGTTATTGATTCTACTCCTTTGGCTATGACATCTCCTGACTTAGCTAGTGATCAGTCACAATGGGTTGTATCACTTGTTCATGGTGAGCTGTTGACTGAGGTTGGTTTTTTTAATCAATATTATATTGCAGGGTATGTACATCAGTTAGCATTTGATCCTTGTTTTGAGGAGTTGATGGCAGGAAAATTTGGTTTGGATTCCATTTCTTACTCTTTATCTTGTAATGTCTTTTCACCATCAGCAGTGCATGGGAGTTATGGTTATGAGATAGTGGTTAGTGATTTGTAGAGTTTTGTTGACTGTAGGAGTTGTACAGTGTGTGGTTCTCCATACTTGGTATAGTTTCATTCGAGAGCGTTCACCATTGTTGCAGAGTTGGATTGTACATTTCGTATAGGCCAGTGGGATGCATTGATGGTAATTACTGTGTTGGTAGTTTGATTTGTCCACTTTACTTGGGTTCTGATGTTCTAAGAGTTTGTGTCTTATGGGTTTTTGACTATGGTAGTGGTGATTTTGGAGTTTGGTTGAGCTATAATTGTCAGTTTGATTATGGATTCCTCTTGGTCATATTGCAGAGGATATTGGAGGAGCCTGTGTTAATTGGTAGTAGTATAGTTCATAACTACATTTGGGATCCAGGTGGATTGATTGGTTTATTGTTCACCCATTGCTTGAGGACAAGAAATTTTTGGGAAGGGAGGAATTTTCATGTCCCCTTTTCAAATAATTAAAAAATAATAATCTTTGCTAAGGCAGGCAGGCCCAAGAAAGTGAAGTTTCGGAAAAAGGGGGTTAATCTTTGGAAACCGTTGGACTAATAAATGAAAATTATTATTAAAATATGTTTCATTAACCTCTCTTGGATGTGAGTTATGGTTATGCCCTCTTTTAAGGGGTTTGGAGGCATTTTGGGCTGATTCTAGAACTTGATTTTTGCTCATTCTTTGTTATTTTTCAGAGGCTGCCAAACCTATGCAGAAGGAGACCCAAGAACGGGAGTTTGCAAGTTTCTAGGGAGACCCAAGAATGGGATTTTGCAGGTTTCCAGGAAGGCTAAGGATGGGAGTTTGAAGCCATTCCATGTGCATGCTCATACAGAGTTTGCCTTTGTGCTGAACAGTGCAGATTTGTGGGTTTTTGGGTGTGTTTTTTTGTATGAGTTTGGTGTTTTCAGTTGAGTATTTCATATCATTTTTGGTTGCTGCTGTATTTCAGACTTTAAGGTGTTAAAATAGAGCTGAATATATGTATTGGGACGCGATTAAACTTATGAGATAGATTATTAGTGTTTTTGTGGTGTTTTCGAGCATTTTTTTGTTAATTTCGGGAGCCCGATGAGCATAATTTTTGTCCTACATTTGTGAAATGTTGTGTAAAGGCTATATGGATCTAGAAATGTCATTTTTTAGGCTGTTATGCTGCTAAAATTTCTGTAAAAATGTCCATTTTCAGATTTATTAATAATTTGTGAAGTTGTGAAGCTTTTGGCACTATTTTCAGCATACCTGATTTGGGGTTTCTTGAGGAATTGGTGGATCTTTGAAAGATTGGTTGTTTGATCTTAAAGATCTGATTAGAGGCTTGAAATATCATGTAAAATTAGAAA
Source organism: Cupressus sempervirens (assembly GCA_028749045.1). Classification (NCBI taxonomy): domain Eukaryota; kingdom Viridiplantae; phylum Streptophyta; class Pinopsida; order Cupressales; family Cupressaceae; genus Cupressus; species Cupressus sempervirens. Next base: position 104,170,138 of record CM053792.1, on the reverse strand, counting down.
AGGGACATTTCACTATTCCAATTACCTTTCCATCTTTATCTTTGATCATACATGTCATTTCTGTGAACTACAACTAATAAACTTTTTCTACTAGTTGTCAGACACTCAAAAGATTATGCTTTAAACCATTAACAAAGTATACTTGCTCAGCTTTATTTTTACCATCAAGAGTTATAGATCCAATACCTTTAACTTGTCATGTTGCATTGTTTCCAACTCTGACAATTCCTCCATCCTAACTTTTGAAGTCAACAAACTTGTTCATGTCACCATTCATATAATGTGAACAACCACTTTCAGTTATCCAATTAGATTTTTTCTCAACCTATGACACCAAAGCTACCATTTCTGAACTTCCTTCTTTAATTGCCATAAATCCAATTTCATCATCACTAGCACTTAATGCTTGTTCATCTGAATCATTATCTTCATTTGCATAAAAACACTCTCTATCTTTTTGAGGCTTGTAATTTTCCTTATACCTTTTCTCTCTTTTAGGACACATATGCATAATGACCATATTCATCACAAGTCCAACATTTAAAGATTTTCTTACCTCCTTTTTCTCTTTTTACCAGAAGGGCTATTCGTTCTTCAATATTTTTGTCTTCCTTGAATCTACTACTGCTAGTAAAATCTCCTCTAGCACTTATGCTCTTGATAGACTAGGTTGAATATTCAAGGCACTGAAAGCTATCTCTATTCTGATTAATTATCCAGACTATCTGAACTCATTCTCAACTACTTCAAGTCTTCCAAATAATGACTCCTTTGTGAAATATTTGGTACAAGATATCAATAATTGTATCATTTGAACTACTAACTTAAATGGTGGTGTTAGAGTCTTCAATATCTTCCATATAACCTCATCATCTTCTTTGGTTCCTCCTTGAGCTTTGATACCTATAGTAATTTATGATATCCTATCTATATATGTTCTTACATATTCATCTTCCATCATTTTAGCATTTGGAAATGTACAAATCCAACTTGGTAGCCTCAACTTCTTAGAATGTGCATCACCTTTAAAACTATTTTCCAAAGCTTTCCAAATTAAATGTGAAGTAGCAAGTGATTTTACCTGATTGTGCTCAATTTCAAGTAGTGCAATCAATAGTGCTTCTCTAGCTCTCATGTCACACATGAAAAGATCTCCTTATGCCTTGATGCAAATTTCCAAATCCTTTTCAACAATTATTGTCTTCTCTAATTTTGTCAAGATCCAATATCCTAGATCCATACATAGCAAATGTGTCTTCATTTTTTCCTTCTAGTTGTCCTAATTTATTCCATTGAACTTCAGACTATGGATCTCCCAAAGTTGTTAAACTTTATCTTCAAGATGCTCTAATACCAATTGTTAGAAACAATAGCCCACCAAGATAACTGAGATGGGGGTTGAATAATTTATCTGACAATTAAAACATTTATCTTCTTTAAACAAACTTAACCATTCAACCAAAGTAAATAGCAACCATAATAAAATGCACATAGACAATTGCACCAGATACGTTGACTAGGGAAACCCTTGATCAGAGGGAAACCCCAGTGGGAATAATTTCCACAAGATGATGTACTAATATAAATATTCCTTGTTAGAGAATGGACCTTTTTAGGATTCTATTACAACATTTAGTATGTAGAGTCCCTATTAAGAGACTTTGAATCCCTGTTAGGAGATTCCAACCCTGTTAGGAGTTGTTCCAACCCTATTAGGAGTTGTAGTACAATGTATGCAAGATGAGCCCACTACCCAAACATGAAATTTCAACTACAAGAAGAGATCACTACTCAAACAAGTAATTTATTGTTATCTTCCTCTTTCCTCTATTATTGTCAACTAGACCAATCACTGTCAAACCTTGTAGACTAGGTCACAAACCTCGGATCACTTAGAAAAACCTTGACAATGAAGTTTCCTTCACTTCCACACTGCTCTACTCAACTTCTCATTTTTCACCCTCTGCTTCTTATCATCAATATAATTCATGTCATAATTGATAAAGGAAAATGTCCTTCCTTTATACCAAGTCCTCAAAACAATTCCTTGAATCATTTGTTAGACCTTCTCAATTAATTATTATAGGACCACATTAAGAACATGTTACACTTAGTGATAACATAAATCTTTCACCTTGCAACTTGAATAACTTTTTGTACACACAATATTATGAGGAGTGAACTTAGCCACATCATCACCAACATGTCTTCTTCATGTCCTCAACCTTGATTCTCAAAATATCAACTCTGCTAAGAGATATAACAAGTTTACCAGAACATGCCTCTGTAAACTCTATCTTAGAATAGACATCATCAAAACTTACATAACTTCTTCTAAACTTATCCTTTCTTCTTCCAAAATTAACTACACATACCAGATACTTGGAAGTATCTCCCATAACCTTAGGTAATTAGAATCCTCAAATAGTCATCCATACCAACTTGATCTTTTTATTGTTCTTCTGTTAGATACCACAGAAAACTACTATGTTGACATCAATGACAAACATAGTCATGAATGTAACATATCATCATAGTAATATATCTACAATACTCCCCCATAGGAATATCATCAACATTCATGCTTCCAACCAATCTTCTAACATAAACATATATATGTATATACATACACAAAGATCAAAAGGGCATGACATCGAGATGCAGAGATTACAAGGGCACAAAAATGAAATGTAGAGATTACAAGGGCATGGCAACAAAATGCATGGCAATAAAATCCTAGATCTCCACTGATCTCCACAATCCATAAGATCTCTCTATATATATACATACATACATAGACACACAAATATGTGTGTATGTATATATACACATATATGCATATGTATATATATATATGTGTGTGTGTGTGTGTGTGTGTGTGTGTGTGTGTGTGTGTATACATAAATAGATACATACATAGATACATATATATACACACATATATACATACATACATCCACATATGCAATTTTATCACCTTGGAAATTTGTATTTGATCCTACTAGCTAGGAACAGTTGATTGTTCATTTTATTGTAACTAATCTGATGACAGTTCTACAAGAATTTGTAATCAACCTAGCTAATCAGCAACTAGACCAATTTAACTAGCTCATGGCTTGTTTCTTTCTAAAAATATCTACTATGATATGTTTTTCAAAAATTTCATGTGAATTCTACCCGTTTTTCCTGGTCTACATTATTTTTGTGCAGGATCTTATGCTAAGTCACTTAGCATGGGTTGAGTGAATTTTATTTTTTAATTATTTGGATTCTAGAATATGTATGCAGCTAGATCAATTCTTCTATTGTGCTAATATGTAATAAGCACCTTTAAAAAGATCTCTATGTATATATAAAGACTACAAGTTGTGCAATTTGTCATGTATTGCATCTTTATTTGCTTTTCCATTTCTTATAAGAGTGTTTCAAGGTTGTGAATGTGTTTCATGCATGGAATTCAAGTGATGCATCTGCATATGCAATTTTATCACCTTGGAAAATTGTATTTGACTCTGCTAGTTGGGAACAATTGATTGTTCATTTTATCATACCTAATCTAATGACAATTCTATAAGAATTTGGAAGCAACCCAACTGATTAGCAACTAGACCAATTTAACTAGGTTATGGTTTGTTTCTTTCTAAAAATATATGCTATGATATATTTTTGTAAAATTTCTTGTGAACTCTGCCCATTTTTCGTGGTCTGCATTAATTTTGTGCAGGGCTAAGTCATTTAGCACGAGTTGTGTGAGTTTTATTGTTTAATTATTTGAATATTGGAATATGCATGTAGCTAGATCATTTTTTTTGTTGTTCTAATATGTAATAAGCACCTTAACGAAGATCTCTCTATATTTATAAAGATTACAAATTATGCAATTTTTCATGTATTTCATTTGCATTTTCTTTGTCATTGTTTATAAGAGTGTTTCAAGGTTGGGAATGTGCTTTATGCATGGCATTCAAGTGATGCATCTGCATATGCAATTTTATCACCTTGGAAAATTGTATTTGATCTTGCTAGCTGGGAACAACAGATTGTTTATTTTATTGTACCTAATCTGATGACAGCTCTATAGGAATTTGCAGTCAACCTAGTTAATCAACAACTAGACCAATTTAATTTGGTTATGGCTCGGGCATGTGCTATTCCCATTTATCATATGGTTGCAATGTTGGAGGGAGCATTTTTTTCAAAGTGGCAATAGGTTTTATATCATTGGCTTTGTTCAAGTCTTGATTTTAATGAAGTAACAAAGTGGTTTTTAGGGTGGAAACGACTATATAATGAAGAGGAAACTTGAAAACTTGAGTGTTCAAATGTTGAAATGAAAGCTATTGAGGATAAAACACCTATGCTAGATTTATAACACAATGTGAAGTTGATTTTAGATATAAACCAAAAAAAAAAGTAAACATGGCATAAATCATTCCTCATTTGTTTTGGTTGTGGAGAGTTGCAAACGAAAGAGGGTGGAGAGCTCCGAATGAGAGTGGAGAGCTTTGAACATTTGTGGAGATTTTGTTGTCGTGCCCTTATGATCACTGCATTTTATTGTCATGCCTTTATGATCCTTGCATTTCATTTTTGTGCCCTTGGTGGAGATCAGTGGAGATCTATGTTTTCATTGGCATGCCCTTGTGATCTTTGTGCCCTTGCTCTATGATTTTGTTGTTGTGCCATGCCCTTGTGATCTTTGTGCCCTTTGCACTACAATATTTGGGGTCAAATTGCAACTGTAATTTGCTACAATGGTGCAATTTGTGCTATATTCAGGTCCAAATGTAGTAGTGCTCTACGATTTTCTTCAAGGGGAGAAGAGGTATCTATGTAAATGTTCTTTTATTTTCCTTCTAAACATGTATCTCTTTATATTCCCCCAATAGGTGATTGGAAAATATTATCTTTATGTATATGTATGTGTATATATACATACACACACACACACACACACACACACACACATGTGTGTGTGTGTGTCTATGTATGTATATATATGTATATGTAGCAAAGCTTCTCTTTATGTATATGTATGTGTATATATACATACATACACATACATATGTATGTGTCTATGTATGTATGTATGTATATATACTAAGATCTCTCAGTTTATATACATACATACATAGACACACATATGTGTGTATGTGTGTATATATACACATATATACATATACAAAGATTACAAGGGCACAGCAATGAGATTCAAAGATACATACATACATAGATATACACATACATATATACATACATACATACATCTGCATATGCATATGCAATTTTATCGCCTTGGAAAATTGTATTTGGTCTTTACTTAATCACCAAGAGATAATATAATATGTAAGTACATATTTTTACATACTGAGTCTGGTATGAATAGTTTTGATTAAAGTCATCTAAGGAGAGTGAGTCTACTCATGATGATAATGGCTCCATGTATTGGGTCTTTAGAGGAGATAGACTTACAGAAGATTAGATGTTGTTTATTGATATGAGATGATTCATTTGTGATGCCAATATATCCTCCTCCATATTAAATTTCTATACCATCAAATTTCTAGATACAAATCATTGGACTTGGTCTTCTGAAATAGTATGGTCTTCTGAAATGGTATGGGCTACTTGAAATTGTCAAACTTGAATTGTTGAACTATACATCCAGATTGATGAACCAACACTTTGAAATACTAGTTTCATGTTCAAAACCTTTGGTCTTTGAAAGGGTAAGTGCAAGAAGTTGGGTCTCACTTTTGGGCAAAAAGTGGAAGTGCTTTTACTATTTTTGAATTTTTTTGTCAATTGATGTCAAAATTTGAGGCATTTAGAGATTGAATATAAAAAAACTTTAGAAATAAAAAATTTAGTGTTTAGAATCTATTTTTTGAATATGTAATTTATTTGTGTACCCATATGATAGAATTTTTTTTGGTATGGATCTTTAAAAACCATTTTTTCAAAATGTTTGTTTTAGGAACATACCACACTCATGTACTAACACTATAATTTGACACAAATAAATGAATCTTCATAAATCTTTTTAAAAGGAGCTATCTAATACCCTAAGATTGATGATAATATTTTTCCTTAATATTTTTATTGAATAATTTTTTATTATTAATTATTAATTGGCTATAAAGGTAAATTTTAAAACCTCTCGTGTACGGACACCATAATTTGATCAAAATTTCACTTTTTTCAAAAAAAAAAAATTTAACCTCAAAAGAATTATATTTAGATTGATGACATAAATTGATCTAAGAAAAATTATAAAATAAAAAGATATTAAAGTTTTAGTGAACTTCACTATTTTACATTTAGGTACCACCTTTCATTAAAAAATAATGCAAAAATAGTAAACAAAATCATAGCACTATAAAATTTATATTTCTGAAATCAGAATAGTGAAAGCTCTAATGGGTTTTTGTTTCATAAAAAAAATTGATTGAGAAGACCCTCTAAAAATTATGGCAAGGCATGAATTTGTCAGTTCAATGCCTTATCCAAATCTTGAGCGGTCAAGGCATAGGCTTGGTCTCACCAAGCCTATCCTTAACCAAAATTTGAGGTAGGAGAAAAAAATTTTGCCCCATGTAAGAAATGGGCACTCGTTATTTGAAATTCAAAAAATAGGTACCCATTTTGAAAAATTAAAATCAACATTTAAAATCCCCACTCCCCCAAAAAAAAATTGAATTTTTAGAAATGGGTACCTGGTTTTTGCTTTCCAAAAACGAGTACCCATTTCTAAAAAATACAACTTTTTTATGTTTACAAAAATAGGTACCCATTTTTTGAAAATAAACAACGGGTACCCAATTTTTTTTTAAATGGGTAACCATTTTTTAAATTTCAGATCGAGTGCCCAAGCCTAAAATGGGTACCCGTTTCTAAAAGAGAACTATCTCAATCCATGGACTTCCATAGAATTAAGACCCAACTTCTTGCTTCTACCCAAAATGTAAACTTTGATCTTGATTTGTGGTCTATGGACTATTATGAACCAAAATACACCTAAATGTTCTTGGAGACATCTAAAAACATCTACACAAATTGATATGAACCATTCAGTCTAAATTACAGAGTCTTTGAATCTCAGTGCTCTGATCCAAGCCAAGAGCCTTCTAAACATTGAAACCATTAAACTTCCTAGGACACTAAACTTATCGAACATATGAACCTCCTTGAACCAATGGAACCATTTTGAAATAGGTTCAATGAGGTTCAAAACCCAAGAGGGACTAAGGTATAAACCTCAAACAAGGGCTATGTGCTATGGTAGGGTAGGAGGAAGATGGTTGTGTGAATGGTTGATCAGGAAAGTTGCAGAAAATTAAGGTATCAGTTGCAAGTAGTTTCATTAATTTGATAAGGGAATCAGCTTTGAAAGCAAGATGATCAAAATTGGCATTTCCATCCTTATGATAGATGTCTTTATCTCAGAATAGAAAATTACCTCAAAAAACAAGTGACAGATTATTAAATGTATGGAAAATCAAAAGAACATTCACCTATAATATTTTTGAAGGAAAAAAAACAATAAAAATATAATTTGGTGAAAGCAATGATCTATGTGGCTCCACGTTGTGGCTATTCTACTATCTAGTAGTGGAAACTCTTCACATTAAATATGAAGATCTTGAAATTAAAAAAGATGACTATCAGCAATCTATATTTGTGTTTCAGTGATCACAAATATATAGTCTAATTTTAAGAAAAATAATAGTCTTAAATGTATATGATTAAATAAAATAAACAAGAGTACTAGTTGTAGTTGTATAATTCTAGTATTATTGACTATGTTAAACAAAATGTTCAATAAAATGAGTATGAAGTAACATAAATGGATCATCTACTCAATCAAATTATGACTTAATGTGAATGCATTTGATCATTACCTAGATGATATTATGCATGAGTGTAAGACTTTACCTTAGGGAAAAATTCACCCAAGATCAAGGAACTCAAACACAAGCACAAAATAGACCAGAGTATGATCAGAATAACTATATAGTATTCAATTCAATGTACAAGTACACTAGGAGTGCCTATATATAAAGGCCTCTGAGATGCATCTAGAATGCCTAGGAATCAGCATCATGATAAGTCATACAACTAGGCACATGTCCACCAAATATGGGTTATCCTCCATTAAGCATGGAAGTAAGTGTGATGATGAGAGGATAAGCCTACAATGGTGTAGCATGCAAATTTATGTTGTAGACACCATGTGCTAAATTAGGAGTGTGAATAACTATGTTGACTACATGACAACTCAGTGAATGATGCAAACTTCAGTGTTGTAGACATCATGCGCTGAATTAAAGTTGCGCACTTTTGTGTTGTCAACATGACAACTCATAAAGGTACGTAAACTCCTAAGTGTCTCACAGAATAAATAATAAAATAATGCATTAACTTAAGTAAACTTAAGTAAAGTGTAAATAGTAAATATCTATTTACACCAACAATGAGATCTTTACTCAATCACCAAGAGATAATATAATCTGTAAGTACAAATTTCTTCATACTTAATTTGGTATGAATAATTTTGATTGAATGCAAGAATAATTGCTTGTGTGAATTCAAGACATGAATTATTAATTTAATTTATCACAAGTACTATGAAAGTGTGTATGTATTCATGTAAAGTAGCTCACATAGTGAACTAATATGCATGCATACATGCACATATGTAGACAATCATCATAATTAGTTATCCTTGAATCTGACGAAAGCTTTTATATATGAACAACAAATAAATTTTTAGAGCAAAAAAAATTACACAGGTACCTCTCCTCCCCTTGAAGAAAATCATAGAGAAAGGGAACAAAGATCAAAAGGGTACAGTGTGGCAATGAAATGCAGTGATCACAAGGGAATGGCAATAAAATCCTAGATCTCCACTAATCTCCACCAATGTTCAGATCTCTCCACCCTCTTTCACGCACAGCTCTCCACAATCAATCAAAAAAAATGGAGAATGATTAATGTCATGTTTTCTTTTCTTTTTTGTTTATAATCCATAATCCACAATTGACAAGATCTCTCTATATATATACATACATACATACATATACATACATACATATATATACATACATACATACATATATATACATGCATACATATATATACACATGCATACATATATACATACATATATGAAAACAACAATACACTTTCTAAGAGTTTACAATTGTTCAACAAAATTAATTAAATTTTTACAAGATAATGCACCTGAAGAACTATTAGCTCAAAAGAAAGAACCTAGTGTTCAAACAGTACAAAAAGTGCAATCTTGAAAATTTGAATGTTGAAATGAAAGCTATCAATGATCAAACACCTTTGCCAAAGTTACAACACAATGTAAAGTTGATTTTAGATAAGGTAGAGATATTCAGAAGTTTGATAATCAAAATTTAAGGCACGAGAGTGAAGGAGAAGGAGCAACTTTAGAAAGAAAAGGAGAAGTAATGGTCTTATAAAGAGATTGCACGACAGAAACAATAGCTAGACAACATAGAGGATATTATGGGAGCCACTAGATAGAATCTAGGAAAGTGTTGTGGTAGGTACTATGACATTGGAATCACTTGCAAGTGTCTTTGAGAATTTACAGTCCAAATATCAAATGCTTATAAGAGTGTTTCAAGTATTGGCATAGCCTCCCTATGATAATCTCAAGTATCAAATGCTTATAAGATTGTTACAATTTTGGGAACCACTTCAACATCCTATGCATAGTTTAGAGGTAATTTCATTGTGGCAAAGGCTTCTACAAGGGAATGAGCCTCATGATTATGGCATTTACACAAAAGCAGAACTTGCTTCTTCAACTCCTTACACTCAAATCTTTGTTGAAGTTATTCTTCAATTTCTTGCATATGCAATTTTATCACCATGGAAAACTGTATTTGATCCTACTAGCTGGGAACAATTGATTGTTCATTTTATTATACCTAATCTGATGATAGTTCTATAGGAATTTGTAATCAACCCAACTAATCAGCAACTAGATCCATTTAATTGGGTTATGGCTAGTTTCTTTCTAAAAGTGTCTGCTGTAGACACCTAAAAACCTTTAGAAAATAAAGTATTTTTATTTTTTGAAAAAAATTTGATGACATCATCATTTATTAATTAATTAATTATTTAATTTATTTATTTATTTTTATGCCATTAAATCCCTTTACCTTAATTAAAAATATTTAATTAAGGAATCCCTCCCAAAAATGTTTAAATCTTATTTAAACACTATTTCCTTATTTATTAATTATTTAATTAATAAATTGACCAAAAAACTCAAAAAAAAAAAAAAATTTTAATTTCCAAAACTTGGCCAATTTCCTTAAGACCACTAACCTCTTCCAAAATCTTCTAATCCTTCTTTAATTTTGATTAAAGGCTAATCCCATCATTTCCTACCCCTAATCCCAACTCAAAATATTTAATTAAGATTAAATATTAATCCTCATGTTTATTAAAAAAGTTTTAATAAATATCTCCTCAACCCAAACCCTTGAAATAAATAAAATTTTATTTATTTCCTAAAAATCTAATTTATCCTCATCCTAAGAAGTTCTAGACTCTTCTAGAAAGTCTTCATCCTCATCCTAGGAAGTTCTAGACTATTCTAGAAAGTCTTTATCCTCATCCAAAGTCTAGACTCTTCTAGAAGATGTCTTTAAACCTAATCCTAATCCCCTCCTAACCTTGTCACATTCTCTAAACATGGGTTAAGACTTACTAACCCAAGCCAAAGTTAACAAATATCTCCTCCTTCACCCACCCTCATTAAATGCCATCCACTTGCCTATCCCTAAGCTAATCCTAAACCATCCTAATCCATCCTCTAATCATTTGCACAATGCTAATCAAGCTTAAAACCCTCATAATCAAGCCCAATTCGAAATTGCTCTCATCTCCCTCAAAATATCTCAACCATAAAACTTTATGAAGCCCACTAGGCCATAAATGACTCTTCCAAAGCCTTTTTATTGCTCTTACAAGCCATTATGAGGGTCTTTATGAAGATTTTATCCCTTGAGCCTCCTTTGTTGACTCATCCTTCCCCTTTCCTCCATCCTCTCACCCTGTGACATGTGTCACTCCCTGATTGGTTGTAAGGAAGCACAATCCATGTGCTCTCTTCTCATGCAATATGAGCCCTCCATGAGCTTTTTCCTATCCTTGCATCTTAGCCCTCAATCCCTCAAGCCTCTTGCCTATAAATTGGATCCTTCCCCTTTGCAAAATAACACAATCCATGAAGTAAATTCATAATGCCATTTTAAGAAGCTATTTTACATCAAAACCATACACTCACACCCAAATTCTAACTCCATTTGAAGCCCTTTTTGAAGCATAAAGCTTGAGCATACATCCTATCTATTTAGACAAAGCTACTCAACAAGAGAGCTTCTTATTGAGAGAGTCCATTAATGGCTCATATTCTCAATTGAGAGCTCATCTTAGTCTATCTTGAAGTTTATGAATTTTGTTTAGTTTGTAGAAGCTTTATTTAAATTTGGTTTCTATTAGCATACTAACATTGCTCATATATATCTGCTATGATATGTTTTTGTAAAATTTCTTGCAAACTTTGCCCATTTTTCTTGGTTTGCATTACTTTTGTGGAGGATCTTGATGTAAACCCACTTAGTACAGGTTGAGTGATTTTTATTCTTTTATTATTTGGATTCTGCAATATGTATGCAACTAGATAAATTTTTCTATTGTGCTAAGATGTAATAAGCACCTTTAAAAAGATCTCTAAATATACATGTTTAGAAGGAAATACAAAGAGATACCTATTTAGAAGGAAAATAAATGAAAATTTACATAGCTCCCTTGAAGAAAACCACAAAGCTAGGGCATGGCAACGAAATCGCAAAGCAAGGGCATGACATGGAAACAAAATCACAGAGCAAGGGCATGGCAACCAAATGTAGAGATCACAAGGGCATGGCAACCAAATTGTAGAGCAAGGGCACAATAACAAAATTCAAAGATACATAGAAAAAAAATTACAAATCAAGGGCATGAAAATGAAATGTAGAGATCACAACAATGAAATGTACCAATGACAAGGGAATGACAATGTTTAGATCTCTCCACCCTCGTTCAAAGCTCTCCACCCTTTTTCACGCACAACTCTCCACCACAATAAAAACAAATGGGGATTGATTTATGTCATTTTTTCTTTTCTTTTCTTTTATACTCACATGGGTGATGGTGTCAAAGACAATTGCAAAAAAATAAAATAAAACACCACAAATTACATTATCGTCACAATTTGACCCCAAATGTTGTAGTGACATGAATTTAGTGATAAATCCTTTCCATATCCCACACACATCATTACTTTTCCATCTCCCCCAGCTATCATCCCTCTTTCATCTACCCCACTTATAGATCTCCTTCCATCTCCTTCCATCATTGAAACCCTCACATCCATTGAATCCCTCCAATTTATTTCCATGTCTCCTCCTCCTAACATAATCCAAACCCCGTCTAATGAACCTCATGAATCCATCCTCCATTTACCCATCCCCACTGAAGAAAATTCCATCCTCCCATTAACCCCATCTAAAGAGTTCACTCATATGTCTATTATCACACCATCCACTCCCAACCAATCCTGTCAAGATCATATCCAAAATCATGTTGAATATCCATTGGCATAAATTAAAATCCTACCATTATACGTACTCCACCTCAAGATCCTCCAGTCCCACTTATTCCCATACATGATCATTTTTTACCATCCACTACATCTAAAGAGTAGTCACCATCTCCTCCATATCAAGATATTTCCCATTCATCCACTACTCCACTTCAACATCATATTTTTGCATTCATCTCTCCAAGTCAAGATCCATTTCCATCCACCTATTCAAATAAAGACAATCAAGCTCCATCCCCTCTACTTCATGATCATACATCTCTTGTAATCCATGGTAATACATCTATAGAAGAAGAAATAACTGTCATGCCCAAAACTTCTACTCCTCCGCATACTAATGGACTCACATCTTGTGATCCAAATAATTAACATCATATTGAAAAAAGAAATAAAAGTGTATCTCTAGATGTTGGTATCCCTTCTATGCCTTCATGGTCCCAAGTCCTTCCATATTTGCCCCAAATTTCCCATCCATCTTATTCCACATCCATTTTGGGCTCTTAACCTACTACTTCTTTCCACCCCTCCATTTTGGATTTCTATATCTCTTATCTAAATCCTTCATCTTTTCCATCCATTTTGGGTCCGTATATGCCTAATCCAAATCGTTTATCTCCTCCACCTATTTTGGGTCCTACTCCTTCCTCTCTTCCATCTTTATTAGGTCCTTATCCTTCATTCCTTCCATCCATTTTGAGAAATTATATGCATGCATATCTTGTATTCCAATCTATCACTCCATCCCCTAAAATACACAAGCTAGATCATCAAAGGCACTCATCCTTGAATTCCTTCCAACCTTCAACCTCTTCATTCCATCCATAATCTCTCCAAATCATCCATGCTCTTGCTCACATACCATGGATAATGGAAGCAAATTGAATGCCAAAATTAAAAAGCATAAATCCAAAAATCTACAAAAATCCAAGTATCTACATGTCCCATCTAAAATACCCATTCAAGAAGAGAAACATCTGATCTAAAAGAAACAAAAATTTAAAAGGCCCAATATGAAAAGGTCAAATATCATGTGGATACCGAAGATACTCATAAAAGAAATGTATCTCAAAGAAAAAACTCAATTGGCATCCATTCTTGTTGCTCATAAAGCTTTGTCCATTCATAATCTATCCAAATCTTCATATCTACATCCTTCATCCATCCAATTCATTCTTAGTCCTTGTGCTTCTTATCCTACATTTCCAATCCTCCATCTTCCAACTTTACTTTTGGTCCTTATATTCCTCCTAGTCTATTTTCTCCTTAATCTTGTTCAACATCATCTTTCCCACTACTTCATCATCCTTCATGGTGTGTGCCAATGATGATCGTTCCAATTCCCACATCCATATATCCACAAGTCTTACATTTTCCCATCCATTATGTACCAACTCCCATCCACTATTCCACTCATTTAATCCAATCTTTTTCATGCTTCCTTATCCACCCATCCTACCAACACCTACTAGTAAAAGTCCAACAATAAAAAAAATTAAAAGTCAAAAAACCATCCAATTGTAAAAACTTGACAAACAGGTGCCTCAGATAAGTACCATAATGAAAACTCGGCAAACAAGCATCATGATTAATCCTTCCATACAAATTCTCCGCACACTTGGGGGAAATTCTTCTACCCACCATACATGTCTCATCTTCCTACCATACCCACCACATCTTATCCATTTCATCTCCTCCACCCTTTGGATCTTGATAAAAAAAAATGAAGGCCATCACCATACATACATGCTTTTGGTCACCTTTTTACACTCATTCTCCCATCGTAATGTGTATCCACCCATTCTTCCTTCCATTTAATCCATCCTCCTCCTTTTCTTTATCTCCATACACCCATTCTTCCTTCCATTTAATCTATCCCCCTCCTTTCCTTTATCTCCATCCACCCATCCTTTATCTACCTCCATCATCTTGTTGTTGCCATATCTTCCATCCTATCATACCCCTCTTAAAGTCCTTTATACATGACATATTATAACTAGGGGCATTGTATTCCTTGTAGACCCTATCCTACCCACCTTCCATATCCCTTATTTTGTTCTATGTCCATCTTCATCTTCTAATCCCTATCTTCCTTCCTTCCATCTCCCTACTATTTTTCCATTTCCATCTTCATCTTCCAATCCCTATCTTCCCACATTCTTATACCCAAATCTTTCTATTCACAATACCTTTTGATTCCATCTTTGTGCCTCTCAATATCTCCTCCATATTTTTATCACTTGACATATGCCTTGTCATTGGTATCTATCTATATGCTATCCCCATGCAACCCAATGTCATCCATTCATATCCTAAAGCTCCTATCAATCTATCATCACATGCCCCATCCTATTCTTCCCCTCTAGATATCTCAAATTGAGCATCAATAAACCTATCCAATCACACCCTTAGTCTTGTTTCTAACCTTATTGAAAGCCTTGATCAAAATCTAATCATCATCATTGGGATGCATCCTTCCAAATCCTTGCCTTGTTTTTGAGGTATATCATTCTTATTATCCACATCACCCTATCCAACATCAGTTCATCTTGGATTTTTAACTTTACTGGGACACCGTCATGCATTTCTTTACACTGCCAACAATACATCCCATTCTACATTCCATCCTCTATACATAGCACCAACATATGCTCAGCGTCCCCTGTAAATAGCTCCTATACAATGTCATCCTTGTAAATATCTGTCATTTTCATTATACATAGTATCCCCCATATCAGTCACCAGTCATCAATTCATCAATTATCAGACCTTAGTCATCACCATTAGTTAGTCTCATGATACATAGTCTAGTCTCATGTTAGTTCACATCAGATCGGGTCCTTTAGTTCTCACTACTCCACACTTCAAAAAAATCCTTATGCGCAATCTGCAGTCACTGAAGTGTTGTCCTTAGAATTTCTAGTTGCTTTTGACTCTAGGTGCTAGGTACTACTGATAAGTCCTTGTAGGAAATATCTTCCCTCTCGTCAGACTTGGGTCCTTTAGTAACGAGTCTTACTGATCTCTCTATCACACAGTTATTTTTTGTTGATTTACTCTTTCTTTCAATGTTGGATTTCAATTTTTTATCTTGATTATATTTTCTGAGCAATTTGGTTATCCCCTCCTCAAGGTTGCTATGATCATTCATATCATGGTGCACTACAAATGGGGCAATCAACGAGCAAGGTCTTCATCTATCTTTCTTTTTTTTTATTTTCTACATATGAGTCAGTCAAGTATAACCCTTGCATATCCAAACATATGATCATTTATGATTAGATGGTGCACTTGGGAAAAATTGCTTGTTTGTGGGTTACCCAGTTTCATTTCCACTCTAATTCCTACTAGGTTTCATGTGTGATGTTGGGGCAGTCATTGCATGTTTGTTTTGATTCATTCCTATGTATAATGACAACAAGGCCTTGATGTTCTTGGTAACCTTGACCAATTCACGATATTGCTATATTAAATTAAGTGCTCAACTACATGGTGGTTCTCTTTGTGGAGAATCCCACGCTCAAGCTTCAGATGGATTCCATCTCATCCCCTTGCTCATAAAAAGGAAATACCAAAAAGAGTTCATTTTTATCCTATTAGCATCAATACTATCATTATTCTATCAGCATCTATCCTAAACCCTTATCCTACCTTGAAACCTATCCAAAAATCCAAGAAAAATTCTTAAAAAGTTTCCAAAATCCCACCCATTCCATCCATCACATCCTAAGGGTTCAATTTAAAAAGATAAATGCCTCATTTATCCCTCATGTCCTCCATCCTACCTCACAATTTTGTCTAATTTGTACAATTGATCTCCTCTTGTCTCGTACTCCCATACTGAAAGTATGAACCACTTTTAAACCTCTTTCATCCTTTGTGCATCCTCCTCTCACCCCAATTTTCTTACTTTTCAAGATGTCGTCTAGTCTCATTTTCTCTCCTCCCCATCTTCTCAAGGGGCATCATACATTACAGTCTTTTATCAAGAGTAGGGCAATCTAGTTGCTTTAAAACCTTCTTTGTGTCATCTATTATTTAAAAATATCTTTAAAGTCGTGTTGTACTAACACTATATTAAAGAGGGGCAAAATATAAATGCCTAAATCTAATCACATAAATTTGTAATCAAATTTAGTCATCTTCTAAAGTATATTTTAATTAAATATTTCATATTTAATTATTTTAGCACTATCCCCTAATTATTTAATTTAATTAATTAACTATAGCTTAATTAACAAATCAATAGACAACCAATAGTCTAATTTGTTAATAAAATCTCACTTCCTCTATTAAACTAGATAAAATTTACTTTACTCTCCAAAACCCCTCTATTTAATTATTTTAATTAATTAAATCCCTCACCCACAAACTCATCCTCTAAACCAGCAATTACCAAATAATTCCTCTTTTAATTAAATAATTTGTTTATTTAATTAAATCTCATGCACCAAATATTCCTCATTTAATTAAATAATTCATTTATTTAATTAAAATCTCATGCACCAAATATTCCTCCTTGATTAAATAATTCATTTATTTAATTAAAATTTCATGCATCAATAATTTCCCTTTTAATTAAATTATTTATTTAATTAATTAAGCTCACCCACCAACCTTTTTCTCTAACAAATCCATCCGCCTCCCACATCCTCTAGTTAACTAATCCACCTCACCCACCTTAACTAAAACACATCACCTCCTCTTCCATGTCTAAAATCCCTCTCCAAATTAGTTGCACAATTTATTCCCTCTAATTCAAGGCCAAGTCCACTCGCATGCCACATCTCCCTCATCCATCTCTAAACATAGAAGTTCATCTCCTCCACCTATCTTAGTCAATTGAAGCCTATCTCACACCTCACTAAGTTAACTATACATTAAGAATTCTTATCTCCTCACCCAATTGCCTATAAATTGAACCCTTTGCTCCTCACAAATCATCCACCCTCTAAGTTATACCATTTCGAGAGCTAATTACTTTCAAAGTGCAATTTGGCAATATTCAAATTTTTCATGCATCCATCTATAGAATTCATACATTGTTAAAGCTTGAGCACTAGATTTGAGCACACATCCACAATAACGACCATGTCTACATATCAAGAAGGCTATGAAAACTCGCAAGTTTGCATTCTTTGTTTGGGTTTCCTTATTGGTTTATCATATATGTTTGTTAATTGATTTAGTTTCTTAAATGTTTTCCTTTGGCTTTATATCTTTTGTATCCTAGTTCTAACGCATACAGTACCCACAAAATTATGTACTAATATAAAAGTTCCTTGTAAGAGGATGGCCTCCATGAGGAACCAATGAAATACATTTAGTACATATCAGTCCCTATTAGGAGCCTTTGAATCCATGTTAAGGGATTCCAACCCTATTAGGAGTTGTAGAAGGCAAATGGACCCACTGTTCAAATAGCTTTAGGGGAAAGACTAATGAACTCACTATCCAACTAGCCTCTATATTATTACTTTCAAAAATAATAGAAATGAAACTAATCTCCTCAACTCAAATTCTTTCTCTATCCTCTTATTGTGTCGATACTGCACCAAATACCTTCTCAAATCTTAATACCATATTTTCAAATTTTCATCACACTGATCTCTTTGATCACTTACTTGCATTTACCAATTTTTCATATCACTTGCTTAAATACACAACAACACACATTCACAAGGAAAATAACCTTCATTTATACCATATCCTCGAAATAATTCATTGATTCAGCCTTGAGGCTTTCCTAATTAATTATAATAGGACCTCACTAAGATATTACAATTCATTACATCTTTTCACAATTACAAAGCACTATCAGATCACAATAATTACAATTTCTCACATGTGTGACCTCAAACCTCGTGCACTCGCTAACATCATCATCAGTCTATCTACTATCAATATCTAACTTTTCTCATCATGATTCTATCCTTATCAAGAGATACAATCCAAACACTAGAAACTACATCTCAGGTACTTTGTCTACACACTATTTTTTGTAAATCACAAATAACTTTCACATGTCTTCAACTTTTTGCATGCACACTTGTCCACATCATCAGGCATATTGTAGAACATATCCTCAACTTTGTTTGACCTCATTATCAATACATAGTATGTACGATTTATGTCTACTACTCTATCAGTCTTTATAGAAATAATGCAATGTTAACATCAATGACAAACACAGTCATGCATGCAACATGTTAATCTTCTCAACGGTTCTATCAATGCTTAGGATACTCTCCCAAAGGAATATGATCAGAATTCATGCTAACACATCCATTGTGGTTGTGTTTATATCCTCCTTTAACTAGTATGCATTGAGTTGACCAGTCGGTTCAACATATTCGACCTCTACATGGGTCCAGTAAGCATCTCCAAGAGTTCTTCGATGCAAAACACATCTTACTACACCATGGGTTGTAGTTTTTCTTGGAAAACTAAGATGCATCTCTTTTAAACATCTTGATCTTTTCTTTGAGTTGTTAAATTTTTTTCTCTCAAGGACCTAAGCTCTAATACCAATTGTTGGTCCTACCATAGGTCAGTATACTGAGGAGGGGGTGAATCAATATACTCACTAGTTCAAACTTTTTACTCTTTATCACACTTCACACTTGTCTATGGATTTGTGTTGGCTATAACTTAATCAGTTGAGATTAAGCAAAAATAAAGAACATGAAAATAACAACACATTACATAGCATTTATCTCGTGGAAATCCAACTAGGGTAAAAACCATGGTGTGTGAATCGATCCTCACAAATTTTGCACTCTCCTAAAGTGTGCCCAGTCAAGAGCTTATTTTATGTTAGAAGATTACAAAGACATTTTTATGTGTCTCTTGGTTAAAGGATTTTGATAATACATGTTAAAGTCTTGCTTTGTTAGGAGCAACCCAGTTAAACGACTTTATAGCACAACTTAATGTGTCGCCTTGTT
Organism: Cupressus sempervirens; assembly: GCA_028749045.1. NCBI lineage: Eukaryota > Viridiplantae > Streptophyta > Pinopsida > Cupressales > Cupressaceae > Cupressus > Cupressus sempervirens. Next base: position 104,150,503 of record CM053792.1, on the reverse strand, counting down.
AGGGGATTTGTACAAAGAACCTATTAGGGTCCACCCTTGATGGGATTTACTATTGCAAAGATTAGTAAACAAAAAGTAATTATCTAACAAATAGCTACTACGCTTAGCTTGAAATCGATCCTTCTTCAACTCTCTTGACTTGTCTAGAACTATGTTATGCCTTCTCTTAGCTCTCCAACTTTAGACCTTGATCACTTGTGCACTTGGCTCTCCTTGCTCTTGCACATGATAAATCTTGTGTTGTTTGAGCTCACTTGCTTCTTCTTCTTAAAGTGTGCCTATGCATGCTCTAGTAGTGAACATGACATCCGTCACTCGCTTTCCATAGACTTCAATCTCTTCGCCTTCTTGTATCCTCATATCATCAAACTTTCCTCTCAGACTCTCAGCTTTAGCTTTCATGACATGCTTGTCGGCACCATAGACAACTTTGAACCTTTCCCACATCTCATATACAGTCTCCAGGTCTTTCACATCTTTGCTTACTTAAAATATAAAATTATTTTCTCCATATGCAACTCATAGTTAACCTCCAAGTACCTTATCCCCTCCAAAAATGTGCATAAAAGTTCTCTAATAATAAGTATTGGCAATAAAAAGTATAAATGTGTTGTTTGTCAAATTTATGAAGCATATTTTACATTTTTTGGACTAAGTCCTAGATCTTCATCATAGCTACAGACTTGTAGAGTGAACTTCAAAATTGTGGATTGCCCTTCAAAATTGTGGAGTGTAGAGCTCCTAACTTTCCTAAACTAAATTATCCCTAAAATGCAAAATTGAGATCTAGGTTTTCTCCCTTGTGGTTCTAGGAACAGTCTTAGATATTCGTTTTTGAATCTCTCTATTACCCCCATCACATTGAATGAATCCAACAAATCTAAACTTTTGAGTTTTCCTCTATCTTCTTTTGCAATTCCATATTTCCTTCCCTACTGCCTCAAAACTCTCAGTCTTTTGACCAAGCTTCTTCAAAATATCCTCACTCTGGAATGTCCTTTGGAGGTCCTCTTCCATGAATACAATCTCAAATAAGACTCTAAACTATTGAACCACCATTAATGTTGGAGGGACTCTTTTACTACACTAGTTTGGATGAAGCCACCTTTTGTTTGGATGTCAATGATGAAAGTTATTTTATTAATAGCTTTTTGTAAACTTTTATATAAAATAACTCAAACATAAACTAGCACTGAGTAGACCAAAATTGTAATGCCTCGCCAAGGAACCCAAAAGAAATTAACCTAAAATTTCACTAAGTTTGTCAAAAAAAAATTTGCAAATAAAAATTAAACAACTGATATAATATAGTGGAAGCATTAACTCACATACATACAACAACCAAAACATATTACATCTCTTAAGGGTCCCATGACGTTGAATCACATTTCAGTTTAATTTATACTAAATCCAATACACAACAATTCCACCTCATGAAATAATCACAAGTACAATTTCAACTTCAATAATATACAATTACATAGAATGCCACTTGGCATAATCAAAATACACAATCATCCACTGTACAAGTCACAAGGTATGAAAGGTTGAAAAAATATACATTATAAAATCATACACAACATCTCATAAGATCTATGAAATAAAATACAATACAACATAGAATAATCATCTAACATAAATACAAGATCAAAAAGAAAAGATCAACTACACGTGGAACTCCAGCAACAGTATCGAATTGTTAGATCTCAATGGTATAAGAAAAAAGCACTACCACGTGACCTCATGGAACCTAAATGGCCCACTCCCAACACGTTGAGGAGATAAACTCCAATACCAAACAGATATCAAAACACAAGTCAAAACCAACATCTAGGTTCAAGGAATCACCTGAAAGCAAACATCTCAAAGGGTACCAAGACACAAGTATTTCTAAACTCAGAGGCAACATAGACACGAAGGAAATCTACTATGCAAGTGGACAAGTGTCATCACATGAGCCAACTCTAAGGTTACCCTGGCAACCACTATGGACTTTGACCCCCTAGTGTCTCTATGTGGTATCAGTATCCTTTCGTACAAACAAGACATACTAAAAAGTCAACTCTAAGGTTACCCTAGTAGTCCCTTAGGATTTCGGACCCCTAGTGACTTTATGTGGCACCTTATCTTATTAATTTATTTTAATACATTTAATGAATTGTTATCACTTATTAAAATAACCTACAATGGGTTACCTAGACAACCTCTTTAAGGCTCCGGACCCCTAGTGACTTTATGCGGCACCTTATCTTATTGATTATTTTAACCCATTTAATGAAATGTTATCACTTATTAAAATAACCTTCAACAGGTTACCTAGACAGCCTCTTTAGGGCTATGGCCTCCATTGCAAGTCACTTCCCAATGTCATACAAATAATCTACTCTAAACTCAACAAAAGCAGGTCTTATACGACCATAAACCACACATCAGTTCTTAAACAAGCAACTGAAAAGTTTTAAAATATCACTAATCAAAATCACAAATTTCACCAATACAATCCTCCAAAGAGGACTGGTCCAAAATCAAGTACGCGTATACCAACCCATGACATCACCAAGAATAAATCACAACAATCACCTTAGTTCTAAACAAGCAATTAGAAAGCAATCCAAACATAATTGATCAAAGACTCAAAGGTTATACCAGAAAAGTCATACCATTCACTTCAGTTCTGCACAAGAGAAACTGGAAAGTGCAACAAAACATCAAATCAAACTCATCATAGAACACACATTTCATCACCATGGTCGAGTATAAAAGATCGTATAGAAAATATCATCATATAATAGAACTCCCCAAGCCTCTGGTAAAACATCTTGATTTAGTCAAAGCACTAAGTCAACTTGAACCCAACATCAGTAAATCACACATCGCATATAGTACATACAATGTAACTTTCTCAATACATTAAGTTTTGAAAACACAAAAGTTTAATTTTCGCTATGGTTTCCAGCTTAAAGATGTTTAAACATCGTTTCATAGTTCAATTTGATATCAAAACATAAGAGTTCAGTAAACATACACATTATAGTTTTCATCTTTTCAAAGTGTGAATTCACCTACAAGAGTTACAACCCAAATAATATTCTGAAACCAGAAACACAACAGTCACAAAGAAGACAATTGTTTTAAAGAACAAATCTACTGCACAAGATTCTACCTGAATTTGATGCTAATTCGACAATGCACGGAGCATGCAAGTATTTTCCTTTCTTTCTGAAAACCTCCTTTTTCAAAATTGCTCCTCCCAAAACCCCCAGTTCATGAAAAATGAAATCTCAATCTCTAATGAAGAGTTTTTCCCCTAATCTAGGGTTTTAATTGTGCAATCACACGAAAAAATTTCATCCTTTATTAGTTATTATATTTTAATTTCATACACAACCTTTATGCAATTTGATTAAAATAAACTTGATTAAATTAATACTTTTTGTTTCTTATTAAATCATGAGACGCTTTTAATATAATATTTATTAATTTAACTAATAATATTATTTAGAATTTTTTATTAAAATAAAACTCCTAGATAAATTATTATTAAATTATATAAATATAAAACGCCAAAATTAGAACTTTAATAATATCTTTTAAATTTAATTCTTTTATTTAATTAATTTCTCAATTAATTAAATATAATTAAATATTAAATTTTCTTTACAAAATTTTCATTAAATTATCTTTTAACTTGATTTAATTACCACTGAACCCATACCCACAAAACCAAATATAACTCAACTGAAAGACAAAGCACAGATTCAAACTCCAGGGTCAAAATCACGAATTCTCATCACTTGACAAATTCAAAAACGTAAACAACTTAAGTACTTGTCCTACTTTCTAGGAAAATTAGCTTAAGTTAAAATTTGGACTCAAGAATTATCTCCCCACTTATGCCATTGAGATACTGCAATAAGGTACACTCATCTTGGCAATTCAGAGAAGTTGATACCCAATACTTACAATCTGCATAAAATCCATGCATGTACATACTCATATTGTAAACTAAACAGGGAATGGAGGGGAGTGGTACATCATGTAGATCCCCACTGGCGAGTGACTACAACTCCCTCCCTTAACCACATCAAGAATGTCAATCATAAAATAAAATATATATGTACACCATACACATGCAAGTATGGGGTAAATATCCAAAAAACTGCATATAAATCATTCATCTAACTAACATCAAGCAATAACTAAAATTAATGTATGAACATGCATAAATAATCATAAAAATAATCCTAAACACCTAAAATAACTTAGTAACTCATCACATATATACACTGAATATGAAATACATCTACTCAAACCTGATAATCATAAACATAAACATAAAACAAGCCTAAATGACTCCAATAGTACAATCAGAAAAGTCACTAGGGTTTGGCATTACAAAAATTGAGTAGTTGACTCTAATGATTGGATGGGAAACTAACAAAAAGACAACAACTCCAAAGTTGCACACTGGCATGGCTATGGACCTTGACAAGTCTGCAAAACACATGCAAAGAGGAATGATTTATGATGCTTTTGGTCATTTTGGTCAGAGTGCATGCTCGCAGCTTCGCAACTTCACAACTTTGTCGCTTCATAGTTATGCAAAAGGACTTAAGAGGAAGATAAAAACACTTAAAGCTTATACAGCTTCATTATGCAAGTTTAAAAAGACTTAACAGTTACAACAAATGACTTGAAGCAAGAAAAAGGTAGAAGACAAAAACCCAAGACGACACACTAGGACCCTACTAGACAACCCAAGAACCTTCTTGACTATCGAAGACACTCAAAAGTGACCATCATCTGACTTGCCAAGAAGGCACACAGATTAGAAAGCAATATTGAGAAAAAAGGGTCCCCTTTTGGGAAGGCAAAAATGCACCATGCACTATGGAACTACAACTAGTAATATAGTACAAACAACATACTAACAAAATTCTAGACTCTACAAGTCCACTCAACGATTTGTGTTTAAGTTGATTTAAATAAGCTTTTCACTAGACACATTAAGTTGTTTGGTCAAGGATTTGAGATGGACCAACCTTTTTTTAACAAGTTGAATGTATGATTTTTCCAAGAAGGCCATCTTATTTGTGGTTGTCAAATAAGAATGAATAGAGCCCTTTTTGTCCAATCTTGTTGAGTCTTGTTATTAAGTTTAAGTGACGAATCATTTCCCCTTTGTCAAATCAAAATAAATATCCAAATCCTCCTCGCCAAAATGGTCCTTTCCCCCACTTGTCTCCAATCGCATCCAATGATATATGTGAAGAAAATAAAAGAACCCTCATCTCCTTCTCACATTCCTTCACCATTCCATCATTATCTTGTTATTAAGTAGAAGCAACAAATCATTTCCCCTTTGGCAGATCAAAATAAATAAATATCCAAAACCTCCTCGTCGAATGGGTCCTTTCACCCACTTGTCTCTAGTCGCGTCCAATGATATCTACGAAGAAAATAAAAGAACCCTCATCTCCTTCTCACATTCCTTCACCATTCCATCATTTTACAATCTTATTAGAGTCCCCACCCATCGTGCCCCAAGAAGAGAAAAGAACCCTAATCTCCTCACATTCTATTTGGTTGCTAGAACATGATTCAAGAATTGGCATTCAGCAACCTTCATTTGGGATTTTGGAACTTGAAATCTAGATTATTGTTTTGAGGATTTGATTTGGGACCGTTTGGTTCACCAAGATTTCATTATGAGAATACACATTTTCACCATTTGGTTGCACATTTCCGGAAATGGAATACCGACTAGAATAAGCAAGCTAGGGCAGGTCTAACTAGCATGACTCGAAGATGGGTGCTTAGATGTTGTGTTATTGTTTAAAGCTATTGTAAAACAACTCGTCTCTCTTTCAAATTTTGCATTTCTTTGAATGTGTGAGTTGTTTGGTATATATGACAATTAGTGGTGATTTGCGGAGTGGTGTATAATTTGGACGATGAGAGGGAGAGTCTGATAGCATATGAAATGTCCCTTTTCTGATTTTATATGATATTCAAGCCTCTAATCAGATCTTTAAGATCAAAGAATCAATCTTTCAAAGATCCACCAATTTCTCAATAAACCCCAAATCGGGTATGCCGAAAATAGTGCCAAAAACTTCACAGCTTCACATATTATTAGTAAATCTGAAAGTGGACATTTTTATAGAATTTTCAGCAGCATAACAGCCTACAAAATGACATTTTCATATCTGTATAACATTTACACAACAACTCCCAAACGGAAGATAAAAACAATGCTCATCAGGCTCCCAAAAACAACATAGAATAGCCCGATAACACCACAAAAACACTAATAATCTATCACAGAGGTATAATCATGACCAAATACATATATTCAGCTCTATTTTAACATCTAAAATTCTAAAATACAGCAGCAACCCAAACTGATATGAAATACTCAACCGGAAACACCAAACTCTTACAAAAAACACACCCGAAAAACCACAAATCTGCACTGTTCAGCACAAAGGCAAACTTTGCATGAGCATGCACATGGAATGGCTTCAAACTCCCGTCCTTAGCCTTCTTGAAAACCTGCAAACTCCCGTTCTTGGGTCTCCTTCTCCACAGGTTTGGCAGCCTCTGAAGAATAACAAAGAAATGAGCAAAAATCAAGTTTTGGAATTAGCTCAAAATGCCTCCAAACCCTTTAAAAGAGGGCATAACCCTAACTCACGTCCAAGAGGGGTTAATAAAACATATTTTAATAATAATTTTCATTTATTAGTCCATTAGCTTCCAACGATTATCCCCTTTTTTCGAAACTTCACCTTTTTGGGCCTGCCTGCCTTAACAAAGATTATTATTTTTAATTATTTGAAAAGTGGACATGACAAGTCCTCCCCTTCCAAATATTGCTTGTCCTCAAGCAATGGCTGAACAATAGACCAATCAATCCACCTGGATCCCAAATGTAGTCATGAACTATACTATTGTCAATTAACACAGGCTCCTGCAATATCCTCTGCAATATAACCAAGAGGAATCCATAATCAAACTGACAATTACTACTCAATCAAACTCCAAAGTCACAACTTCCACAGTCAGAAACCCACGAGACACAAGCTCTTAGAACATCAAAACTCAAGTAAAGTGGACAAATCAAATTGCCAACATAGTAAATACCATCAACGCATCCCACTGGCCTATACGGAATGTACAATCCAACTTTGCAACAATGGTGAACACTCCCGAATGAAACTGTACCAAGTATGGAGAATCCACACACTGTACAACTCCTGCAGTCAACACAACTCTGCAGATCACCGACCACTGTCTCATAACCATAACTCCCATGCACCCCTGATGGTGAAAAGTTATCACAAGATAAACAGCACGAAATGGAACCCAAACCAAGTTTGTCTGCCATCAACTCCTCAGCACAAGGATCAAATGCTAACTTATGTACATACCCTTCAATATAATGTTGATAAAAAAAACCAACCTTAGTCAACAACTCACCATGAACAAGTGATACAACCAACTGTGACTGATCACCAGCTAAGTCAGGAGATGTCATAGCCAAAGGAGTAGAATCAATAACAACACCCGTTGAAACATCACCCCAAAACTCCTACTCTAAGTCATGTATTATCAAGCTCTCAACTGCAAGACCTATCGCCATGTCATGCCCATCACAACTCTCATCTCGAGGCATCAAACTATCCCATAACTGATGATAAGCACTAGGAACCAAAGTACATCTCTGTATCATCATCTCATCAACATGGTCATCAAAGGTGAATTGATGAGCATACTTCACAATATAATGTCGATAGAATGCGCCAATCTCAGTAAGTGGCTCAGACTGCAATCCAGATGTAACTAACTGTAATTGATCACTAACCAAGTTGGAACTGACTACTACCTCTGAAGACATCGCCAAGGGAGTAGTATTACTAGCAAGAACCATGCCAATTGTCGGCTCACCAACATCACACATGGTCTTTGATACATCATCTCTAGTCTTCATGCCATTAGTACTAGAGATCACCACCATGTCAGGCATACCACAACAATCTGTTGCAGCACCCAACTCAACTGAACCTAACTCTAGTGGGGACAAACCCGATATGTCAATGTTAGTATCAAGGATGGATGCATCCCCATCTCCACTGTCTTTGACAATCTCGACCATGGACATCCTCGGATCACCAGACACCATAGCTTGTGACTGTATAGAATCTGGTAAAGACTGTAGTTGCTCTAACTCCATGTTCACCTTAGCCAAATGAAACTGTGACTCCTTGAAAGCCAACTGTGTACTCTCAAGAATCTCAGAAGTCACCTCAAACTACTAAGTAAGCTCACTCACCTCATCTTCCTTGGCCAACAATGCATCGTATGCTGCACTGCTCCACTCCATAAGATAATCTCTATCGGCTACCAACTGCATATAATCCTGTCTCAGAATCTGGATAGCCTCCCATAAAGAGTGGAACTCTGTCAAGGAAAGATAACTGCCTCCCTGCTCATCACTAGTAGGAGAACCCCATCCATAAATTGCTAACAACTGATGAGCAGCATCAAAATGCTGGCAAGCGATAGCAATGTCTCGCTCACTAACTCTCAACTGATTAGACACATGATGGCACTGGCTAGACTGTCTCCTACAAACCTCCTCTAATGCACTGTCTAAAGGCGTATTCTCAAAGTTACTAGTCTCTAGAGTATTACCATCCATATCCTGTGAATCAACTCCAAAGCTCATATCAACATATGGAGTATCAAAAACTGTAGCACTGATGTCTAACTCCTCTGTACCAAAAGAAACTGCCAAGGAAACTAAGTCTTCAAAACTACCCACTGCATCCTCCTAGATGTCATCAATGCCAATATGATCCTGGGACTCATCTATACACACTAGCAAATATGAAAGATCATCAACACATTCCAGCAAGTATGGTCAACTGGATATATGAACAAAGCCCAACACCGGTGTATAAAAACTAATACCAGCATCGGACAAGCTGCTGGCACAAGAAAAGACAACACCGTGCAATCTGCTAATCAAATCCATGATAGCACCCAAACAAACACTGCTACCAAAAAGTGTTAAAGATCTCCAGTCAACTGAATCCCAAATGCCAATATAACAATCTCGAGTCCATATTTGTAAACTAGAATCAGCTGGTAACTCAAGAAAACTCCTCACCTGAGTAATATGACCAATACCAACTAACTCCACATACTTGTCATGATGAGATAATGAAGTCACAATACTGTTTTTGTTCACTTTCAGCCGGCTGGACAAATCATGTGAAGTACTACCAGCCTCAACCTCATGTGTCGAAGCATCTAACTGTGCCTGGTACTCTTTCTCAGCAAAGTCGTGAATGCTCAATGTCTGCTCATCTCTACCAGGTATCTCACCATCATGCACAACAACATCCTCATAATCATCATCTGAACCCACTACGCTGTAGTCACTACCTGTTGTAACTATGCCATCCTGAATACCTGTGACATCACCCTTTGACGACCTGTATACAATTGTCTCAATTTGAGCATCAAGTTGACCATTACTATCAATCTGTGTAATATCCTTTCTCACTACCTCCTGTGGTGGAGTAGAATCTGAGACCTCAGCCTGGCTATAAGCTAGTTTCTCAAACTCCTCATGCAAGTTCTTGGTAATTGTGTCATCTGCCCTGTGAGAAAATTTGCCAAATAGAAATCCAGTCAACTTATCCACCTTAGCTGAGTCGGACAACATGTCATTCATTATACGATGGTGCTCAACCAACTGTTCAGACATGTCATGGCTTATTTTCCTAAGTTTATCTCGAATGTCTAAATGACCATCTTTTCTACTGTTCTGACTTTGGATATCAATTGTCCAAGATCGTGTCCTCTGAGACTCTGTACTATACCTGTCCATTTTGAATAAAGTAGAGTGTAACCCCAATAGGTTATAACTTCTTCAAACACCAAGAACTGACATGCAATTGATTAGAAGTAGGATGCAACCATAGATTTTAACATGCAGCTGATTAGAAGCAACATGCAACTACCAAATTCACCAAGAACTAACATGCAAATGATTAGAAGTAGCATGCAACCATAGATTTTGACATACAGTTGATTAGAAGCAACATGTAACCACCAAATTTACCAAGAACTAACATGCAAATGATTAGAAGTAGCATGCAAACATAAATTTTGACATGCAAGATTTGGGTAGTTGTCAAAACTGACATGCAAATTTCTACAAACCCTCAGGCTGGCAAGATCATAGCTCTGATACCACTGAAATGTCCCTTTTTTGATTTTATATGATATTCAAGCCTCTAATCAGATCTTTAAGATCAAACAATCAATCTTTCAAAAATCCACCAATTTCTCAATAAACCCCAAATCGGGTATGCCGGAAATAGTGTCAAAAACTTCACAGCTTCACATATTATTAGTAAATCTGAAAGTGGACATTTTTATAGAAATTTCAGCAGCATAACAGCCTATAAAATGACATTTCCAGTTCTGTATAACATTTACACAGCAACTCCCAAACGGGGGATAAAAACAATGATCATCGAGCTCTCGAAAACAACATAGAATAGCCCGGTAACACCACAAAAATACTAATAATCTATCACAGAAGTATAATCACGACCAAATACATATATTCAGCTCTATTTTAACATATAAAATTCTAAAATACAGCAGCAACCCAAACTGATATGAAATACTCAACCAAAAACACCAAACTCTTACAAAAAACACACCCGAAAAATCACAAATCTGCATTGTTCAGCACAAAAGCAAACTCTGCATGAGCATGCACATGGAATGGCTTCAAACTCCCGTCCTTAGCCTTCCTGGAAACCTGCAAACTCTCGTTCTTGGGTCTCCTTCTCCACAGGTTTGGCAGCCTCTGAAGAATAACAAAGAAATGAGCAAAAATCAAGTTCTAGAATCAGCCCAAAATGCCTCCAAATCCTTTAAAAGAGGGCATAACCCTAACTCACGTCCAAGAGGGGTTAATAAAACATATTTTAATAACAATTTTCATTTATTAGTGCATTAGCTTCCAAAGATTATCCCCTTTTTCTAAAACTTCACCTTTTTGGGCCTGCCTGCCTTAGCAAAGATTATTATTTTTAATTATTTGAAAAAGGGACATGACAGCATACTAGCGAGAGAAGCTGCCTGCAACACCCATTCCACAGAGTGTGTGGGAACTCATCTCCGCCGATGATGACAAAGAGGCACTAAAAATCAACGGCAAGAGAGCTAGGATGCAATCTATGATCCGCTTGGTGTAGGAAAGGGAAAACATTCCTAAACTTGAGAAGATGGATCCTCTTTTGCACTGCATGCCAAATGAATTGTCTTCCAATCACGGATCGTACATTGTAGATCCTCAACTTTACAACTATCATTGCAATTATATCTGCTTGTTTCTACTTGAGAAGAATCTACAGTGTGGAACAAAAGTCTCTATGAAGTTTTCAAACAAGCAGAAGATGCCGCTTCTTCCCCATGCCGTGGCAGACGAAATCCCCTCTTCGGACAAGCTCTCCTTGGTGGACATTAAAAAAAATTCTTTTGTATTAATTTGCAATGCTTGTTTTTCCCAAAATTGAAATTAAAACGAATATTTGAGCAATACCAACTATTTGGAAGCAAGAGCGAATCCTCGATTTGCGGGATAAATGAAGATACCAAATTCTAATTTTCTCATATTCCAATTCTCATTTCATCAACCCAAATAATAAATTACATTTTTTTTTTAATTCGCAATTCTAATTCCTGTTGATATCTACGAACCAAAGAGGCCCAAAGAGAAAAGAGCCCTCATCTCCTCACATTCCTTCACCGTCCATCATTTACCTATCTTATTAGAGTCCCCATCCCATCATACCCCAACCTCTCTAAAGTCTCCCAAAAAGGACATTTTCAATTCCTAACTAACTCCAAAGATCTAGATCACCTTCTTCAAGGTTGGATGATTGCTTGAATTAGGGGCAATCTATTCCTCTTTCTTTCGTTGTTTCATCATTAATCAAAAATTATTATTACGAAACGTGTGAGGATCGTCTCTCCCTCGGCATAAATTTAAACTCACGGAGATGGTAGAAATCAAGTATTTAATTCTTCAAGACGTTACATTAAGTGATACTCGTCCTGATCTTTATTTGTTCAATGTATGGAAGTGGTGGTATAGCAATTAGTTTTTCTCCTTCGATATCCAATATGTCATTCATACGGGCACGGATCCCTCACACAGTTGTCTTTGGGTCCTCTCTTTTATCAATGTATATAAGATATGCATGCGCCCAATGGGTCTCTAACAACATATCTACTATTTAGGATTGGATGGCTAAAAACCTCTCATATGTTGAGGGAATTGGAAGGGGTATTATAAGATAGTGTAACTTAACGAGGACCGCGGTCGATATAATTATGTCAGGATATGAATGATAAATTTCATTTTCTTTCGTAATATATAGTTGGAATGGTTGATCCCATCTATCATAAGCATTCTAGTAATGTGAATTGTTGGTTTACATTATCTGTCTATGTATTTGGGAGGAGAGGGAGATTTGCGTATTGGTGTTAGTAGATTGCTGCACCACTCTCTCTGTTCTATTTCCACTGCTCCTAAAATAAACATGTTAGAATGGTTGACCCCATCTATCATAGGTATTCTAGTAATGTGAATTGTTGGTTTACATTACCTATCAATGAATTTGGTGAGGAGAGGGAGATGAGCCTAAATTTGGGGAAGAGAGGGAGATTGGCGTATTGGTGTTAGTAGAACCACTCTTTCTATCCTATTTCCACTGTGCTCCTAAAATAAACATGCCTTTTCAACTCCACTATAATTTTAATATTTCCCAATTAAAAAATATCGTAAGTACTCTAGTAATGTGAATTATTTGTTTACATTATCTATCTATGAATTTGGTGAGGAGAGGGAGATTAGCGTATTGGTGTTACTAGAACCACTCTTTCTGTCTTACTTCACCTGCTCCTAAAATAACATGCCTTCTCGACTCCACTGTAAATTTAATATTTCCCTATTTAAAAATTCTTGAACATGTTGTTCCGTCGCAATGAATCGGAATAGCCGGAAGAAGGAAGTTCTTGGGTCGAGTGGGATAGTTGATTGCCTTGAAAAAATGTACTTTCATTAATTCTTTAGGCAGAGACTGGATTGGAAGCAAGCAGCGTAAAGAAAATCAATTCACTTGGCAGAGACTGGATTGGAAACAAGTAGCGTAAAGAAAATTATCTTCATGGTAAGCCTGAGCAGGATACGAAACAACTAAATTGTGATTTTACATAACAAAAGTATTCAAACTTATATTGTTGTCTTTGAATCACAGCTAAGAGCAAAGTATTCAACCTTCCATTGTTGTCCTTAAATCGCAGGCTTCCTTTGGTCAGTTAGCTTCCATTGTTGTTCTTAAATCACGGCTAATTCATGTTCTACCTGGCCTTAGATTACATACCATTGTTGATTCATATGGATAAGCCATTTCAAGACATGTTACTAACGTTCTATTGTGTTTGCAGCTTCTGAACCTAACCAAACCCAGCAAAAGCAATGTATGCCACAAAAACCCTATGTTTGGCGGTCTTTCGCATATACGTGAACGTATTCTAAACAGAATAGATTTCTCTATGGAAACGTTTTGACTTTGAAAGCAAGAACTTACTACAGTAGATAAGAACAAACTTCATGCAAGCTATGTTGATTCATATGGATAAGCCATTTCAAGACATGTTACTAACGTTCTATTGTGTTTGCAGCTTCTGAACCTAACCAAACCCAGCAAAAGCAATGTATGCCACAAAAACCCTATGTTTGGCGGTCTTTCGCATATACGTGAACGTATTCTAAACAGAATAGATTTCTCTATGGAAACGTTTTGACTTTGAAAGCAAGAACTTACTACAGTAGATAAGAACAAACTTCATGCAAGCTATGTAAGTGACATTGCATTGATTATAATTCCAGTGAAGACCACCACAGCATATTTTAGTGTGCTGGTTGGCAACATCCAGTTATTTAACTGGCTTTTTAGTTCTTTCGCACATGTATAAACAGAATAGATTTCTCTGTGGAAACGTTTGACTTTAAAAACATTAACTTGCTATGGTAGATAAGGAAAAACTGCATGCAAACTATGGAAGTGGCAATCAATTATTAGAATTCCAGTGAACACCACCACACCATCATATTTTAATTTTAGTCTGCTGGTTGGCAACATCCAGTTATTTATGGGCTTTTTTGCCAGATTTGTGCATGCAGAAGAATTGGTGCAAAATTTACAGACTGTAGACAAACAGATTTTCCAGACACTTAACAGTTTGATAGTGATTTTGAAAGGGTTCCTAGTTCCTAGAAATGTTCATCAGCTTAGAACCGTTGGGTTAAGCTGTCAAGAGGTGTAACATCACAGTGGCAATTTAAATAGAGGACAGTACCGCAAATTCTATGCAGGCCTTAGTACTGCAAATCCCAAGCTATCAAGAAATCCAGAAGTGAAATGGCAATTTTACTGAAGACCACTCCGTCCAAAAATTTGTAATGATCCCTTAAACTAGCTTTCATTGAAGGCTATACCAATACAGCTGTAACACTTACATGCCTATATAGTTTGAAAATTACAATGCCCATCGTAACCAACAGAAAAACTAATTTACCAATAGACCAAACTTAATATTGTCAGTTCCGATGGTTGACTAACATTTGTCCAGGCATGTAGCCGAGCTTACTGGCTATTCCCAAACAATACATGTCCAATTAAAAACTATTAGCGCTCAGCCAGGTCAACTCTACATAAGCCCCACATGTCTCTGCTATGTAGTTAACTAGAAGTAACAGTCACGAGACATTATACCAAACTAAAACAGAAACACAAATGAAGTGCATAGCTATCTTAAGACTAATATTCATATTAACTTGCCTTTCAATCTTCTGCTGCTTGTAAATCATCTTAAAAGCTGGACTATAACATTGGGACTATAAAGTCTAGTAACAACTTTCAAGATAAAATTATTCAGAAGGCCCTTGACAACCAAAACAATAACAATAAAGCAAAAGCTACCATCAATAAGAAGCAAGAAAAAGTCAATTCATCTCTGGCAAACCAGTGATTTATGTTCCTTTCAAAGACTACCCCACAGAAGCTTTCAAATTATAATATTTGCTGAAAGGTCAATAAGGTGCTATAAGTTCAGTATTCAAAATCTCTCATTTCAAATTTAAAAAAGAAAACTTGGCAACAAACTAGCTTGCACAATTGTTACACTTTGGCAAGTAGGCTTCTGACACAGTGCCTATAGTGTTTGCCTGCTCCGTCAATATATAGGACCCACATATATCCACAGTAAGGAATAGGCTTGAAGTAACAAAGTGCTAACCAGAAACAAATGGCCAACATGAATCCAACAATAGATATGCAATAATTGATCAAAATGCTCAATCAGCAAAACTATAATGAACCAAGGATTCATCTTTCCCCAGCATCAGTAACTCTTGCCCTCGTCAAATCCATCGCCTGACCTGCCACCACCACCAAAATCATCAGCTCCCCCATAACTGCCACCACCTCCATAACCACCACCTCCACCATAGCCACCACCCCCGCCATAACCACCACCCCCTCCTCCAAAGCCTCCAGTTCTCTCTGTGGCATAGTTAACACGAACACTGCGACCTTGAATTTCCTGAAGCCAGATTATAAGATTTCGTTAGCCTTAACCTGCTCAATGACATTTTAACCCAGAATATTGAAGCTTGGTCAAGAGAGAAATAAATTAAATTTTAACATAAGTAATGCATTCAATTAGTGCATAAGATAAACACTTATAAAACCTTTAACAAATTTAATCCAACTCTCTAGTCTCATATAAAAGATGTACAAAAACAACAGAAACGATGCTCAATATATCACAATTTTAAGACATTTAATTTGAATCAGCAAGAATGATGCATCTCTTACTAAGAACAATTATGTCTTACCTTGCCATCCATTGCTGACATTGCAGCTGTAGCTTCGTCAGTGTTAGTAAAGCTAACAAAACCAAAGCCTCTTGATCTACCACTGTCTCTATCCAGGATAACTCTTGCTGTATCAGAGTTAACAAAATAATAATCAATCAACATAATCCAACAATTTAGATTCAAATTCATAATATTGTCCTCGCTCATTTGTGCTCCCTCTTTTTTTACCTTCAATCACCTCCCCATAGTCACTGAATGCTTCTCTCAGGGATGAATCATCCACACCCCAAGATAGCCCTGCACATTTACTCAAAAGAAACAGAAACTTCTTAAGACAACATCATCAGATACCAATAAATATCTAAAAGCTGAGTAGCATGCAAGTCTTGCAATTACCTCCTATGAAAAGCTTTGAAGATGACATGTAGCGCACAGCATTAAATATGGAAGGCATGGATGCTGAGGCACTTGAACCAGTGTGCTTTGTAACAGATTGCCTTAAAAGGCTTCCCAATTTATTGGCAAAAGCCATTTTGCCCTGCTCAATGAATAGCAGGTTTCCAAAGAAGCTTTGACCTCTCGCTAGCTTGAATTTCCAAATACAACAAAAACAAATTGAAAAGCAGATAAATTAAATAAAAGAGAGAAGCAAAAACTGAGGTCAGTGCAGACAAGACACGGTCTTCATCAGCACACCAAAATTACATACACAAAGCACAAACAAGTAATAACAGAAGTTCAAAATCCAGCAAAGATAAGTGTTCAATCATTTCAATGATGCACAAACAAGGTCATCTCACAGCAATTAACCATTTGGCAAATCCTCTATTACTTGAAAACTTTTCCGCATAACCTATGCTATACTATGCTGAAATTGTGACCAATTGACCAAAAACGTGTATATCTGGAAGAAGAATTGGGCAAATGTCTTATACTTCAGAGAATGTTTGTACTTAAAAAGTGCAATGCTCTACAAATACAATGTCATGGAAGAGGTATCTAGATCCAAATTTTTGGAAGAAGCAGTGGATAGTACTATTATACGTCAATGGATTTTCAGATATAGAACTGTAATGCTTTACACTTACAATACCCACTGGAGCATTTGCTTGCATACTACAGCTTTAAATATAGTAAGGAAAAGAGAGGTGTCCAGAGATATCACTTATAAAACACATGTATATGTATTAACATTAAGTCAACAAGTAGATGTGTCAGACACAAAAGATAATGAGGCGAATGAATTTAAAACCAAGGACAGGTTTAATCGTTTAAGTGTGTTAATGTTTGGTAGCTTCAGTCCGATAACTAGATGACTGTACACATAATTATATATGAGATAATTTTATGTGAGATGTAAACTTATTATATTAGAGAAATATATTTATATTCATATATATATATATATATATATATATATAACAATAGTTAAGTTTATATAAAATAATTTTATGATTATTGAATAGACATGTCCCATGAAGGGACATGTCTATTCATGACCTATGTTCAATATAAGAAGAGGATGTTGCCTATGGAAAACATATACCTCAACAGGCAATGCAAGTACATTTGCAGCGATCCGAGAAACATCAACATGGTATCAGAGCAGGTCTGCAAATGTAAGAAAGTAATCAATGGTTATAGTAAAATATTGCAGATTTAGAGATTTACAACTGTGCGATCAAAAGACAGATTTCAACCTTTGCAAGGATTAAATCAGTGATCGCATGAACAAGTTTGTATGTAGCACAGATATTTCTTCTCTGTGGTGCACAGGGCTTCTTGAACAAACCAAAATTTCTATCCGTATGGTCTCCGAATTCTATCAGGTTCTTTGCATATGATTCCACATCAACAACTAGCACAAACAAACCTCTACAAGTTAACGGGTTATCTCGTTATACTTCAGGTTAAATGAGTAAAATGATGAAAATAAACATCACGTGGGAAAGGAATAAACATTGGATAAAAAGAAAGTGCAATCAGTGTAGTACTGATAATTCAATATTTGTTGACTTTGGCATGTTTTTCATTGATGTTAAAGGATAAGTCATTATAGAATGGTGATAATGAAATGAGTATGGAAAGAAGGATGGTGTTCTCTTGGATACGAGATATTCTTGTCTACTTAAGGATTATTCATGATTGTTGGAAGATCATCGATATTTATAATACTGTTGAATTGTTTGACCGAAGACGTATATCATGGGGTTTTGGTCCTGTGACAGGAATAACAGTATGCAGCTCAAAGAACAGAGCTCTTTAGGACAGATGTCTATGGGAATGGAGTCTCGGTACCAGTGATCATGGAGCTCTGCTATTCCTGTCAAAATCTCTGGCACAAACAAAGCTTGCAAAAAGAATGGTGTGTTTTAAAGAACTGACAAATAATTCAGGAAGATTAAACTATGGCATTTAATCAGCATTGGCATCCAACAGGGGAAAGGTTTCTATCGGGCTGCACAAAACTATGTTGAAACAGCATTAATGACAAATGTTCAAAGTCATCATTCATTTCTCTTTCCTTGAAGAATTTGTCATACTTGAAGCCATCTATTGAATGTACTAAGATATATATGTGTCACATTAAGAATATTCTACAGCCATCATTCTTTTCAGATTTGGTTAGCGGCAGAACTTGGAAAGACAAAGGCACCATCTAAAGATTTGAATGAGACTTTATAAATGCATATCATTCAATGGTCAATCACAAGTTTTCTTGAATAATATTGTCAAGATATATATGACAAGAATGCTTATGTTTCATTAAATTTTATACCTGAGATATAATGGGACAACAGATGAATTAAAGTTATCTGCAAGGTGACGATCCAAAGAAGAAATGACAGATAATAAAAGATAGAATGCCGACTGTTAAATATGATCAGAAGAACAGCTTGGGAAGTGAATCCGAATGATGTCTCTAGGTTTATCATATACTGTTGTTTGACTATTACAGATTACAAATCTTAGGTTTTTATACACAATAGCATATGAGGAGTGTTCTTGCAGGAAAAAGAAGGAGATTTGGATTCAGAGGGATTCTTAAAATCTATGTGTGCTATGGACCTATCCCCTGTGTACATCATAAGGAAGTGACGACTTCCAAATGATCATCACTTGTATTTGGAGAAGTTGTTGTAAAGTGACGATCTTACAATAAACTTGCATTCTGAGATGAAATAAATTGAGTAAATGGTGAATGTCTTGCATCTCAACATTCTGGGAGGCCATTACTTTTAGAGTACTTGGTGAATATCACTGATATTGTGGCAGGCCAATACTCTTGATATCAAATGTGATATCTAAACGTTTTGAATAAGTGGTGAATATCATTGATATTCTAGGAAGCCAATACCCTTGATATCAAATGTGATATCTAAACATTTTGAGTAAGTGGTGAATATCATTAATATTCTAGGAGGCCAATACTCTTGATATCAAATGTGATATCTAAACCTTGTTTTGAGTACTTGATGAATATCGGATGTCGATATTCTGAGAGATCAAGACTCTTGATATCCAATGTGATATCTAAACTTTGTTTTGAGTAATTGATAAATATCATATGTTGATATTCTGGAGATCAATACTCTTGATATCATATGCGATATTAATGGTACAAAACTTCTGAGTTTTCCTTAAATTCCTAATATTACCAATGGTGTAATATTTGTCTTGTGTTTATCCTCCCTTGCTAAGAGGGAGTGTTAATGTTTGGTAGCTTCAGTCGGATAACTATATGACTGTACCCGTAATTATATATGAAATATAATTTTATGTGAGATATAAATTTATTATATGAGAAATATATATATAACAATAGTTAAGTTTATATAGAATAATCATTTGATTATTGAATAAACATGTCCCATAAAGGCATATTTCTATTCGTGACCTATGTTCAATATAAGAAGAGGATGTTGCATATGGAAAACATATACCTCAACAGGCAATGCAAGTACATTTGCAGCGATCTGAGAAACATCAACAAAGTGTTAGTGTAGCCTAAAACATCTTCTACAAATAATAGGAATTAATAATTCGTTTCACGTAGTGGAGAACAAATTTGACAATTAATCCTAGATGCAACCATGGAGAAGGAATGTCAAAATGGTTGTCCAAATTTCAAACTCAACTAAGAAACCAGTTGACCATATAAATGTCATGTTTAAGTCCATCAAGTAATGATCAGTTAACTTTAAGCTCAATCCAGCGGAATATTATGAATCCTACAGCCTATTTCATGTTATTGACCAGTCTAACAAAACTAAGTTGTAGCATCATTCATAGTAGGTTTCCGTACATTTTAACTCACTATGAAGTCAACACTACAATGCGACTCAAACTACATTTCACGTCAGTGACTAAACAAAAAACCACTCTGTCGAGCCATGAATGTCATGTAGTGCCTAAAGGGTTTACTGCGTACATTAACAAGGTATCACACAGGCATAAGCAACGTCGCTAACAACAGAAAACACACGAAAAGATTAACTTAACGAAAAAGGCTAAATGCACAATATACTTAAAGAACTAATTGCAAAGCCTGAGAGATACATTGGGTTTAAGGTGTGTGCATAAACCTAACAGTAAAACCTCACAAAAATCCAGACATCTGCTAGGGTTTAAGGAATATGCATAAACCTAATAGTAAAACCCTGCAACAATACAAACACCTGCTAGGGTTTAGGACTTCGAAAATTTGGCATCAAAGACAAATAATAAAAATGGATCTTTTTTCCCAGAAAAGGATTTGACCCAAGATACTAACAAAACTTATAAGAAACCATTTAGGTACTTCCACTTAAAACACATAAAAATAAATTCCTATAGTAAAGACTGAAGAACATACCTTGAATATGCGAGTTCGTAGGATCGAACCCTGTACATACCCCGGCTAAAACCCTAAACCCTGCAATGTAAAACCGACTGCTGTGCTGCAAAACGAACCAAATAATAGAAGGTGCTGAGAAGGGAGGATTTAAATAGTCTATATTAGGGCAGACCGGTCTTGACGTGTATGCCCCATCATCTGTACCGTTGGTTCCACCATCAGGATAATCAGCACCGCTGGATTTACTCGATGCTCACCGTCAGATCGGATAATCTGGATTTTTCGATGCGCACGTGGACGACTCCCAGCCGTAGGGGTTCTGTGTGGGTCAAATGTTGGAGGGTGTTTCATATGAACACCTCATTTTTGTGATGATAAATAAATTAGGTTCCTCTAAACGTTCATGACAAAAGCCCAAAGACAATGTAATAATAATAGAAGCTAATTTTTATTTAACTAATGTAATGAGTGAGTGATTGTAGATGAATGTGTTCATTATCTTTTTTAATTTATTTTTAAATAATAATGAATTCTTCAAAAATGTATTTAAATTGTTTGTTTCTCTAATAATGAGTTTATAATAAAGATTATTAAATAATTTAAATGTCAAAGTTGGTACAAGCAAGGGGAAACCAAGAGAGACGCCAGCTTCTTTAGGTTGTGTTTCCTTCTTCGTTGGTACTTGGGTCGTATTGTTTCCTTGGTGTCATCGTGTCATTTGTCATATTTTCAATGCTTGTTTTGCCTTGCTTTTAGTTGTGTTTATTTCTTTCTTTTATGCTTGTTTTTGTGGCTCATTTTATTATTTGTCTAAGTATTTTGCTTTACCGTTTCAGCCTAGTTAAATCTTAGAGCTAGTTGATCTTACTTGAATTTTATGGGTACAATTAACAAAATGGCACTCTCTGACAAAGCAAAGTGGGTGTTAATGTTGAAAATATGACTGAAGGAAATATTATGAATTTCTCAAAGAAAGAGAAATGATCATACAAGGCAATCGTATTAGACAATTCAGTTGCCTATCATTGGTCATCTTCAATGGAATCATTCTCTAGCAACTCGCAAGGAACTTAGGAGCATTTGGGAAGCGTATCCAATGGAAATAGAAATGAAGGCATAGTCAAAACTTTAGATCCTAATTATCCTCTAATATCTAGGCAGTTTTTTTTATTGGTTCCCTAATGTACAAGGTAAAAAAAAATTGGAATGTTTGTCAGTTTGTATCAAATAATTCAAAAAGGTGTATTTTTCATGTTTTTAAAAAATCATAACATGCACAACAATGTGCTTGAAGGGTTTTTGTAGTGTTCGAAATTCTTTATTTCAAGCCTTTCCTAGTCACCTAAGGGTGATGCAGAGCAAGTGGTGGATCATTCCTCTCCAAATTGGGTAGAATTTAGAGGGTTGTGACCAAATTTTTCACCTTTTAACCCTCAAATTTCTGAGCCCTTAGGTTTGGTGTTGCAAGTAAAAGACTAATGAGTCATGTTGCTTCACCTTAATGCTCTAATTTGAATATCCCTTGGGTTGGAAACTTCTATTTTGGAAAGAATCTCCATTAAATTTAAAGGGGATGTGTTTACATGGGAATGATTAGTTGTGTTGCATAATCTCAATGCATCCTCGTATTGTAAATTAAATGGTCATACAAGACGTGATTGTTCGTATCCTAAAAAATTGCAGAAGGGCAACTTTAATGTGGCCTCTAACGAGAATGTAGGGGTAAAGCCTAAAGTGAATATTGAAAAAGATAAAGAAAATATGGTTGAGAGAGAAAATAATAATAATACAAAGGAAGTTGTAAGTAAAGATAATGGTGGAGCTAATATCTCATTCCATGATATTGTTGGTGCTAATTTTGTTTATTTATATGATCCTCTATTTAAGGAGGATTTTGATGTTTTCCTTACTAATGGAAACCAAAATGTTCCCCCTACCTTCCTTATTTGTTGTCAATTGGAGCATCCACCTACTTTAGATAATGATATACCTATTAGAATAAAATACTCATCAAATTATATTGTACACTATTAATGGATGAGTTGAGACATTGAGGAAATCTAAATAGAACTATAACTTGACCCCTCGCCTAGTCCTATGGTGTCTATGAGTATAAAGGCCAATAAGCAAATTGTTCCTTGTCTGACTTTGATATGAAAGAGGTAAAGGATAGTTAGTAAACCAAAGTTATTAGTAAAATCTCAAAAAGAAGAGAAAAACTATGGATAGCCAATTTCTATCCAACTCCACGGGCAATTGTAATAAAGAAAAGAATATTGATTTTCCCTATTGATTCACCATGCTTTAAAATAATCATAAATACTCCCAAAAATAATTTTATGATGATGAAAATTGTTAGTTGCAACGTTAGAGGCTTTGAAATGTTTTAGAAGAAGTTCGCGGTCAATGGCTAGTGCAAAAAAATTCAAAGCAAAGATGTTATATGTCTTCAAAAGTCAAAGTAGTTGGATTCCATTTTTCTACTATGATGAAATTCAGACGAGAATAAATGACTAGCTATGTGTCAAATCATGAGAAAGGTAAAGGGGGAATAGTTATCCTTATTAGGCCAATTTAGGTAGATAAGATTGATTTTGTTGGGGCTTCCACGTGTCATAGAGCCTTTTGGGTTATATTTAAATGGAATAACAAGTGGATGGGTATTTGCAACAGTTATGCAACCAATGACTACAAAATTAGATTTCTTTCTTAGATTAGTTGGCTACATATCTTCCCAAGGTATATCATATATTTGTTAGAGATTTTAATATGATATATTTTGATGAGGACAAATGTGGTGGTATTAAGAAATCTTGGAAAAAAACTAAGGAAATAAATTGGGCCAAGTTTAAACAAAGACTTAACTAAATTGACAAGCTTGAGAAGGAAAAAGGATTTTTCTATGATATATGATACATTTGGTGTAGTAACCAAGCTGCAAAACAAAGAGCCTATTGTAGACTTGATAGATTTTATGTCAATCCATCCCTATTTAGTTTCCAATATTATGATAGGCATTCACCTATTAATGTGTCCCCTACTTCTATCTTTGAGCACTCCCCTATTGTGACATAAATCATGATTGATGATGATAATATTCCTTAGTTGAGGCCCAAGAGTAAATATACATTCAAACTTAATATCTCCCTTCTTAATAATAAGGAATACATTGATGCTATAAGAATGACCACTTTCCCATTTAAAAATTGTAATAGAGGTTTGCGTCTTAGGTGACAGTAAGACTCTTACCCTGGTATGGTAGAAAATGTTTTAGTTGATATAGAGAGAAGTAGGCTAAGGATAGATCCAAAAAGGAGTTGCAACCAAAATAAAATCTTAACTCTCTTGAAATGATCATATAGTCTAATAGGAATGATATTCAAATGGAAGATGATCTTTGTATTACTAAAATAGAGCTTAGGAAGTTGCAAAATTATAAGTTATGAGGCCAAAATATTAGGGCTAAGATGAATTGGCTAAAAGAAGGTAATAAGGACACCAAATACTCTTTTTTTTTAAAGATCTAAAAGGTTGAAACCCTATAGATTATATTAATGAATAAAGATTGCAAAGTCTCCATTAAAACGGGCATTGGTAGGAGAGAACGAAGAAGAAAACCTCTAGTCTTACCTGGGACACGAGTCCTATACAAATATACAAAATTTAAAGGGGCATACCCCCTTTTCCATATCTTAGTTACAAGCATACCCTTATGTACATTTAAATCTAAGCTTCTTGATTATTTTAAGTTTAAATGCAGGTGCCCCTGTCATAGTTGGAGTCTTGGGAAGGCATTCCTTATATTGCATTTTTTATTTGTATGATTAAAGGATCCCTTATTTTAGGTTTATGGAAAGATCAATTTGGATTCCTAATAAAGACCCCAATTTATTAGAGCCTCTCTTTGCACTACGTAGTGAATTGTGTCTATATCTTTCGTGTGGCTTAATTATCGTAATAGTGAAGTGCAAGTCTTGTTGGAAACTTACAATTGGAATAATTGTCGTTTTGTTATTGATGTCAAATCTAGCGATGAGACATGTTGCTATCTAATCTGAATTTCATATCTATTTTTATTGATGAAGAGGATTTGAGATGTTGCTCATAACAATAGCACCTAGAAGAAAGGTTGAGTTATGAAAGGGAAGTTGCAAAGGACATTTTATTAGTTAGACTTTGATAAGATAAAGTGATTGTTTATATCATAGATGTAAAGCTTAACCGAGCAATAGAGTAAAAGATTAAGGTATGTCAAGTGATGCTAGTGTCAACTGAGTTCTAGTGTAAGTTGAGCAAATCCAATATTTATCGAGCATCAATATCAACTGAGAAAGTTAGTTGATGCCGAGCAAAGAGTCTTACAGCAACTAAGTGATTAAGTGTTGACTGAGTGTCATAACTTAATGATTGTCGAGTAACAGTATTTTGAATATATTTGAGGAATCATGATTTCTAGCTGACTCAGTTAATTTCTTGGGATATGGAAACCATGTTGAAGATAAGATTGACGAGTTGGATCATTTAATTCATGGTGAGGATTAGGTATAATACATAAGATTTAATTCGATGGATGAGAAGTTTTCTAGAAAAGAAGGAAGATGAATAGATACAATGAATCTGATGAACGAGATTGTAAACCCTAAGATCTATGGTGATCATGGAAAATGGAAAAGCAAGAATTACCTATTTAAGGAGGTATAGAGTTAAAAGAAACATGGTGAGTGTGGAACAAGAGAAAGGAATTGCTTATGCAGATGTTGTTGAAATTGATAAGTGAATTTGAGCATAAGGCTTAAGTTTGAAAGGATAAGATTGACTACTTGAAGGGTTACCAAGCAAATCAAGAACATAGATGACAATGGGGAACTTATTAGTGAATCAAAAAATGAACTAAACAATGATCTAAACATGCAAAAGTGAGTTGTAATCATACAGATCAAACCCTACTATTTGTTTTCCTGATAATTGTAAACAATTTGTATTGTAATCCTTTTAACAAAGGTTACCTAACAGTCATTTAAAGGACTTAACAATCTATGTAAATCCTTTAGCAGTGACATTCTAAATGGAATGATCAAAGTGCTTTAACAAGGCCACTCCTAATAGGGTAATTATATCCTCTAACCAGGTCACATTTAATGGTGTGTATTGTAACCTTTATCAGGGTTGGCTCATGACAGAGCTCACTTCAAAAGAGTGAAAAAGTAGTGACATGTTGATGATTTTTCCCAAATTGAGTTTCCACATAAAATCCTAGTGTCAAACTTGTGTTTAATGTTTTATGATGTTTTACATTTACCTATTTACATCCAGCAAGTCTGATATAATAGGATAGTGAACTACTAGTAATTTTGTTTATCAGTATACAATAGAGACCAAGTTACAACAGGATAAGCAGAATGGTGTTTGATTGTTCAAATGGTACTTATGGACCTTGAGTAACTGACTCATCCCCCCCCCCCACCCCAGTTACTCTAAAAATTTCTAACAAATGGTATTAGAGCACCATTTCTTACAGGGAGAAGTTTGAAGGCACTTAAAGCTAAAGATCATGACTCACAAAAGAGACGTACCAAAGTTGAACAAGGAGAACTTTCGTGCAGGAAAAACTTTGATGAGGTTGCATATATCCAATATAGGTGATTATGCTATAAAATTTTTGGACAATGAGTATGTGAAGATAACTACTCCTCTAATAGTTGATCAACTGAAACAAAAGAAAGAACTCAATCAAGCAATGTTGGAGATTGCCTCAGTCTTAAGCTATGTCGAGTTTGATGATATAAAAGAATGTGATAGTGCAAATAAAATGTGGGACAAATTGAAAACCATATATGGAGGTGATGATAATATCTTGAGAGCCAAATTAGAGAGCCCAAGAGGTAAATTTGATGACATGAGAATGCTGGAAGGTGAAAACATAGTATAGTAATGTACAAGAGTCAAAGAAGTTGTCAATCTTATTTGTGGTGAGAATGGAGAAATCAAAGATGAAAGAATGGTAAGCAAGGTATTGAGGACTCTACTTCTTATATATGTCATTAGAGTCTCTACAATACAAGAACTGAGATGTACTCCATGTAACACTTTGACTTTGGAAGGTGTAATTGGTAGACTTACTACTTTTGAGATGTCTAACTTTGATAACTACAGGCTTGATACTATTAAATCTTCTTTTAAGTCACAACTGGTTCTTAGCAAAAAGAAAGGAAAACATGTGAAGAGTGACTATGATAGTTCTGATGATGAGCTTGATGACCTTGAAGCCCTTATAGCAAATAGATTTGGAAAAGGAAGAGGTAAATACAAAGGTAAACTACCTATTATTTGTTTTTCATGCAACAAGGTTGGTCATATTCCTGCTAGGTGTCCTAACAGAGAAGATAAGGATGAAAGAAAGGAAAGAAAGTACAAAGGAAGAAGAGATGGCCGAGACTACAAGAAAAACAAGGATGACAAAGGTAAAAAATCTTATCATATTACTAAAGAAGAAATTGACAATGAATATGAAAGTAATGATGATGAAGTTGTCTATGTTGTTATGAAAGAAGATTATGATAAAGATGAGAAAATTGCATTAATCTCATACGTAAACAAAAGTGACAGATGGATAATTGATAGTGAATTCTCCAATCATATGACTGGTGATAGCGATAAATTTGAGGATATTGAACATACAAAGGTGGATGTGCTAAATTTGGTAATGATATTCCATGTGTTGTAAAAGGTAAAGGTTCAATACAATTGACTGACAAGATCAAATGTGACAATATTTGCTGGGTTGGAGGACTTAACTATAATCTATTGAGTGTTTCATACCTAAAAAAGTTAGGTTACAAAGTTGAATTCCATCATAGAAAGGCCAAGATATATGATATTGATGGAAAGCTAATTGGAAGTGGTGATCAAATAAGAGGTAACTTGTTCTATCTAGATTTATCTAATGAGACATGTTTGTTTGCACAACAAGAAGATGTTTGGTTATGGCACAAGAGGTTATGCCATGTAAATTTTGACAATTTGGTGAACATTAGTAAAATGAAGAAAGTAAGAGGATTGACAAAACTAAAGAAGCCTAAAGATGCTATGTGTAAACGATGTTAATTGTGAAAAATGACCAAGTCTAATTTCAAGAGCAAAACATAAACTTCTAGTGATATTTTGGAATTGGTTCATACTAACCTATGTAGACCTATTGATGTTCAAAGCTATTGTGGAGATAAGTATTTCATTCTATTTGTTGATGACTATTCTAGAATAATGGTTGTGATGTTTCTCAAAGCTAAATTTGATGCTTTTCAGTTATTTAAGTTGTATTTAGCCAGAATTGAAAAAGAAACAATGAAGAGTATGAAGTATTTGAGATTTCATAGAGGTGGTGAGTTCATTTCCAATGAGTTCAATACATTTTACAATGATAGAAAAATCAAAAGATAGATATCAGCACCAAGGATCCCTCCTCAAAATGGGATAGGTGAAAGGAGAAATAGATCAATAATGGATTGTGCAAGAACATTGAAGATGGAGAAGACTGTATCAATTAAGTATTGTAGAGAAGCTATCGACACTATTGTCTATACCGTGAATAGAGTACAAGTCAAGAAAGGTACAAATGCGACACCTTTTGAACTATGGTATGGATATGCTCCTAATGTGAAGTATTTCAAAATATTTGGAATTAAATGCTATATATTAAAATATAATAGGAATGGAAAACTCAATGAAAAGAGTGATGAAGGCATATTCCTAAGATATTCTACTAAGAGTAAATCTTATAAGTGTTTGAACTCCAACACTAACAAAGTTGTGGAAAGTGCAAATGTGAAAGTTGATGAATTTGTAGAAAGAAGTGACCTTACGTGTAATGAAGAACCTGAAGATTATAGTACATTCATGTATGTGGATGATAGTGCTCCCAGTACTCCAAATGAACAAGAAAACCAAGCTAGAGTTTCCCAACAAACATGAAATGATGAAGTGCAACAATAGATTGTCGAGCCACAGATAGTGGGTGTCAAGCTATAGATTGAAGATGTTGAATCATAGACAAGCAATGTCAAACATCAGAGAGATAATGTCAAGCATGCAAATTTTGGACCAAAACCTGAACAACAAAGAGGAAATGAGCTTGAGATTATTTTTCAAGATGACCCTATTGAAGAACAGAGAAGGAAACCATCTATGCTGGCCAAATTTGTAACAAGACATCACAAACTTGAACAGATCATTGGTGATGTTGAATCAAGTGTTATGACAAGAAAAAGACTCAAAGATAATACATGTTTACTCTATGAGTTTAAGCCTAAATCAATGAAGGATGCTCTAGACAATGAAGATTGGATTCAGGCAATGAATGAGGAAATTGAACAGATTGAGAAGAACAATACTTGGACCTTAATACTAAGACCTAAAGACAAAAATGGTATTGGAATTAAATGGGTTTTCAGGAACAAACTCAATGAAAATGGTGAAGTTACAAGAAACAAGGCAAGATTGGTATGAAAAGGATATGCTCAAGAAGGAGTTAACTATGGAGAAACTTTTGCTCCTGTGGCAAGACTTGAAGGAGTCAGAACTTTGCTTGCTTATTCAACCTACAAGAATTTCAAGGTATATCAGATGGATGTCAAATTTGCATTTATAAATGGTATACTTGAGAAAGAAGTGTACATTGAACAACCTAAATGATTTGTAGGTCCAAACAAGAAGAATATAGTATGTAAACTGTCAAAACTCTTTATGGATTGAAACAAGCCCCAAGAGCATGGTATGAAAGACAACATAATTATTCGGTGAAGATTGGTTTTAAAAGGACAAATGATAACAATAATCTATATTTGAAGAATGGTAAGAACAATGAAGTATTACTATCTAAAATATTTTTTGATGACATTATATTTGGAGGAAAAGAAGTGTTATGCAAATCATTTGCTAATGAAATGAAGAAGGAATTTGAAATGTCTATGTTTGGTGAAATCAAATTCTTTATGGGATTACAAGTATGTCAAATTAAATCTGGCATTTTCATTACTCAATCCAAATACATCAAGGAGATATTGAAGACCTTTGGAATGGAAGAAACAAAACCAGTAAGCACACCTATGTCTGCAGGACATAAGTTATCTAAAAATGATGAATATGTTGATGTAAACCAAACACTATACAGAGCCATGATTGGAAAAGTACAATATGTTGTTCATAGTAGACCTAATATTACATTAGTTGTTGGGATAGTTGCTAGATTTTCAACAAATCCTAAAGAGAATTACATGATGGTAGTGAAAATGATATTGAGATATTTGAAAGGAACAAAAGATTATTATTGTATTACAAGAAAAGTGATAGATTTGAACTGAAGATATTCACTAACTTTGATTGGGTAGGAAATATTGATGAAAAAAAAGCATTAGTGGAGATGCATTATTTCTAGGAAAGATATTGGTGTCATGGACAAGCAAGAAACAAAATTGTATTTCCCAATCAATAGCTGAAGCCGAGTACGTGGCAGCTGCAGTAAACATTTCAAACATTGTGTGGATCAAGTAATTGCTAAAAGGAATGAAAGAAGAGATTACAGGTCCAATGGTTATCTACTTGATAACACAAGTGTTATTAACATTTCAAAAAAATTAGTGATGCACACAAAAACAAAGCACGTTGCCATCAAGTATCACTACTTGAGAGAACTAGTTCAAGACAAAGAAGTGAAGTTAGAATATGTGAACACTAAAGAACAAATTGTTGACATATTCACTAAAGCATTACCTAAAGATTATCATGAATATCTTAGAGGTAAATTAGGGGTGATTCCCCTAAATAAAGTAACTTAAGGAGAACAGGTGTCTTGCATCGAATGTGCTAATTGGAATATCCTGCACATTGATGCAAAACAGTTCTACTTTGGGAGATGCCTAAGGTAGACAGTCAAGAACAACATAACAAACTAGTCATAGATAGATGGCAAAAATCAACCAAACATGCAAATATCTACATAATTCAAATGTATGAAGTAATTGAAGCAAACAAATCTAAGCGTCTTTGACATTGTTTTCAAAGAGGGAGAGATGTATTATATATATATATATATATATATATATATATATATATATATATAGAGAGAGAGAGAGAGAGAGAGAGAGAGAGAGAGAGAGAGAGAGAGAGAGAGAGAGAGAGAGAGAGAGAGAGAGAGAGATTCATTGACAAAGAAAGAGGGAGAGATATACCTCAGAGGGAGAAAATCAATAATGAGAATCATAATGAAACTAAGAATATTGATCACTCATGATAGTGAAATCTTTTGGATTGCATGGTAACAAAGTGGGACATTGTATTCCTGCACAAATTTATACTGCAAGATGTATTGAGATGTTGCCATCAATGCCAAAGAGGCAGATTGTTGGAAACTTACGATTGGAACAATTATTGTTTCATCACTGATGTCAAATCTACTGACGAGACATGTTTTTATCTTATCTAAATGTCATATCTATTTTGATTGATGAAGAGGATTTGAGAAGTTTCTCATAACAACAACACTTAGAGGAAAGGTAGAGTTATAAAAAGGAAGCTAGAAATGACATTTGATTAGTTAGAATTTGATAAAACAAAGTGATTATTTGTATCGCTACCGTAAAGCTTAAATAAATGATAGAGTAAAAAATTAAGGTATGCCAAGTGATGCTAGTGTCAACCAAGTTCTAGTTCAAGCCAAGCAAATATAGTGTTAACCGAGCATCAATATCAACCAAGCAAGTTAGTTGATGCTAAGAAAAGAGTCTTATAGTGATCGAGTGATAAAGTGATGACCGAGTGTTAGAACTTAGTGATTGTCAAGTAATGATATTTTAAATATATTTGAGGAATCATGATTTCTAGCTGACTTAATTGATTTACTGGGATATGGAAACCGTGTTAAAGACAAGATTGATGAATTGGATCATTTAATTCAAGGTGAGGATTAGGTAGAATACCTAAGATTGAATTTGATGGATGAGAAGTTTCTAGAAAATAAGGAAGATAAACAAATACAATGAACCTAATGAACAAGATCGTAAACCCTAAGATCTACGGTGATCATGGAAAATGACAAAGCAAGAATTATATATTTAAGGAGGTATAGAGTTAAAATAGACATGGTGAGTGAGAAGTAAGAGAAAGGATTTTCTTATGTAGATGTCATTGAAGTTGATAAGTGAATCTAAGTAGGAGTCTTAAGTTTGAAAGGAGAAGATTGACTACTTGAAGGGTTCCCAAGCAAATCAAGAACAAAGATGACAATGAGGAACTTATTAGTCAATCAACACATGAACTGAATAGTGATTTGAACTTGCAAAAGTGAGTTGTAATCATATAAGTCAAACCCTATTGTTTTCTTTCTGATAATTGTAAATAGTTTGCATTGAAATCATTTTAACAAAGGTTGACCTAACAGTCATTTGAAGGACTTAACAATTTATTTAATTCCTTTAGCAAGGTGAAATTCTAAATGGAATGGTCAAAGTCCCCTTATAAAGCCACTCCTAATGGGGTGATTGAATCCTCTAACTAGGTCACATTTTACAATGTGTATTGTAACTTTTATCAGGGTTAGCTCATAACAAAGCTCACTTTAAAAGAGTGAAAAAGTGGTGACATGTTGTTAGTGGTTTTTCCCAAATTGGGTTTCCACTTAAAATCCTAGTATCAAACTTGTGTTGAATGTTTTATGATGTTTTACATTTACATGTTTACATTCAACAAGTTTTTATAATAAGACACTAAAGTACTAGTAATTTTGTTTATCAGTATACAATAGAGACTGAGTTTCAACAGTTAAGCAGAACAATGCATGTTATATGTTTGATTGTTCAAATGGTACTCATGGACCTTGAGTAACTGATCTCCCCCCCATCCTTAGTTATTCTAAGCATTTCTAATAAGTCCTTCCTTTTCCTAAATTTAGGAGGGTTGTAAAATGACTCATATTGGCAAAGATCATTGTTAGTAGAAATCTTAATAATTTAATAAGAAAGAAATCATTACTTTTATTGTTCTTTAGTGTAAAGAACAAGTAATTAAGCTAATACCAAATATATTAAATCTTAATAACAAAAGTTTATTGTTATTTCATTATAGTGTTATTCTTTTGAGAGAGAGAGAGAGAGATTTAATTTTGTAAGGAAGATCAAGGGTATTTAACAAGATTAATATAAAAACTCTCTAGATGATTTCTTGATGCATTTCCATTTAACTTATTTTCTTTAGCCTTTTATTTTAGTTCCCCATTAAATATTGCCTTCTAATGTTATTAGATCCATAGGATTATGTTGGAAATATAAGAGGAGTAACTGAGAGGGGAGGGGTGAATCAATTACTACAAAAATAAATCTTGGATCCCTTAGATGTTAGTACAAAATGCAAATAGATAACTGAATACTGTTGAAGCTCAATAAACACAAAGAATCTTGTAACTTGGTAGTAACTAGATTAGCTCAGTAAAACATATAAACCATTAGATGTTATCTGTGATTACCATTACTTTAACTTAGTTGCAAACACATAAAGAAAATAACATGAACACATTTGACACCAAGATTTAACGTGGAAACCCAATTTGGGAAAAACTACCAATAGCAACTAGTTACTGATTTTCACTCTTCTGAAGTGAGCCTTGTTAGGAGCCAACCCTATTAAAGGTTACAAAACACATTGTTAGGTGTGACTTTGTTAAAGGATTTAATCACCCCGTCAAGAGTGGCTTGGTTAGAGGTCTTGAGAATAATTCAATGGAATTTCCACCTTGTTAGAGGATTTACAAATTGTTGTTAAGCCAACTCTATTAAAATATTTAGATCACCGCTATAATGGTTAGAGAATAACAATGAAATGACCTGATTTGAATGCAACTACATTGTTGATTTTAGATCTCTGTTTTGGATTGTACTTGATCCTTCCTGATCGAATATGGCTTTGCTACACCACAAGGATATTCTATTTATCCTTCAAATTCACTTCCTCTACTTATCAATAGATCTTCAATCATATCATCATTATTCACACATTCTCTTGCACTTCCACTTTCACACTTACTTGCATACACGTTGAAATCACAACTTGACCTTATACTTATACCTTCCTCTTTGTCAAGTCGGCTCAAATACAACTTACAATAATCAATAAGGAAGTCCTTCGTTAGCCGAACCTGCTTGATAGAAACTAACTCTAAAGTGATTTCCTTCGTTAACCAACAGAAGCTTGGCTAACACTGCAAACTTACGAAAATCCTTTGGCAACCGAGTGAGCTCGGTTAACACTGGTTCCATCCAACTTTCCTTTGTCACCTGGGTGAGCTCGACATATACTGACTGATAATGAGTATGACATTTGTGTAACATCAAAGACAAAACACAATTAATCAATTGTATCCAATAGGTTATTCATTATTTTGAATAGTGTCTTGAGGATTTACTCTCAGACGATTAGATTTTCTAATTGATGTCCTTATTATGCAATATATCTTTATTCAAAATAATTGTCATATTGGTTAGTTATTCTATTTTATTCTCTCTATTGGTGCACTTATTAGTTAATCATGATTGTTTGGTTGCTAAAATATGTATATGATATTGTCTTTTCTATGAAACAGGTTGTATGTGTCACAATTTCCCATACTTTCATAAGCTACTTTTCTTTCTATGCAAGGTACATGCTAGATTATTGTTTATAATCTATGAGTCCAAATATTTTTATTTGTATACTGGTAAATCAGGCCTTGTTTCCTTGAAATTAGTTTCCTAAGTTTAGTTGTTTATCTTTTTAGTCTTTAAATTTACTTTACTGTGTTAGTGTTTAGTTTGGTGTGAGGGCAAAAACCGATATGTTCTATCACATATGGATAATTTGAATTCTCCTTTTTCTGTTCTATACATGTTAATCACTTTCATTTTTCAATTCTCATATACATTTAAAAAATAAATAAATTGACTATGTCATGTTAGTTTATGCATTATTAATTCTTTTTTATATGTTTATAATTCCTAAACACATGCAGTTTCTTAAATATTTGTTGATTTCATTTAAAATTTACTCCAACACAACTCATTATGCACACCATAAACCTATTCTGGAATTGGATTCCCTTAATGAATTAGTAAGTTATCATAGCACCATAAGCCAGAGCTATCCAAGATTAAAGTAATTTAACTAAGTGCCATAATTTCTACTATAAATTTGTACTTTTTATTATGAAGTTTATATTTATATTTATATTGTCTTGTTCAAAACTGACATCTTGATATATCCCTATTCTGTCATATAATTACAAGCTTTAGGATGGATTAAATCCGCATGCCTACTTGCTTAACAAGATGCTTCCTATTTGTTGGGTTCAAAATCCAAATAGGAACAATCTGACCCAAGTGCACCTATTCTATAATATATATTTATAGGACATAAACTATACAGAGATACATGAAAAATCTTAATCAAGATATCTATACAAGCCTATTACTTAACAATTTTACTCTAAGTATGAGAGATAACCATAGAAAGCTTCTTTGCATGTTTTTATAAAGCCAAAATTTGGCATGAATACCAGTCTCAGATCTCTTCGTGTGTAAACACCAAAATGTATCCCTTTGCGTCATCCTCATTGATGTCAAGTTAATGGGGCATATGGACTATTGCATTTTTCCTTTTGATTGATTTATTGAAGTTTGGGAGCACATATTCTAGTTTGACCAGGTTCCCATAGTCTATAACTGGCGAAGGGTTGAAACTGGATATTTGCAAGTAAGTGAAGAACCATTCCTAGTCCATAACTTGTATGATACTTATCCATCCAAGCAAGAACTATATACTAGTTCTCATTTTGGGCCACTCTACATCAAAATGGGTTGATCTCTTATATGAAAAACATGACACCTATTCACTCTGGCATTCAACAAGCTCCTAGGTGGATTGGTTATATACATTGTCAGGTAAGGTAATTCTAAGTCCCTATTAATGCTTAACACTACATGCTCCAACCCTTCTCGCCATGTTTCCTCAAATAGGTTATTGCAAATACAGACAATATCCTAATGTTATATCTACATTCTAGCCATACACACAATAAAATCTCCAATAACCTCATTGTTTGTCCTCCATATGTATAAATAATCAATGACTTTGTCTCCTAAGTCCTAGATTAAAGTTAATCTAGACATGTCATTAATTGGTCTTGACATTCTATTCCACATCTCAGGCTTGACAAACCCCCTAAATGTCATTGTTTGTTCCTCATAGGCTTCATACAAATCTATTGTCAAATCTATACTCAATTATAGGAAACCTAAACAAAAAGCTAAATGTGGGTTCCAAACTAGAGCATATATGGAATATCCAAGACACTTATAGGTTATATGTAGAGTCTTTAATCTTCTCTATAAGTATCTTGATGTTTCAAGTTTCTTTTAGAGGCATAAATGATAAACATGACTACGAATTATGGAGATTGTTCTCTCATGAAAGGGAAGAACCTACTATGATCAATCATATATTGAGGTTGAAGGCGTAAAGTCATTATATGGTTCCTAGCCTCTATCAATACTTGTGATTCCTGAATGATATTACTTTTTCAGGCCAAAGCATTATATATGTTTAAGAGGTTGTGAGAAAGGTTAGGAATTGAGCAACATGGGGGGAGATAAACTCCAAAGTAAGTTTATGAAAAATATTTGGTATAATTCAAAGAAGTACTCTAAGGGCTTGTTTGGTTGATGGCATAGGAATTGAAAATTGGAATAGAAAAATCGAATAGGAATAAAAAAAGGGCAATTCCAATCCTGTTTGGTTCACTTGGAATTCGATTGGGAATATGTTAATCCATTGTTTGATTGTAGAAAAATGGAATAGGAATAAGGTAAAGTTTTGTATTTTTAAAAATATTTCCCTTAAATCTTTTTGTTTTAATTTATTGTTTTTTGGTTAATTTTTCCAATAACAGTAAAAAGGTTAATTTATTTTCATTTTTATATTATTCATTGAAGTTAATGAGAAATATAATTTATTTTATTTTATTAAACAAATAGATATAAACCAATGTTATAAAAATGGTTTAAAATAATAATAATTTTTTTTTAAAAATCAAATTGGGAATAGGAATGGCCTATTCCAATAACAACTATTTTTTGGAATGGACATCTACTCATTTTAGGGGCAAAATTGGAATATGCATGCCTATTCCCTATTATGATTTGGGACAAATAATACATTTCCTATTCCTATTCCAGCAACCTAAAATTTATGAATACTCTGTTTGGGTCCATTAGTTAGGGATTGCAAATAGGCATACAATGGGAATACATATTCCATTTTTGCCCAAAAAATAGGTAGAATTGGAATACTCATTCCTATTCCACTTTTTACTTTGTTAAAATTGTTAAAAAATTTGGGTCCATGAAAATTGTGTCGCTCATTTCCGTCAATATTGGCACTCAAATTTTTGTGATTTTTTAGCACTCTAGTTTTTTGTTAGGTAAAGATGTCTCCATTTGCAAGATTCTATTTCATTGCAAGGCTTTATTCATCATGATAGGGGTCTCATTCTACTTTTTGTTACAGAGTTTGTTCACCTATGGCTACAGTTTGAGTTCAAGGGACATTTTCACATACAGGCAGCTTGCTTGTAGAGCTTGCGAGGGTTTTGAAGTTATTATTTTTCAAAACAAAAGTTTCTTCCAATCTTGTAAGTCTAATAACATTTTTGTTTATTAAATTTTCTTCATTCTATTGTAGATTTATGTGAAAACGTTTCTTAATTTATCTTATTTGGCATAAAATGCATGGCAATAAGGCTATCTTGTCTTGTTCATTATTACCTCTCTTTTTTGCTAGTCACTATCTTTTTTTCCTCCATTTAATTTGTTATTTCTTTCTAAGACTACCATGAGATGGCTTTCCTCAACCTTATGTGATTCACAGTAGAGGTTATTGAGAACCACATGAATAACATGTTGAAAACCACTATTTTTGTAATGGATGGTGTTATGAGTCTACTCTAACATATGCATCTATGTTTATCTTTTCTTGGTCTATTTAAGATTGTTTTATCCTCGTTTCTTAGGATCAAAATGCCTATGAATAGAAATTTGTTATTCTCTTCTACCTCTGTCATGTTTTAGTAATGTCCAGGTAGTACATTGATTGAGATTAAGTAGAAAAATATCCAAGTTTTCTCTGTCATGATTCTAGTAAAAATATCTACTGTCAACAGCTTAGGGTCACCCATTTAGGTATGAGTTGAAATGATTTCATGGCCTTTTTGTTAAATTTGTTCATAAACAAGCTAGCTACTATTGAGGAGAGTAGCGAAATCAAGGGAACCTAGTAGAAAATTTGATTGCTTAGTCGTTTTAGTGCATTATCTAATGATTCTAATCCACTTGATAACTTCCTCCCTTGCCTTTTTCATAATGGTGCCACTACATCAAAGCTATCATAGCTTTTACATACCCCATTAATGCAAATTTGTTATTGGTCTAATGATATTATCATCCACATACAATAAGTGTTGACTCTCCTAGCATCTCAAATAAACATTGGCATTTGGAATTGATATTGTGTTTTTGTAGTCCACTTACTGGGAAATGGACAACAGTTCTTTGATAAAGGTTGATGCAACAAGTTGTGGTGCCAAAAACATGACACAAATTTTTTTTTTTTAAAAATTCTAAAAGCACGTGCGCACTTTTTAAACTTACAAGTTTTTATATATGGGCTACAAACTCGTGGCCCATTCCATTCAATTTCATTTATTTTTGTTGTTGCCTTCTTTCTCCTCAATAATGTGCACGCGGTTTGTAAAACTTGAAGAATTTGCTCACTCGCCTCCTCAAAATGCCTCCTCATTATCGGAGATCAAGATCGAGATCACATAGGATGTTTTCTAGTCTTGTTTTTGCATTGTTTTATAGGTTTTTACATTTTTTTGCAGGTTTTTTTTAGTTTTGCTTTAAAATTATTTATTTATTTGGAGTGCAATTGGTTTCTAATAAATAAATGTGAATAATCAACCACCAAATCCCTAGCCTAATCAACAAAATCAAAATGAAAACTCTCCACAAGATCCAAATCAAAACCTTCTACAAGATAAAATTAAAAACCCTCCACAAGAAGAGCAAGAAATTTCACAACCTCCATCGATTGAAAGACCTCCTCCTGGCACCCAAGACAACATAATGAATGAAATAGAAAGAGGGAAAAATGAATTAGAAGCAATCATTAGTAGGTTGAAAGCTTGTGGAAAAACCAATCCTATGAGAACACAATTGGCATCCTCGCTTGAGTTCATTATGAGCCATGTAGCTTATGTTAGTGGTCAATTGGATATTTGGCGTGCAAAGAGATAAGAACAAAGAAGATATTATGCAAGAAAATTATCCTATAAAGATGCAAGAAAAAAAGAAATAGCAAAAGGTAGCATTTGTGCATGTTTAAAAAGCCTGGAGAACAAGACAATTAAACATACAACTAAAAAGTTCCCCATCCATTGGTGAATACATGATGATATTAGAAATAACTTTTGGGATAGATGGTGGATGGTCATTGATGCCCCTCCCTGCAATAATCATGAGGTTCCAATGTATTTCTTAAAGAAATTTTATTGTGAATTTGTCCTTGGAAAGATCCCCAATTATTTTGATATGTTAGAATCTTAGGACAGAGGTGGAGGGTCATCATTTGAGAGGTTGGGGGAACGTTGTGACCCTAATGTAGTTAGGTCTCTTGTTGTCAAGCCACAGGGTGAGCATGTGATTATTTCTTCGGTTGTGAAGGAACATGTAGAGACCAATACTCTAGGGACTATCAATGCTTTGACATAGACCCTCATTCATTGTGCCAGTCCATTAGTTGAGGAGGAGCCTTCTTTGCATTGTGGTCACATGTGCACGTCATGTGGATCCTTATTTACATTTGATAGACATGTTGGAGACACTATGGATGATGGGCTAGTCACCGATGAGTTCCTAAGTGACACATTTGGCATTCATACATAGGTAAATTAAAATTATAATAAACTAATTTGATCACATTTCGTATGTACAGTGAATGAATGATTAATTAGCATGTCTTGATGTTGTTCAAAATTCAAGGTAAGCATGTTGACGGCCCTAGTACAGATTCCCTAGGCCCATTTTACGTCTTGTTGACTAGTCGAGAGGTATGTATCAATTTATTCATTTAAATTAATACATATATTTGTTAAGTAATCATATGAAGGATTGAATAAAAAAATTATGCATTAGTTCTCTACTGGACCATCAACATTCACAAGGGACCTTGAGCCAAGGCATGATACGAACCTCATGGAGGTACATTTGTTTCATGTTAATTTAATTCATTTGATTATATTTGTTTCATGTTTCATGTTACATGTAAATTGTATTATATGACATTCAGTTGTTGACGTCCGAGACATCCATCCATCGTGGAGTTGTTGCCACAATGGCTAGTTCAGAGCCATTGACTGAGGTATAGAAGAGTTTTCTTAGTTTTAATTTTATTTATAATAGTTAGTATTGAAATTTCAAATATTATTTATTGTAATCACCTAAAAATGGTCATCTAGACTATTAACCCCCTCCTCGACATTTTGGCTAATTTTATTAATCATTTACTTAAGCCAAATTACTAATAATCAATTAAATTGACCCCATTCAAAAATGACATATGAATATTAATTTCTAAATAAAAGGAAGTGAGTCATTATCCTTGAAATCAAATTTATATTGATAAGGGGCCCTCTGTCCATAAATGAATATTCTATCATAGTGGGATCCAGGATATTATTGTTTATTCATAGTGGGATCACCACTTTGAATTATAAAATCCCTAATGGGATCTCCACTATGACTATTTTATTCAAAGTGGGATCCCCACTTTGAATTATAAAATCCCTAATGGGATCTCCACTATGACTATTTTATTCGAAGTGGGATCTAGGATTCTTACACACACTTCAACATGGTCATTACCTAAGAGATCATCCCGGAATGGACATTGAATTGTTCATCCGAGTAATCCAATAGAGTGACCTGTTGTCTTCTAACTAGAAGGATTTTGCTTTTTCT
Source organism: Cupressus sempervirens (assembly GCA_028749045.1). Taxonomy (NCBI): domain Eukaryota; kingdom Viridiplantae; phylum Streptophyta; class Pinopsida; order Cupressales; family Cupressaceae; genus Cupressus; species Cupressus sempervirens. The sequence goes on along the minus strand of CM053792.1, from coordinate 104,109,597 downwards.
CTTAGACCAAGAAACGGGCAACCAGACCTTTTAGTACAAAGGATTTATGCAGTTGTATGATAATGCAATTAATCTAAATGAGAATGCAATTTAATCTAATAATAGATAAAATCAAATTAAGCTGTATTAGTGCATTTTAATCTATATGGTATTAATACTAAACAAATAAATCAAGAAGTAAACAACTATCAAAGGGTTAGTAGCAATGTGCAAATTTCTAAGAAATCTCTAACTCTAAACTAGCATGATAATAATGCAAAATGAGGGAGATATGATCTCTAAAAGCTCTAAGCATAAACTAGCATGAAAAGCATGCAAATAAAGGAGAGTCTTCATATCTAGCTTCATTATTATTGCTCTATCCCATCTCTATCCTATCTATTGGACCCCTTGGTCTTGAACACAATAAATTAAAACATGGTTTGCATAGGTCTCTTCGCATGCCTACTCTCTTGGACTACACACTTTCATGCTATTGGCTTCACTGATTTATCCTATATGCTATCTTTCTCATTTCTTCCATTGTTGATCCAAAACCTGTTTCACATGGCTATCTTTCCCTAGCTTGGGTGCTCTTGAGGGGTCAATCCTTGAGGATCACTTTCACTTGCTTCATACTCCTTTCTTATCCATCTCTACTTAGCTACCATTTTGCTGCTCCATCATGTCATATACCTTGCTAGACATTGAAAAAAATAATGTGATCTTGCTTGAGAACTAGTAATCTCTAAATCATTCTAAAAAATCCAAAAAATCATATATGATCCTTAAAATATCCTAAAAATTAGAAAATATCCTGAAAAAATGATCGTCTTAGTGAAAACCTAGCAATAGGCACTTTGATGTATCACCAAAAAAATCAAAAAATACAAAAAAATTGAAAAAAGTCCTGAAAATATTTGCCAAGTGGTGAAAACCTAGAAATAGGCACTCTTAAGACCCTTGCACCTATGTCTATCAGTCTTAATCACCCATTTCGCTATAGACTTCCTAGCTTGAGATTGTTTCTTGTCCTCGTCTCAAGGGCACAACTGCTTAGCCTATTGAGGTTTCCTTGTGCATTGGGGTTTCTTTGGAAACTCACAAAAAAATTTTCTCAACACTACCCCCCCAACTTAACATCAAGTGTTTCTCAACACTTTTTAGATAGTTTACCCATGGTCTCCAATGTCGCAATATTTCTCACTATTAGAGTCAAGTCTTGAGGAAATGGCCAAGTCACTTACACACACACACACACACACACACACACACACACTTAAACACTTAAATGACTAAACTATATTGATCTTTATTTTATTTATGTGCTATCTATGCTTATTTATTTATGTTCCCTCCCTAATAGTCTTTCAAGGATGTCATTGACTAGAAGACTAGGGGCATGGGGCATCTTTTCTTGATTTCTGCGTGTGTGTATACTTTGTTTGTCTAAAGGTGTTTTTGAGCATTCAAGCTTGTCCTATTGGACACTTTGAATTACAAATGTATTATCCTTGAGTATTTTCACAAGACCACACTTAGGGTTTATCCTGGCGCTTATGCCTTGATACAGTTGTAGTCTTGCTATACTAAACTTAAGGAATCTAATCACATAGTCATCCTAACTTACATTTCTTTGATGTTTAGATTGAATTTCCACATACCTATCTAATATCAATCATATTCATATCCGCATAGTTATACCAGTGATGGTTGTATGATCTCATGATGTCCCTAATAAACACTCAATGATGAAATTAGAGTCTAAATGTTATGTGTTTCTTGCTGGTAAACCACTTTTCATATTAGTTTGTATTTTAGGTTCATTCTCTAGCATAGTCTTGCATTCCTAAATACAATGAGAACTCTCTCTTCATCTTTTTTGGACATGTCGGCTAATTGCTTTCATATCTTCTTCACTTTCTTCTTTATCATGTCTTTTCACCTTCTTGATCTTTTGCTTCATCTCTTTGCTATCCTATCATCAAATCTATATAAAATTTTGACCTCTTACATAATTTTGATGTCCTGGATCCATTTTTGGGATCGAAACTAAAATTCAAGTTCATCTTGATAGTCAAAATTGCCTTTTCTTCTTCTATGTAGTTAGTTGACCTCTTGAGGTCTAATCTTCAAATCTTTGTCGAGGCATCTTTATCTCTTCATATCTTCATCATTTCTACACTTCATATCTACTTCAATTCATATTTTCATTTCTACTCAATTTGACCTATTTTTTATGATTTATCCTTTGTGGTCAACTCTAGTCAAACTAGGGCATTTTATCATTTCCCTATAGTTACTCTTTGGTTCTAATCATCTATATGTCATCTTGGACATTGTTATATCCCGATTCAATCATATCTTGCTTGTTTATACATCCCCTTACCTCATTTCAATCTTGATCCTGAGGGAGTAGAAATGCTCTATCATCGCTTGTTACAACTATCTATTTCCTAGGTGCATATGCTTGATCTTTTCATTTGCTCTCAGTCTATCTGCTTTGCTAGGTGTTAGAATTCTTCTTGAATTTTGACATCGTCTTTCTCCTAATGTTTGGTACTATCACTATCAAGCTATACATTCAAGATGTGCTATCTCTTTCTACATTTTGTTCTTGAGAATCAAATATCTATATCTATTGCTACTTACTTGGCTTCTATTTTCTTTGACATAATGTGTTCCCAAATCGATCACACATTAGTCAAAGAGGGGCAAATGTAGTCACCTAAAAATGGTCATCTAGACTATTAGCCCCCTTCTCAACATTTTGGCTAATTTTATTAATCATTTACCTAGGCCAAATTGCTAATAATCAATTAATTCAAATCAATTAAATTGAACCCATTCACAAATAACACATGAATATTAATTTCTGAATAAAAGGAAATGAGTCATTATCCTTGAAATCAATTTATATTGATAAGGGACACTCTGTCCATAAATGAATATTCTATTCATAGTGGGATCTAGGATATCATTGTTTATTCATAGTGGGATCACCACTTTGAATTATAAAATCCCTAATGGGATCTCCACTATGACTATTTTATTCAAAGTGGGATCCCCACTTTGAATTATAAAATCCCTAATGGGATCTCCACTATGACTATTTTATTCAAAGTGGGGTTCCCACTTTGAAAAATAAAACTCTAATGGGCTCTCCACTATCAATTTGATATTCTGAATAGTCATAATGAGATCTCCACTATGACTATTTTATTTAAAGTGGGATCCCCACTTTGAATTATAAAATCTAATGGATTCCCCACTATGAATATTCTATTCAAAGTGTGTCTCATACAAATGATTTTTAATTCATCTAAACTTCACCATGGTAAATCCTAAACTCTACCCCGAACTCTTTGAAAAAAATCTATAAATAGGAGGCATTCCAAGATGGAAGAAAGATATCATTTTGACTAATATTATGCCATAGGATTTGAAGACCTTCTTGCTTGTGGACAACTTCTTGCTTCTTGTCTCATTCTTACATCTACTCTTTTGCTACCGTTATGCTATAGGATTGAAGACTTATGCTTGTGGAGAACTTCTATTTCTTGTCTACATTCTCTCATTCATGGAATTTTAGCATATAACGTTTTAGCATAGTTGCATGTTAATGTAGTTTCTTTGCAATAGCTTAAATCATATAGCATGATAGTGGGATTTGTAACACTTGCATATTGCTTATCATAGTTGCATTTTACATCCTCATTCTAGCTTAGCTTCCATTTTGCATTGCATCATTAAGGAACTCCTTCTAGACATTTGCATTTTTTCATCTCGTCTTTGGAACCTCTCATTGCATGGTTTACTAGCAAGAAGTGTATTTCTAAGGATCAGTTGAGAGCCTTCTTATGCTTGAAATATACTCTCTTGCACTCCAGGTATAGGGAGCTCTAAGTTGGCATCCAAGCATTCCAAACTCATGGAATCATTTGGATAGAAGGGTTTAGAGTGCGTCACTTTCTTAGTGTACATTTATAAGTGATTATATTGATTGAATTGTTGTAGGGCCTTGTTAAACCTGATCGTCCACACACCTTTGAGGTGGATGTACAGAGTGACTATTTGATGATGGTAGCAAAATAATTAATTTTGTGTGTACATATATTTGATTTCAATTTATAGTAATTATTGATTCATATCTACTTTGTTTGTATCAACTCTTGTTAGAGAGGAGCCTAAACAAGAGGATAAGTGAGTGTGTGAGGAAGACCCCATCATCTCCCTCCATGCAATAATCAAAGACCTCTGGGGATTTGTTTCCTTCCCCTCATGGGAAGGAGAAGATATAGGGATAAAAACACATGTATAGGAATTAATGGACACATATCTTGGATTTTATGTTAGTGGACATATTTGACATACATTTGATGTATATATGATATTTTATATTTGATGTATGACATATATTTGATGCATGACATTATTAGACTTATGAAATGATTGGTTATCATAATATATATCTTGTTTTTTTTGTTTACATTTTAAGTACATTTCATGTTTTTCATTTTAATGTAATTTGCATCCAAAATGATGCAAAGTGCTCACACCAAAAGCTAGTGGATTCCGAAGAATAACACTTCTAAGGCAAAATACCTATTCCAAATGTCTCTACCTAACCCTTCACAAACTCAACCAACTACTTCTCATAATACCCAACACCTCCACTACCTTACACCTCTAAGATCTTTCACAACACCATACTCCAATAAGATTCCAAAGGCTTGACTCATTACCATTTAAGTGGTTTCAACATTCATAAGGTGCTCACAAAACATCAGTTCTCACAAAAAAACCTAAAGAGGCTCTTTCTTGTAGCCCTACCCTTGGGGTTTTAAGGTAGGAAATCAAAATCTCTCCAAAAAAATACCAAAACCAATGAGGGATTAAGATACCTAATACTAAGCTTGACTAAATTCCAAAAACATAAACTCCCAACTATTCAATAAAGCATGTAGCTTGCAGGCTTGAATCTAGACAAATAGGCCTAAAACATACTTTCTAACTCCCAACTCATTAAAATTTCAAATAAAAATAACAAATAAACTTGTTTATAGTTTTACCTTACCAAGATCTTACAAACTTCTGACTTTTGAAGTCCTAATTATTGAGGAGATACACAAACCCCCAAACCCTTGTTATAATCAAGGTTTCCTTGCTAAATAAGATAACTATATCACAAACTTCAGTCTCTCATCTATTCCATTCTTCCAAGAGATTCTTCAACTATCTCACAAAGTTCTTTGTATTCACAAATTGAGCAGTAAATTGCATGCTTCTTTAGGTTAAATGATCACAGTACCTACATGTTATATTTATATAAAGTGGAGGAAGATTTAAAGGTTCCCTTGGTTGTTTTAGACCACCATCTTATAAGTTGACACCATACCTTTGTTTCTTATTATGGATATGGATGAGAATTAGTAAATTCCTTTTGATTGCATGGAAAATACAATGAATCAGCAATTGAAAATGTGATAGTGGCTTGCTGAGAGTTTGCATGTGTGTTGGAAGGCTTTGAAGACAAGGGTTTGAAGAATTTGCCTTCTACTCAATGACTATGAGCCCAAAAGTCTGTAGTTGGAAAGTTTTTGATAAAGGAAATGGAGTATTGGAGTTTGTTTGTTTGAGCTCTTTGAGATCTTTGAGAGTTTTGAGAGTTTATAGTTATAGTTTAGTATTGATAGGTGATTGGAATATTTTCATAACTCATATGAGCTTCGAGATATGCCCTGTCAAATATCACATCCCTATGGCATTTAGTGACTTGTAGGGTTAATTTGATTCAGCGTGCTCAAGAATGTTTGAGTGCTCAACAAGATAGGATGATCTTAGGACTAGGGTTTACTTGGCCACCCAAAGCTAATGGAATAGACAGTTCAATCCCATGATGAATGATGAGAGAGATTCAATAGTTGGCAACTTTGTACTGGTCAATATTACAAGTTTCAACATGACCCGAGATGGGGCTGCAAAATCAAAATGGAATTTGATCTCTAAAAAGAGAGAGAGAGGTTATTGCAGGTCTTAGCAACATGGTCTTGTAGCACATAAAATCACATCTATACCTCACACGAGCTTTGAGCTATGCCTTGTCAAAGATCATTGCCCTATGGCATTTAGTGACTCTCAGGGTAAATTCAATTCGGCATGCCCAATAATGTTTGAGTTCTCAATGGGATCAAACAAGCTAGGGACTAGGGTTTACCCAGCCACCTAGAGCTAACAGAACAAATAGTTTGATCCCACGACAAACGGTGAGAGAGATTTAGTAGTTGGCAACTTTGTACTGGCCAATACTACAAGTTTCAACATCGCCTGAGATGGGGCCGAAAAATCAAAATAGAATCTGATCTCCAAAAATAAAGAGAGGTTATTGTAGGTCTCAACAACATGGTCCTGTAGCACCTAGAATCACATCCATACCTCACACGAGCTTTGAGATATGCCCTATCAAAGATCACTGCCCTATGGCATTTATTGACTCTTAGGGTCAATTCAGTTTGGCATGCCTGAGAATGTGTGGGTGCTCAACAAGATGGGACAAGATTGGGACTAGGGTTTACTCAACCACCCAAAGCTAACATAATAGACAATTCAATCCCATAATAAATGGTGAGAGAGATTCAACAGTTGGCAACTTTGTACTGGCCAACACTACAAGTTTTAGCATCACCTGAGGTGGGGCTATAAAATCAAAATAGAATTTGATTTCCAAAAAGAGCGAGCAATTATTGTAGCTCTCAATAACATGGTCATGTAGCACTTTTAATTGCATCCATACCTCACACAGGCTCCAAGATGTGCCCCATCAAAGATTGTTGCCCTATGGCATTTAGTGACTCTTAAGGTTAATTAAGTTCGACATGCCCAAGAATGTTCAAGCACTCAACAAGATGGGATAAGCTTGGAACTAGGGTTTACCTAGCCACTTGAATCTAACAAAATAGACAATATAATCCCATGACAAACGGTGAGAGAGATTCAACAATTGGCAACTTTGTATTGGCCAACACTATAAGTTTCAGCATCATTGGAGATGGGGCCGCAAAATCAAACTAGAATCTAATCTCCAAAAAGTGAAAGAGATTATTGTAGGAGTCAAAAACACATTCTTATAGAAACTAGAATCACATCCATACCTTGCACGAGCTCTAAGATATGCCCAATCAAAGATTGTTGCTCTATGGCATTTAGTAACTCTTAGGGTCAATTCAGTTCGACATGCCCAAGAACATTTGAGTGCTCAACAAGATGGGATGAGCTTGGGATTAGGATTTACCTAGCCACCTGAAGCTAATAGAATAGACAGTTCGATTCCACGATGAACGGTGAGAGAGATTCAATAGTTGGCAACTTTGTACTGGCCAACACTACAAGTTTCAACGTCACCTGAGATGGGGCCACAAAATCAAAATAGAATCTGATCTCCAAAAAGAGAGAGAGGTTATTGTAGGTCTCAACAACATGGTCCTATAGTACCCAAAATTACATCCATATCTTGTACGAGCTTCGAGATATGCCCTGTCAAAGATTGCATCCCTATGGTATTTAATGACTCTTAGGGTCAATTTGGTTTGGTGTGCTTGAGAATGTTCGAGTGCTCCACAAGATGAGATGAGCTTGGTACTAGGGTTTACTTGACCACCTAGAGCTAATGGAATAGATAGTTAGATCCCACAATGAATGGTGAGAGAGATTCATTAGTTGACAACTTTGTACTAGCCAATTCTACGAGTTTCAACATCACCTAAGATGGGGCCGCAAAATCAAAATGAAACTTTTTATTCAAAAAGTGATAGATTTTATTATAGGTCTTGACAACATGGTCCTGTAACATTTGGAATCACATATATACCTCACACAAGCTCTGAGATATGCCCTATCAAAGATCATTGCCCTATGGCATTTAGTGACTCTTAGGGCCAATTCAATTTGGCATGCTTGAGAATTTTTGAGTCTCACTGGGACTAGACAAGCTTGGGAATAAGGTTCACCTAGCCACATGGAGCTAATAGAATAGATATTTTGATCCCATGATGAATGGTGAGAGAGATTCAACAGTTGGCAACTTTGTATTGACCAACACTACAAGTTTTAGCATCACCCGAGATGGGGCCACAAAATTAAAATGAAATCTGATCTCCAAAAAATGAGAGAGGTTATTGTAGGTCTTGGAAACATGGCCTTGTAGCACCTAGGATCACATTCATACCTTGTACGAGCTCTAAGATATGCCCTATCAACTATTGCATCCCTATGGCATTTAGTGACTCTTAGGGTCAATTTGATTCGGTGTGCCCAAGAATGTTTGATTGCTCAAAAGGACAAGATAAGTTAGGGACTAGGGTTTACCCAGCACTCGGAGCTAATAGAATAAACAATTTGATCCCAAGACAAACGGTGAGAGAGATTCAACAATTCACAACTTTGTACTGGCCAATAGTATAAGTTTCTGCATCACCCAAGATGGGGCCACAAAATCAAAACAAAATTTGATCTCCAAAAAGCGAGAGAGGTTATTGTAGGTCTTGGCAACATGGTCTTGTAGCACCTAGAATTACATCCATACCTTACATGAGCTTCAAGATATTCCTTGTCAAAGATCACTACCCTATGACATTTAGTGACTCTTAGGGTCAATTTGGTTCAGTGTACCTGGGAATGTTTGAGTGCTCAAAGAGATGGAATGAGCTTGGGACTAGGGTCTATCTACCCACCTAGAGCTAATGGAATAGATAGTTTGATCCCACGATGAATAGTGAGAGAGATTTAGTAGTTGGTAACTTTATACTGGCCAACACTACAACTTTCAGCATCACCCAAGATGGGGCCGCAAAATCAAAATAGAATCCGATCTCCAAAAAGTGAGAGAGGTTATTATAGATCTTGGTAACATGGTCCAGTAGCACCTAGAATTGCATCTATACCTTGCACGAGTTCTGAGACGTGCCCTGTTAAAGATCACATCCCTATGGCATTTAGTGACTCCCAGGGTCAATTTGGTTCAACGTGCCCGAGAACGTTCAAGTGCTCAATGGGATGAGATGAGCTTGGGACTAGGGTTTACCTAGCCACCTGGAGCTAACGGAATAGATAGTTCAATCTCACAACAAACAGTGAAAGAGATTCAATAGTTGGCAACTTTGTTTTGGCCAACACTACAAGTTTTAGCATTGCTCGAGATGGGGCTGCAAAATCAAAATAGAATCTGATCTCCAAAAAGTGAGAGAGGTTATTGTAGGTCTTGGAAACACATTCTTGTATCACCTAGAATTGCATCTATACCTCGCACGAGCTCTAAGATATGCCTCATCAAATATTATTTCCCTATGGCATTTAGTGACTCTTAGGGTCAATTCAGTTCGGTGTGCCTGAGAACATTTGAGCACTCAATGAAATGGGGTGATCTTGGGACTAGCATTTACCCAGCCACCTAGAGCTAATAGAATAGACAATTCAATTCCATGATGAATGGTGAGAGAGATTCATTAGTTGGCAACTTTGTATTGGCCAACACTATAAGTTTCAACAACACCCGAGATGGAGCCACAAAATCAAAATAGAATCTAAATCTCCAAAAAGAGAGAGGTTATTTTAGGTCTTAGAAACACGGTCTTGTAGCACCTAAAATTGCATCCATAGCTCACATGAGCTTTGAGATATGCCATGTCAAAGATCGCTACCCTATGGCATTTAGTAACTCTTAGGGTCAATTTGGTTTGGCATGCCCGAGAATGTTCAAGCACTCAATGGGATGGGACAAGCTTGGGAATATGGTTTACCTAGTCACCCAGAGCTAACAAAATAGATAGTTTGATCCCATGATGAATGGTAAGAGAGATTCAACAGTTGGCAACTTTGTACTGACCAACACTACAAGTTTTACCATCACTGGAGTTGGGGCCACAAAATCAAAATAGAATCCTATCTCCAAAAAGTGAGAGAACTTATTATAGATATTGACAACAGGGTCCTATAGCACCTAGAATTGCATCCATACCTTGCACGAGCTCTGAGATATGCCTCGTCAAAGATCGTTTCCCTATGTCATTTAATGACTCGGGGTCAATTTGATTCGACATGCCTGAGAACATTCAAGCGCTCAATGGGATGGGATGAGCTTGGGACTAGGGTTTACCCAACCACCCAAAGCTAACAAAATAGAGATTTCGATCCCATGACAAATGGTGAGAGAGATTCAGCAGTTGGCAACTTTGAACTAGCCAACACTACAAGTTTTAGCATCACCCGAGATGGGGCCACAAAATCAAAATGGAATCCAATCCCCAAAAAGTGAGAGAGCTTATTGTAGGTCTTAGCAATATGGTCCTATAACACCTAGCATCACATACATACCTCACATGAGCTCCAAGATATGCCTCATCAAAGATTGTTTCCCTATGTCATTTAGTGACATCTTAGGGTCAAATTAGTTCAGCATGCCCGAGAATGTTTGAGTGCTCAATAAGATAGGATGATCTTGGGACTAGGGTTTAACTGACCACTTAGAGCTAACGAAATAGATAGTTTGATCCCACAATGAACGCTTAGAGAGATATGAGCGAGATATGTATGCCTAAGCCACTTTGTGCAAGATATGAGCAAAAGTTGCTAATTAGGAAAAATTGGGTCTTTTTGAGTTTTTGGTCAAGATGGCATAGGATTAGGTGTTTTTAGTTGTTTTTTAATAGTTTGGAACCTCTTCCAAGTCCTAGAAGTGAAATCTAGCGAACTTTGAAAAAGTTGCACTTTTTGTGCAAAATTACAAAATTTGTAAAAGTTGCTTAAAAATGTAAATTTGACTGGAAACCTTCTAACCTTCCAAAATATGTTTCCCTTACTCATATACCCAAGCATGGATAGTTACAACTTCCCAAACCTCCATTTGTAACTTTTTGCAAAAATTGTAAAAGTTGCTCAAACATCTTTTGAGCAATTTTCGCTCTTTACATATTTAGGTCAAATGGGTCCATCTAGGACTATTCTAGGACCCTGGTTAAGATTCCTAGGACCTATTAGGTAATCAAATACTTTAGTTTCCCATGAATATTCAAAGGAAATTAATTGTTAGTAACTTTAGAATGAATGATGATATGAAATGTCACTTGATATTTATGCAATGAAAGAAAAAAATAAGTGAATAAGCAATTGGCTACGGGCCACAAATATTTCAAAGACATTGAAAATTATATATTACTATTTCAAGACAAATGAGGTACCGAGTCTGAAAATAAGATGAAATTTTTCCCATCAGTGGCATGGCCAAGAACTACTTTTTCAATATAGTGACTAATAGTTGGCTTGACTCCCCATGCCTTCTCATTCCTATGGGGGGAAATTTAATATACAAAGGAGTATATATAGAGGAATTATAGCTCCATCTATTGAATATACAGAGGAAGATATAGAAAACTTGCTTAATAGAGAGATTAATCTAAGAGAAAAGGACATTTTAGAAGAAAATGGTTATCTTGGTGTCATATAGGGTATGCCAATTACTTATAATGAAGAGACAAAACCTACAACTATTGAGAAAGAGTACACATGTACATAGACACAAAAAATTTAGATAGAGAAGTAACAGGTGCTATAGAATTATCCATGAAGCAATGTGAAGTGAAGCCTCAAATTGGCTCATTAGTAGGCAAAGAATCTAGTCACACACTTCATTCCAGTACCATAGATGTTTCAATTATAAATGCCTATCCATCAATGGCCTTGCATTTATAGGACTTGGGAAGCCATGATACTCAAGCTGGGTATGATCCCTCAAAGTTCTCATCAAAATATATTAATTATCTAAATAGAACAATAAAAAGCTCTTTGCCACCTCCAGTGAGGCAATTTCACTCCTTCTACAATGAAGGTCAATCATCTATAATCCAAGGTTTTAATTTAGTTTTAAAATGGAGAGCTTCTCAAGGTACTGATTTCTTTTACAGAGTATCCCAATCAAAGAGAAGTAGAATGTCTATCATTTAGGTGACCAACAGTTGTCTATAATTGCTTCCAAAGACTTGAGTTTAAATGGAGATTGTTAGTTCCCAAACATGTCCCAGTCAATTAGATGACCAAGATGTTACTTGAGTAAAGGGGATACTAGTTTATTAAAGTATCTTTATGATCCCACTTGCATTCAGTTACTATTTTTTGAGCGGCTAGCTAGCTGCTTTGGTGTGGGATTTTTGTAATAAATAATGTCCTCATATACGTACATGCCATTTTTGTAAATATTTTCTATTGTAAAGGATTAGTGAGAAATATCTATAATGTCCCTTTTTGGGACTAAAGAATATAAGTATTAAAATCACAAAGCTTCCATGCTGTTGTAATGGGGATTATGTGTAATATCATTTTGCTAATTCTAATTTGGTAAATAATAATGTATACATATGTAAGAATAATATGGTTCATATATCTGGTTCTTAGTTGTCTGACTATTATGAATGACTTATTGCCTTTTGTTTGGAAAAATCTTTGTTGTATATAATACTCAATATTAGTATTCCTTTATATTTTTTATTGGTTAATGTTCATAGATATCCTTCAATGGTGTGCCTTTTCTTTATTGGATGCACTTGCTTCAAATTCTCAAAATGATTGTTTATTACCTACTGGAGGGTTGTGTCCTCTTGATGTTCCATGCATCTCTCTCTCTCTCTCTCTCTCTCTCTCTCTCTCTCTCTCTCTCTCTCTCTCTCTCTCTCTCTCTCTCTCTCTCTCTCTCTCTCTCTCTGACTTATTTCCTTTTGTTTGGAAAAATCTTTGTTGTATATAATACTCAATATTTGTATTCCTTTATTTTTTTATTGGTTAATGTTCATAGATATCCTTCAATGGTGTGCCTTTTCTTTATTGGATGCACTTGCTTCAAATTCTCAAAATGATTGTTTATTACCTACTGGAGGGTTGTGTCCTCTTGATGTTCCATGCATCCCCTACTCTCTCTCTCTCTCTCTCTCTCTCTCTCTCTCTCTCTCTCTCCCTCCCCCTCCCATCCCCTACTCTCTCTCTCTCTCTCTCTCCCATCCCGTACTCTCTCTCTCTCTCTCTCTCTCTCCCATCCCGTACTCTCTCTCTCTCTCTCTCTCTCTCTCTCTCTCTCTCTCTCTCTCTCTCTCTCTCTCTCTCTCTCTCTCTCTCTCTCTCTCTCTCCATTCAATCTAATGAACCAACTGGATCTGCTCTACATTTTAATGTCTCAAGTATTGCCTCGTGGTCTGACTCATGAACCTTCCAAAGAGTCTTATTATGTGGTTTTCTACCATATTTTATCAAGTGTACATTTTATGTGACAATAAGGTTTGAATAATGGATAATCTTCCTCTATGTTTGCCAATCCTCGAATAACCACAAGTTAGGGTTCTTCATAGAATATTGTCTAAGCCATATGCCAGTTACAACCACTGCATCGATATGGTACTCTAAACCTTCACCATTGACAACCTAGTGATTCAATTTTTTTTGGCCTGAACACAGCGACAAAAAAAAAATGTCCCTTATTCATTGTCTTTAGGTGCAATAACAACAAATACATGGCCTGCAATGATAAATGTACAAAATGCGGTCATTAATTCAACAAATACTTAGGTAAAAGTTATAAAGTTATATATTGAAATTACAAACATATATATATTACTAGGTTGCACTAGATCAGACAAGCAATCAAAGTCAATGGATGAATCCATCTCTACCATTTCTAGTGCTTGTGGGAGATGATAGGTGTCAATTGGTTCTAAAACCTGTATATCCCATTTGTCTACCCATTCAGTCGACTTGCACTCATCCCAATTTTCCACTACACATGATGGACAATAGCATGCCATTTTTTTTGTGTGGATACTCCATGAACTTGCATTAGAGCTTCTAAAAGAGTGCAACTCACTTGAACCTGTTAGTGTGCAATAACCCTCATATGGTGAAATGTTAGTATTATCTATCAATCAAAAAAATCTACAAATCGTAGACTCACCTTCCTTACCTGGACCCATTGTAGCGTTACACCACTGGACGATGGATTTTGCATCTATCAATATTGCTCCATCTTTGTACTTTAGTTTTTCATGACCTAAGGCTCTTTTGATGCATTCTCTTGCACCATCGTGCTCTCCCTTTCCATGACCAACCTCTGTAAAATTCCACATATATTGAATTCTAGACAACCTGTGCATCCTGCTCAACCAATAGAACATATGTACATTCTTGAATTGAGATGCACAATTGTCTGACCAAATAATGTACTGATGATATGGTATGCTCTTGTTAGCCAAATCTTCATAAAATAGTTGAAAACAACCATGTACAAACTCCGTAGAATGTGATCAATCATCGCTAATGTAAAAATGATACCCCCTCAAAATCTTTCTGTCATCCTCTATACTTGTAGGTGAATGTATGAATGTTATGTGAACAAATATGGAAACTTGTTGAGAAGTATAATACTTTGCTTGCACCTCATTTTGTGGTTGTAGTGTGTAGTTCTCTCTGAAGTCTACAATCGAAACAATGGTATCTAGTGGAAATGTATCCTTGCACAAATTGAATTGCAAATCCAGCCATCCAACCATTGAGCTCTATGTGTATGCCTTGCATATTCATAAATAATCTTTTCACAAAAAATCTTCATAAACTCATACACTGGAATCTTTTCAATGACTAAATTACATCTTTTACCTTGTTTCCCATCGTTTAGAGCATATGTTATTGTCTTATATTTTCTATAATCTACTATTTCATTTCCAATTGCTTGTGTACTATCAATATGTTCACAAGTTGATAAAAGTTACAAAGAACTACAAAATAAGCATGTACCATCCAAACATGGTGTCTTGTAAAATTGTTGGTCATCCCCTATTTCACATAAAATGTTAGTTATGAATTCCCTTGAAGATCTAGGTAGCTCATTTATGTCATAATCTTGCAAAACAAACTTAGAATGCAAAAACATACACATATGCCTAAAAAAAATCAATATGGTTAGAAAATTCAATATGTATCCTACAACAACAAGTTGTGTGTGTATGATTTATTTTCACATAAAAATGTTTACCCATCTCAAAAAATCTTTGACTTATTCAAATTTGAGGATACATACCAAAAAAAAATGCAAAAATTTGTGTTTGAGTTGAGTCCAAAAGTGTTTCACATGTGGGTCATGATTTCGGCTACCAATCCTCCTTCATACAACATCTCTTTGATTAGGGGAAACGTGTGTGTTATTTGTCCAAAAATCTATTATCAATAATTTCAAAGTTTCACTAATTCCTTTATCCTTTTGTGGTAGTCTACCACTAAATGTCCATAACTCATTTTTTGTTGGATCTTCCAATCTCTCATGCCTTAGCATGGCTCTCCTTAGAGTACCTCTACCAAATTTCAATATTTTCCTTACCTTTCTCATGAGTCAAGCTTGCTTCATTTGGGTACTTACTATTGTTGATGTAAGTACTCGTCTTGTGATATTACTATTGTTGGTGTGTGATTAGAACCCACTTTGTCATATGCACTCATTAGATTCTTTACAATGCTTTTTCATATGAATCATCCATTGTTCTTAGCCCAAGAATCTTCATGATAGGCCTGAATTTCAAACTCCTCATCATTTCAACAAATAATTGGCATTGACCTATAATATTTAATTCTTCAAAGAATAATCTCTGCATATGATTAACTTTTTTTTGAAAAATATGCTTGCTAATCTTGTTAAGCATTGATTTCAAAATGTTAGTATCAATATCAATCAAATATTTTGGTCTTCTAAAATGAATTCTAAAAGGTGATATAATCTCTTCCATTCCCTCAACATTTTGAATATCAACATAAGGTTGATTGTTTTTAATTAAAAAAATAGGTTTTACAGGGATCTTGAAATGCCAAAGTTAAAACATATCAAAAGGTTGATAATAAGCAACAAAAGCCCAGCCACAATCCATACATATCAAAAGGCTGATAATAAGCACAAAAACTCAGCCATAGTACTACGACCAACCAAAAGGCCAGAACAATGAACAGGCAAAAAGCCAAAAACCAAAAACAACATAAGGTTGATTGTTTTGCGTACCTTGAACTGAAGATGATGTGCCTTAGTAATAAGATGCAAAAAGATAGAATATC